>CM077176.1:32433175-33633175 GCA_039654105.1 Coreius guichenoti | reverse complement strand
TTTTACTGGCACTTTTCTATTCATACTGTTTTAATCACTATTTTCTTTGATCAGACCTCTCTTCTTTGCTTTTGCCCTTCTTAAAAAACATTCGAATGATCTTACGTAGACTTACTTTTTAAAATTAGTAATAAAACAATTGATCTTGGCAACAGGGATAGCTAGTGTAAGGGTGGTTCGCCTACAGTGGTTCAGGCTGTAGGATTGCCTAATGACTAAAGAAACATTATCAGCAAGATGGTAGAAAACTGTAAATTTCTTGTCTATTACCACCCACTGCTACTTATACAAATGACGGAAATAAACACAGTTAAAATAGCAAAATATATGGGAGAGCGTTGCTATAGTGTGACGATATCGTATTGCAATAGGTAGCAAATAAGTGTTAATACCGAATCAAAACTAGTTAGCACATCATTGGTAATTGAAAGAGTTTAATGACAATAAATGTTACACTTATATAGTTACAATACACTTATATAATTAAATAGTTACAAAACAGATGTATGAGATGATAAAAACTTATACCATTAATCATACCCAGTATATATGTAGAATGTTACCTGAGAGATAGAAAGAGAGAGAGAGAGAGAGAGAGTAGAGAGAAAGAGACAAAGAAAAGAAGAGCCAGAGCAAAGAAGCCCCAGTCCCAGCAAAAAAATAGAAAAAGATAATACTAAAGTACTTTGCAACATAGTAACTTGAGTAGTTTTTCAGCAAACTCCTTATTTACTCTTACTTGAGTCATATTATTTTTCAGTACCTCTACTTGTACTCAAGTAATTTATTTCTTAAGTAGTAATACTTTTACTTACACGTAAAATTTTTACAATTTTTAGTACTCTTTCCACCACTGGATTTAGTTAAACTCACACTCGTTGAGAGTGTATCCTCTTTCACCATGTGAAGTCACTCAAATCAAATCAAAATCAAATCACCTTTATTTATATAGCGCTTTTTACAATGCCAATTGTTTCAAAGCAGCTTCACAGTGTTAACAGGAAAATAATGCAACAGAATTTGATTCGGCTGTACAGCCGCTCTGGTGAAAACGGTGATGTCATCCAGCTCATTTCAATTATCATATAGTGTCAATGCGGGCAGATCAGCAATATAGTTGAAATTTAAGTGTCCCCAACTGAGCAAGCCAAAAGCCAAAGGCGACGGTGGCAAGGAACCAAAACTCCTTCAGGGCCAGAATGGAGAAAAAAACCTTGGGAGAAACCAGGCTCAGTCGGGGTGCCAGTTCTCCTCTGGCCGACGAACAAATAGTGTATGATTATGATTCTGGCAACATTACAGGTCAGAAGTCATATTAGATCAATAGATATTCGTAGGATTATTCGAAAGATTGGAGTCGTCACGCCGGGGACGGGTTTAACGAGGATGTCGTGTCGATGTGGCATTTACTCAACCACCCCACTCACCTTGTCTTAAAGCCCATCCAGCCTCATGCCATGCCAGCCACGGATAATGAGCCAGAGCCCACCGCAGACCCAGATCCTTAGCCCACACCCGCTACAAAGCCAGAGCCAAAGTTAATGCCTGAAGTAATTTTGTCCCAGAGCCCGAGCCAGTCACAGAGTCTGACCAGGTGCGAAAGTCGGTACCAACTTAGGTCACTGTGGCTATTTTAGTGGAGATAGATGGCATGGAGTGGAGCCCCACCCATACTCCCACAACTAAGGAGGGTTTGATGTGTCCAGTCCATATGGGAATAGATGACGACATTGACTATGCCAGTTCACAATGCCTCCAGTCTCTACTGGTCCCATCCAGCCCCCTGTCGCCATCATCACCGCTGGTTCCGCCCAGGCTACTGTCTCTTTCATTGCCACTGGTTCCACCTAGTCTCTCTCTCCCTCCTCCTCTGCCAACTCTCTCCAGCTCCTCACCTTCATTTCTGCTGGCTCCCTTCAGCTCTTTGGCTTTGCTTATGGTGCTTCCACCCACCTAATCAGTTTTGCCTCTGATGGCTCCCTTCAACTTCTCTCCTCCGCCTTCAGTGGCTCTGCCATGATCCTCGGCTCTGCCTTCAGCTTCCCAATCTCCAGCCATATCTTGGCTTAAGGATCCCCTGGCTCCATTTTAGACCTCCGAGCACATGACCCATTGGCTTCAACTCCATGCTTCTCCGCCATGGACCATCATCCCACTGGCTTCACCTTGGTCAGATGCCCTCCTTTCAGCTGTGCTTCAGCCTACCAACCCTTTGTCTACCATTGTCCTCAGTTGCTCTGGTTCCACCACAGTCTTCTGAGCCCCCGGCTCTGCCTAGGTCCCACAAGCCATTGGCTTCGCCTTGGGTGGGTGGGAGGTTCAGTATTCTGACACTCCTGTTTAAGGTCGAAACCTCCCAAAGAAGTCAGAACAATAGTCTGAACATTGAAATTTTTAAAGCAAAAAAAAAGTTAAATACATAAGAATTATTTAAGACTGGATTTAAGACACTTTCTAGGTCAGTATTTCTCAAACCTGTCCTGGGGACCCCCCACCACTGCATATTTTGAATGTCTCCCTCTGATTTAACTCATCAGCTCATTATTAGAGACTGCAAGACTTGAATTGGGTGTGTCTGATGAGGGAGACATACAAAATGTGCAGTAGTGCGGGATCCCCATGACAGGTTTGAGAAGCACATAAGTCACTAAACAAATATGCAAATTTGTGACACTGCTGTGTGTGCATGTGAACTGCATAAAGAATTTGAATCATTACCATCAAACCGGCGGTACATGGTTCCAAGATTTAATAGAGTCAGGTTAAAGCACTATTTTATGCATCAGGCGTAAGGCACTTAATCAAACATCACAAGTACATTAACAGAAATCATGATATTGTGGGAATAAAATATACACTATATTGCCAAAAGTTTTGGGACGCCTGCCTTTACATGCACATGAACTTTAATGACATCCCATTCTTAATCCGTAGGGTTTAGTATGGAGTTGGCCCACCCTTTGCAGCTATAACAGCTTCAACTCTTCTGGGAAGGCTTTAGGAGTGTGTTTATAGGATTTTTTTTGACCATTCTTCTAGAAGCGCATTTGTGAGGTCAGGCATTGATGTTGGACGAGAAGACCTGGCTCGCAGTCTCCGGTCTAATTCATCCCAAAGGTGTTCTATCGGGTTGAGGTCAGGACTCTGTGCAGGCCAGTCAAGTTCTTCCACACCAAACTCGCTCATCCATGTCTTTATGGACCTTGCTTTGTGCACTGGTGCGCAGTCATGTTGGAACAGGAAGGGGCCATCCCGAAACTGTTCCCACAAAGTTGGGAGCATGAAATTGTCCAAAATGTCTTGGTATGCTGAAGTTCCTTTCACTGGAACTAAGGGGCCAAGCCCAACCCCTGAAAAACCACCCCACACCATAATGCAGTCAGGCAAGTTCTGTTCTCCTGGCAACTGCCAAACCCAGACTCATCCATCGTATTGCCAGACAGACACGCGTGATTCATCACTCCAGAGAACACGTCTCCACTGCTCTAGAGTCCAGTGGTGGCATGATTTACACCACTGCATCCAACGCTTTGCATTACACTTGGTGATGTAAGGCTTGGATGCAGCTGCTCGGCCATGGAAACCCATTCCATGAAGCTCTCTACGCACTGTTCTTGAGCTAATCTGAAGGCCACACAAAGTTTGGAGGTCTGTAGCTATTGACTCTGCAGAAAGCTAATTCCACTCTGTGATTTTACATGGCCTACCACTTCGTGGCTGAGTTGCTGTTGTTCCCAATTGCTTCCACTTTGTTATAATACCATTAACAGTTGACCGTGGACTATTTAGTAGTGAGGAAATTTCACGAATGGACTGCACAGGTGGCAACCTATCACACTTGAATTCACTGAGCTCCTGAGAGCGACCCATTCTTTCACAAATGTTTGTAGAAGCAGTCTGCATGCCTAGGTGCTTGATTTTATACACCTGTGGCCATGGAAGTGATTGGGACACCTGAATTCCATGATTTGGAGGGGTGTCCCAATACTTTTGGCAATATAGTGTGTGTTAATTGTGTTTTTATGTACATGTAATGCATAATGTGGAAATTCATATTATGTGACTGTAAGGTGTAACATGAGAACTGAGTGTAAATTTGTGTCATGGTTTGAGTAATTCTGAACATAGATACTGTGATGCAAGAAAAATGTCACACTTTTACACTGAAGTATTATCATATCGTAGGCTATTGTATTCTATCATATCGTACTCATGTACAGATTTTCTTTTTTTTTCTTCCTCCATTGAAGCACAAGATGCACTTTTCAGATTTTCAGCAAACTTCTAGAATTCACAGTACTAAGAAATTCTGAAATTCACATTCAATTAAATCTTTCACTCAAGTTATTATGCTAATGTCTGATCTCTGTTCTGTCCTTTAAAGATGCATATCTCATTCTAACTGTCTCTCTCTTTATATCTTTTTTTGGCTGTTTCAGGTCTGTGGGGTTATTTCCAGAAATCACTTGTGAAACGTTATGCTAGTGAGAGAAATGGTGTGAATGTGGTCGTTGGGCCCATCTTCGACTATGACTACAATGGTCTTAGAGATTCTGCAGAGACAATAAAACAGTAAGTTGCATTCATGGTCTTATACTTATCACGTATACAGTACATTCATTAATTTAATTTCACATACAGTGGATATAAAAAGACTTCACACCCCTGTTAAAACAGCTGACTTGTGTTATGTAAAAACTGAAACAAAGATAAATCATATCAGAACTTTTGCACCTCTAATGTAAAAATTACAACCTATGCAGTGCCACTGAAATCCAAAGTGAAATAAAAATAAATAAATTTTTTTGGTTGCAAGTGCTATAATAAAATAAAAGGGTGCACCAACTAGGTATTATTTCAGGACACTTATGCAGTTAGTTGTTCCAAGGTTTTTTTTTTTCCTTTGAAATGTGTCACTTTGGTTTTCAGTGACATTGCATAGGTTGTAATTTTACATTGATCATGCAAAAGTTCTGATATGTATGCAAAAGTTCTGTTTCATTTTTTCCATCACAAAAACCAGCTATTTAAACAGGGATGCATAGACATACTGTATGCACACAGTATGATTTTACTAGTTATCCAAAAAAGTTAACCAGTAGTTGACTGGTCTGTGGGTGAGTGTTTATCTCGTGTAAATGACTCCAAATGCAGCATCAGTGTTTTTTGCTCTTTCTGGCAAAAGCAATGCTGTGTTAACAGACAGTATGTGAGTGGAAAGAATGTCTGTGCATCTGAGATGATGTGGGGTGACAAATAAAAGTATGCATACCTCCATTTCCAGTATCATTCTGTAACTGAAGCTAACTGATCCATGACTAGCTGATACAGAACTAACATTTTACAAGTAGTACAAGCCCTAATATGTACATAATTTTATATAATCCTTCAGTCTGAGTATGCAACTGTTTCTTTGTTTACAGATATGTCAGTGGCTCTGTGCAAATCCCAACTCATTACTACATTGTTGTTACAAATTGTCTGGATTACACACAGACTCTTGACTCCTGTACTGGCCCTCTTAGTGCGTTCTCTTTCATCCTTCCACACCGATCAGATAATGATGAGACCTGTAATGTAAGTCCTCTCCTCTCCTCTCCTCTCCTCTCCTCTCCTCTCCTCTCCTCTCCTCTCCTCTCCTCTCCTCTCCTCTCCTCTCCTCTCCTCTCCTCTCCTCTCCTCTCCTCTCCTCTCCTCTCCTCTCCTCTCCTCTCCTCTCCTCTCCTCTCCTCTCCTTCTCTTTTCTCACCACCTCTTCTTCTCTTCTCCTCTCCTCTTCTTCTCCTCTCTTCTTCTCTTCTCTTCTCCTCTCCTCTTTATGATGTTTATTACCACATATTTACAGTAAATACATTGGTAAATTGAAGCTTAGCAGGGAGTCTAAGAGTGTGCCTGTTATGTAAGATAGCAACTATATAGTATATAAGTTCAGTCATGACAACTCTCAGAGTGAATAATTTTCAACCAGCATTTATTAGCATGGGGCATGGAATATACATAAAGGTTTGATTTTGGCGGACGAGATCTGCTACGCTGCTGCTGCTGCTGAGCAAATACAATTTGTTCAGCTTAGTCAAAATAACAAACAAAGGAACGGCTGCTGCAAGAATGGTAGAACCCCCGCAGATCTCTACAGGTGGCGCTGGGGAGGAGGACGGAAGATAGAAGTTCTCATACCCTAGCTAGCGACCGGCACGCTGCACGATATGATATAAATAAGTCTACGTGGATTAGGAAGTGTATCTGATTGGATGGTGTCACGGCATTGAAAGGACCAATCGCGTTCGTTAGAGTTTCATGCCTGAACTATTTATTTACATGGACAGAAGCACCAAAATCATACTTTAAAAAATTCCAGTGTGAATGTGCATACCCCTCAACATATGTGTAGTTGCGCTCCTGATATTGGTAATGTATAACCAGAAGTTTTTTTTCCACCTAGAAAATTAGTCCCTTCACAACAATGATTTAGGCAGCTTTACAGCTCAACATTTTCACTGAGTTCATGTAAGTGGTTTAAAATACAAGCTGTCTGTTTACATTGCTTCCATTATAATTATACTTGCTAAATGTGTTTCTCATTACTTTAAAGTATTGCCCGTCACACAACAGCAAGTCACAGATGTGATATTTAGACTGGTGAAATTAACCCAGTATATCCTTAAATGCAGAATCAATATTTACAATATTTAGGATAATGCCGAAAGTGCTATTTTGTACTGTAATGTCAATGTCATACAAATAATTGTTGGCTGCAGTTCACTTAACGGCCACCAGTGTCGCTAATGTACTAAAAACGGAAACGTTTTTCCTTTGTTTTTTTGCATCCTGACGACAACATTGTCAAAACGTTCCCCATTCATACGAATCCATGAAAACGATTAAAAACTTAAAAATGCTTCATTATGCATGCCAGGCCATTAGTTGGTGAGGTCACTTTGTAAAGAAAAAGACGCACATGATGTCACCGTTTTCACAAATTCACGTTTTTTTAGTTTACACGGAGACAATAACGGTATCATTTTCAAAAACGTACACTTAGAACCCGTTTTCAAAAGTTCGCGTTTTAAGTCCACCAAAACGTTGTCGTGTAAATTGATGGCCAAAACACCTAAAAAGTTTTTTAAATGAAAATTTAGTCTTAAATCAAAGTCTATTATCGAAAAAAAAAAACTTAGTCTATTATCGAAGTCAGAGGCAAAAACCATGTTAAACACACTTCTTGTCACCTAGAGTTCAGAAGACGAGTCAAAGTGGGTGGAGGAACTAATGAAGACACACACAGCGCGCCTACGGGACGTGGAGTTACTTACAGGACTGGACTTTTATCGTCGCACCAGCAAGACCTATGAGGAGATTCTCTCTCTAAAAGTGTACTTACACACATACGAGAGTGAGATCTAAACCACTGCATCCCTGCATTAGCATTCCCTACATCTTAACTGTCAGGATGCAGAAGTAAGGTGTATATTTTTATAGAATCTATCATATTTATTTTTGGTTGCACTTTATTTTAAGGTGTCCGTGTTGCAGTGTTATACATTTACTGAGTAATAATAATTATCTACATATACTCACTATAGGTTTAGGGTGTGGTTTAGGGTTAGTTTCATGTAATTATGCACAATTTATAGTAATTAATATAGTAACTACATGTAACATGCAACAAGGACACTGTAAAATAGTGTTGCCTTATTTTTTTATTGCTAGACCTTAAGTGTGTTTTTTTTACATTCTCCTACTTAATGACAGTAAATTATACGCATGAGTAAACTTTTTTTTTTTGTTTATGAATCTTGTAATAATACTGTATAAATGTGTAAATGTGTATGCTCAAAGTAACTAATTCATTTAATGCCTGTACTGTAAATTATCAAACCTGTTCTGTTTTAACATTTGCAAAATGTTTTGTTTCTGATTTTCTGCTTTTTAAAGAGAATAGCTCTGACTGGTGGTTATATGGCAGTTTGCAGGTTATTGTTGAACACCTTGAACACGAACATTACATCTTGGATATGTTGCCTTTGTTGTTCACAATGTTTTATTTTATGGATCAACAATAAACATACAACAGCCTTGTGTTGAGTTTTTGTCTCTTTTGTGCAGAGTTCATTACATCTAATAGTATTTTGGTTTGAAGTAAACATTAAAATAATGAAGGCAAGCAGGACTTGAGTCTTAGAATCATTTTGAATAAACACAGGCAGAATCCAATGCAGGGGCTGAAGAGGATACAGATCCACAGTAGACTTGATAAAGGCAACAATGTTCAATAAATCTTCAAATGGAAAAAAAAAACCTCGAGCCCTGGGACGCCCCAACGCTTAGAACTAATTAGATTATGTTTCCATGTGTAAAAATTATTTTTATTTTAGATCGACTAGAAACGATGTGTAATTTACAAATTACAAAAAAAGTCAATGACAATTGACTGAAGCCAGAACCAATGGCGCAAGTCTTTGCGTGTGGAGACCCCGCCCCCTTTTGGAGGTTCTGCCCACTTTTAGAGTTCATGCCCCATTTTGGGGATCTCCGGTCTGATCCATTACTATTGACAAATTGTGAGTAACTAGTTAATTCTTCATTGACTAATCAATACATTGAGTGAATCTAATCCATGACTCTGGCTTCTTTACCCATCTCCTAGTCACTGGACATTCATTAGGTAAACAGTCCTCTAAGGTGATTTAGAACTGTAATAGTACTCAACGCATTATACAGTCTTTAATACAGTAATGTTAATAATGGAATCATTGTAGGCCATAGTAATGACTCATTATCGTAAATATGTTTTTTTCTGATTCTTACTCACTGCTGTATTGTCTATGTATCTTTTGTTTACAAACCCGATTCCAAAAAAGTTGGGACACTGTACAAATTGTGAATAAAAACAGATGATGATGTGGAAGTTTCAAATTTCAATATTTTATTCAGAATACAACATAGATGACATATCAAATGTTTAAACTGAGAAAATTTATAATTTTAAGGGAAAAATAAGTTGATTTTAAATTTCATGGCATCAACACATCTCAAAAAGGTTGGGACAAGGCCATGTTTACCACTGTGTGGCATCCCCTCTTCTTTTTATAACAGTCTGAAAACGTCTGGGGACTGAGGAGACAAGTTGCTCAAGTTTAGGAATAGGAATGTTGTCCCATTCTAATACAGGCTTCTAGTTGCTCAACTGTCTTAGGTCTTCTTTGTCGCATCTTCCTCTTTATGATACGCCAAATGTTTTCTATGGGTGAAAGATCTGGACTACAGGCTGGCCATTTCAGTACCCGAATCCTTCTACGCAGCCATGATGTTGTAATTGATGCAGTATGTGGTCTGGCTTTGTCATGTTGGAAAATGCAAGGTCTTCCCTGAAAGAGACGACGTCTGGAAGGGAGCATATGTTGTACTAGAACTTGGATATACCTTTCAGCATTGATGGTGCCTTTCCAGATGTGTAAGCTGCCCATGCCACACGCACTCATGCAACCCCATACCATCAGAGATACAGGCTTCTGAACTGAGCGCTGATAACAACTTGGGTTGTCCTTGTCCTCTTTAGTCCGGATGACATGGCGTCCCAGTTTTCCAAAAAGAACTTCAAATTTTGATTCGTCTGACCACAGAACAGTTTTCCACTTTGCCACAGTCCATTTTAAATGAGCCTTGGCCCAGAGAAAACGCCTGCGCTTCTGGATCATGTTTAGATATGGCTTCTTTTTTGACCTATAGAGTTTTAGCCGGCAACGGCGAATGGCACGGTGGATTGTGTTCACCAACAATGTTTTCTGGAAGTATTCCTGAGCCCATGTTGTGATTTCCATTACAGTAGCATTCCTGTATGTGATGCAGTGCCGTCTAAGGGCCCGAAGATCACGGGCATCCAGTATGGTTTTCCGGCCTTGACGCTTACGGACAGAGATTGTTCCAGATTCTCTGAATCTTTGGATGATATTATGCACTGTAGATGATGATAACTTCAAACTCTTTGCAATTTTTCTCTGAGAAACTCCTTTCTGATATTGCTCCACTATTTTTCGCCGCAGCATTGGGAATTGGTGATCCTCTGCCCATCTTGACTTCTGAGAGACACTGAGAGGCTTTGAGAGGCTCTTTTTATACCCAATCATGTTGCCAATTGACCTAATAAGTTGCAAACTGGTCCTCCAGCTGTTCCTTATATGTACATTTAACTTTTCCGGCCTCTTATTGCTACCTGTCCCAACTTTTTTGGAATCTGTAGCTCTCATGAAATCCAAAATGAGCCAATATTTGGCATGACATTTCAAAATGTCTCACTTTCAACATTTGATATGTTATCTATATTTTATTGTGAATAAAATATAAGTTTATGAGATTTGTAAATTATTGCATTCCTTTTTTATTCACAATTTGTACAGTGTCCCAACTTTTTTGGAATCGGGTTTGTAAATTAAAATAAAATAAAAATGTGATTAAAAATGAAAATAAAATAAATTATTCAGTATTTTCTTAATTTAAATTTCCAAAAATTAAATTAGGTTATTACAACCACAAGATGCCGCAGCTTTCATCTGCATGCATGTTTTTTCATTGAAATGAAAAATGTTATTCACATCAAGATTTATTTAAAAAATACAGCTTTATTAGGAAATACGTATAAGATGTAAAACTGGAAAGGATGTTTGAAACCTTATAATGTACATAATTTATGTAAATTATTTATTTGCATTAGTTGTAATTTGCATCCATAAACTACACAAAATTATACAAAAATATAGAGACAAACAATTCTTGTTTTCAGAAATATTTCATTAAAATCAAAGCCTTATTGGAATGTAGCTATTGAAGAAGACCCTTAGATGTAAGGAAAGAAAGAAAGAAAGAAAAAGAGAAAGAAAGAAAAAGAATTCCACTCAGTTGTATGACTGACCTATCACAGAAGACACACTGCTTTCTTCAGGTCACAAGGGCCTGGGAGAGGTCACCTTTACACAAACCTTCCAAGAAAAGAATTCATGTGACATTGGTAGAATTTGTCTTTGCTGAAGCAAGACCAGCTGAACAGAGGTAGTCAGATGGCATTCAGTGAGGGTGATTTGCCTAAGATCAATGCAAATAGGGCAGCTCAATAAAGAACTGCAAATCATCTTCAGTCAAAAGGAAAATACTTAGTAATTGTGTAACTTTGTAAATGTTAGATAATTTGTGTTTCGAAGATGAACAAAAGTCTTGTGGAAAGTGCCCAAATACTTTGTCTTAATTCTTAACCATTTTAACAAATAATAATGATAACTAGACAAAAAAAGTTTGTCGAGACAAACTTTGAAGTTGAAAGTTTATACTTAGATTAGAGTTTAAAGATTGATGGTTTTGAAGTCAAAAGTGAGAGTGAGTGTGTGAGAGTGAGTGAGTAGACAGACAGACAGACAGATAGACAAATAGATAGATGCTATGTAGTTGCTAAGGTAATGGTTGCTAAGGTGTTGCTATGCGGTTGCTAGGCAAATTTGGTTGGTTGCTATGCGGTTGCTAAGGTACTTGGGGTGGTTGCTGTGCAGTTGCTAGGGTACTCTGGGTGGTTGCTAGGCTGTTGCTATGTGGTTGCTAGGGTATTTTGGGTGCTATGCTGTTGCTAAGGTACTTGGGGTGGTTGCTGGGATGTTGCTATGTGGTTGCTAAGGTACTTTGGGTGGTTGCTAGGGTGTTGCTATGTGGTTGCTAGGGTACTCTGGGTGGTTGCTATGCAGTTGCTAGGGTACTCTGAGTGGTTGCTAAGGTGTTGCTATGCGGTTGCTAAGGTATTCTGGGGGGTTGCTAGGGTACTCTGGGTGGTTGCTAGAGTGTTGCTATGCGGTTGCTAGGGTACTCTGAGTGGTTGCTAGGGTGTTATTATGCGGTTGCTAGGGTACTTGGAGTGGTTGCTATGCAGTTGCTAGGGTATTCTGGGTGGTTGCTATGCGGTTGCTAAGGTACTTGGGGTGGTTGCTAGGGTGTTGCTATCCGGTTGCTAGGGTACTCTGAGTGGTTGCTAAGATGTTGCTATGCAGTTGCTAAGTTATTCTAGGGGTTGCTAGGGTACTCTGGGTGGTTGCTAGGGTGTTGCTATGCAGTTGCTAGGGTATGCTGAGTGGTTGCTAGGGTGTTACTATGTGGTTGCTAGGGTACTCGGAGTGGTTGCTATGCAGTTGCTAGGGTCTCAGGGTGGTTGTTATGGTATCCGGGTGGTTGCTAGGGTACTCCAGGTTGTTGTTAGGGTGTTGCTATGTGGATGCTAGGGTATTCTGTGTGTGTTTGTGTGGGAATGAGTGTGTGTGGGAATGAGTGTGAGTGGGAATGAGTGTGTGTGGGAATGAGTGTGTGAGTGAGAGTGAGTGTTTGAGTGAGAGTGAGTGTGTGAGTGAGTGTGAGTGTGTGAGAGTGAGTGTGTGAGTGAGAGTGAGTGTGTGAGTATGATGAGTAGATAGGTAGATAGATAGACTCACTCAAATATCATAGATAGACTCTCTCACTCCCTCACTCACACACACACCTACTCACTCACACACTCATTCCCACACACTCATACACTCTCACACACACACTCTCTCACTCACACACTCACACACACTCACTCACACACTCACTCAGAGTGATAGATCGACAGAAAGATTAGAAATATTAGATAGAATGGAAGTTTAAGTCTCAGTGGCTTAGAAATAGTACATAGAATGGCAGCTAATGGAGTCTAATGAGCCTTTCCAACTATCAAAATTTGAATTTTGTCACTTTTGAGTTTGAACTGTTTTGGCTCATCTGAACATTCCGTCAATGAAAGTTCCGTCAATTTTCCGAGTTTTGATCAGCATTTTTAGGAAAACCGTAAGTCCGATCAGTCTGAAAAGATATAGCAACTAACTTCAGAACAGTCTGAAGGTCTGAGTCGAATTTGGTGGTTGTAGCTTTAAAGCACTAGGAGGAGTAGCAACGGTTTTAGTAAGAAGAAGAATAATAATATAAAGTTTATATAGCAACATTCAAGCCAACTTAATAATAAAGTGTGCAGGTTTTTTTTTTTAACATTGCCATTTGGTTTTATATTTAGGGTCATTTATACTTTTTTAAGTGGTGATATTTTCTTCATCCCCAGGCCCTCTGCAGGGTAAAAACATCCACAGCAGTTTTTTTTTTTTTTTTTTAAATAGTACAAATCTTATACACTTTTATCCCCCTAAAGGTATAAGTATGATGAAATTAACTTCACATATTCATTCATAGTTCATTCTTTCCCCTAATTATAATGTAGTTATTAGAGCTGAAGTCCACTATAACCTGTGCTGGCAGAGAGCTGGTTGATGTTGTTGTCATGTGGGCAGTGGTGATGACAAACACAGGTATTAATGAACATCATTGGTCTCCTGATGATCTTGCCCTCAGGACACTGGAACTCCACCTGGGCTGTCTTAGTGCTGTGAGGGGTGCAGCACCGGCCATCTCTGCACAGCCCACAAAACCGGGGCTTGTAGGATTGGACGCTTGTGCAATTCTTGAAGGTAAAGTAGGCTTCAGTGTTTCTCTTTGTTCTTAGACACCTGTCTTCCCTCTACAGAGACAATAACAACATCACATTACACAAAAGTGGACAAAAAGTGGATTTGACAATAACATGCCCAGGTCATAATGCACCCCACAATCCAATCAAAAACAAGACATTTTTGGTTTCTCTTTATTTTGATGACCCTTTAACACATTCTGTTGACTATAAGTACGTTACACCTACATGTCTACTAACTCTCATGTAGTTGCAAAGTTACCTCATAGTCAGTAGAATGTCTGTTGGAGGACCATCACAATAAAGTGTTAGCAGATATTAAGTAGACAGTCTACTAATACTCTAAATGAGAGTTAGTTGCCATCTAGTTGCAAAGTTACTCATAGTCAAAAGAATGTTCAAATGGGACCATCAAAATAAAGTGTTACTGAAATTTTGCATAAATTAAATTAATATTACTATTTTTATTTTATTTATTATTATTATTATTTTTTTTTTGTCATGTCAGGACAATTATCTTGCTTCACCGGAAGATCAAGTAATGATATTTGATTAAGAATTACAAAAAAAAAAGATGGAGAAAAATAAGTATGTATGGATGAACTTCAAACTACATAAATCTTAAAACCTTTAAACCTCAAACTATTGGACGGGCTTTCTCAAGCTAACATCAACGTTTGTCTTAACACTTTAAACCTGAATAAGTTGGCAAAACTCTGGGAGAGTTTAAATAAGCAGAACCTGCAGATTTTTATTTTGTAATCATATATTTGAATTACTATGAACTTGAACTTGGCTAATTCATACATTTAACTTAAAAATATCATGTAATCTCAATTTGACTAGTTTTAACTAGCTAATTCAATAAATGTCACCTTGCTAATTGGTTACACAATGCTTTGGTAGCATTAGCATAGCATTTGCTGAATGAGGACAGCGATATAATATATTTAAGATATATCTGTTCTCAAACTAAGCTCATGCTCCACTCGTCACCATGATGGTAACCCTACAAAAAAAAAAAAACATAAAAACACAGAAACTCTTCTAAACTAGCATAACAAAACATTAAACACTACTAAATCTCCCACTTAACGTTAATCTCGCACAAAAAAACATAATATAACACTTAATTTTGGCATTTACTGTCCCTTTTTCCCTAGTGTCATGGCAAAGCATGCTGGGAAATAGAAATCCCAGCCCAGTTTCGGTTAAATTTAAGTTAGTCTAAATTAAAAGAAACAAGTTCATAAAACAATGAAACAATTCAGATTACTTAAAATGTGTCAGTTTTGAGAACTCAAAAGATAAGGAAAGTTCTAAATACTCATAAACGTTTATTTGTTTGAACTAATTTGAGTTGGCGCTACTCAAATCAATTAATTGTTTTGAGCGTTAGGGTTTAGAGTGAATCGTTTTTATCTAGTTAGTATTTTGAGGTGAAATATGACCCAAACATGTTTTGTTAGTCTTTGTGAGACTAAAGGCTGATTTATACTTCTGCGTTGGACCTGCGCCGTAGCTTCTATGCCGTAGGCTACACGTCGGTTTTCATTTACACTTCTGCGTCGTTGTCCGCGTCGATGCACAGTTACGTGCAGAGGGTGCATGTGTACCCCTGAGTGAGTGGTTCTAGCAGACTAATCACAGCACTTGTAGTCCGCGTAGAATTGACGCGTTGTTACATTTTTGGAGAGGTGCACGTCAGGCTACGCGTGCTACACACAGCCTATGACGTAGCAACGGCATGGGTTTGACACAGAAGTATAAGTCAGCCTTAAGCTGGTGAGCAGTCTTATGGGAAAATCCAGTTGCTGACATACTGTTGTGATCCTCTGCTTGTTCAGGCTTTCACAGGGTCTGATCATACAAAGTCTGCTCTGCTTGATCATCTCACAGTGCTGGTTCTTATTAGTTACTCTGGTGGACATTCCCATACCACAGGTTTTTGAGCAGGCACTCCATTCTGTGGTCTGCTCAATACAGTCCATGCTGGAATCCCACTGGTTAATGCCCACTGTCTCTTCCTGCCTGTAAGCTGCCATAGACATGGTAGATGAAAATTAAATGGGTTGAGAAGTACAAAGTATCATGACATAAAGCAATAGTTCACCCCAAAATGAAATTTCGGTTGTTGTTTAAATCCCACATTATTATTAGCTGCTTTTCCACCATTGGGCCTAACGGATCTCACGGATTCCAGTTATGTTTACACTTGAGCCTGGTACGGCACGATTACAAACCGTTCTCAACTCAGAATTCTCAGCACGGTTAGCTAACCGTGCCAAAATCGTGCTGGTAGAATGCATGTAGTGACGTCGCCACTCAGGATTGGTCACTTGTCTGTTGCCTGGCTACCAGTTTCTCTGTAGCTGGCTAAGTGTGCTGTTTGAGCAAGGTAAACACAAATTAATAATAAAATTAAAATAGTAATAGTAGAAATAGTATCTGATCATCCACCCCTTATCAGCCCCACAGTGGAAAAAGAAACCATATCCGTACCGGCTGGCATGGAATGGAACATTTAAGCAAAGAGAATAGTTTTGCAAGGCAGTGGAAAAGCAGCTGTTGTTTCTTTTGTGAAAAACTAAAAGATCTTTGGTAGAATGTTAGAGCCTCTGTTTTCCGTGCAATAATATATTCAAGTAGTCCATGCAACTTGTGCACTACATAATAACAATTTTTTTCAAACTTGTCAGATTGTGATTAGTGACATGCATGAACCAATTGTGTCTAATGGACCAATTTTATATTTAAATACAAGTGCCAAAGAGAGCTATGGCAGAGGGGAAGACTATCAGGATTAAATAAGATTAAAGTATTAAAATGTCTGTTTATTACAGAAAGCAGTCATATGACTTAAGATGACTTGGAATATAATGTACAAATCATATGGACTACTTTTATGGTGCTTTAATGGTGGTTTGCAAGAGCTTTACATCATAGATCACTATGATCCATTTTCTATGATCCATTTTCTTTTTATAGAAAACAGAAGCTCAAACATTGCATATCTCTTTTTTGTGTTTCACAGAAGAAAAAAAATAAAAATAACAGTGAGTAAATAATGATATTTACTCACTGTTATTTTTTCCTCCAGTAAACCAAGTGTGAGTGTTGCTAAGTGTATATATATGGGTGATTTGTGTAACTGTGCTACTCACCAGCCATTGCAAAGCCACCGAGTGCACTGATCTCAGCATGAGAATCACACACCCATTTCTCACAACATTCTCCTGGAACTTGGATCCTTTGTGGAAAGGGGCAATCAGGCCCTGGAAGCATCACGTCCAGTTTACAGTGTGGCACACATCCAATCTGACCATCCTTACAGATACACTGATATTTGCAGCTTGGAAAGAACGTCTCTCCATTTTGATAGACAGTGCCATCCAATAGGCAGGCATCTCTCTCATGAGCTGTTTGGAGACACAAAGACAAAAGCTTCATTATATGAGCATGCAAACATGCTGTGTGATGGAGGAAAAGCATACACCATTTTCTGTTACAATCATTATTTTAAAACATATATGCTTATTACATAGATACTACATACAGAGTACATACACAGAAATAATTCCTCTTTTTTTAACTGCAAACTCAGTTCAACCTTTGTTTTGATAATCTCTCAGGTAATCTAAACATTATATATTAATAATTAGCTACATAATCAATAATTACACTATGTAATACTTCTTTTTTCTTTTTCTATTTAACCACCTACAGTAGTCTTTACACTGCAAAGAACTTGTGTTATGTGCTGATTAAATTTCACATAGGAAATAAAGAAAGCCTTGGAAATTTTTCCTCCAAAATTCTCATTACCATCTAAAAAAAATTTATAATAAATGCTTTAATTAAAAGCAGCTAAAAATTTAACATCATAATGTATAAATACAATTTAAGAGACATTAAGTAACCTTCCAGTTTGTCAAATACTGCCACTTATGCCAAAAACAACAAAAACCTTTGCATTACTATGACGAAGCTCTGGTTCCTTTATCTATCTAACTGACCTCACAGGTCAGCATTTCCAGGTCCAAATGCTCTTTCAGATTCCAAAAAAAAACAAAAAGGTTGATGAAAAAGGTACCAAAGCCAATACGACAGTATGAGAGACAAACACGAACCTACACATACACCGGTCCTCTTGTGTGCACCACCAGCGTAAACGCACCTGAGACCCTTTCGCGTTTCGCAGGGACTGGTTTGAGAGCAGAGTTCACCGCGCTGCCGGGCGCACACCACACAACAGGCGCAGTCATCCAGAATAATGCTCGCACCGGGAGCGCACGGCGGCGGTTCAGCCGGACAGCTGCAGCGAGAGGGGCACTGCGCCCACACCAAAGCGCAGACAATCAGCTGAGAAGAGCAGTCACAAAGTTATATTATGAGCAAAAAGGTAGGCTACTAACATTTTATGCTAGTACAGCATGAACCATAATGTTGCATACCTGTGCACAAATGATGGCAAAGTTTTTTTTAAGCATGTTGTTTGATCTTTCCGTTGGATACTTGTGATTTTTCACTTTGACTTGTTCTCTTTACTCAATGTTTCGTGGAGGAATTTATACAGGTCTTAGGTAAAGGGGGAGGTAACAGAAGAAAAAGTCAACCAATACATTTGGTGTTAATAATCTTAGGCTGCTGATTGGACAGTGAACGTTATATTCTATTGCCAAAGCCCAAACATATTGTAATGTGTGTTGCGTTTTGGAATATAGAGAGTATGCATTGACGTCATTTTCCCGCCGGAACATGCCCCATCAGCATACTGAGTGGCAAAAGAACTGCTGCATGACTGGATTTATTAGGGGAAACGCAAGTAAAACAAACGATTATCAGTTAAAACTAAAGGTTAGACTCAATATAATGTTCCTTACAATTTACCAAAGATCCAGTGATCCATGGATATTGACATGCAGCTAGGAATCATGTTTTCTGACATTTATATGTGCCTGATTTCGACGCCGGGAAAATACATAAAGCAAATCTGCCTGTGAACGTTTTATATAAATACAATATAGGTAGGTCTAAATCTGGGTGATCACTTATATCAATGTAATATATTGCCAAAAGTTTTGGGACGCCTGCCTTTACATGAACATGAACTTTAATGACATCCCATTATTAATCCGTAGGGTTTAGTATGGTCTCTGCAGTCTCCGCTCTAATTCATCCCAAAGGTGTTCTATCGGGTTGAGGTCAGGACTCTGTGCAGGCCAGTCCCTCCATACCAAACTCGCTCATGCATGTCTCTATTGACCTTGCTTTGTGCACTGGTGCACACTCATGTTGGAACAGGGAGGGGCCATTCCCAAACTGTTCCCACAAAGTTGGGAGCATGAAATTGTCCAAAATGTCTTGGTATGCTGAAGCATTAAGAGTTCCTTTCACTGGAACTAAGGGGCCAAGCCCAACCCCTGAAAGACAACCCCACACCATAATCCCCCCTCCACCAAACTTTACTCTTGGCACAATGCAGTCAGGCAAAAGTACCTTTCTCCTGGCAACTGCCAAACCCAGACTCGTCCATTGGATTGCCATACAGAGAAGTGTGATTTGTCACTCCAGAGAACACGTCTCCACTGCTTTAGAGTCCAGTGGCGGCGTGCTTTACACCACTGCATCCGACATTTTGCATTGCACTTGGTGATGTAAGGCTTGGATGCAGCTGCTCGACCATGGAAACCCATTCCACGAAGCTCTCTACGCACTGTTCTTGAGCTAATCTGAAGGCCACACAAAGATTGAAGGTTTGTAGCTATTGACTCTGCAGAAAGTTGGCGACTTCTGCACACTGTCCGCCTCAGCATGCGCTGACCCCGCTCTGTGATTTTACGTGGCCTACCACTTCGTGGCTGAGTTGCTGTTGTTCCCAATTGCTTCCACTTTGTTATAATACTACTAACAGTTGACCGTGGATTATTTAGTAGTGAAGATATTTCACGAATGGACTTATTGCACAGGTGGCAACCTATCACGGTACCACGCTTGAATTCACTGAGTTCCTGAGAGCGACCCATTATTTCACAAATGTTTGTAGAAGCAGTCTGCATGCCTAGGTGCTTGATTTTATACACCTGTGGCCATGGAAGTGATTGGAACACCTGAATTCAATGATTTGCAGGGGTGTCCCAATACTTTCGGCAATATAGTGTATATCGTCATATCATCCAGCCCTAAAACTGTAGTTTTTGTCAGTGTTTATTTAAAAACATCCAATTATGCATAATATAAGATGGTAAATATTTAATTGATGAGTTGTTAATACAGTATAGCAATACAATATATAGGGTCTGATTTTACCCCAAAAATTCAACATATTGACACAAAAATGATAACTGCAAATCCATGTTTTGCTGCCTGGAGTCCAGTCATTTCTGTCAACTGCAGCGATCAATTTGCTTCTGTTTTCTGTAGCTTTCGGCAGTCTGTAAAAATATACCTCAGATTTCTTGTCAAATATACACTCACCTAAAGGATTATTAGGAACACCATACTAATACTGTGTTTGACCCCCTTTCGCCTTCAGAACTGCCTTAATTCTACGTGGCATTGATTCAACAAGGTGCTGAAAGCATTCTTTAGAAATGTTGGCCCATATTGATAGGATAGCATCTTGCAGTTGACGGAGATTTGTGGGATGCACATCCAGGGCACGAAGCTCCCGTTCCACCACATCCCAAAGATGCTCTATTGGGTTGAGATCTGGTGACTGTGGGGGCCATTTTAGTACAGTGAACTCATTGTCATGTTCAAGAAACCAATTTGAAATGATTCGAGCTTTGTGACATGGTGCATTATCCTGCTGGAAGTAGCCATCAGAGGATGGGTACATGGTGGTCATAAAGGGATGGACATGGTCAGAAACAATGCTCAGGTAGGCCGTGGCATTTAAACGATGCCCAATTGGCACTAAGGGGCCTAAAGTGTGCCAAGAAAACATCCCCCACACCATTACACCACCACCACCAGCCTGCACAGTGGTAACAAGGCATGATGGATCCATGTTCTCATTCTGTTTACGCCAAATTCTGACTCTATCATCTGAATGTCTCAACAGAAATCGAGACTCATCAGACCAGGCAACATTTTTCCAGTCTTCAACTATCCAGTTTTGGTGAGCTCGTGCAAATTGTAGCCTCTTTTTCCTATTTGTAGTGGAGATGAGTGGTACCCGGTGGGGTCTTCTGCTGTTGTAGCCCATCCGCCTCAAGGTTGTGCGTGTTGTGGCTTCACAAATGCTTTGCTGCATACCTCGGTTGTAACGAGTGGTTATTTCAGTCAAAGTTGCTCTTCTATCAGCTTGAATCAGTCGGGCCATTCTCCTCTGACCTCTAGCATCAACAAGGCATTTTCGCCCACAGGACTGCCGCATACTGGATGTTTTTCCCTTTTCACACCATTCTTTGTAAACTCTAGAAATGGTTGTGCGTGAAAATCCCAGTAACTGAGCAGATTGTGAAATACTCAGACCGGCCCGTCTGGCACCAACAACCATGCCACGCTCAAAATTGCTTAAATCACCTTTCTTTCCCATTCTGACATTCAGTTTGGAGTTCAGGAGATTGTCTTGACCAGGACCACACCCCTAAATGCATTGAAGCAACTGCCATGTGATTGGTTGATTAGATAATTGCATTAATGAGAAATTGAACAGGTGTTCCTAATAATCCTTTAGGTGAGTATATTTGTAGTCAATCTCAAAGCTCTTTCTCGTTTTAAATGACTAATGACTAATTAGTCCAGTGACTAATACTAACACTGTGAGTATTACAGTATGAGAGTGGCGTGATGTCACTGCGATCATCGCATGATCTCACGTGTTGACTGGGGTAGTATTCTGTGTAGTCCTGAGGCTTTCTAGGTTGTGTTTAGCCTGTCCTTGTAGTCCTCTCTGGTAAATAAAACAACATACTTTGATTGAAGTCGTGGTGGTGTGTTATCTTCTGGTGCCAGACCATACTGGCCTAAAGAATTAAAAGTGGTTGCAGCAGCCTATTGGTAAATAAACTATGATGATGATGAATATTGTTTATTTCGGTCCTTACAGACAATTTTTCATAATAAATAAAACAAAACAAAAAACAAAAAATATACAAAAAATATAACCAAAAAATATAACAAAAAATATACATGATAACCGAAAAAGGTGTAAGCTGAAGCCACTGTTTATTATGCCTACCCTTTATACATATTTATCTAATGAGTGTAATTTTTTTCTAATGGATTAGATTAGTACAAGATAAACAATAGAGTTACATAAGACATTTTCCAAAATGTACAAGGATAATTACAAAGATCATATATACATGTATACATTTCAGATATTAATACAATAGATGAAGTATTGCATACACCAATTATTTATATTGTGATATATAATTATTTATCACCTTGTTTTTAAACATTTTCTTAAATTTACAAAATGAATTACACAGTTTTAATTCCTTCTCAAAATTATTCCATAGGTTTACTCCTTTCACAGATATACATCTATTTTTTATATTAGTTCTTGACCTTACTTTTTTAAACATATGAATTCCTCTTAGTTTATACTGACTTTCTCTTATTTCGAACCGCTTCTGAATACAATTTGGAAGTAAATTATTATATACTTTAAATTAATAAACAATTTATTTGCTGGTTCGTAATAGTCAACGTGTTTTAATCCTTATTGCTCTTTTTTTGTAATATATATATTGGATTTAAATTGGTTTTATATGTATGGCCCCACACCTCCACACAATAAGTCATGTATGGAACTATGAGCGCACAATACAAAATATATAATGAGCTTTCATTCAAAATATGTTTTGTTCTATTTAATATTGCAATTGATTTTTATATTTTTCTTTTTACATTATTTATATGTGGTTTCCAGCATAATATATGATCTATTATAACACCCAGAAATTTATATTCATACACTCTTTCAATTTCCTCATTATTAATCCTAATTTTAGCTTTGTTATTACTTTGTCGATTGCTAAATATTATGAACTTTGTTTTAGTTAAATTCAGTAAAACTCTATTATCGTCAAACCATCAGCAAACAAAACCATTTTTAATATTTTAGACACGTTACAATTTGTCATAATTTTTGCGCTTCCTTACAATCCTCTTAGACAAACAATGTTTATCATATTGTTCAATTAGTATGGTCAAAAAAGCATCATAGGCTCTATTAGGATCTTTATTAACATAAACCTCACTCCAATTTTGTTTTTTTAAGTCCTTTCCAAGGGAAGCAATGGCTTCTGGTGTTCTATATCGAATCATTTTAAAATTATTTCTCTTATTTTAATTAGTTGTTTTTTTTTAATAATCTTTGAAAGATCGCAAAAATTTTCTACAATATAATTATTATAGTATAATTATTAAAATATGGACATCATTTTCCAGTTCTGTTGGACCAATGTGATCTTATCAGTTTTTGTGTGTGCTGTTACATAAGGCGTGGTTCTACCATGTACAATTACGTTTTCACAGACACTGAAACGTGCAATACGATTTGACAGCACTAAAACGCAAATTATTTATGAACACCTTAGACGTACCAATGTGTACAAAATCCTTATTTAGCTAATCTAATACCGAATTCATGGAATTAATCAGTTGATTCTGTTGCATATATGATATTAATTATATTATATGTTTAATCTAATTTAACCCAGATGACTCATTTACTAAATTTGAAATTATGACATTTCATTCTGTTCAGTGTGACTTCTGGTGCAAACTCATTTCAAAGAATTGCATGATGTTAAATAAGAATAATTTAAAAAACTTAAAATGAATAATATTTGTCATGCTATGTTTATTTTGTTTGCGAAAAGCATTAGACTGAAAAAAAGCATTTTCTCAGTAGTCATATGCTGTAACCATAAAATACACCAAAAACGCAACATAAATTCACAAAAGTAATCACTTTTATTTGTACGTTGAAATCCATATATTTAGGATCCATACGATTGCGAACACATACAATTCAGGACTTTATTCTGTGATCAGATCTTCATCTCCTTTCTTAACAGCGACCATCAACAACAACATCAAATCCCGCACTCTTTACAAATTCAAAAATTGCGAGAAGGACCTGGCTGCAGCCTGTAAATTGGGGCGGGGCTGAACCTGGGGTGTGGCTGCACGTGTTGCCCCGCCCCATACCTACTCTGATTGGTTCCATTGTCTTTCATAGGCATGTGTTCGTAATTGGTGTAGGAAAGAGTAAGCTATGTCATTTAAAAAACTTGGAAAGCTGTGCAGTTTCACAAAGCCTTCATTATAATGCACACGTCCATTATACTCCATCACGTCTATTGCGGTCTCAAAATTCTGGCCAGTTGATAATACCTAGAATATCAAAATCAACTGCAGGCAGTCGATCCTTTTCCTATTTAGCACCTAAACTCTGGAACAGTCTTCCTAGCATTGTTCGGGAAGCAGACACACTCTGTCAGTTTAAATCTAGACTAAAAACACATCTCTTTACTATGGCATACACATAAAACATTTTTAATTTCTATTATTCAAATCAGTTAAATGATTGTTTTAGGCTGCATTAACTAGGTCAGCCGGAACCGGGAACACTTCCAATAACACCTGATGTACTCGTTACATCATAAGAAGAATGGCATCTACGCTAATGTTAGTCTCTCTGTTTATCCCGAGGTTTACTGCAGTCGGCCGGATCCGGGCCGTATCCAGACCAGATGGGGGACCTTAGCCTGGACATGACGACCATATCCCTGAAGTGTCTGTAGAGACAATAGTGTCAATTAAACTCCCCCCTGTAAATGCCGCTTCGACACGACATCCTCATTAAACCCGTCCCCGGCGTGACGACTCCAATCTTTCGAATAATCCTACGAATATCTATTGATCTAATATGACTTCTGACCTGTAATGTTGCCAGAATCATAATCATACACTATTTGTTCGTCGGCCAGAGGAGAACTGGCACCCCGACTGAGCCTGGTTTCTCCCAAGGTTTTTTTCTCCATTCTGGCCCTGAAGGAGTTTTGGTTCCTTGCCACCGTCGCCTTTGGCTTTTGGCTTGCTCAGTTGGGGACACTTAAATTTCAACTATATTACTGATCTGCCCGCATTGACACTACATGATAATTGAAATGAGCTGGATGACATCACCGTTTTCACCAGAGCGGCTGTACAGCCGAATCAAATTCCGTTGCATTATTTTCCTGTTACCACTGTGAAGCTGCTTTGAAACAATTGCCATTGTAAAAAGCGCTATATAAATAAAGGTGATTTTTGATTTTTTTTACTAAAAACGGAAAAGTTTTTTCTTTGTACATATAACGTTATCAAAACGATCCCCATTCATTCCCAATTATCTTGTTTTGTCCTTAGTGTTTCTCTGTATGTATATATATATATATATATATATATATATATATATATATATAGCCCTCATTTTCAGTTGTTTCTTTGTCAGATCTCATCATTAGGGGCCAAGCACCGAAGTTGCGGAGGCACCTATTGTAATCGTTAGATTTCTTCTTATTATTATTCCGCCATGGGATTCTATGGCATCCCATAGAACCGCTTGCGGGAAAGTTATGAAATTTGGCACACAGATAGAGGACAGTCTCAACTGTCACTATAGCAAATTTGGAGTCTCTAACTCAATCCCTCTAGCGCCACCAACTGTCCAAAGATGCACTCACGGTTATGCTAATAACTTTTGAACCATAAGGTTTAGAAACAAAATTCTTTTGTCTTCTGATTCTGTGGCTCAAGCCGATTCGATTGAACCCTATGATTCAATTTTCTGGCCAAATTTTCCGGCCAAAAATCCTACTTTTTCAAACTCCTCCTAGATGGTTTATCCGATTTGCACGAAAATTGAACCAGATCATCTTCAGACAATGTCAACAAAAAGTTTTGGAATTCAAGTCGATTCATCATAGTGTTTTCAAATAACACGCAAACTAATTTTACGGAGCGCATGCAAAAATAGACTTCAGGCTGTATCTCCGCAACGATTTATCGTATTCGGACCAAACTTGGTACACATCATCACAAGTATGACCTGAGGCTACATGCTGCATTTCGGCACAGCGCCACCTACTGGTGCAGAGATATAAAAAATGGCTATTTTTGCTTATAACTTCTGAACGGTTTGCCCAAAAATGTTCCCATGTCGGCCATTTTGAATTATGTAGTAAAATTCTGTATTTTAAGAACGCATTAACGGATTGTTACGAAACTTGGTATGGGTCATCGGCACGATGTTCTGAAAGAGTCTGAGAAGTTTTGGACCTATGAAAAATATTTACATGCTTATAACTTTGTATTTGGTTGACTTATTTTCAAGTGTCATCTCCTTAGATTCCTGAATCCTTGCCGAGTCCAACGATACCAAACATGCTAGGTTTCGCCTTATGGTTTATGCAAGTTTGTAATATAGCAAAAACAACTTTTGCGAATATCTTTGAAACCGTTAGTCCGATCGAGACGAAACTACTAGGGGTGTAACGATATTCAAACCGAACCGAAAAACCACGATACTCTCATGTCGAACTGAACGCGCCCCGCCCCCTGCTGCCCCGGCCCAGCTCACCTTATGCCACAGATTTTTTTTTTCTTCCTTGACATTTGATTAAATAGTAATTAGTACACTTTTAACAACTAATAAGAGATGTAGGCTATTTTTACTAAATATTATTATAATAATATTATTTACTAAATATACACTAACTTTTGTCTTCCAAGTGCATGTCATGTGATCGCTCAAGTTGCATGGTGGAAGGACAAAGAGAGCTGGCTCTCCATTTTCCCATTTAATCAGGTTGGCTAAATGCTACCTTGGAGTCCCAGCAACATCGTCATTTTCATAGCTTGTTACGAAATAAAAAAAAATCTCTCTCACCTCAGAAAACGTCTCGGTTATGTATGTAACCCTCGTTCCCTGAAGGAGGGAACGGAGACGTACATCGGACGTCACCGACGAATTGGGATCACTTCTGGGAGCCCTATCAGCTTCGAGTGTATACAGAACGAGCCAATGCACATTGGCGTGCGAGATTTGCATCTCGCGTTCCGCCCCGCAGCGCGGGTATAAATACGGAAGCGGATGCAGCGCACATTTGTTTTTCACTGAGGAGCCGAGTTAGTAACTCGGCCATGCAGTGATGGTACAGCAACCGTGGTGACGGGACGTACGTTTCAGTTCCCTCTGTTACGCTATTGGGCCTGGCGTCAGCTGCTCCGCCACATCTGACAGCCATATGGTGGAGGAGGACTCAACAGGCCTGCTGGGGAACTTACTGGAGCAAAAAAGCACACTTATCCGGTCCATGAGGAGAGGAATGGCGCAGCAAGCCGACACTTAGAACGGGCACTTCAGTGTTACTGGCTGGTTGAAGCGAGCACACGGGAAGAAACCGGCTCTACAGCCTTTCCCTTCTGCTGACCTCCGTAACAGATGAAGAGCTATTCTGAGGTCCTGAAGCTTTGTGTTCGGTCCACGTATAACCGCAGAGCACGGACAGGACAGAGAAAAGCCAGGGCTGGGTCTGCCTCCTCCAAGGGCAGTCCTTGCAGGTTCACCACCTGGTCCCGGAAGGGAGTGGTGGGAACCTTTGGCACATATCCGGGCCGGGGTCTCAGGATTACGTGAGAGTTCCGGGCACGATTCGTCGACCGAAAATGCCTGCAGGTCCCCTACCCTCTTAACGGAAGCCAATGCAGTCAGGAGCACTGTCTTCCAAGACAAGATTTTCAACTCTCACAGACCTGTTAGTTTTTCTTTAAGAAGCCCTCCTGTTCTCCACTCATTACCTGTATTAACTGCACCTGTTTGAACTCATTACCTGTATAAAAGATCTCACCTCGTAGGGCATCAATGATCATGAGGAAGGTGAGGGATCAGCCCAGAACTACACGGCAGGACCTGGTCAATGACCTGAAGAGAGCTGGGACCACAGTCTCAAAGAAAACCATTAGTAACACACTACGCCGTCATGGATTAAAATCCTGCAGTGCAATGACCAATGACCATCTGGATGATCCAGAGGAGGAATGGGAGAAGGTCATGTGGTCTGATTAGACAAAAATAGAGCTTTTTGGTCTAAACTCCACTCGCCGTGTTTGGAGAAAGAAGAAGGATGAGTACAACCCCAAGAACACCATCCCAACCGTGAAGCATGGAGGTGGAAATATCATTCTTTGGGGATGCTTTTCTGCAAAGGGGACAGGACGACTGCACTGTATTGAGGGGAGGATGGATGGGGCCATGTATCGCGAGATCTTGGCCAACAACCTCCTTCCCTCAGTAAGAGCATTGAAGATGGATCGTGGCTGGGTCTTCCAGCAACGACCCGAAACACACAGCCAGAGCAACTAAGGAGTGGCTCCGTAAGAAGCATCTCAAGGTCCTGGAGTGGCCTAGCCAGTCTCCAGACCTGAACCCAATAGAAAATCTTTGGAGGGAGCTGAAAGTCCGTATTGCCCAGCGACAGCCCCGAAACCTGAAGGATCTGGAGAAGGTCTGTATGGAGGAGTGGGCCAAAATCCCTGCTGCAGTGTGTGCAAACCTGGTCAAGAACTACAGGAAACGTATGATCTCTGTAATTGCAAACAAAGGTTTCTGTACCAAATATTAAGTTCTGCTTTTCTGATGTATCAAATACTTATGTCATGCAATAAAATGCAAATTAATTACTTAAAAATCATACAATGTGATTTTCTGGATTTTTGTTTTAGATTCTGTCACTCACAGTTGAAGTGTGCCTATGATAAAAATTACAGACTTCTACAGACTTCTACATGCTTTGTAAGTGGGCAAACCTGCAAAATCGGCAGTGTATCAAATACTTGTTCTCCCCACTGTATGCCCGCCCCTCGAACGCAAAGCGAAGGAACGGTCTGTGTCGAGGCAGAATCGAGACATGAAAGTACGCGTCCTTCAGGTCGATCGCTGCAAACCAATCTTGGGGACGGATGCACCCGAAGATTCGTTTCTGCGTTAGCATCTTGAACGGCAGCCTGTGCAGGGACCGATTCAAGAACCGCAGGTCCAAGATTGGCCGTAACCCACTGCCTTTCTTGGGTACAATGAAGTACGGGCTGTAGAAGCCTGTCTTCATATTGGCTGGAGGGACCGGCTCTATCGCGCCCTTCGCCAGTAGGACTGCAATCTCAGCCCGTAAAACAGGAGCATCCTCCTTCAACACAGAGGTGAAGTGGATGCCCCTGAACTTAGGGGGCCGTTGGGCGAACTGAATCGCATAGCCGAGTCTGATAGTACGGATGAGTCAGCGAGAGCCAGGCTCCCAGCGACCGAGCAAGCGGGACCAACAGCACCACAGACGTACCCGCAGTGGGGCAGCGAGGCGGCATGCAGGGACCCGACTCTGACGGCATAGCGGCCCGAAGTGGGGTCTGAGTGTGCAGTGCAGCACTTACCTTCTTCCGCCGAGGGGGCACACGGGTGTGAGGAGGCCTCTTGAGTGCGTCCTGGGCACAGCCAGTGCCCCCCGCTGGCGATGGGAGAGGCACCTGAGGGTGACAAGGCTTTGTAACGTCGTACACCGCCAAGCGCGCTCTCTTGGCACCCAGAGATATTGGAAACAGCTCGAAGGCCAGTGGCGGAACACAAATTGAATTAAAAACAAAAGATTCTCTCACGGCCCTCCTCCGGGAGAGGGAGCGGTGCGGACACCACCTCCTGAAGAGCTGTCCCCTCCATCTCTGGGCGGCCCGTCTCAGGGTCGTTTCTTCTTCCGCTTGCCACCTGGCTTGGCAGCAGCCTGAGTGGGCTGGGTGGCCTTCCTGCGGCTGGCTCCATGCTGTTGCCCCAGTGGAGGCTGCTGCTGGGCTTTAGCAAGAGCGGGGGCGGCGGCAGGTGGACGCCCTCGGCGACGAGCAGGCGGAGGAACTGCAGCTGGCGGGTGGGTGGAGGCAGCAGCGGCCCGCCGGGGCAGGATGTGTTTGATGGCCTCCGTCTGCTTCTAGGCCGCCGAGAACTGCTGGGCAAAGCTCTCGACCGCGTCGCCGAATAGCCCAACCTGGGAAACGGGGGAGTCCAGGAACCGATATTTATCGGTCTCCCTCATATCCACCAGGTTGAGGAGCTCTGGGTCAGGTCTACCCTCGTGCATGTCCATGAGTGCCTGGGCCTGGTGCACCTGGAGCAACGCCATGGCATGCAGGGTGGACGCAGCCTGTCCACAAGCTCTGTAAGCCTTGCCTGTTAGACTGGACGTGAACTTACAGGCCTTGGATGGGTTACGTGGATTACCACGCCAGGAGGACACAGTTGCATCGCGACGGCCCGTTCCACCGGCGGGATCTCCACGTACCCCTTGGCTGGCCTGCCATCGAGGGTAGTGAGGAGTGAAGAGCCACTAGGCTGGTTTCTGGCAGAAAAAGGTGCCGTCCACGACCTAGTGAGCTCTTCATGCATTTCCGGGAAGAAAGGCACTAAGGCGGGGCGCTGAGAACCAGCGCGGGCCGCCCCGAGAAACCAATCGTCCAACCTAGAAGGCTCGGGACATGGTGGAGTCAATTCTGGGTCCGTCTCGGGCAACACCACTCTCCCAGAGGGAGGCAACGCAGCCAAGTCTTCATCCCCAGAAGACTGAAGCTCCCCCTCCGATGCAGCGATCGACATGCTGCCATCTGCTGGAGCCCCGAAAGTCACCACTGGACGCCCATGGGAGGGGCCAGCGCACTCTTTCGGTAACTCAACCGGCTGTGGCACTTCAGAGGGATTAGGGGCCCACGGATTATGCCTCGGTGGGGTAGCCCTAACCGTGATCCTCAGGTCACCCTGGCTATTTGCCGAAGTAGCTGTATTCTGCTGTCCAGCAGGAATAGCTCTAGATCAGGGCATAGGTAAGGGGACTCCGCCTTCCCGAAGGTAGGTGAGTCTCGACCTCAACGCCGCAGTGGGAACATGAACTATCCACAAACACTGCTTCTAGCGTGCTGAATGCCCAAACATGTGAGACAACGATTGTGACCGTCAGTTGGTGACAGGAAACGACCGGATCCAGAAACGCACGGGTGGAATGACATCTTGAAAAAGACGCAGTGTCACACCCATGTACTCTTTTAGGGGAAAAAAGCTCTTTTAATGTGCTGAAGCACACAGGGAGATGACCGCGGCAAAACACAGGGAGATAGTGCAGCCCTGTGTATGCACTCACTGTACAGGAACGCCCTCACCGAACCAACAGAGAATGCTATGAAAACAGCAGTTTTGTATCTCTCAGTGAGATCGCGGCCCTCGCTGATCGTGCCTTCCCTCGCAGCACTCTCTCTCTTCTCCTCTCTGATTCAACAGTTGAAACACTCTTCATCAGTGCGAACATTCGGCTCCGAAGTGAATGACAAATGTGCGCTGCATCCGCTTCCATATTTATACCCGCGCTGCGGGGTGGAGCGCGAGATGCAAATCTCGCACGCCAATGTGCATTGGCTCGTTCTGTATACAGTCGAAGCTGATAGGGCTCCCAGAAGTGATCCCAATACGTCGAACGTGACCAACTGAAAGGGAACCGATTTCCTGCCTGTCAGCCGTTATACTGTGCTCATAGCGCACTCTTCAATTACACGCGCAAATGTGGCGGCGCGCGCTGTATATCACAAGAGAAACTACGAGCATGCAACGTTACGTTGTCAATTCATAAGTCATGAAATAAAAGTAAAGTACCAATAAATCACATAACTGGTTCGACGTGTGTTAGCTGGGAAGGCATGCAGGTATGATCGTTCATTCTGTTCATCAGGAGCAGTTTATACGATTTATTAACAGTTCATGATGTATTGTGTATTCGCCATGGTAACTGTTGTTTCCATAACCCCAAAATGCCACTTTATTTTCACTTTATGTTATTTTGTATATTTTTAAATTACTGTGGTGGCTACTTTATTGTATTAACAAAAACTGCTATATAAATAATTTATTCATTAGTATTAGTCATATTCATACAATTTATGTGTTTGTAGGCTAAAGTGGGACATTACTTGTGTGTGTCATCAATTTTTATTAAATAAATTTGCTTGTTTTTTTTTAAACATGCTAAAATGAGTAGATTATTTCTGACTAGTCTACAGTGGAGGCATTTATTTCCTTTTAGTTTACTCAGGTATGCTAACTGCTCTAAAGAAAACGTGAAGCCAATGTATAAAGTTAATAAAGATAAAGTTAATAAGTTAAATTATTGTTGTTGTTATTATTAAGTTAAAAGTGAATCTAGTGTTATTATTGCTGGTGCCCTGCCATGAACCCTGCTTCCACAGCAAACCGAACCGAGGCTCCAAAACCGAACCGTGAACCGAACCGTGAACCGAACCGTGGCATTGGTGTATCGTTACACCCTTAGAAACCACCATAGCATACCATAGCAACAATCATAGCATATTGACTAAGTGACACGGGCCAAATGTCAAAATTTTGATTGTAAGTGGCAAAAAAATGCAATCAAAGTCAGGTGTGGGTCATTTTTTATATGTTCATACATATAAATGTCTATACGACATCCTAAACGAAATGAGATATTTTCACCAAATTTTACACGCTTATGTATGGGGGCACTCTGAGGACACACAAAACAAGAGGTGGAACTGCGCCACTTGGTGGCACTATAATTAAACAAAACATGAAATTGGCTCTATACGACTCAATGTATTAATGTGGGGGTTCAACCTTTTTGCTTAAAATTGTCTCCGAATGTCTTTACTGATTTTTGCAGTTGGTCTGCTGCTAGCTTCCTTGTTCGCTTCTGTTGTGCTTGGCCCCAGTAATGGCTGCTTGCAGCTATATTTTATAATTAATATTGCTTATCACATTCATCTAACTTTGCTAGCTTTTTAATCTAAATTGTTATTGCACAACACCTTGGCATTTCGTTAGCCATTAGTGTAGCCTTCTCTGTCAACGGTGAAGGTTTCACCTGTGATAAATGCAGGAAAATAGTTAGGCTGACAGAAGATTTCAGAATTAGAGACACGCATCCAAACTTTATCAAGAATAGTGAAAATGCAAGGGCTTTAGATGCAGCTTTGGATGTGACTATCTCAGCAAGTTAGCAAGTCCCTGTACAGTGTTTGGTTCTGGTTGCAGAGGCAGGGCAACTGGGTGACAGTGAGACGGCGTAGTCGGGGGACAAAACACCGCTATTCTGTTCCTATTAAAACACCAAACAGTTCTCCTCACTCAGTGATGCACCCACTGAGAAATCTGTTAAAAAAGTTCCCTACATGAACGTGAAAATAGAGACACCACCCAACATAGTAAAATGTTTACCCGGACCCAGATAGCAAAATTGCTATGGTCCAGATCTGGCACACACCTGACACTTTCATCTGGCCCACTACCCGCGTGGATTGATGGCACTTGGGCGGTCCGCTCCTGTTCCCCAGATTTGGGCCACAATCAAGCCATAGCAATGCCGCATGTCAGCCATGAACAAAACAAATGAAGCAGAACTGGCCCACATCTAGGCAACAGTTCATTTTAATTCTGACCCAGATCCGGCCCAAATCTAATACCTTGCTCTGGCCCACATACCGCGTGGAATGATGGCACTTGGGTGGTCAGCTCCTGTTTGCAAGATTTTGGTCACAATCAAGCCATAGCAATGGCGCATGCCAGCCATGAACAAAACAAATGAAGCAGAACTGGCCCACATCTGGGTAACAGTTATATTTAATTCTGGCCCAGATCAGGCCCAGATCTAATACCTTGCTCTGGCCCACATACAGCGTGGAATGATGGCACTTGGGCGGTCTGCTTCTGTTTGCCAGATTTGGGCCACAATCTAGCCATAGCAATGCCGCATGTCAGCCATGGACAAAACAAATGAAGTAGAACTGGCTCAAATCTGGATAACAGTTAATTTTAATTCTGGCCCAGATCAAACAACTTTCTCCGGCCCACGTACCTTATGGAATGATGGCACTTGAGTGGTCCACTCCTATTTGCCAGATCTGGGCCACAAGTAAGCCTTAGCAATGCCACACATAAGCAACTAACAAATCAAATAAACCAAAACTGACCCTAATGTGGGTCACAGTTGGTCTTTCACACATGCTGTTTGCCAGATCCGGTCCACAAGCAGGCTATTGCACAAGTCAAGTCACCTTTCTTTGTTAATGCTTTATATATTGTTTCAAAGCAGCTTTAAAGGTATAAACATGAAAATAATGATTTAATTATTCAAACAGAGTTCAATTCTGCAGTAAAGCAGCTCTAAAAAGAACAGTGTCATTGTTCAGCTGAAGTCAGTTCAGTGTTGATTCAGTTCTGTTCAATAACTGTGTAAAGTTCATCAATTATGAAATCAGTTCAATTCGCTATAATACAGCTCTGCAGAAAACATCATCCAGCTCAGTTCAGTTCTCATCCGATGTCGCCAATGTCAATATCACAAAAAACTAGTGCTTAGAAACAGTCTCTCTGACAGCATGCGCATATAGCGAAATGAGGTGTCTTTCACTGCTTACTGCACTTTAGTGGTTTAAAATCACTTGTTTTTTAACCACAATGCTTAAAAATGCATGCAGATGATAAGATTTCACCCAACTAAGACAGCCAAAGGCGACAGTGGCAAGGGACCCAAAATCAGGTGACAGAAATGGAGAAGAAAAAACCCTTGGGAGAAACCAGGCTCAGTCGGGGGACCAGTTTGTCTCTGGCCAACGAACATGGTGTGATTATGATTCAGGCTGCATTATAAGTCAGTCTGTGGATTGGTATAATTCAGAATATTTCATCTAGTTCCATCAGCTTGAAGATCAGGATACAACACGCCGGCATGGAGTTGAAGCTGGCCGTAGGGGTCTGTGCAGAGGACTTGTCTGGTTCTTGTGGTCTTTGCTGAGGATCTGTGCTGATGGCTGTTAACAAGTTCCTCACAGGGGATCCGTCTCTAGGGCTTGTCTAGTTGACATGGTCTCTGCTGACATTTAGGGCTGCGTTGTGGTCATGCCTAGGTGCAGGTCCACCATCTGATCTGGATTTGGAGCAGATCCGGCTGACAATGGTAACCTCGGGATAAGAATGAAACAGACAGAATGTTAGCGAAGAATAGACCAAATAAACCATTACTGTACCTTATCTGGGTCACAATAAATAAATATATATATATATATATATATATATATAGCCATAAAAATTATGAAAACAGGTAATTTGTGTTTATTGCTGTAAATGACAGATTATAGATACAGTACTCAAATTTTCATTTATAGGTTATAACATAATAAACACTACGTTTTATTATTTTGTGCAAAAAATACTGGAAGTTGGCTTCCCAAACATTGATTTCAATCGTCTCTGGATTTACTTTCGGTGCAGAAACAACTGCTGATTCTTGTATCATTTGGTTCATTTCTACAATTCAGAAAGACCAAACAGATCTTAATATCAATCCGCACAAGCGACAATCAGGTCAGTGTCAGGAAAGGCAAGAAAACTGTGACTTAAGCCGGGTTCTGATTTCTGTGTGGTTTTCTTCGTATCATCACAGAAATTTCAGGAACAGCTTATTTGTTTTGTAACTCCACATTCTGCCAAGATAACCAGCTTATCATGCTGATGTAAACGATTCTGAAGCGATGCACAAAACCAAAAGAATAGGCCTATCATACATATTAATATACTGTTTTTTGTAGGCTAAATAAAGAACGTGTATTATATATTAATAAAAAAAGCAAACAATTCATGCAAACAATCTGTTATGTCTTAAAGGTGCACTATGTAACTTTTCTGTCCGCTGGAGGTCGCCTATTCAAAACAAAGGCGTCCGCTGGAGGTCGCCTATTCAAAACAAAGGCGTCCGCTGGAGGTCGCCTATTCAAAACAAAGGCGTCCGCTGGAGGTCGCCTATTCAAAACAAAGGCGTCCGCTGGAGGTCGCCTATTCAAAACAAAGGCGTAGCTTGATGACGCCAAGTTTGAGCACAGAATCTTGGGACATGTGGTCTTCACCTCACAGCCGGTGGGAAAGAATCGGGATAGGACTCGGGCAGAAATCATGTTCATGGATGCGATTATTAACGTTACTGTAGTATGAAGCAGAGCAGGACCGAGTGTTGTGGGAGCTGAGCAAGGCCGCTGGAGCGATTGTTAATAAGATGAACACAACAAACGCCTCGTGAGCAGCGGGACTTTTATTATGCCACAGTCGCCGGCGCCACTTCCGCTTTTCCTGTCATGAGTATGCGGTAACGCAGCTCTGTTTATTATATTAGATATATTTGAGTGTGTTGAAAATGATGTTATGACGTTACTCTGTACGTTCGTTCGGCGGCTGCTATGACACTTGTTGCACACCGCAGTAAGAGTAAAGTGTTTCTGCAAAATAAAACCAGAAACCGAGGATAACGCAGATATGACGCAATTGACAGGCGACTCCCTCACACGTCCCGGTTCCTTGGTTAAAAAGGCAATATTCTCACAATTTACAAATAGTTGGAAACATTTGGGATATTGTAAGTACTCAACTGAACAAAATATATAACACTGGCCTATTGGTTTTTGGATATTTTACTGCAAAAACATATTGCAGCTTTAAGTGAACGTTTGGGGAGCAGTTGGGGAAACACGTGATGTGTAACATTATATTAGATCCGTGCATTAGGTCTTTATATTGATGTTAATCAAACAATAAAAGAAAAGAGGGAATCACTCACTGTTCTTAACTGAACTACATTTGTAGCTTTAATAATGATTAATTTTTTTGTAATAAACACACTAAAGACTATGCAGTGATTATTTTTATATTTGTTTTTCTTACTGAAATACTTCTGTTTAGATGTAATGAAAAAAGTAAAACACTGTAAATTTTAATTTGTTTCTTATATTTCTATTACTGTTTGTTAATGCATCTTTGTTCTTATTTTTAATAACAAAGATAAAATAGGCCTAACAAGTGAAGTGAGGATTCAGTTATGACTACTGTGTGTACAAAGTTTGAGACTGACCTGTTAACTTGGTAGGGGTTTTTTCCCCGTGTAGTCCTGGATTTACTCCAAATTATTACAAACATTTATCAAAATAGACAGTGTAAACGACTTACGTGTTTCTTAGACAGTCCGTCTTCATTCCTCTTTTTCTCTTCTCCCTCTGTCTCACATGCAAGGTGAAGCCATCTGTTGATGTAGGATTCCACCTCTTAATCTGTTGCTCTGTGATCCTGTTGTTTCTGTAATACAACTAGTTAGTGCAGTATAATGTCCAATGTATACATAGATGAATTTCAAATTACATTATAATTATAAAATTATAATTGTAAAAATACTTTGACCATGCAGAACTGACTGCAGGTTGGTAGACAGTGAGTAAAAGGGAATTCATGCTGGTCTATGCTGTTTTTTGATTTTCAGCAGAAGACAATGTTATTGCCTGCTGGATTTTCAGTTCGAAGCTGGGCTACATGCTGCCTTCATGGAACTTAATTGTAGTGATGGGAAGATCAGATAATTTTACTGACTTGGATCTTTAAATCTCTTTCAGCAAAATAAACAAATCTTTATTCAAGTCATTTCATTCATTTGAGCTGAATTACATTAAATGTTACATTTTCAATATCCAGATTCCCCTAACACATCTACTTACGCAAACTTTGATCATATTTAAAATAAATAACAAAATAATAATAATAAAAATTAAAGCTGCAAGCAGCATTTATCGGGGTTCAAGCATTTAAGGCACACATGCATAAAAAGATATTAAGGTTTATTTAGCAAGCATGTAACAGTCATAGAAGGACAATACCATTTTAAAGACTGTTATAGGCTTTTGTGTGCAGTTATATGATAGACTAGATAAAAAAGTTTGTTGAGACAAACTTTAAGTTGGCTTGAGAAAAGCCGGACCAGAAAGTTTGAAAAAGTATTAAAAGAAAGTTTGAAGATTTTCGGTTTGAAGTAGTTTGAAGTTTGGCGGCTTTGAAGTCAATACAGTCTCTCAGAAGATAGATAGATAGGTAAGATGCTAACACAATTAGCATGATGCTAGCATGATGGTAACACAATTAGCATGTTTGATATCATCAAGCTAACACACTTAGCATGTTGCTAGTACGATGCTAACACGATTAGCATGTTGTTAGTATGATTAACATTTTGCTAACATGATGTTAACACGATTTACCACGTTGCTAGCATGGTTTACCATGATTTACCATGTTCTAGTATGATTTACCATAGTTTACCACAATCTAGTATGATTTATGATTCTAGCATTATTTACCATAGTTTACCATGATTTACCACATTCTAGTATGATTTACCATGATTCTAGCATGATTTACCATAGTTTACCATGATTTACCATGTTCTAGCATGGTTTACCATGATTTACCACATTCTAGTATGATTTACCACATTCTAGTATGATTTACCATGACTCTATTATGATTTACCAAAGTTTACCAGGATTTACCATAGTTTACCAGGATTTACCATAGTTTACCATGATTTACCACGTTCTAGTATGATTTACCATGATTCTATTATGATTTACCATAGCTTACCAGGATTTACCATAGTTTACCACGATTTACCACGTTCTAGTACGATTTACCATGATTTACCACAGCATACCAGGATTTACCAGTTTCCCATGATTTACCATAGTTTACCATGATTTATCAGTTTACCACGATTTACCACGTTCTAGTATGGTTTACCATGATTCTAGCATGATTTACCATATTGTAGTATGGTTTACCATGATTCTAGCATGATTTACCATAGTTTACCATGATTTACCACGTTACCACATTCTAATATGATTTACCATGATTTATCACATTGTAGTATGATTTACCATGATTCTAGCATGATTTACCATAGTTTACCATGGTTTACCACGAGTTACCACAATCTAATATGATTTACCATGTTTCTAGTATGATTTACCATGATTTACCAATTGCTAACAAAACCAAAATATCATTTTTTAGGTCTCACTGTACTTATATTGTGATTTAATTTCATTTCGTTTGCCATCCTTTCTTCCTGTGTGCAACAACGTACATGGAAAACAACTTTGGTTCCTATGACAGACTTTCTGACAACAGAGTTGAACTTACCTGTATGATGAACTGTTTAATGTGCATTTCCCCGAAAAAATATTGAGTATTTAGATGATATAAACAATCCTAACTTGTATATACACATTTAATTTTAACAGCTGGAAACACAAGCAAGTACATTTCTAAACAACATTAGTATTACAGCCAACACAAGTGGCATTGATAAACATTGACAAAATGTGATATTAAATGTTAAGATGATTTTACAATGCCTAAATATTAATTTAAAAGCAAAACTATTGCCAAATGTCATGTCATATGTCACATGTGCTTATTTGAATAAAGTCTGAGCATTTCATGAGTAGATATTGGCCACACACACACACACACACACTTCTGTTTTACATATAGATATCTGAAATAAATTATTAGAAACAAAATGCTTATTACTCCTAGTCTCGTGGTCATTTTCACACATTAATCATACCATCATTTTTTGGCACAGTTGTCAATACCAATGCTTAAGTAGAAATGAATTGATCAAATTTGACAAAATGTGATTGTAAATGTTATAATAGTAATTTTATAAATGTCTAAATATGAATTATAGAGCAATACTAGTGAGTAGTATTTGCTGATTTTCTATCAGAGTTAGTACTGGCTGCAGATAAAGTCCTAATTGTTGGTGATTTTAATATCCATGTAGACAATGAAAAAGAAGCATTGGGATTGGCATTTAGAGACATTCTAAACTCTATTGGAGTAAGGCAACACGTGTCAGGACCCACTCATCGCCGTAATCAGACCTAATACTGTCACATGGAATAAATGTTGATACCATTGAAATTCTGCAGCAGAGCGATGACATCTCAGATCATTACCTAGTATCATGTACACTTAATTTAGCAAAGGCTGCAAAGCCGTCCCCTCACTTTAAATATGGCAGGACTATCACTGCTGCGACTAAAGATTTCTTTGTAAATAATCTTCCTCATCAGTTTCATCTCCTCAGCATCCCAGATAGCCTAGAGGAACTCGATGTTGCAACAGAAACTATTGACTCTCTCTTTTCCAGCACTTTAGACACAGTTGCTCCCCGGCGCTTAAAGAAGATTAAAGAAAATAGTCCAACGCCGTGGTACAACGAGCACACCCGGGCCCTTAAAACAGCAGCCAGAAAAATGGAGCGCAGCTGGAAGAAAACAAAACTAGAAGTTTTTCGCATTTCGTGGAAAGAGAGCATGATTGCATACAGAAAGGCCCTAAAAACTGCTAGATCTGCTTATTTCTCGACTCTCTTAGAAGAAAACAAACACAACCCTAGGTATTTATTCGATACAGTGGCTAAATTAACCAAAGATAAAGCTTCACCTTCTGATGTTTGTAAACAGCACAGCAGTAATGACTTTATGAACTTCTTTACTTGTAAGATTGATAATATTAGGAAAAAAAATTATAACCATGCAGCCGTCTACTACAGTATCACATCAGACAGTGCATTGTAGTGTCACTGAGGAAAAATTACATTCATTCACTGCTATAGGAGAAGAAGAATTGGCTAAACTCGTTAAATCATCAAAATCAACAACATGTATGCTCGACCCCATACCGACTAAACTACTAAAAGAGATGCTTCCAGAGGTCATAGATCCTCTCCTTAATATCATTAATTCATCCTTGACATTAGGATATGTACCGAAAACTTTTAAGTTGGCTATTATTAAACCACTTATTAAAAAAACGCAACTTGATCCTACAAAATTAGTCAATTACAGGCCAATCTCAAATCTACCCTTTCTGTCAAAAATACTAGAAAAGGCAGTGTCCTAACAATTATGCTCCTTTTTAGAAAGAAATGGTATCTGTGAGGATTTCCAGTCAGGATTTAGACCGTATCATAGTACTGAGACTGCTCTCATTAGAGTTACAAATGATTTACTCTTATCATCCGATCGTGGTTGTATAGCTCTATTAGTGTTACTCGATCTTAGCGCTGCATTCGATACTATCGACCACAATATTCTTTTGAATAGACTCGAAAATTATGTTGGCATTAGTGGAACTTCATTGGCATGGTTTAAATCATACTTATCTGACCGTTATCAGTTTGTAGCAGTAAATGAAGAGATGTCACACCGAACACAAGTTCAGTATGGAGTACCGCAGGGCTCAGTGCTAGGACCGTTGCTTTTCACCCTGTACATGCTACCACTGGGAGATATTATTAGGAAGCATGGAGTTAATTTTCATTGTTATGCTGACGATACTCAGCTCTATATTTCTTCACGCCCTGACGAAACTTACCAATTCACAAGATTAACAGAATGCATAGCTGATATAAAAAATTGGATGACTAGTAATTTCCTGCAACTTAATTCAGAAAAAACTGAATTTTTAATCATTGGACAAAAAAACTCCACAAGTAGTAACCTAGAATACTGTCTAACACTCGATGGCTGCTCTGTCAAGTCCTCGTCGTCAGTTAGGAACCTGGGTGTGCTCTTTGATACCAATCTCTCATTTGAAAGCCACGTTTCTAGCATCTGTAAAACTGCATTCTACCATCTTAAAAATATATCTAAATTACGCCACATGCTTTCAATGCAAAATGCTGAACAGTTAGTTCATGCATTCATGACCTCAAGGCTAGATTATTGTAATGCTCTACTGGGTGGTTGCCCTGCTCGCTTAATAAATAAACTGCAGCTTGTCCAAAACGCAGCAGCTAGAGTTCTTACTAGAACCAGGAAGTATGACCATATTAGCCCGGTTCTGGCAACACTGCATTGGCTCCCTATTAAACATTGTATACATTTTAAAATCTTGCTGATTACTTACAAAGCACTAAATGGTTTAGCGCCCCAGTACTTGAGCGAGCTCTTAACGCATTATACTCCATCACGTCTATTGCGGTCTCAAAATTCTGGCCAGTTGATAATACCTAGAATATCAAAACCAACTGCAGGCGGTCGGTCCTTTTCCTATTTAGCACCTAAACTCTGGAACAGTCTTCCTAGCATTGTTCGGGAAGCAGACACACTCTGTCAGTTTAAATCTAGACTAAAAACACATCTCTTTACTATGGCATACACATAAAACATTTTTAATTTCTATTATTCAAATCAGTTAAATTATTGTTTTAGGCTGCATTAACTAGGTCAGCCGGAACCGGGAACACTTCCAATAACACCTGATGTACTCGTTACATCATAAGAAGAATGGCATCTACACTAATGTTAGTCTCTCTGTTTATCCCGAGGTTTACTGTCCGGGCCGTATCCAGACCAGATGGTGGACCTTAGCCTGGACATGACGACCATATCCCTGAAGTGTCTGTAGAGACAATAGTGTCAATTAAACTCCCCCCTGTAAATGTCGCATCGACACGACATCCTCATTAAACCCGTCCCCGGCGTGACAACTCCAATCTTTCGAATAATCCTACGAATATCTATTTATCTAATATGACTTCTGACCTGTAATGTTGCCAGAATCATAATCATACACTATTTGTTCGTCGGCCAGAGGAGAACTGGCACCCCGACTGAGCCTGGTTTCTCCCAAGGTTTTTTTCTCCATTCTGGCCCTGAAGGAGTTTTGGTTCCTTGCCACCGTCGCCTTTGGCTTTTGGCTTGCTCAGTTGGGGACACCTAAATTTCAACTATATTACTATATTACACCGAGTTTCGTTCCGATCGGCCTCCGTTAACCTTGCCTAATAGGTGCTGAAACTTTATTGGCCAATGGCAGCCATGTTTTTTGAGATACGCCAATGTCCTCATAGACATACATGGTACCTTGGGCCAAGACACTGCAAACCAACTTTCAAGTCAATCGGACTAACGGTCAGGTGGTCATAGCCCTTTTCATGTTTTTTTCATGTTATAGCGCCACCAAGTGTTCAATCGTCGCGATTTTTTTATTGTGACCAAAGACTGAGCCAATACACATGTGTACCAAGTTTGGTGAAGATATATCATTTCATTCTTCAGTTATAGCCTTTTTAGTAAAATTGGCTCCGCCCTGAATGTACATTTTTACGCCCCTTAGCTTCCGTGAATCGAAATTTCGTTTGATAATCGAATTTTTTTTTGATAATTATTGATATTCAGACTCCAGAGAACATTTCTGCGCTGGTTTGGTTCCGATCGGGCGAAAAACCTAGGACTAGTTCGCAAAAGTAGGTTTTCGACAAAATTCAAAATGGCAGAAAAATTTGCATACCGGAAATAAAATCGGAGATATACATTTTGTTTGTCATAAGCTCAGCTTTCCAATGATATAAGACACATATTGAGTGTGGGCCAAACGGTTTAGGAGTTATGAGCTATTTCGCGCTTTTGATCGCTGTAGCGCCACCTATTGGCCAATCGGGGTCATACTCTGTCAACCTCTCCTCGATTTTTGTACTACCATCTGACAAAGTTTCAAGTCTCTAGCATTTATGGTTTGGGCTGCACGATGCGTTTTAGGGGAGAATAATAATAATAATAATAATAATAATAATGATAATAATAATAATAATCCTTACAATTACAATAGGGTTTCAGCCCTTACGGGCTTGAACCCCTAAAAATCCTTACAATTACAATAGGGTTTCAGCCCTTACGGGCTTGAACCCCTAATAATTAAAGCTGCAAGCAGCATTTATCGGGGTTCAAGCATTTAAGGCCTTTAAGGCACACATGCATAAAAAGATATTAAGGTTTATTTAGCAAGCATGTAACAGTCATAGAAGGACAATACCATTTTAAAGACTGTTATAGGCTTTTGTGTGCAGTTATATGATAGACTAGATAAAAAAGTTCGTTGAGACAAACTTTAAGTTGGCTTGAGAAAAGCCGGACCAGAAAGTTTGAAAAGCTTAAAGTTTGAAGATTTTCAGTTTGAAGTATTTTGAAGTTTGATGGCTTTGAAGTCAATACAGTCTATCAGAAGACAGATGGATGGATGGATGGATGGATGGATAGATAGAAATATTAGATCGAATTGAAGGTAAGTGAGTCTCAGTGGATTAGAAATAGTACATAGAATGGCAGCTAACGGAGTCTAAAGAGCCTCTCCAACTGTCAACATTTGAATTTTGTCAAAGACAATTACCATGTTGCTAGCATGATGCTAACACAATTAGCATGTTGTTATCATCATGCTAACACAATTAGCATTTTGCTAGCATGATGCTAACACTTAGCACGTTGCTAGCATGATGCTAACACGATTACCACGTTGCTAGCATGGTTTACATGTTTTACCATGTTCTAGTATGATTTACCATAGTTTACCACGATTTACCATGTTCTAGCATGGTTTACGATGATTTACCACATTCTAGTATGATTTACCATGATTCTAACATGATTTACCATAGCTTGCCAGGATTTACCAAATTTTGATATTAAATGTTATTATAATGATTTTACGATGCCTAAATATGAATTTAAAAGCAAAAACTATTGCCAAATGCCATGTTATATGTCACATGTGCTTATTTGAATAACGTCTGAGCATTTCTTGAGTAGATATTGGCCACACACACACACACACACACTTCTGTTTTACATATAGATATTTTAAATACATTATTAGTAACAAAATGCTTACTCCTAGTCTGGTGGTCATTTTCACACATTAATCACACCATCATTTTTTGGCAGAATTGTCAATACCAATACTTAAATAGAAATTAATTGATCAAATTTGACAAAATGTGATTGTAAATGTTATAATAGTGATTTTATTATGTCTGAATATCAATTATAGAACAGTATAAGTATGTAGTATGACAAAATGACTATTTTAACCAGCAGGTGGCAGCAGAGAACCACTCATTGGCTCACTTTCATTTTAAATGTCTGTTTTTCATTTAATGGGCACATTTTCCAAGTTAATGCCTTCAAACGTGCTAACTCACATACACATTTTGTTGCAGATATAGATATTTGAAATAAATGATAGGTAACAAATTGCTTATTCCAGGTTTTCCCCTTTAAAACATATTTTCAGGTGTTATTTTAATTGTAATGTAATATTATTGTAAAAAACATACATCAAATGAACAAATGAATTGATAAACCTTGACAAAATGTGATTTGCAATGTTATTATAATGATTTTATAAAGTTTATATATGCTTAGTGAGCAGAATGAACCAATGAGTGGTCTTCTGCTGCCCTCTGGTGGCTTTATGGCAATTTTAGGTAATACGCCATTATAAGCATTGGCACATTGTCACCTTTTTAACTGTTATAGAGGCATCTATTGCTCGATCTCCATGAAATTTTGCATGCTTGTTTAGAGTCACATGCTGCACGTGCCTACCTATTTTCGCGAAGTTTTGAGTTTTCGTTCAGGATTAATAGGCTTTTGAGCATGTTTTGCCAGACCCGTTCTTTAAATGACCCGGTTATAGCTATCCAAAGGGTAAAGTTCAATATTTTTTTGATCATTATTGATCAGGAGAGTCCAGAGAATCATACTGCAGTGGTTTGGTTCCGATCGGGCAAAAAACCTAGGACTAGTTCACAAAAGTAGGTTTTTAACATAATCGCGAATATTTAATGAACGATTTGATTGACAGCAGTGGTTCTTGAAGTTGTTCAGCATGAGGAGATCTATCCAATGATATGCATATTGTGTGGATGTGTGTAACACCATGTGATTACAGAGCCGTAAAACTCGTTAGCGCCAACTAATGGCCGATTTCTTTCAAAATTCTTACAGACCTCTGGGTCCATGAGTCAAACATGCCCACCAAGTTTCGTTCCGATCGGCCTCCGTTAACCTTGTCTAATAGGTGCTCAAACTTAATTGGCCAATGGCGGCCATGTTTTTTGAGAGATGCCAATGTCCTCATAGACATACTTGGTACCTTGGGCCAAAACACTGCATACCAATTTTTAAGTCAATCAGACAAGTGGTCAGGTGGTCATAGCCCTTTTCATGTTTTTTTCATGTTATAGCGCAACCAAGTGTTCAAGCGTCGCGATTTTTTTTATCGTGACCAAAGACTGAACCCATACACATGTGTACCGAGTTTGGTGAAGATATATCATTTCTTTCTTGAGTTATAGTTTTAGTGAAATTGGCTCCGCCCTGAGCATACATTTTTACGCCTCTTAACGACCGTGAATTGAAATTTCTACTTTTTTCAAACAATTTTGATATTCAGACTCCAGAGAACATTTCTGCGCTGGTTTGGTTCCGATCGGGCAAAAAACCTAGGACTAGTTTGCAAAAGTAGGTTTTCGACAAAATTCAAAATGGCGTGTGAGTGTGGGACAAACGGTTTAGGAGTTATGAGCCATTTCGCGCTTTTGATCGCTGTAGCGCCACCTATTGGCCAATCGGGGTCATACTTTGTCAACCTCTCCTTGGTTTTTGTACTACCATCTGACAAAGTTTCAAGTCTCTAGCATTTACGGTTTGGTTTGCACGATCAGTTTTAGGGGAAAAGAAAAATAATAATAATAATAATAATAATAATTATTATTATTATTATTATTATTATTAAAGCTGCAAGCAGCATTTATCGGGGTTCAAGCATTTAAGGCACACATGCATAAAAAGATATTAAGGTTTATTTAGCAAGCATGTAAAAAAATTAAGTCATATAAGGACAATACCATTTTAAAGACTGCTATAGGCTTTTGTGTGCAGTTATATGATAGACTAGATAAAAAAAGTTTGTTGAGACAAACTTTAAGTTGGCTTGAGAAAAGCCGGACCAGAAAGTTTGAAAAAGTATTAAAAGCTTAAAGTTTGAAGATTTTCGGTTTGAAGTAGTTTGAAGTTTGACGGCTTTGAAGTCAATACAGTCTCTCAGAAGATAGATAGATAGGTAAGATGCTAACACACTTAGCATGTTGCTAGTACGATGCTAACACGATTAGCATGTTAGTATGATTAACATTTTGCTAACATGATGTTAACATGATTTACCACGTTGCTAGCATGGTTTACCATGATTTATCATGATTCTAGCATTATTTACCATAGTTTACCATGATTTACCACATTCTAGTATGATTTACCATGATTCTATTATGATTTACCAAAGTTTACCAGGATTTACCATAGTTTACCATGATTTACCATAATTTACCACGATTTACCACGTTCTAGTATGACTTACCATGATTCTATTATGATTTACCATAGCTTACCAGGATTTACCATAGTTTACCATAGTTTACCACGATTTACCACATTCTAGTACGATATACCATGATTTACCATAGCTTACCAGGATTTACCATAGTTTCCCATGATTTACCATAGTTTACCATGATTTACCAATTTACCACGATTTACCACGTTCTAGTATGATTTACCATGATACTAGCATGATTTACTATAGTTTACCATGAGTTACCACATTTTAATATGATTTACCACATTGTAGTATGGTTTACCATGATTCTAGCATGATTTACCATAGTTTACCATGATTTACCACGAGTTACCACATTCTAATGATTTACTATGATTTACCACGTTGTAGTATGATTTACCATGATTCTAGCATGATTTACCATAGTTTTACCATGATTTACCACGAGTTGCCACAATCTAATATGATTTACCATGTTTCTAGTATGATTTACCATGATTTACCAATTGCTAATAAAACCAAAATATCAATTTTTAGGTTTCACTGTACTTATATTGTGATTTAATTTAATATGATCTATAATGTAATATACTCTCTGTCTTCATTTGCACCCTAGTTATCTCTGGTGATAACATCTGTAGTAACAATCATCTAAAAGAAGAAATAAAGAAAAAAAATAAACAATATTCTATTAAGATATGAGTTGCAATAACATGACTTGCAGTAATAATAATATCAATAACATATGCACAATACACACAGATCAGACAATCATGTCTGTATCTTAACATAAATATCATTATACTCAATGCAAACTGCAATAATACAGTAATACAATGAAATGAACGTAAAATAAACTCAGGTGGCCCAGTATGATAATACTCCCGTGGCTAATGCTAATTAGCGCATTTCTAATGGCAAATTACAGCCGCGATTAAACCTTCAGAACCTGAGGATGGCAAACGTTCTTCTGTGCATCTTCATGAATGCTTTGTGTACTGCATTTAAGCATCGACGTAGGTCCACATATGTGTCTTTATTCATCTAGTATATTTTGTTGATGCTTATTGTTTACGTTGGCAAGTTCTGAACGTTTAATCGCAGCCGTAATTTGCCATTAGAAATGCGCTAATTAGCATTAGCCACGGGAGTATTATCATACTGGGCCACGTGAGTTTATTTTACGTTCATTTCATTGTATTACTGTATTATTGCAGTTTGCGTTGAGTATAATGATATTTCTGTTAAGATACAGACATGATTGTCTAATCTGTGTATTGTGCATATGTTATTGATATTATTCTTATTGCAAGTCATGTTATTGCAACTCATATCATATATATTTTTTTATTACTTCTTTTAGATGATTGTTACAGATGTTATCACCACAGATAACTAGGTTGCAAATGAAAACAGAGGGTATATTACATTATATATTATATGAAATGAAATCACAATGTAAGTACAGTGAGACCTAAAAAATGATATTTTGGTTTTGTTAGCAATTGGTAAATCATGGTAAATCATATTAGATTGTGGTAACTCGTGGTAAATCATGGTAAACTATGGTAAATCATGCTAGAATCATGGTAAATCATACTACAATATGGTAAATCATGGTAAATCATACTAGAAACATGGTAAATCATATTAGATTGTGGTAACTCGTGGTAAATCATGGTAAACTATGGTAAATCATGCTAGAATCATGGTAAATCATACTACAATGTGGTAAATCATGGTAAATCATATTAGAATGTGGTAACTTGTGGTAAATCATGGTAAACTATGGTAAATCATGCTAGAATCATGGTAAACCATACTACAATGTGGTAAATCATGGTAAATCATATTAAAATGTGGTAACTCACATTAAACTATGGTAAATCATGCTAGAATCATGGTAAATCATACTAGAACGTGGTAAATTGTGGTAAATTGGTAAATCATGGGAAACTATGGTAAATCCTGGTAAGCTATGGTAAATCGTAGTAGAACGTGGTAAATCGTGGTAAACTATGGTAAATCATGGTAAACTGGTAAATCCTGGTAAGCTATGGTAAATCAATAGAATCATGGTAAATCATACTAGAACGTGGTAAATCGTGGTAAATCATGGTAAACTATGGTAAATCCTGGTAAACTTTGGTAAATCATAATAGAATCATGGTAAATCATACTAGAATGTGGTAAATCATGGTAAACTATGGTAAATCATGCTAGAATCATGGTAAATCATACTAGAATGTGGTAAATCATGGTAAACTATGGTAAATAATGCTAGAATTATGATAAATCATACTAGATTGTGGTAAACTATGGTAAATCATACTAGAACATGGTAAATCATGGTAAACCATGCTAGCAACGTGGTAAATCGTGTTAACATCATGTTAGCAAAATGTTACTCATACTAACAACATGCTAATTGTGTTAGCATCGTACTAGCAACATGCTAAGTGTGTTAGCATGATGATATCAAACATGCTAATTGTGTTAACATCATGCTAGCATCATGCTAATTGTGTTAGCATCTTACCTATCTATCTTCTGAGAGACTGTATTGACTTCAAAGCCGTCAAACTTCAAACTACTTCAAACCGAAAATCTTCAAACTTTCTTTTAATACTTTTTCAAACTTTCTGGTCCGGCTTTTCTCAAGCCAACTTAAAGTTTGTCTCAACAAACTTTTTTTATCTAGTCTATCATATAACTGCACACAAAAGCCTATAACAGTCTTTAAAATGGTATTGTCCTTCTATGACTGTTACATGCTTGCTAAATAAACCTTAATATCTTTTTATGCATGTGTGCCTTAAATGACCTTAAATGCTTGAACCCCGCTAAATGCTGCTTGCAGCTTTAATTATTGTTATTAGGAGTTCAAGCCCATAAGGGCTGAAACCCTATTGTAATTGTAAGGATTATTATTATTATTATTATTATTCTCCCCTAAAACGCATCATCCAGCCCAAACCGTAAATGCTAGAGACTTGAAATTTTATTTCCGGTATGCAAATTTAGAATTTTGTCGAAAACCTACTTTTGCGAACTAGTCCTAGGTTTTTTGCCCGATTGGAACCAAACCAGCGCAGAAATGTTCTCTGGAGTCTGAATATCAATAATTATCAAAATAATTATAAAAAAAGTCGAAATTTCGATTCACGGAAGCTAAGGGGCGTAAAAATGTACATTCAGGGCGGAGCCAATTTTACTAAAAAGGCTATAACTCAAGAACGAAATGATATATCTTCACCAAACTTGGTACACATGTGTATGGGCTCAGTCTTTGGTCACGATAAACACTTGGATAAACACGACGATTGAACACTTGGTGGCGCTATAACATAAAAAAACATGAAAAGGGCTATGACCACCTGACCGTTAGTCCGATTGACTTGATTTGAAATTGGTATGCAGTGTCTTGGCCCAAGGTACCATGTATGTCTATGAGGACATTGGCGTATCTCAAAAAACATTGCCGCCATCGGCCAATGAAGTTTCAGCACCTATTAGACAAGGTTAACGGAGGCCGATCGGAACGAAACTCGGTGGGCATGTTCGACTCATGGTCCTAGAGGTCTGTAAGAATTTTGAAAGAAATTGGCCACTAGTTGGCGCTAACGAGTTTTACGGCTCTGTAATCACGTGGTGTTTGACATATCCACACAATATGCATATAATTTGATAGATCTCCTCATGCTAAACAACTTTGCCTCAAGAAACACTGCTGTCAATCAAATCATTCATTAAATATTCGCGATTATGTTAAAAACCTACTTTTGCGAACTAGTCCTAGGTTTTTTGCCCGATCGGAACCAAACCACTGCAGTATGATTCTCTGGACTCTCCTGATCAATAGTTATCAAAAAAATTTTGAACTTTACCCTTTGGGTAGCTATAACAGGGTCATTTAGAGAACGGGTCTGGCAAAACATGCTCAAAAGCCTATTAATCCTGAATGAAAACTCAAAACTTCACGAAAATAGGTGGGCACGTGCAGCATGTGACTCTAAACAAGCATGCAAAATGTCATGGAGATCGGGCAATAGATGTCTCTATAACAGTTAAAAGGTGAAAACTGACCAACGTGCCAATGCTTATAATGGCGTATTACCTAAAATTGCCATAAAGCCACCAGAGGGCAGCAGAAGACCACTCATTGGTTCATTTTGCTCACTAAGCATATATAAACTTTATAAAATCATTAAAATAACATTGCAAATGACATTTTGTCAAGGTTTACCAATTCATTTGTTAATTTGATGTATGTTTTTGCAATAATATTGCATTACACTTACAACAAGACCTGAAAATATGTTTTAAAGGGGAAAACCTGGAATAAGCAATTTGTTACCTATCATTTATTTCAAATATCTATATCTGCAACAAAATGTGTATGTGAGTTAGCACGTTTGAAGGCATTCACTTGTAAAATGTGCCATTAAACAAAAACAGACATTTAAAATGAAAATGAGCCCATGAGTGGTTATCTGCTGCCACCTGCTGGTTAAAATAGTCATTTTGTCATGCTACTCACTGGTATTGCTCTATAATTCATATATTAGACATTATAAAATTACTATTATAACATTTACAATCACATTTTGTCAAATTTGATCAGTTCATTTCTACTTAAGCATTGGTATTAACAACTGTGCCAAAAAAATGATGGTATGATTAATGTGTGAAAATGACCACGAGACTAGGAGTAATAAGCATTTTGTTTCTAATAATTTATTTCAGATATCTATATGTAAAACAGTGTGTGTGTGGCCAATATCTACTCAAGAAATGCTCAGACTTTATTCAAATAAGCACATGTGACATATGACATGACATTTGGCAATAGTTTTGCTTTTAAATAGATAATAAATTTGCTTTTTGAATATTTAGGCATTGTAAAATCATCTTAATAACATTTAATATCACATTTTGTCAATGTTTATCAATGCCACTTGTGTTGGCTGTAATACTAATGTTGTCCTATAGAGGGGGCTGCAGGATTAGAAATGTACTCTCTTGTGGTTCCAGCTATTAAGATTATATGTGTATATACAAGTTAGGATTGTTTATATCATCTAAATACTCAATATTTTTCGGGGGAATGCACATTAAACAGTTCATCATACAGGTGAGTTCAACTCTGTTGTCAGAAAGTCTGTTAGAGGAACCAAAGTTGTTTTCCATGTAGGTTGTTGCACATTCGTGTTGTTGCACATTTCTAATCCTGCAGCCCCCTCTATAGGACAACATTAGTATTACAGCCAACACAAGTCTATGGCATTGATAAACATTGACAAAATGTGATAATAAATGTTATTATAATGATTTTACAATGCCTAAATATGAATTTAAAAGCAAAAAAACTATTGCCAAATGTCATGTCATATGTCACGTGCTTATTTGAATAACGTCTGAGCATTTCTTGAGTAGATATTGGCCACACACACACACACATTTCTGTTTTGCATATAGATATTTTAAATAAATTATTAGTAACAAAATGCTTACTCTTAGTCTTGTGGCCATTTTCACACATTAATCACACCATCATTTTTTGGCACAATTGTCAATACCAATACTTCAATAGAAAAGAATCGATCATATTTGACAAAATGTGATTGTAAATGTTACAATAGTGATTTTATAATGTCTAAATATGAATTATAGAACAATATTAATAAGTAGTATGACAAAATAACCAGCAGGTGGCAGCAGAGAACCACTCATTGGCTCATTTTCATTTTAAATGTGTTTTTTTTTCTTCTACTTAATGGCACATTTTCCAAGTTAATGCCTTCAAACATGCTAACTCACATACACATTTTGTTGCAGATATAGATATTTGAAATAAATGATATGTAACAAATTGCTTATTCCAGGTTTTCCCCTTTAAAACCTATTTTGAGGTCTTTTTGTAATTGTAATGTAATATTATTGCAAAAACATACATCAAATGAACAAATGAATTGGTAAACCTTGACAAAATGGGATTTGCAATGTTATTGATTTTATAAAGTTTATATATGCTTAGTGAGCAGAATGAACCAATGAGTGGTCTTCTGCTGCCCTCTGGTGGCTTTACGGCAATTTTAGGTAATACGCCATTATAAGCATTGGCACATTGTTGGTTATCACCTTTTTATAGAGGTATCTATTGCCCGATCTCCATTTAAATTTTGCATGCTTGTTTAGAGTCACATGCTGCACGTGCCCACCTATTTTCGTGAAGTTTTGAGTTTTCGTTCAGGATTAATAGGCTTGAGGCCTATTGTATTTAAGGCCTTTAAGCACTAAATTAATTAAAACTGAGAGCTCAGGTGAAATGAAGTGATAAACTGACAAAATCTGATTGTAAATGTTATAATAGTGACTTTATAAAGTCTAAATATGAATTATAGATCAATATTAGAGAGTAGTATGACAAAATGACTATTTTAACTAGCAGGTGGCAGTAGAGGATAAGTCATTGGCTCACTTTCATTTTTAAAGTGTCTGTTTTTGGTTTCAAAGTACATTTTCCATGTTAAGTCTATTAAACGTGCTTACACACACACATTTTTTTGTAGATACAGATATATAAAAATAAATGAGAAAATACTTATTTCAGGTTTCCCCTTTAAAACACCATGTTCAGGTCTCATTGTAATGTGTTATAATTGCAAACATACCTCAAATAAAACAAAGTAGTAAACCTTGAGAAAAATGTGATTTGTAATGTTACTATAATGATTTTGAAAAGTTTAAATGTGATTTTATATTAAATAAAACCTTGAAAAGAACAATATGAATGAATGAGCCAATGAGTGGTCTTTTGGTGCCATCTGGTGGTTTTAATGGGGACTTTCAGGGAATATGCTATTAAAATAATAGGAACACTTATTTTTTAAATGTTATAGAGGCACCTATTGTCTTTGAAATTTTGCATGCTTGTTTAGAGTCATATGTCACATGTACTTACCTCTTTTTGAGAAGATCTGAGCATTCGTGGAGGAGTTAAAGGCTTTCGGGGACACTTGGTCAAGGCCACATATTGAAATTACACTATTATAGCCATCCAAATGCAAAAGTTATTTTTTTTTTGGATAATTATTGACCTAGAGAGTCAAAATGAGCAGATCTAGCAAATGATATGAACATTATATGATCATAGATGGAAAAGACCATTTACAGCCAATACAGGCAATTTACCATAGGAAATGCATGGTTTTAAAGCTTTTTAACAGTTATAGCGCAAGTTATAGTCCGATCTCCATAAAAGTTTGCATAGAATCACATGCTGCACGTGCCCACCTATTTTCGTGAAGTTTTGGGTTTTCGTTCAGGATTAATAGGCTTTTGAGCATGTTTTGCCAGACCCATTCTCTAAATGACTCTGTTATAGCTACCCAAAGGGTAAAGTTCAACATTTTTTTGATAACTATTGATCAGGAGAGTCCAGAGAATCATACTGCAGTGGTTTGGTTCCGATCGGGCAAAAAACCTAGGACTAGTTCGCAAAAGTAGGTTTTTAACATAATCGCGAATATTTAATGAATGATTTGATTGACAGCAGTGTTTCTTGAGGCAAAGTTGTTTAGCATGAGGAGATCTATCAAATTATATGCATATTGTGTGGATATGTCAAACACCACGTGATTACAGAGCCGTAAAACTCGTTAGCGCCAACTAGTGGCCGATTTCTTTCAAAATTCTTACAGACCTCTAGGACCATGAGTCGAACATGCCCACCGAGTTTCGTTCCGATCAGCCTCCGTTAACCTTGTCTAATAGGTGCTGAAACTTCATTGGCCAATGGCGGCCATGTTTTTTGAGATACGCCAATGTCCTCATAAACATACATGGTACCTTGGGCCAAGAAACTGCATACCAATTTTCAAGTCAATCGGACTAACGGTCAGGTGGTCGTAGCCCTTTTCATGTTTTTTTCATGTTATAGCGCCACCAAGTGTTCAGTCGTCGCGTAATAATAATAAAAATCCTTACAATTACAATAGGGTTTCAGCCCTATGGGCTTGAACCCCTAATAAAAATCCTTACAATTACAATAGGGTTTCAGCCCTACGGGCTTGAACCCCTAATAATAAAAATCCTTACAATTACAATAGGGTTTCAGCCCTACAGGCTTGAACCCCTAATAATAAAAATCCTTACAATTACAATAGGGTTTCAGCCCTACGGGCTTGAACCCCTAATAAAAATCCTTACAATTACAATAGGGTTTCAGCACTTCGTGCTTGAACCCCTAATAAAAATCCTTACAATTACAATAGGGTTTCAGCCCTTACGGGCTTGAACCCCTAAAAATCCTTACAATCACAATAGGGTTTCAGCACTTCGTGATTGAACCCCTAATAATAAAAATCCTTACAATTACAATAGGGTTTCAGCCCTACGGGCTTGAACCCCTAATAATAAAAATCCTTACAATTACAATAGGGTTTTTAGCACTTCGAGCTTGAACCCCTAATAAAAATCCTTACAATTACAATAGGGTTTCAGCCCTACGGGCTTGAACCCCTAATTCTTACAATTACAATAGGGTTTCAACACTTCGTGCTTGAACCCCTAATAATAAAAATCTTTACAATTACAATAGGGTTTCAGCACTTCGTGCTTGAACCCCTAATAAAAATCCTTACAATTACAATAGGGTTTCAGCACTTCGTGCTTAAACCCCTAATAATAAAAATACTTACAATTACAATAGGGTTTCAGCCCTACGGGCTTGAACCCCTAATAATAATAATAAAAATCCTTACAATTACAATAGGGTTTCAGCCCTACAGGCTTGAACCCCTAATAATAAAAATCCTTACAATTACAATAGGGTTTCAGCACTTCGTGCTTGAACCCCTAATAATAAAAATCATTACAATTACAATAGGGTTTCAGCCCTACGGGCTTGAACCCCTAATAATAATAATAAAAATCCTTACAATTACAATAGGGTTTCAGCCCTACGGGCTTGAACCCCTAAAAATCCTTACAATTACAATAGGGTTTCAGCACTTCGTGCTTGAACCCCTAATAATAAAAATCCTTACAATTACAATAGGGTTTCAGCCCTACGGGATTGAACCCCTGATAATAAAAATTCTTACAATTACAATAGGGTTTCAGCACTTCGTGCTTGAACCCCTAATAATAAAAATCCTTACAATTACAATAGGGTTTCAGCCCTACGGGCTTGAACCCCTAATAATAATAATAAAAATCCTTACAATTACAATAGGGTTTCAGCCCTACGGGCTTGAACCCCTAAAAATCCTTACAATTACAATAGGGTTTCAACATTTTGTGCTTGAACCCCTAATAACATAAAAAAACACAGGGCAGGCCAATCCACAACTGATATAGCCTTTTTCACCAGATTAAACTGTACAGTTAAGTGTTGCATCCTATCAAACATAGCACAATTTTGTTAAAAAGTATTATGCCATATTTTCAAATGTCAAATGTGGGCATTTTTAGCTATACATCTAAATTAACCATAATTGTTATTAACTATTAACTTGCTTACTGTGCCATATTAGACTTACACCATGGTTAGCCAGTGGTGACTGGGCCACATTTGCTGCATTATATGTGGGCCAGTTTAGGCTCACACCCTGGTTAGCCAGTGCTGACTGTGCCGTACATTTGCCAAATGTGGCCCAAATTTAGTGTAATGTATTCTGGCCATATTTGCTATGCCAAGTGTGGGCCACTTTAGGTTCACATTCAGATTCGCCAGTGATTACTGTCCCTCATGTGTCCCAAAACTGGACCAGATATGTTTTAACATAACTGGGCCACATCTGCTGCATTATATGTGGGCCAGTTTAGGCTCACACCCTGGTTAGTCAGTGCTGATTTTGCCATACATTTGCCAAATGTGGCCCAAATTTGGTGTAATGTATTCGGGCCATATTTGCTATGCCATGTGTGGGCCACTTTAGGTTCACATTCAGATTCGCCAGTGATTACTGTCCCTCACCTTTGCCAAAACTGGCCCAGATATGTTTTAACATAACTGGGCCACATTTGCTGCATTATATGTGGGCCAGTTTAGGCTCACACCCTGGTTAGCCAGTGCTGACTTTGCCATACATTTCCCAAATGTGGCCCAAATTTGGTGTAATGTATTCGGCCCATATTTGCTATGCCATGTGTGGGCCACTTTAGGTTCACATTCCATAGCCAGTGATTACTGTCCCACAAGTTTGCCAAAACTGGCCCAGGTATGTTTTAAGATAACTGGGCCACATTTGCTGCAACATATGTGGGCCATATTTGGTTTACACCCAGATTAGTCATTGTCGATTGTGCCACATTTTTACCATAGGTGGCCCACATTTGGTTTGTGATATTTGGGCCATATTCATTATATATCATATGGGCCACTTTAGGCTCACATTCAGATTACACATTGCCATGAGTGCCGCATCTTTGCCTAAAAAGGCCCACATGTGATTTAAAATATGTGGCCCACATCCGTATGCTATCTGGGGAGCCAGAGCACCTGATATCAAAGCAAATTAATAAGTGCTGGCTAATGTCAAACATAAGTTCAGAAAAAAATGTATCCACGTCAGCACTAATGATGTCTGAATTCTTCAGTCAGAGATCAAAATATCATTGATAATAAAAATATCATTAAAGATGTGTGTGAACTCGCATGTACAATGTCAGACACTGTAATATGCTCTGGCCCCCTTCCTGCTTACTGTGGTGATGAGATACATAGCAAACTGTCATCACTCAAAGTGGTGTCCGCAGAATAACATAGGTTTTATAGATAATTGGACAAGTTTTTGGGACAGACTTGACCTGCTAAGGAGAGATGGTCTTTATCCCTCTTGGGGTGGTGCCACTCTTCTTTCTAGAAATATGGCACATAGTCTTAGAATTGATACTTGAACTGGGGTCAAGAACCAGGTCAGGAAGCAGACAGACTAACTAAACTGCTAGATACCTCACATTACAAAAGAAACCTGTTAAAAGTGAATGAATTATGGGCCGATAATTAAAATGATTAACAGTCTATAATATATCCGAACCCTGCAGTTCTTGAACATGACAATGAGTTCACTATACTCAAATTACCTCCACAGTCACCAGATCTCAGTACAATAAATCAAATCAAATCAAATCACCTTTATTTATATAGCGCTTTTCACAATGGCAATTGTTTCAAAGCAGCTTCACAGTGGTAACAGGAAAATAATGCAACGGAATTTGATTCGGCTGTACAGCCGCTCTGGAGAAAACGGTGATGTCATCCAGCTCATTTCAATTATCATATAGTGTCAATGCGGGCGGATCAGTAATATAGTTGAAATTTAGGTGTCCCCAACTGAGCAAGCCAAAAGCCAAAGGCGACGGTGGCAAGGAACCAAAACTCCTTCAGGGCCAGAATGGAGAAAAAAACCTTGGGAGAAACCAGGCTCAGTCGGGGTGCCAGTTCTCCTCTGGCCGACGAACAAATAGTGTATGATTATGATTCTGGCAACATTACAGGTCAGAAGTCATATTAGATAAATAGATATTCGTAGGATTATTCGAAAGATTGGAGTTGTCACGCCGGGGACGGGTTTAATTAGGATGTCATGTCGATGCGGCATTTACAGGGGGGAGTTTAATTGACACTATTGTCTCTACAGACACTTCAGGGATATGGTCGTCATGTCCAGGCTAAGGTCCACCATCTGGTCTGGATACGGCCCGGATACGGCCGACTGCAGTAAACCTCGGGATAAACAGAGAGACTAACATTAGCGTAGATGCCATTCTTCTTATGATGTAACGAGTACATCAGGTGTTATTGGAAGTGTTCCCGGTTCCGGCTGACCTAGTTAATGCAGCCTAAAACAATCATTTAACTGATTTGAATAATAGAAATTAAAAATGTTTTATGTGTATGCCATAGTAAAGAGATGTGTTTTTAGTCTAGATTTAAACTGACAGAGTGTGTCTGCTTCCCGAACAATGCTAGGAAGACTGTTCCAGAGTTTAGGTGCTAAATAGGAAAAGGCCCGACCGCCTGCAGTTGATTTTGATATTCTAGGTTTTATCAACTGGCCAGAATTTTGAGACCGCAATAAACGTGATAGAGTATAATGCGTTAAGAGCTCGCTCAAGTACTGGGGCGCTAAACCATTTAGTGCTTTGTAAGTAATCAGCAAGATTTTAAAATGTATACAATGTTTAATAGGGAGCCAATGCAGTGTTGCCAGAACTGGGCTAATATGGTCATACTTCCTGGTTCTAGTAAGAACTCTAGCTGCTGCGTTTTGGACCAGCTGCAGTTTATTTATTAAGCGAGCAGGGCAACCACCCAGTAGAGCATTACAATAATCTAGCCTTGAGGTCATGAACGCATGAACTAACTGTTCAGCATTTTGCATTGAAAGCATGTGCCGTAATTTAGATATATTTTTAAGATGGTAGAATGCAGTTTTACAGATGCTAGAAATGTGGCTTTCAAATGAGAGATTGGTATCAAAGAGCACACCCAGGTTCCTAACTGACGACGAGGACTTGACAGAGCAGCCATCGAGTGTTAGACAGTATTCTAGGTTACTACTTGTGGAGTTTTTTTGTCCAATGATTAAAAATTCAGTTTTTTCTGAATTAAGTTGCAGGAAATTACTAGTCATCCAATTTTTTATATCAGCTATGCATTCTGTTAATCTTGTGAATTGGTAAGTTTCGTCAGGGCGTGAAGAAATATAGAGCTGAGTATCGTCAGCATAACAATGAAAATTAACGCCATGCTTCCTAATAATATCTCCCAGTGGTAGCATGTACAGGGTGAAAAGCAACGGTCCTAGCACTGAGCCCTGCGGTACTCCATACTGAACTTGTGTTCGGTGTGACATCTCTTCATTTACTGCTACAAACTGATAACGGTCAGATAAGTATGATTTAAACCTTGCCAATGAAGTTCCACTAATGCCAACATAATTTTCGAGTCTATTCAAAAGAATATTGTGGTCGATAGTATCGAATGCAGCGCTAAGATCGAGTAACACTAATAGAGATATACAACCACGATCGGATGATAAGAGTAAATCATTTGTTACTCTGATGAGAGCAGTCTCAGTACTATGATACGGTCTAAATCCTGACTGGAAATCCTCACAGATACCATTTTTTTCTAAAAAGGAGCATAATTGTGAGGACACTGCATTTTCTAGTATTTTTGACAGAAAGGGTAGATTTGAGATTGGCCTGTAATTGACTAATTTTGTAGGATCAAGTTGCGTTTTTTTAATAAGTGGTTTAATAATAGCCAACTTAAAAGTTTTCGGTACATATCCTAATGTCAAGGATGAATTATATTAAGGAGAGGATCTATGACCTCTGGAAGCATCTCTTTTAGTAGTTTAGTCGGTATGGGGTCGAGCATACATGTTGTTGATTTTGATGATTTAACGAGTTTAGCCAATTCTTCTTCTCCTATAGCAGTGAATGAATGTAATTTTTCCTCAGTGACACTACAGTGCACTGTCTGATGTGATACTGTAGTAGACGGCTGCATGGTTATAATTTTTTTCCTAATATTATCAATCTTACAGGTAAAGAAGTTCATAAAGTCATTACTGCTGTGCTGTTTACAAACATCAGAAGGTGAAGCTTTATCTTTGGTTAATTTAGCCACTGTATCGAATAAATACCTAGGGTTGTGTTTGTTTTCTTCTAAGAGAGTCGAGAAATAAGCAGATCTAGCAGTTTTTAGGGCCTTTCTGTATGCAATCATGCTCTCTTTCCACGAAATGCGAAAAACTTCTAGTTTTGTTTTCTTCCAGCTGCGCTCCATTTTTCTGGCTGCTGTTTTAAGGGCCCGGGTGTGCTCGTTGTACCACGGCGTTGGACTATTTTCTTTAATCTTCTTTAAGCGCCGGGGAGCAACTGTGTCTAAAGTGCTGGAAAAGAGAGAGTCAATAGTTTCTGTTGCAACATCGAGTTCCTCTAGGCTATCTGGGATGCTGAGGAGATGAAACTGATGAGGAAGATTATTTACAAAGAAATCTTTAGTCGCAGCAGTGATAGTCCTGCCATATTTAAAGTGAGGGGACGGCTTTGCAGCCTTTGCTAAATTAAGTGTACATGATACTAGGTAATGATCTGAGATGTCATCGCTCTGCTGCAGAATTTCAATGGTATCAACATTTATTCCATGTGACAGTATTAGGTCTAACGTATGATTACGGCGATGAGTGGGTCCTGACACGTGTTGCCTTACTCCAATAGAGTTTAGAATGTCTCTAAATGCCAATCCCAGTGCGTCTTTTTCATTGTCTACATGGATATTAAAATCACCAACAATTAGGACTTTATCTGCAGCCAGTACTAACTCTGATAGAAAATCAGCAAATTCTCTGGTAAAGTCTGTATGGTGCCCTGGTGGCCTATATACAGTAGCCAGCACAAATGTCAAACGGGATTTATCGATTTCACTACATAACGTTACATAAAGCACCAAAACTTCAAAGGAATTATATTTGAAACTAGACTTGTGAGTAATACTGAAGATATTATTATAAATTACAGCAACACCTCCCCCTTTACCTTTCAGACGCGGCTCGTGTTTATAACAATAATCTTGGGGGGTGGACTCATTTAAAGTAATGTAATTGTCAGGTTTTAGCCAGGTTTCTGTCAAACACAGCACATCTAGGTTATGATCTGTAATCATATCATTAACAATAAGCGCTTTTGAGGAAAGGGATCGAATATTCAGCAACCCGAGCTTTATCATTTGATCATCTGTATTATATCTGTTGTTTATTTGTTGGACATCAATTAAATTTTTACCATTGAATGGTTTTGATGGTTTTTTGTATTTACTAATTCGTGGAACAGACACAGTCTCTATGTGATAATATCTAGGTGAAAGAGTCTCTATGTGCTGGGATTTATCTGACTTCTGTGACGTGAGACAGCTAGCAGGCGGTTGGGTAAGCCAGTCCGTCTGCTTCCTGACCTGAATACAGCATTGGGATGTGATGGAGTGGGAACTTTGCATCATGGATGTGCAGCTGACAAAGCTACAGGAACGCTATCATGTCAATATGGACCAAAATGCCTGAGGAATGTTTCCAGCACCTTGTGAATCTATGCCACGAAGAATTAAGGCAGTTCTGAAGGCAAAACCCGGTCCAACCCAGTACTAGCAAGGTATACTTAATAAAATGGCCAGTGTGTGTGTACAAACCCGATTCCAAAAAAGTTGGGACACTGTACAAATTGAGAATAAAAACAGAATGCAATGATGTGGAAGTTTCAAATTTCAATATTTTATTCAGAATACAACATAGATGACATATCAAATGTTTAAACTGAGAAAATGTATCATTCTAAGGGAAAAATAAGTTGATTTTAAATTTCATGGCATCAACACATCTCAAATAAGTTGGGACAAGGCCATGTTTACCACTGTGTGGCATCCCCTCTTCTTTTTATAACAGTCTGCAAACGTCTGGGGACTGAGGAGACAAGTTGCTCAAGTTTAGGAGTAGGAATGTTGTCCCATTCTTGTCTAATACAGGCTTCTAGTTGCTCAACTGTCTTAGGTCTTCTTTGTCGCATCTTCCTCTTTATGGTGCGCCAAATGTTTTCTATGGGTGAAAGATCTGGACTGCAGGCTGGCCATTTCAGTACCCGGATCCTTCTTCTACGCAGCCATGATGTTGTAATTGATGCAGTATGTGGTCTGGCATTGTCATGTTGGAAAATGCAAGGTCTTTCCTGAAAGAGACGACGTCTGGATGGGAGCATATGTTGTTCTAGAACTTGGATATACCTTTCAGCATTGATGGTGCCTTTCCAGATGTGTAAGCTGCCCATGCCACATGCACTCATGCAACCCCATACCATCAGAGATGCAGGCTTCTGAACTGAGCGCTGATAACAACTTGGGTTGTCCTTGTCCTCTTTAGTCCGGATGACATGGCGTCCCAGTTTTCCAAAAAGAACTTCAAATTTTGAGTCGTCTGACCACAGAACAGTTTTCCACTTTGCCACAGTCCATTTTAAATGAGCCTTGGCCCAGAGAAAACGCCTGCGCTTCTGGATCATGTTTAGATATGGCTTCTTTTTTGACCTATAGAGTTTTAGCCAGCAACGGCGAATGGCACGGTGGATTGTGTTCACCGACAATGTTTTCTGGAAGTATTCCTGAGCCCATGTTGTGATTTCCATTACAGTAGCATTCCTGTATGTGATGCAGTGCCGTCTAAGGACCCGAAGATCCCGGGCATCCAGTATGGTTTTCTGGCCTTGACCCTTACGCACAGAGATTGTTCCAGATTCTCTGAATCTTTGAATGATATTATGCACTGTAGATGATGATAACTTCAAACTCTTTGCAATTTTTCTCTGAGAAACTCCTTTCTGATATTGCTCCATTATTTTTCGCCGCAGCATTGGGGGAATTGGTGATCCTCTGCCCATCTTGACTTCTGAGAGACACTGCCACTCTGAGAGGCTCTTTTTATACCCAATCATGTTGCCAATTGACCTAATAAGTTGCAAATTGGTCCTCCAGCTGTTCCTTATATGTACATTTAACTTTTCCGGCCTCTTATTGCTACCTGTCCCAACTTTTTTGGAATGTGTAGCTCTCATGAAATCCAAAATGAGCCAATATTTGGCATGACATTTCAAAATGTCTCACTTTCAACATTTGATATGTTATCTATATTCTATTGTGAATAAAATATAAGTTTATGAGATTTGTAAATTATTGCATTCCTTTTTTATTCACAATTTGTACAGTGTCCCAACTTTTTTGGAATCGGGTTTGTATGTTTTATTTATATAAAGTAACATTAATTTGGTGTGATTAACTATCAAGTCAAGTCAAGTCACCTTTATTTACAGTGGGGCGAACAAGCATTTGATACACTGCCGATTTTGCAGGTTTGCCCACTTACAAAGCATGTAGAAGTCTGTAATTTTTATCATAGGTACTCTTCAACTGTGAGTGACGGAATCTAAAACAAAAATCCAGAAAATCACATTGCATGATTTTTAAATAATTAATTTGCATTTTATTGCATGACATAAGTATTTGATACATCAGAAATGCAGAACTTAATATTTGGTACAGAAACCTTTGTTTGCAATTACAGAGATCATACGTTTCCTGTAGTTCTTGACCAGGTTTGCACACACTGCAGCAGGGATTTTGGCCCACTCCTCCATACAGACCTTCTCCAGATCCTTCAGGTTTCGGGGCTGTCGCTGGGCAATACGGACTTTCAGCTCCCTCCAAAGATTTTCTATTGGGTTCAGGTCTGGAGACTGGCTAGGCCACTCCAGGACCTTGAGATGCTTCTTACGGAGCCACTCCTTAGTTGCCCTGGCTGTGTGTTTCGGGTCGTTGTCATGCTGGAAGACCCAGCCACGACCCATCTTCAATGCTCTTACTGAGGGAAGGAGGTTGTTGGCCAAGATCTCGCGATACATGGCCTCATCCATCCTCCCCTCAATACGGTGTAGTCGTCCTGTCCCCTTTGCAGAAAAGCATCCCCAAAAAATGATGTTTCCACCTCCATGCTTCACGGTTGGGATGGTGTTCTTGGGGTTGTACTCATCCTTCTTCTTCCTCCAAACACGGTGAGTGGAGTTTAGACCAAAAAGCTCTATTTTTGTCTCATCAGACTACATGATCTTCTCCCATTCCTCCTCTGGATCATCCAGATGGTCATTGGCAAACTTCAGACGGGCCTGGACATGCGCTGGCTTGAGCAGGGGGACCTTGCGTGCGCTGCAGGATTTTAATCCATGACGGCGTAGTGTGTTACTAATGGTTTTCTTTGAGACTGTGGTCCCAGCTCTCTTCAGGTCATTGACCAGGTCCTGCCGTGTAGTTCTGGGCTGATCCCTCACCTTCCTCATGATCGTTGATGCCCCACGAGGTGAGATCTTGCATGGTGCCCCAGACCGAGGGAGATTGACCGTCATCTTGAACTTCTTCCATTTTCTAATAATTGCGCCAACAGTTGTTGCCTTCTCACCAAGCTGCTTGCCTATTGTCCTGTAGCCCATCCCAGCCTTGTGCAGGTCTACAATTTTATCCCTGATGTCCTTACACAGCTCTCTGGTCTAGCCATTGTGGAGAGGTTGGAGTCTGTTTGATTGAGTGTGTGGACAGGTGTCTTTTATACAGGTAACAAGTTCAAACAGGTGCAGTTAATACAGGTAATGAGTGGAGAACAGGAGGGCTTCTTAAAGAAAAACTAACAGGTCTGTGAGAGCCGGAATTCTTACTGGTTGGTAGGTGATCAAATACTTATGTCATGCAATAAAATGCAAATTAATTATTTAAAAATCATACAATGTGATTTTCTGGATTTTTGTTTTAGATTCCGTCTCTCACAGTTGAAGAATACCTATGATAAAAATTACAGACCTCTACATGCTTTGTAAGTAGGAAAACCTGCAAAATCGGCAGTGTATCAAATACTTGTTCTCCCCACTGTATGTAGCGCTTTTTACAATACAGATTGTTTCGAAGCAGCTTTACAGTGATAGGAAAATAATGCAACAAAGTTTGTTTCGGCTGTACAGCAGATCTATAAGAAAATAGAGTCATAGTCCAGCTTAAGTAAGTTCAGTGATGGTTCATTTCTGTTGTAAAAAAGTTATTAATGTAGTTCATTTATCTATACAGCCGCTATGGAGAAAACAATGATGTCATCGTCCAGCTCACTTCAGTTCTCATACATTGGTGTCAGTGTAGGTGGATCAATAATATAGAGGGTATGCACATGACGTCACCGTCGACCGGAGTGACTGCGGTTACACCCACCGAGTAGCAAAAAGACTGAGAGGCAGCATTGCTTTTCAGCGTCAATGCCGCGAAAAACACATAAACCAGGCCTGGCGCCAGAGGGAGGTCTGGGGGGCTTGGCCATGGACCCCGTCGACATCCCTGTGACCCCTTCCGGACCGAGGGAGATGGACTTGATAATAGCGTAATTTTCTCACTCAAACCACTGCCGCCTGCTGCTTCTGCTACTGATTGCTTTTAGAGGGAAAAGCTGCCCATAACTGCTGGTCTAGGATCTGTTTTCTTCGTAATAATAGCATATTATTAGCGAAAAAGAGTTGGTAAAAAATCCAGTGCGTATCTGTATTTGCGCTCGTCAAACGATTCCATTTCCAACGTGTTTTTTCGCTTCGGTGAGTAATGTAGCCAATCACAGGTGTTTATGTTAGAATCCACTCACCGCTCGAATTTTTGTCCTGTGCTGAGTTATGCATACGCGCAAAACCTCTCTAACAAAGTGTAGCCATTATGTAAATAAGAGATTCATTGTGTAGTCAGCTTCACTGATTAATATAACGGAACTTTGTGAGATCGCATTCATTAAATGAGTGACAGATTTTAGTGATTATAAAGGGAGCACTCTTTGCGCGCTGTCTATGCGATATAAACAAATTATTAATAGGCCTATAATATATTCAGAATTTGAATGAAACTTTTGTTTTCCATTCATGACAAGCGGCCACATACAAGCTTCAATACATAGGCCCATCCGCATATAAATGCGGGATTTACTCTTGAAAGTGTGATGACTGACAGTTTGTTTTACTTGCGTTTTCCCCTATTAAATCCAGTCATGAAGCAGCTCTTCTGCCACTCAATCCCAGGTGAGGGGCGTGTTCCGGCGGAAAGTGACGTCGATGCATACCCTCTATTGTTAAATATTAAGTGTCCCCAACTAAGCAAGTTATGCGACAAAGGCGACCGTGGCAAGGATCCAAAACTCCAGGTGACAGAATGAAAAATAAAAAATAGAAAAAATAATGCATTAAAATTATTACTGCTTTTAACGCACCCTGGCCCAGACTGGCCCAGACTTGTACCTCCACTTACATTGAAATGCATGAGGTTTAGTTACGAACATAATTCAGGATGACTGACTGCGTGGGGAAGCCTATTTGAATGCAGTTAAAATGCCACTAAAATTCAAGATATGAGTGCAAAAAATGCAAAAAATTTTTGTCTTATATTTATATCATATTATATAGTTTAGCAATATCACAAGAGCAAGAGTGCTGTTTTTTCCCCTAATATTTGCACAATTCAAATGTGATATTTATTTTATACAACAGTTTAATAAACAAGAATTTAATATTGTTACATTTTAGACACAATATTGCTGTGATTTTTGTTCAGTTTAAACAATGAAAACAAAAAACCACAGCAGAACTGTTGTGCATCTCTGAGCAAAACACAGCAGTTTCTTTACTGAATGTAGCCATGGTTTTTAACAAATCGAGTGAGCCATTGATTCAGTGACCCATTCATAAAGACTGATAACATGCTTTGTTCCTGAATGAATCAGCAGTTTGAATGAATCAGTTGAATGAATGGCTGAATGACTCACTCCCCTTACAAAATAAGTATAATCATTCTGCATTCTGAAGAGAATACACATTTAAACAAACAGGCTCCAGTCCAGGATGGTCATTCATACATTCGGGAGTCTGCTCAAGTTGTCGCATCCGTCTTTTCACCTTTATTGCAATACAGTTCGTAACACAGATGCAACAGCATGTCATAAAAGCAAAATGACAACATAAGTTATAACTGTAATTCCGTAATAAGGGTCATTAGTGAGTTGCCGCCACCTACTTTTATATTTAGGCCTGGTTTCACAGACAGGGCATAGACTAAGCCAGGATTAGGCCTTAGTTCAATTAGGGTATTTAAGTAGCTTTTATAAATGTACCTTAACGTGCCTTAGAAAAAAAAATATATTACTGGTGGGCATCTTGAGACAAAACAATGGCACTGACATATTTTAAGATATGTCAGTGCAAGTTGCCTTCAGTTAAAACAGCTCGAACATGCAATTTAGTCTGAGACTAGCTTAAGCCTTGTCTGTGAAACTGGTGAATGTATCATTTAATTTTTCATTCAGCCTTAAAAGTTCATGAGTAATACATTCCCGCCCAGTTTCACAGACAAGTCTTAGATTAAGCCAGGAGTAAGCCTTAGTTCAAATAGGACATTTAAGTAGCTTTTATAAATGTACCTTAGAAAGAAAAAAAAAACATTATAAACTGAGCAGGGAGCCATGAGGGCTGCATATGTGGCCAGAGCAATAAACTGCAATGTCCATAATGTAAGATGCCTAAGACAGGAAGGACAGCTGATCATCCTTGCAGTGCCAAATCAAATGTAACTATATTACCTTTGGTGAAAGAGTGGGGTAACATCTCACAAGAAGAACTGGCAAATCTGGTGCAGTCCATGAGGTTGAGATGCACTGTTGTACTTAAAGCAGCTGACTACACCAGATACTGACTGCTACTTTTGATATTATATACCCATGGTACAGCTACTATTTATATATACACACACTTTTTTTTTTGGAGCGTGGAGCATATTTGCCAACTCGAATAGCAGGCCTCTCTTTCCATTACGCATCCTCTCCCATTATGGAATATCGTTCAACTTCAAAGACTCCATGGCGTATTTAAACAACATTAATCTCCTTCCAGGTCTAGTGTAGGAGAGGGCTGCCACAGCAGTGCCAAATCAAGTCTTAAGTAATTGGAATTCTGAGTGGGCATTACATGGATAGTTTGCATTAATAGTTCTGCTATTAGATTCCAAAATTTTCTCAGCAGACTGAGAAAAAACTTCTTCAATGAATGTTATTATTCAAGTTTTTACCCTCTTTCACTACTGATAGATGTGGAGTTTGTTTGATGGAAAGAGATTAGGTCCACATCCATGAATTTTCCATACCTTTCTGAATCAGTCTTGATATTTAGCACATGTGTGTTACCAACATTTTTGAGGGGCCTAATGCAAGGTTAAAGGGTTGCCCCATTCTTAATCTGAATTTTTTTCCTGATATATTAGGAACAGTCTGACTGATGATAGTATTAGTATTTATACAAACATAGAACAACACTTTGGTTCATTATTAATTAATTAATTTATTTTTTGTGGAGTTGTCTCTAAAAATACACCTTGGTGTCATCGAAGTTATTTGACATCTCTGAAGGTGCACTTTCTCTGGATTTATTTTTGACTTTGGTATACGTGGCTTGACCTTTGAAAGGCATCTCTTATGTGTTGTGACTCCCGATTTGTATGTTGGTCTTGCATAATGGTATTTAAAAGGTCAGGAGCTGTTTCATGTAAGGCCTGAAGTCCTCAGTTTACCTTGAATGTGAATGTGCAAATCGTCATTCGCGTGTGAATCGCCTTGGATTTGTGTGTCTGTATTTTTGAGACTTTCCTGGCAGCGCTCTCCTCCCACCCGGATCAGTCGTACTCTTTAGCCAATCAGATTTAAGCGTATCAATCGACCAATCATAATCACGCGAGGGCGTGCCTACCTGGGTGTTACGTCATCAGCTTTCGACCACAGTTCAAGTCATGGCTGAGCAGAGGTATGTGCAGTTGATCGGTTCATTTCTGTGTTTACTGAAGTTAAAGAAGTTAAAGTTGAAGCAATAGTTTATTAACTATTAACCGATGTAAGCAACTGCTGTGGTAATCAGATGTCCCATATTTTGTCCAAAATGAAGAGGAAATTATGCTTGTTTTGTTGTATTTTAGCTGCAGGTACAGAGCCCCTCAGACAGCTCTCTCAGTTACAATCACGCAAATGATTGCAAAACAATCACCTGGGTGGCCAGTACCCACCCTAGCTCCCACTTAGCACTAGCCTCATCAAGATTGTTCTGTCAGGACCACTATCATCAAAGATGATTGACAATTAGCATACAGTTTGGATTGGCAGTATGGTTCTGTTCTGGGCAAGAACTCCCTGCGCATCCATGCAGCCTAGCATGGATAAGGGCAGGGAGAGCAGCAATAACCCCCCTTTAGTATGTATGCTGTAATAGACATCGTATTCCTATAGGTAGACGTGATCAGCTGACAGTCAGCTGATGCGAGCTTGACTAACGTGACCTACACATGATTTCTTTAAATAGTGAATAGACCTATTTTTATGAGCGGTCACTGTTTAGTGATGACATATTTGTACTTGCCATTTCTGCAACAGTATGCAGGGTTAAATTATTACACACTTATTGTTTCCCTGGATTTTTTAAGGATTATAGACCTTAGAAAGTTGTTCATTATAATATCTTACACCTGAGATCTCACCCTTACGTGTATAGGTCTTTGTATGTTGTAACGAACTCTCGTGAGTTTGGGGGTGTGGTCTCGCATAACGCAATGACTCATCCAAAACAGGAAGCGGGAAGGATATAAGGAACGAACCCACCGTGACCGGGGGGCAGCTTTGTTTATACGTTCACTTCAAACCCCGGGATTCTTTGAGTGGACTAATTAGGACAGAACTATTCGTGTGGATTTGTTTATCTGTCTCATTGTGGAGTTTATCGTTGCATTTGGATTGGATTGCTCACCTTTGAGGATTGAAACAGACACGGACTTCCTGAATCTGCTCACTATCTGCCGTACCGGTGAGACTGATTCATGAGCTTTACATAAACATACTGGACTGAAAGACTTTTTGCACGCACTTACACACACATACCAACGCTGGTGCTTTGTATATTTAATTATTGTGGGATAAACACTTAGGTGCTTGAACGAATTGTGTGTTGTTTACTATTTTTCCTCCTATAACTATCTTCCTTAAAAGATCTATTAATTCTTTTTGTGTGATATTCTCGGTATATTACGGGAAGTGTTACAAGCTAAACACCACCCTCAGTTTCTTCTTCTGAGGATGGTACACCCCATGGTGAGGTATATACCAAACTTGACCATCTTGACGACTTAAGTGTGATGTAGGCACCTTGACTGCGTAACCTTTGCTTAGCATGTAATTCATGCAGTTTGTGTACTCTTCATGAAAAGAGTGATTTTTCTGGAATTTCCTTTTAAGATTTAGTGCTCGCTGGATAGCTGCACTTCGATTGTTAGGCATTTGGACAACTGTTTTCTTGATTGGAAGGTCAATGTAGTAGTGACCATAAGATAATTGCACTGATCTAGATACAGACTCCAAAAACTGGTGATCCATCTGTGACAATTCAGCTTTGTCATCACAATTCCTCTCAGGAAAATCGTGGTTGTACTGTTGTATCAGCATCTGTTCCACACTCTCTAAGGGAGATTTTGTTGACTGTAACGCTTGTTTGTGCATAGCCATGCATGCTGTCTTCAACAGGTTCTCTAAGATGTCCGTTCAAAATCCATCCAAGGGCAGTCTTTACTGCATATGGCCCATTGTGCTTACTATTTATTACTCTCCATGGTTCCAGAAGTTTGAACTCCTTGTTCCCTATGAGGATCTCCACTCCAGCGTCAACGTTTTCCATTGACACTGGTATGCTCTTTTGTGTAACTTTGGAAAGTTCAATGAAGTTGTTCTCCTCCAGTCCAATCACTTCCAAGTCGGTGAGCTTTCCACTCGTTTCCTTGAGTTCATGGTGCTTAGCATCATGTCAATCTTTCTACCCTGGACATTCAACCATCTTGCTAGTGCCTCAGTACAAAAGGTGGCAGAGCTGCCTGGGTCCATAAAGGCATACACTTCCACGCACATCACTTTTTTTGGACTTTAACTTGACAGGTACTATGGCAAGAACACAGTTGTCTCCGGCCCCAGTGCAGGCACTTGTCTCATGACTCATTGTGGCAGGTAAAGTGGTAACTTCAGTTTTTTCAACTTTTACCATTTCTTTCTCAGGAATCTTGTCTTGTGTGGTTAAGTGTAACATGCTAGGATGTTTCTTTGAGCACAGCTGACATGTGCTTCTTCTGTTACAGTCTTTGCTTAAGTGTCCTTTCACTAAGCATCCAAAGCAAAATCCATTCTTTCTTATAAAGTCTAATTTGTCGTTATATGGCTTAGCACCAAACTGATAACATTGCTCCAAGGTATGGCCTTCCTCACAGAATGCACAAGGTTTAGTAAAAGCACTGATAACTGGTGCACTGTTGTTTTTCATCCTTGTCAAGTCTTTTTGAGTTTCACCAACCTGTTTGAAGTCAGTTGCAAAACTGCTACTTCCTTTTCCTTCTCTTTTCAGCTTGGTTCCTTGAAGAGACTTGTTGGTGTGTTTTTTTATCACCTGCCAACGCATCCAGATCTCCAAAAAGTGGGTTTGATATTACTTTTGCTTGGCGATCAACAAACTCCAATGAACTTGGCTCTTCTTCTGTTGTGCTCCTCATACTCATAAGCATGGGCTGTCCATCTTTCACGCAACTTGTAGGGCAGCTTTGAGATAATAATCCTGATGTTGGTAGGATTATCCAACTCATCCATGTATTCAATGTCCTCCATTACGTTGCGACAAGTGACCAGGAACAATGAAAATGCACTTAAAGATTTTCCATCCTCTGACTTTATTTCAGGCCATTTGAATGTCTTTTGCATTATGGCTGTCGCAATTTTCAGCTCATTTCCAAACTTCTTATGCAAGAGTCTCATTGCTTCTGCATAACCACGCTCATTTGGGATGTGCTGGCAGCTTTTTACAAGGTCTCTGGGCTCACCTCTAGTATACTGCTCCAGAAAGTACAACTTGTCAGCACTACTGTCAGCTCTGGAGTCAACAGCATGTTCAAATGCCTTCATAAAAGATCTGAACTCAAGTGGATCTCCATGAAACAAAGGAACATCACGTTGAGGTAGACAAGACATCTGTTGGTTCTTCACAAGCATTGCTGTGATATCTGTCTGACGTTGCATCACTTTTTAAAGTTCTGATGTATCAGTATTACGGCACAATGTTTCATTGACTGGTGTTGGCCATTCTTTTCCAGTGTTTGTTTTCTTAGGTCTGACACTTGCAGGTATACTTGAGTAAACTGCTTCAGGACGTGATGATATTTTGCCATGCTTTGATCTTACCCTGGATTCATCATATTCATAACGCTCCTGTTTTGGAATGTATACGTCAGCTGCTTGGATAGCCACATTTTGACCTGACTGTTGTTCTTCACAATCTTGATACACTTTAATTTTAGCATTAGACATTGCAAGAGCCGTTTCTATCTCCAACATTTCCATTTCAGCCTTTAACTTAGCTTCTTTCATCTCTAACGCCTGCCTTTCTTTCAAAGCGGCTGCTTTAGCCAACAAAGCTGCTCTGTTAGCTTCTTCCTTAAGACGAGCTGAGGATGCTGAGGATATTGAGGATTTTTTGGAAACAGACATTGCTCCACTTCCTGACTTATTAGAAGCGATCGTCTTGGATGACACCATTGACACACTGTCCATTGGTGAGACTTCATTGTCACAAATCTGAGTCATTTTAACGCACTGTTTCAATCCATGACTCCGCTTTTTCCATGTAAGTTTTGTAGCATAATAATTTAGGCTGAAACCAGAAATCCTGATCAGCATCATGCTCTTCATCTTTTAAATACAGCAACACTGATGCATTACACTCAACAAATTCTTCAAACAAGTTGGAAACATTCTCCATGAGCAATTCAATAAGCAATTCAACAAGTCGATAAAGAATCAAATTTCTTACATACAGCATAACACTCTTGCGCAACGATGTCTTCTCAACAACTTATTTGTAGAGATACTTGTGAGCCAATTTATGCTATATTATAATAAACGGTCAAAAGCTTTGTGTTCTCCCACTGTGCGTCTGCACTTATTGCATGTGTCAAACTTTTTTACATGCTCTACAAAATAGACGTCACTGAACATGCGCGGTAAGAACAAATATAAACCAAAGAAATATATTCAACAGTAAATGACTAATTAACAAATTTACGTAATAAAAATATGAAAATATAAATTTTGAAATATGACATATGGCTCTTACAAGCTGAATATGAGTGGAAAGAGGGAGAATTTTCTTCTTTGTACCATGGGCTGTGTCCTGCAATGTTCCCTATCAGTCAGTCACGTTAACGTCAGTGACTGACGAATTGGGATCTCGCCTGAGAGCCCAATCACCTTCAAGTGGTAAAAGAACAAGCCAATGCATATTGGCAGGTGAGATTTGCATCGCAAGCCGCTCCCCCGCTACAGGATATATAAGGTAGCGTGTGAATACTCACATTAAGCTTTTGCTTCAGAGTCGAGCAGATGCTTGTCTTCACTCTGCTCTCAGTAATCGTTGAGTGTCTATGGACGCATCCTGGCCGTGTCTAACAGCCACGATCTCTGCCTCATGTGTCTGGGCCGTGAGCACGATGATGAGTCATGTACCCACTGCGGGAAGATGACTATTGCAATGTTGAGATCAAAAATAGATACCTAGAAAGAGGATGAATCCCCTCTGCTATTCCCCAGTTTGGTTCCTCTGCCCAGCAGAGGGCTACTTCGGTTAATACACAGGGTGATCTGAGGATTACAGTGGGGGCTTTCCTGCCGGGCGAATTCTCCACCGTGTCTCGAACAGCAGCATCCCGCTCCAGTGCCTTTCTTCCCGGAAGTGCATGAGGAGGTCATAAAGTCGTGAAAGACACCTTTTTCTGCCAGAAACTGCTCCGCTGCCTCCTCCGCTCTCATTACCCTCGACGGCGGGGTGGTCAAAGCGTACGTGGAGATCCCACAGGTGGAGTGTGCAGTTGCGGTTATACCTGGCGGGGTCGTCCACGTCTCCCATCCAAGGCATTTAAGTTCTTGGCTGCACTCACGACCAAGGCTTACAGTGCTGCTGGACAGGCTGCCTCCGCCCTGCACGCCATGGACCTCCTGCAAGTCAGAACAGCCAGAAAGCATTGCTGTAGATCCAAAATTACAGAAATGTAAAGCATCTCTGGGCTGGGCAGACAGTTTGGCTGTGGAGGATCTGTCTTAGGCTGAGATTGGCATTATTCATTACAGCAATTTCCTTTTGGAATTGTTCCTGTTGACTAAGCTCAAGGATGGAAGTGTTGGAGTCAAAAGGAATAGTGCTGTCTACAGTTTGGATCCTGTATTACACAATGGACTGTTGCTAGAGGGAGGAAGACTTGATAAGTCAGCTATGCCCATTGAAACAAAACATCCCATCTTGTTATCTAAAGATCAGCACGTGTCACTTCCCATACATCTCAGACATTAATGAACAGTTGGGTCATGGTGGCAGAAACCAGATGCTTTTCAAGCTCCAGTGCAAGTACTGGATTACAAATCCTAACTCTGTTGCAAGAAAGATTATTTTCAAGTGTGTTATCTGTAGACATTATAAAGGGAAGTTGAAGGGAAGCGTGAACAGAAGACTGCAGACCTTCCATTGGAAAGAATCACCCCTGACTTACCACCTTTTACCAACGTAGGGGTGGATTTCTTTGGCCCCACCAAAGTAAAAAGAGGACGAAGTAATGTGAAATGCTATGAATTGATTTTTGCTTGTATGGTAAGTAGAGAAGTCCATTTGGAAATGGCGTACTCACTAGATACGGACTCATGCACCAATGCTTTACGCAGATTTGTCTGTCGTCGTAGACAGGTGTCTCACATAAGACCGGATAACGGGATGAATTTCATCGCTGCTGAGCAGGAGTTAAGGGAGGCTCTTACTGGATTAAACAATGAAAAGATTCAAAGAGCCTTACTGCAGAAGGGAGTTTAGTAGAGCTTTAATCCTACAGTCTCTCATTACGAGTGAAGTATGGGAGCGTATAATTCAAATGGTGAGACAAATTTTTTGTACAGTCCTTCGACAACAAACATTGAACAACAAAGCACTGCAAACTGTCTTGTGCAAAGCAGAAGCATTTGGAATGACCAACATATCTCTAAACTATCCAGTGACCCTAGTGATCTAGAGTCCCTCACTCCAAATCACATCCTTTTTATGAGAGGAAATATTGCATTGCTACCTGGTTTGTTTGAAAGATCTGGGGCCGTATTCACAAAACATTTTATCTTAGCACTAAGAGTTCTCCTAAATAGCAGTAAAAGTTCTTAATTAAGAGTTTTCTCTTAAAACCTATTCACAAAGCTGCTGAGACCAACTTTTACCAAGGAACAGAAAGAAGTCTTAAGCTAAGAGTAAGGGCGGGGTTGACCTCATTGCTATGGATGATGTCATCATGCTGACTAACTATACACACAGTGATTGGCTGATGGGGAGGAGTCTCTGTCAGTGATACAAATGGTACGCTTGTTCGACTTCATGCAGCGATGCACAGACCGATCGGCGGCTGACTTGAAGCAGTGCATGCCGGTTAGAAATTTTGTCCGACTTGAGGCAGCGCCGACGCCACGTGACTGTGACGTATGTCAACAAAGTGCCGCAAGAGCGATTCGAGAGTAGCCAGCTGGTGCATTTTGCGCAGCTTCTCCAGAACAACTGCACGAGCTCTGATGACGACACAGCTGTTCCACAATTGGCCGGATTCACCACATGACAGAGATCACGTGTGTTTCGTGTTTATTCTAAAACCTTCAGTTCCTCTTTTCATGTAGTCGCAATGTTATATTGTCATGTTTATCAAAATAAAACTGATAAAAAACGTAGACCCCATTTCATTGATAGTGTAGGCTTATATGTTGAACTTTATTCTTGTACAAACAGACGCTGTATTAAGCAGTACATAAAGTATTGAATGAAAATGTCTCTGAAACATCTGTGTGTTTGACAAATATTGCATTTATTTCACTTCAGCTGTGATAAAGTATGCAAACACAGTGCTAAACTACGGGAAGCAGAAAGTGTCCGACTTCACATCTCCGTTTGCAGCTCCTCCCCGCCTGCACGCGGCTACTCTCACTGATCGGTTACATCCAGCCACAGCCGATGTCGAACACACATATTGTAGAACGAGGTATCATATTGCAATGCTTCGAATAAAGATTTTAAAATAAAAATGTTACCATATTCAAATAAAGGTTTAAAAAAAATGTTGCCATATTCAAAAAAGTGTCACTAATTAAACAAGTATGTTAAGCGTATTGTCAGCCTCTCTCTCACTACCTACCTTAGTAGTGCCTGGACAGAAGGATGAGTTTGTTATCGGCAGGAACGTCATCAAATGTGTGCGGAGGACCCGGGACCCGTACAGGTTCGGGTTTATATTTTAAATGGTGTGCCGGGTCCAGGCCAGGTCCCAATCTTCAAACCCTACTTCAGGTCCCAGGTCTGTTTAACATTGTGTGTAATACCCGAGTCGATCGAACACCTGGCCGTGATGAGTCAGTCAGCGCTGTGTGTGTGTGTTTTGTAACTTGCAACTTGTATAATTCGGATGAGAAAAGTGTGAGCCGGGAAATAAAGTGAAAAAAACACGAGCGACCCCAGCCTACAGAAGCAGAGCAGGCAGAGTTAATGCAAGTGCTTGGTGATCATGAGGTTTCCTGTTCCTATTGTGTGCAGCAGTAAATGCAAGCAAACTTTAAATCTAAAAAACTGCTTGCAGCCTTGCATACTCACATTTAAATAACATATTTCAAATCAGCAGTCACATAAATGCTTTCTATGATGCTGAAATTGCATTCAAAAGCTTATATTTAAGGTTGCTCCAGCTAACGCACATGTGCAGTCTCAAGCGTGTGCTCTTTCTTTCTCCCATTTTTATAATAATATTATGAATTATGTCTTATTTCTAAAATCTTTGGTCAGACTCGGCTCAGAAAGCACAGAGATGATAGCAAATAATGAATGCTAATGTCAGCGGCCATGGCACTGAACGAGCAATCGTTATCATAGTTCAAAAGGGCAAACAACAAAGTTATCTTATTATGTGAGTTGACTCGAGATACATAAAAAATGCAAAACTGTGAAGTCGCATTTGTCATCCATCATTGTGACAGCAAGTTAACTTTTGAAGCTGGAATAATGAGTAGATTAAGCATGCTCTTTCAATCGGCAAGAGATGAATATCATGGATGGAACTTTCTTGGCAAGGAGGATTGTATGCATCACAGTCAGGTACAAGGGAGAAGGCTGCTAACTGGAGGTAAGACAAAAAATGTATTTTCGCAACTTGTTTATTGACTTGTTAATAGCAATTTGCTGTGGAATATGTGCCGTTCGAGTCCAGTCGGGTCTGTGTCTTCACTAATCATGTTGAAGTAACTATTAATTAAGGTATTAGTACATGATTATTCATGTCCTGTTATTGTAATGCGAAACCCATATTTCTTCTGTTGTTAACTCTTTTTTCCATCTTCGTAATATTGCACGTCTTCGATCTTCTCTCACTCTACCTGATGCTGAAATCTTAATTCATGCATTAATCACATCACGTCTGCTCTATTTCTTGGTCTGCCCAAAAAACGTATTGCAAGATTACAGTATGTTCAAAACTCAGCAGAAAGAGTTCTCACCTCTACCAGACATTCTGCTCACATTACTCCTCTACTGCATGATCTTCCCGTGGCATCACGTATTCACTTTAAGATATTACTTCTAACATTTAAGGTTTTAAATTGTCTTGCACCTCCATATCTGTCTGATCTACTCTACTCCTACTGTCCTGCCCGGTCCCTTAGATCATCTAAGCTTGGTCTTTTGTCCATTCCTTGTTTTCAGTTGTCCGCTGTAGGTGGAAGGTCATTTAGTGTTAATGATCCTAAATTATGGAATTCACTACCCCTTACACTTCGTAATAAATCATCTTTGTCTACCTTCAAGACCCAGCTAAAATATATCTATTTAATATGTATTTTGGATAATGGGGCCATATGTGGCCTTATGTGTTTGCAATGTGTATGTGGGTGTGCAAATGTAGCTACCTTGAGCTACGGAAAGGCGCTATATAATTTAAAACTTCTTCTTCTTCTTCTTCTTCTTCTACATTGTCTTTAGACGTTGAAAAACAGGCTGAAGTGGCAAAACCTTTGGACAGTACTGGAATACTTTGGGCTAGGTAGAAATCAAATCAAATCACCTTTATTTATATAGCGCTTTTTACAATGCCAATTGTTTCAAAGCAGCTTCACAGTGGTAACAGGAAAATAATGCAACAGAATTTGATTAGGCTGTACAGCCGCTCTGGTGAAAACGGTGATGTCATCCAGCTCATTTCAATTATCATATAGTGTCAATGCGGGCAGATCAGTAATATAGTTGAAATTTAAGTGTCCCCAACTGAGCAAGCCAAAAGCCAAAGGCGACGGTGGCAAGGAACCAAAACTCCTTCAGGGCCAGAATGGAGAAAAAAACCTTGGGAGAAACCAGGCTCAGTCGGGGTGCCAGTTCTCCTCTGGCCGACGAACAAATAGTGTATGATTATGATTCTGGCAACATTACAGGTCAGAAGTCATATTAGATCAATAGATAATCGTAGGATTATTCGAAAGATTGGAGTCGTCACGCCGGGGACGGGTTTAATGAGGATGTCGTGTCGATGCGGCATTTACAGGGGGGAGTTTAATTGACACGGTCTCTACAGACACTTCAGGGATGCGTTCGTCATGTCCAGGCTAAGGTCCACCATCTGGTCCGGATACGGCCCGGATCCGGCCGACTGCAGCAAACCTCGGGATAAACAGAGAGACTAACATTAGCATAGATGCCATTCTTCTTATGATGTAACGAGTACATCAGGTGTTATGGGAAGTGTTCCCGGTTCCGGCTGACCTAGTTAATGCAGCCTAAAACAATCATTTAACTGATTTGAATAATAGAAATTAAAAATGTTTTATGTGTATGCCATAGTAAAGAGATGTGTTTTTAGTCTAGATTTAAACTGACAGAGTGTGTCTGCTTCCCAAACAATGCTAGGAAGACTGTTCCAGAGTTTAGGTGCTAAATAGGAAAAGGATCGACCGCCTGCAGTTGATTTTGATATTCTAGGTATTATCAACTGGCCAGAATTTTGAGACCGCAATAGACGTGATGGAGTATAATGCGTTAAGAGCTCGCTCAAGTACTGGGGAGCTAAACCATTTAGTGCTTTGTAAGTAATCAGCAAGATTTTAAAATGTATACGATGTTTAATAGGGAGCCAATGCAGTGTTGCCAGAACCGGGCTAATATGGTCATACTTCCTGGTTCTAGTAAGAACTCTAGCTGCTGCGTTTTGAACAAGCTGCAGTTTATTTATTAAGTGAGCAGGGCAACCACCCAGTAGAGCATTACAATAATCTAGCCTTGAGGTCATGAACGCATGAACTAACTGTTCAGCATTTTGCATTGAAAGCATGTGCCGTAATTTAGATATGTTTTTAAGATGGTAGAATGCAGTTTTACAGATGCTAGAAACGTGGCTTTCAAATGAGAGATTGGTATCAAAGAGCACACCCAGGTTCCTAACTGACGACGAGGACTTGACAGAGCAGCCATCAAGTGTTAGACAGTATTCTAGGTTACTACTTGTGGAGTTTTTTTTGTCCAATGATTAAAAATTCAGTTTTTTCTGAAATAGTTGCAGGAAATTACTAGTCATCCAATTTTTTATATCAGCTATGCATTCCGTTAATCTTGTGAATTGGTAAGTTTCGTCAGGGCGTGAAGAAATATAGAGCTGAGTATCGTCAGCATAACAATGAAAATTAACGCCATGCTTCCTAATAATATCTCCCAGTGGTAGCATGTACAGGGTGAAAAGCAACGATCCTAGCACTGAGCCCTGCGGTACTCCATACTGAACTTGTGTTCGGTGTGACATCTCTTCATTTACTGCTACAAACTGATAACGGTCAGATAAGTATGATTTAAACCATGCCAATGAAATTCCACTAATGCCAACATAATTTTCGAGTCTATTCAAAAGAATGTTGTGGTCGATAGTATCGAATGCAGCGCTAAGATCGAGTAACACTAACAGAGCGATACAACCACGATCGGATGATAAGAGTAAATCATTTGTAACTCTAATGAGAGCAGTCTCAGTGCTATGATACGGTCTAAATCCTGACTGGAAATCCTCACAGATACCATTTCTTTCTAAAAAAAGAGCATAATTGTGAGGACATTGCCTTTTCTAGTATTTTTGACAGAAAGGGTAGGGCAATTTGAGATTGGCCTGTAATTAACTAATTCTGTAGGATCAAGTTGCGGTTTTTTAATAAGTGGTTTAATAATAGCCAACTTAAAAGTTTTCGGTACATATCCTAATGTCAAGGATGAATTAATGATATTAAGAAGAGGATCTATGACCTCTGGAAGCATCTCTTTTAGTAGTTTAGTCGGTATAGGGTCGAGCATACATGTTGTTGATTTTGATGATTTAACGAGTTTAGCTAATTCTTCTTCTCCTATAGCAGTGAATGAATGTAATTTTTCCTCAGTGACACTACAATGCACTGTCTGATGTGATACTGTAGTAGACAGCTGCATGGTTATAATTTTTTTTCTAATATTATCAATCTTACAAGTAAAGAAGTTCATAAAGTCATTACTGCTGTGCTGTTTACAAACATCAGACGGTGAAGCTTTATCTTTGGTTAATTTAGCCACTGTATCGAATAAATACCTAAGGTTGTGTTTGTTTTCTTCTAAGAGAGTCGAGAAATAAGCAGATCTAGCAGTTTTTAGGGCCTTTCTGTATGCAATCATGCTCTCTTTCCACGAACTGCGAAAAACTTCTAGTTTTGTTTTCTTCCAGCTGCGCTCCATTTTTCTGGCTGCTGTTTTAAGGGCCTGGGTGTGCTCGTTGTACCACGGCGTTGGACTATTTTCTTTAATCTTCTTTAAGCGCCGGGGAGCAACTGTGTCTAAAGTGCTGGAAAAGAGAGAGTCAATAGTTTCTGTTGCAACATCGAGTTCCTCTAGGCTATCTGGGATGCTGAGGAGATGAAACTGATGAGGAAGATTATTTACAAAGCAATCTTTAGTCGCAGCAGTGATAGTCCTGCCATATTTGAAGCGAGGGGACGGCTTTGCAGCTTTTGCTAAATTAAGTGTACATAATACTAGGTAATGATCTGAGATGTCATCGCTCTGCTGCAGAATTTCAATGGTATCAACATTTATTCCATGTGACAGTATTAGGTCTAAAGTATGATTACGGCGATGAGTGGGTCCTGACACGTGTTGCCTTACTCCAATAGAGTTTACAATGTCTCTAAATGCCAATCCCAATGCGTCTTTTTCATTGTCTACATGGATATTAAAATCACCAACAATTAGGACTTTATCTGCAGCCAGTACTAACTCTGATAGAAAATCAGCAAATTCTCTGGTAAAGTCTGTATGGTGCCCTGGTGGCCTGTATACAGTAGCCAGCACAAATGTCAAATGGCATTTATCAATTTCACTACATAACGTTACATAAAGCACCAAAATGTCAAAGGAATTATATTTGAAACTAGACTTCTGAGTAATACCGAAGATATTATTATAAATTACAGCAACACCTCCCCCTTTACCTTTCAGACGCGGCTCGTGTTTATAACAATAATCTTGGGGGGTGGACTTTAAAGTAATGTAGTCGTCAGGTTTTAGCCAGGTTTCTGTCAAACACAGCACATCTAGGTTATGATCTGTATTCATATCATTAACAATAAGCGCTTTTGAGGAAAGGGATCAAATATTCAGCAGCCCGAGCTTTATCATTTGATCATCTGTATTATATCTGTTGTTTATTTGTTGGACATCAATTAAATTTTTACCGTTGAATGGTTTTGATGGTTTTTTGTATTTACTAATTCGTGGAACAGACACAGTCTCTATGTGATAATATCTAGGTGAAAGAGTCTCTATGTGCTGGGATTTATCTGACTTCTGTGACGTGAGACAGCTAGCAGGCGGTCGGGTAAGCCAGTCCGTCTGCTTCCTGACCTGGGCCCCAGTTAGTCAAGGTTTAGCTCTAAGACTATGTGCCAAATTACTAGAGAGAAGAGCGGCATCATCCCAGGAAGGATGAATACCATCTTTTTTCAACAGGTCAGGTCTGCCCCAAAAGCTTTTCCAATTGTCTATGAACCCTATGTTATTTTGCGGACACCACTTAGACAACCAGCCATTGAGTGATGATAGTCTGCTAAGTATCTCATCACTCCTTTTAACGGGGAGGGGACCAGAGCAAAAAACGTCATCTGCCATCGTACTTGCGAGTTTACACACCTCTTTAATGTTAATTTTGGTTATCTCCGACTGGCGAAGTCGAACATCATTTGTGCCGACGTGAATAATAATCTTAGAGAATTTACGATTAGCATTCGCCAGCCCTTTTAAATGTGCTTTGATGTCAGGCGCTCTGGCTCCTGGTAAACATGTGACTATGGTGGCTGGTGTCTCTATTTTCACGTTCCGTGTAATAGAATCGCCAATAACTAGGGCACTTTCAACAGGATTCTCAGTGGGTGCATCACTGAGTGGGGAGAACCTGTTTGATGAGGAAGAGTGCTTTTTTGATCCGCGACTATGCCGTCGCACCGTCACCCAGTTGCCCTGCTGCACGGGCTCTACAGCCGGAACCGAACAATGTACAGAGTTCACTAAGCTATTCGCATCCAAAGCAGCGTCTAAAGCTGTTACGTTCTCACTACTCTCAAATAAAGTCTGGATGCGTGTCTCTAATTCTGAAATCTTCTCCGTCAGCCTGACTATCTCCTTACATTTATCACATGTGAAGCCCTGTTTGCCAACGGAGAAAGATATACTAAACATGAAACATGCAGTGCAACTGACAATGACAGGAGAAGTAGACATGGCTTACCGTATTTGTTGATTAATCCAATTTACCACAGTTGTTTGATGGAGTCTATTTACTAATCCAACTCACCACAGTTGTTTAATGAACTCCGAAAACAAGAGACCCAAGTGCAGAGATGGCATGCTAACAGGCTAGCGAAATGCTAACGCGTGATAGTGATTTAGATTAAAAGCTAGCGATGTCAGATTTAATGTGGTAGGCAATATTAGACAATATATGGTGATGGGTAAATTATATTTTTTAGTTTAAACAACAGGGAATGATATCAAATAAAGATTCAAAAGCAAGCAAAGCACACGCGAGCACAGCAGTCAGCAGGACAAACAGGAGGCAGACAGGAGCAATCGAGCAGGATCAGCTGAAAAATACTCCTAGAGATTATATTAATATGATCAGAGTTTTATACACTTAAATTTCCCCCCAAACTGCTGTTATTACAATGCACTCTGATTGTGCACTTTTGAGTTTATTCACTTAAATTCAATGTCGTTATTTTAGTAAATTGTAAATCGAATTAAATTTTAATGACTGTAATATAAAATATAACAGTAAGAATCGTTGTAATAAAATGTTTTGATAATTATTTAAATCAGTATAAATTAAAGGCAATATGTATTTTTAAAGAGTGAAACATGACCAGATTTTCTTATGATTCAACAGGTACAGACCCAACTACCAGTAACAATTTGATTTAAATATTTCATAATAACCTCTGGGAAAACTCTATGATCAGTACATTACCTGGATACATTTATATTTTTAAATAGCATACAAATGTATAAACTGGGAGATTTCTCTCATTCAACAATTTCCTGTGTTTGTCCAATCTTACTGTCCAGCCAAAAAAACTATTCTTAGGTCAATCAAGCCGACATCACAACAAACGGTCTTGGTTGACGGTCAAAGGTTTTACTGATGTGGGAAATTACAGACTTTTTAAACTCATAAAATGTTTAAAAACTTGCAATTAATAAAAAATGTAAAACAAATTGTTTAATATTTGCATATGAAATGAGACATTGATACAAACAAATCTTTATCAAGTAGATTATATTTAATTTATTTAATTGACGCCTCTGTAACTGGCATTTTGCAATGACTTTAACAGTATATTGCGGGTACTGATAGTATATACTGTACACTGAAAAAAAAAACCTTTAATGAAGGAATCAGGCAGTTGCATTTTAGTTTTCATAATTCATGAAAAGTGTACCCTCTAGTGGCTACATTTTACCAAAACAAAAAAAAAAATCCACAGGCTATTACAAAAAATGTATGATTTATTAAGGCTGTTATAAAATGCAACATGAGATAGGTAAAAAAAAAAAAAAAGTTATATTAAATATATTATGCTTATTACATACACAGTTGCATCTAACTTAAGATGTGTTAGCACATTTGTCATAAAAAATAATAGTTTTTGCCTTGGTTGTTAGAGTAATGGCTAATACAGGTGAAACATGGATGTACAATTTGTTTTTGGGACTGATAATACAGTGGGGAGAACAAGTATTTGATACACTGCCGATTTTGCAGGTTTTCCTACTTACAAAGCATGTAGAGGTCTGTAATTTTTATCATAGGTACACTTCAACTGTGAGAGATGGAATCTAAAACAAAAATCCAGAAAATCACATTGTATGATTTTTAAATAATTAATTTGCATTTTATTGCATGACATAAGTATTTGATCACCTACCAACCAGTAAGAATTCCGGCTCTCACAGACCTGTTAGTTTTTCTTTAAGAAGCCCTCCTGTTCTCCACTCATTACCTGTATTAACTGCACCTGTTTGAACTTGTTACCTGTATAAAAGACACCTGTCCACACACTCAATAAAACAGACTCCAACCTCTCCACAATGGCCAAGACCAGAGAGCTGTGTAAGGACATCAGGGATAAAATTGTAGACCTGCACAAGGCTGGGATGGGCTACAGGACAATAGGCAAGCAGCTTGGTGAGAAGGCAACAACTGTTGGCGCAATTATTAGAAAATGGAAGAAGTTCAAGATGACGGTCAATCTCCCTCGGTCTGGGGCACCATGCAAGATCTCACCTCGTGGGGCATCAGTGATCATGAGGAAGGTGAGGGATCAGCCCAGAACTACACGGCAGGACCTGGTCAATGACCTGAAGAGAGCTGGGACCACAGTCTCAAAGAAAACCATTAGTAACACACTACGTCGTCATGGATTAAAATCCTGCAGCGCACGCAAGGTCCCCCTGCTCAAGCCAGCGCATGTCCAGGCCCGTCTGAAGTTTGCCAATGACCATCTGGATGATCCAGAGGAGGAATGGGAGAAGGTCATGTGGTCTGATGAGACAAAAATAGAGCTTTTTGGTCTAAACTCCACTCGCCTTGTTTGGAGGAAGAAGAAGGATGAGTACAACCCCAAGAACACCATCCCAACCATGAAGCATGGAGGTGGAAACATCATTCTTTGGGGATGCTTTTCTGCAAAGGGGACAGGACGACTGCACCGTATTAAGGGGAGGATGGATGGGGCCATGTATCGTGAGATCTTGGCCAACAACCTCCTTCCCTCAGTAAGAGCATTGAAGATGGGTCATGGCTGGGTCTTCCAGCATGACAACGACCCGAAACACAAAGCCAGGGCAACTAAGGAGTGGCTCCGTAAGAAGCATCTCAAGGTCCTGGAGTGGCCTAGCCAGTCTCTAGACCTGAACCCAATAGAAAATCTTTGGAGGGAGCTGAAAGTCCGTATTGCCCAGCGACAGCCCCGAAACCTGAAGGATCTGGAGAAGGTCTGTATGGAGGAGTGGGCCAAAATCCCTGCTGCAGTGTGTGCAAACCTGGTCAAGAACTACAGGAAACGTATGATCTCTGTAATTGCAAACAAAGGTTTCTGTACCAAATATTAAGTTCTGCTTTTCTGATGTATCAAATACTTATGTCATGCAATAAAATGCAAATTAATTACTTCAAAATCATACAATGTGATTTTCTGGATTTTTGTTTTAGATTCCGTCACTCACAGTTGAAGAGTACCTATGATAAAAATTACAGACCTCTGCATGCTTTGTAAGTGGGCAAACCTGCAAAATTGGCAGTGTATCAAATACTTGTTCTCCCCACTGTATAACTAAAAATATTACCAATAAGGTAAAATAATGGTGAAATAATGTACCTCTCTGACGACCAGTGAAGTTTAAGGATAACCTCTTAAAACAAGAAAAATGTAAATATGATTTAATATACTTTTTGGCCAAATCACCAAAAATATAAAATATTTTACAGCTGTTAAAATGTCTCTTTACTTTAATGTGAATAAAGAAATTGGAAACATTGTGGTAAACCAGTGGTGACATTATCAGCTTGTGGAATGTCCATAATAGTACAGTTGACAGTTGAAGACATTCGTGTTATGAATGGGTCAAATATGCTCCACTTTGTGTGCTATTTTCTCCATCTCCTGAAGCCCATGAACATACTACAGCCATAACACAAAGTCACTATAAATGCAAATATCTGTGGAGAGAGAAATAACAGAATTATTTACATACTGTAAGTGTTTAGTATTTTAATTGCTTAAAAAAAGCAATTGCAAGCATGACTCACATAAATATTACAATATTGTTTCTGCTTTAGAATGTGAATGGTGAAGGTTGCATAGTATGGACCTTATACCACTGTTCAAACCCAAACAGGTTGATTATCAAATGTTATTTTGGCACAAAGTAGAACTTAACTCTAGTTTTACTGCTGATTGTTCAACAATACTGTTCATAAATAAATAAATAAAATACTTTTTGGATAGGCTGCCTTTTTGGATAATCTACTTTTAGCCTTCTTTAAACAAAATAAGAGGAAGTGGAGGAATGATACACCCAAGGACAGTGCTTTACCCAAGGACAAAACAACAAACTACTTTTGAAACAAAAAACATTTTAGATCACCAGTCACTCCAGTGATTAATTCCAAACCTATTGACCACCTTGTTGCAAAATGTTAGACAAAAAAGTATGCTTATGGATATATAATATATTGGATATTAAATACTTGTTTTGTCTATAAGTAGCCACTGGTAAGTAGCCCTTGAAAATTGTAAACATTGTGACTCTGGGGTATGTCCAAAACATTACTCTATATAAGCATCTCAACCAGTCCAAAACAGCAAAAACTTGTGCAGGCAAAGGAAGGTGTAGCAGGGGGAGGTGGATCTTAATATCAGCCATTCCCTTTCAGTCAGTACACTACGAGTTACGTCAGTTACTGACGGAATGGGGGTTTCGCTTAGAAGCCAATCGTCTTTGAGATCTACAAAACGAGCCAATAGCGTGAAAATGCCATGGGTCTGCAGAATTTGCATAACGCAACTCCGTCCCACCTCGTGGGTATATAAGGAGTTGTGTTGCAACCTCGCATTATGTTTCTGCTTCGGAGCCGAGTGGTTCACTTGCCTTCCTGAGCTTCTATTGACTCTTCAAGACGAGCGTCTCTCCAGAGTGTCGGTGTTACGGCGTGTGTGTTCTCCCTGGGCGCTTCGGCATTTCTGCAGAGCTTTCTCCTCTCTAAAAGAGCTGCACGCGGCATGTCTTTTTCAAGATGTTTCGTCCGTGCATTGTTTCTGGGTGTGGTCGGCTGGTTACTCCGTCTGACGGCATGAACGCTGTTTGGCGTGCTTGGGCCTCGTGCACGCTGAGCGCGCCTTCATGGATGAGTCATGTTCCCACTGCAGGAACATGGCCATCGCGGTGTTGCGATCGAGACTCCATGATCTCCGTTCAGGAGAGAGAGTCCCCTCTACCACACCTCAATCTACTTCCTCCACGAGAGGCAGTACTTTGGCTGGTGGTCAGGGTGATCGGAGGGTTACGGTGTGGGCCAACCCGACGAATATTCCGGATGATACTATGTCGATCGCCGCATCACAGGGTGGGCTGGATTCCTCTGGAGATGACGATTCGGCTGTGCTGCCTCCCTCGGGAGTCCCAGCATTGCCCGAGTCTGATCCGGAGCTCACAGCCATGCTTGCCCGGGCGGCTGAGAGCATCGGGCTTGAGTGGAACCCTCCGCCATGTCCCGAGCGCTCAAGGCTGGACGATTGGTATCTGGGGGCGGCCCGTGCTGAAAGCGCCCGCCAGTGCCTTTCTTCCCGGAAGTGCATGAGGTGTCAAAATCGTGGAAGTCTTTTCGCGATCACTCGGCAGCCTCTTCCGCCTTTACTGCTCTCGAAGGCGGCGCGGTGAAAGGGTACACTGGGGTTCCCCGTTGAACGTTCTGTTGCGATGCAACTGTGTCCTCAGAGCGCTTCAGCATGGCGTGGCGACCCAAAGCTTGTGGATTTACGTCTACTTTGGTGGCGGAGACCTACAGAGCTGTGGGCCAGGCCGCGTCTGCCTTGCATGCTATGGCCACCCTTCAAGTCTATCAGGCAAAGGTGCTCAGAAACATGCACGAGGGCAGTGTTGACCCTGCACTAGTGCAAGAGCTGCGTGCGGCTACCGACGAAGGTTACTGCACGCTCTCTCGGTCAGGTGATGTCCACTGCTGTGGTCCAGGAACGCCACCTATGGCTCAGCCTGGCAGATATGCAGGAGGATGAGCGAACACGTTTCCTCAACTCCCCTATTTCCCAGGCTGGGCTATTCGGCGGGGCAGTCGAGGACTTTGACCAACAGTTCTCGGCCGCACAAAAGCAGACTGAGGCGGTAAAATACATTCTGCCCCGGCGGCCCGCTGCTGCCTCCACCCAGCCGCCGGCACAGACGCCTCAGCCTGCTTCCTGTCGGGGCCACCCTCCTTCGGCTCCCGTCCCTCCCGCCCAGCCCCAGCAGCAGCCTACACCCGGGCTAGGGCGCGGAGGAGGTCGCAGGAAGGCCGCCCAGCTAAACGGCAGGCCAGGAGGCGCTCCTGCTCCATGGCAGCATTAGTAGCGACGGATACATTTATGGCTGAACTTATCAGGCATTAAAGATAAGGACAGGTCATTGTTTCTCCTCAATGCCCCGCTCCTGCCTTCTGGGTTTTCGGTGATGCAGTTAGCTCTGTCATCGAGAGGTTCCAGGAGGCGAGAAGCAGTCAGCCACTTTCAAGCAATATTTACCTCGCTGCTCTTGGTCTAAAGGGACTGCCACTAGAGTTCCTCCAAGATCGCTTCTCTGCTGGTCTTACCTCGTCCACACTTAAGGTGTATGTGGCAGCAATAGTGGCTTTCCACACTCCATTATATGATGGACCGCTGGGGAGACACCAGTTGGTCGTACGGTTCCTCAGTGGAGCATGGAGGATGAGGCCTGTGGCTCATGCCAGGGTTCGAGCTTGGGATCTGGTGGTGGTTCTCGAGGGGTTATCCCTGGCCCCCTTCGAACCACTGGAGTCAGCCTCTGAGAAATATCTCATGCTTAAGATTGCTTTCCTTTTGGCTATTACGTCCCTTAAGAGAGTTGGGGACCTTCAAGCTCTGTTAATTTCTCCTCCCTGTTTAGAATTTTCTCCTGGGAGGGTGAAAGCTATCCTGCGCCCTAGACAAGGCTATGTGCCTAAAGTGCCTTCCAATGTGGCGCGGTCTACAATTTTACAGGCCTTCCACCGCATATGTCGGCGGAACAAGAGAGACTTCATTTACTCTGCCCTGTTAGGGCTTTATAGGTTTACGTTCAGAGGTCTTCTCAATGGAGAAAGTCAGACCAAATGTTAGTGTGCTTTGGGTCACCCAGGAAGGGATCCCCGGCCAAACAAATAATCAGTAACTGGATTGTTCAGGCAATCTCTCTGGCCTACCATGTGCATGGCATGCCTTTACCTCTGGCTATAAGGGCTCACTCTATTAGAAGCATGGAGTCTTCTGAAGCCCTTCTCTCGGGGGTTTTCCTACAAGAAATATGTGATTGCTGCAGGCTGGGCTACCCAGCATACTTTCATGAGATTTTACAGTCTGCACCTTCTTTCTACGCCGGGCGCACAGGTGCTCCGCCCTAGTTGTGCCTAGACAGTTTCACACTAGGACAGGCATTAGTCAGTGTGGCCTAGTGGGTATTTCGTTCCCCAAATTTCCCCAAATTGTAAATGTTTAAGTGTTATACTTATACTATTAATCATTTAGTACCTTTATGAGCATTGGACTGTTAGCTGTAACAACATTAAGTTTAGCTAAATGCTTGCTAAAGACATAATTGTAATTTGGGTGCAAAACATGTTTTCATTACCTCAACACTTAGTATACTATATCCTTAAAGAGAGGATATTCCTTGAATCATACATCAACCTTTTCAAGAAAACACTTTGTTTGTATTACATTGTTTTGATAAATCAACAGTGAAGTGAACAGTTTGAACAGTGTTCTCTTATAGTATCAAACTGACCCCTGTACACTGTTGACCCCTTAACCAACCCTTAAACCTGTCTCCAAACTTATCCTTATCCCACCTCAATAGCGGCAACAGTGTTTTGTGATAGAACATGAACACAATAAGTACATTGTATCATGTAACAGTTAATTTTTTGATGTAAGGCTACGTTCAGACTGTCAGTCCAAAATCGGAACAAATACGGATTTTTGTGCATATCCGATTGAAACCCGATCAGATTTAGCAAGTATGAACGGTAAAAAATCACATGAAATGCTAGATAAAAACACATATGCACACATGCGTATTCAAATGCGCTTGCCTATAGGCTAAACACGTAATGCTTGCATACATGCCGTTGCAGTTTTCGCAGATTCACCTTATTTGGAGTTTGCCCGGTGATGATGATGGTATAGTTTCAAAACTATTTCAAAACCTATTTCATGGTTTGCGTTCTCCGGCCACCAAGCGCTGTTGCCATGCGGATGGGCCTCCGGAACGCATTGGGGGTTTTCTATTTTAGTTGAGGATGGTGTTGTTTAAGTGGCACCAAATTAAATAACAATCAAAAACCTGCTTTAGCTTTTCTTCTAAAGCAAAACTAATTTCCTATTATCACTGTAAAGCTGCTTTGAAGCAATCTGTGTTGTAAAAACCGCTATATAAATGAAGGTGACTTGATTTGACTTGACTTGACTAATTTTACAAATCCGTTTCGAGCTACATTCATATGTGGTTTGAAATCCTATTCCAGAAAAATGATGCACCTCTTGATGGAAAAAACATCACAACATTTATTTCCATCAAGAGGTGCTTCAATTTTTGGTCAAGATCTTGTATTGCCAATGCAAGAGTCATTGCTACATGGTTGTTTAAGAAATGAAATAAATTGAGGGGTTGAGGGTCTGTCCAAATAAACCTTTCTTGCCCACTAGATGAAGTTGAAAGCACTTAAAAATGGAGGCTGGGATTCCCCCGAAGTGAAGTGCTTAGGGAAGTTTGCGAGTGTATGATTAAAAGTGGAGTTAAACACAGCAATGTTCTCTCCAGCGGATTAGAAAGGGTTTAAACCACCCCTTACAATCTGAATTAAATTAATCAGATTTGGCCAGTTCATTCCAATTGACGTGGTTACATGTGACTTTTTTTATTCTGACTGTGCTATTATTCCAATTACAATTGGATTATTAGGGTCCATGTAAACACAGCTAAGTTGAAATGTTTACTGACGCAAGACTTTGTATTGCGAGAAGCGGCCTCCTTGTCATTTCTGACTTATAACAAAAAACAGAACAATGTCTAAAAGCTGTTATGTGACAGGATATACAGCAAACAAGCTAAAAAACCCAGAACTAAGTTTTTATAAGCTGTCGACCTAAAATAACAAGCGTTTAAGGACACAAAAGTGGATACAGGCAATTGAGACAGAGCTCAACGTGTCATATTACTCTGAGAACTACGCCCGCTGGAGGGGAACGTAATCGGCGACAGGATGTGCTAAAATATAATATATAAAACTGACATTTGGATATTTGACTTACCAGTGACAAAATGTTTACTGCACACGTAGGCATACTTATGTCAGGATCCCACAATTTACCCATTCTTCCTGCTGATTCTTCACGTCTTATTGCCTGTATCCACTTTTGTGTCCTTAAACGCTCGTTTTTTTTGGTCGACAGCTTATAAAAACTTAGTTCTGGGTTTTTTAGCTTGTTTGCTGCACATATCAGCTTTTAGACATTGTTCTGTTTTTTTGTTCTAAGTCAGAAATGACAAGGAGGCCGCTTCTCACAATACAAAGTCAATGGAGACGGTTGGATTGTTTTCCCCCCTGGTGTGGGCGTGGCCTAAATGCGCTCTGTCTCTATTAGGATCCTTATGTTGTTTTTAGTCCAGTCAGGGCCAGATTTACCTCATATTGTGACATGGGCTAAATACATTTTTATCTCCCCTGCGCTCAGTTTTTCTGTACTTTGTCCAAAATCTCATGTTATAAAAGACGAAGCTATGCACAGGCAATTTAAGAAATATTGACTATGATTCAACAACACATTTTCAACAAAAGTTTCTTGAGTAAAGAAAACGCTGTACTTATTCAAATTACCCTTGCAAACAAGCAGAGGCGGTCCAAACTGCTTGCGGCACTTCATTCATGATAGAGGCAGGGTGGAGTTATGAGGTTTGACCGATTGAGGATCCAATGGAGATACGAGGCTTAGTCGCAAGCTCTTTTTGAACCTGGATGACCAATAGTAATGATTTATGGGAAAAAATTATGAAATATGGAGATACGTGGTTTCTGACCGATATTTTACATTTTGTTAATTTAGATAGTAATTGAAAAATATAATTTCTCCTCATTGTAATTGGGCCACTCCTGGACATGCAAGCATAGGCACATGCCTAGAATGATAAAACCAATAAAAGCTGTTTTTGGACTAACAAGGAAGTTTTGAGTTCTGAAATTTAAAGGATATTTTAATAGTACACCCCTTTAACATTTTATGTAAAATATGCAGTATTGTTTCATGGAAACATGAAATCCACCAAACTGTAGAAATGACCCAGATACAATTACTGTCACAATTTATTCAAAAAGAACAAGTACCAAACGATGGGTTTGTGTGAGGAACAGAAAAAAAACGTTACGTCAGCTTTGATTGTAAAATGAAATAAGCTCTTGTGTGTCTCGTGACCAATTACGTCATGCCAAAGTTCGGGTGTATCTTTTTTTTTTAAAATTGAGATATGACTGTGTGCGTTGCTGTGTGTTCACAGAGCAGGGTCATTTTCAATTATTAAAACCTTTACTTCCACTCTGTTCTTTGCATATAGATATCGTATGGCTTCAGAAGACTTGGAATGCAACACCAGTTGTTTGTAATACTTTTATCCTGTTTTTGGTCAGTTTTTTCAGTAAATACTTGTGACTGTACTTTTATTTGCCTGTTACGTGTTTTATATAAGTAAGGTATGGTAAGTAAGGTACAGTAAGCTATGAAATATCAAAATAAATAAATAAATATCAAAATATATCAAAAGTATAAATATTTATAAAATAATTTCTACTTTTACAAATACAAGCAAAGAATTAAATGCGTCTTGATCTGATGTATAAGGTAAACACCTGAAAGCAATGGTGTACCCTGCTTATCGAAATTGATGCTAAAGGGGTACAATGAAAAAGCATGGGAAAACAAAGGTAGTGTTCACAACTCACCGCAGCAGCAACATTAATGCTGTATTCCCGATAGTCCAGAAATGTCATTATATTGCCACGGGGTCTGCGTATACAGGTGCTGTTTACATATGTACCCGCAGATGAAACTGTAGCCTCCAGCAAAAATGCACCAAAATAAAACAGCAAAGCGATGAAATGGTAGAACATATCCTGTAAATTGAAAACAATTTATAATGTTTATAGTGTGTACAGATCAAAGGATGTATTTCAGAAAATCCTGTCAGATGATATTTCCAATAATAATAATAACTTAGTTATAATAACTTGTAATAGATTTTTAAAATCTGTTTTAAATTTAGTCACAGATTAAAATAAGCAACATAATTATATACGGTATACATCATTGCACTATTATTAATCTCAGTTTAATGAAAAAACATTGACAGATGGTTTATGTAAGTTATGTCACGTTTGATTGGTTTTGGACCTTTTTAGACCTTTTACTTTAACTTTTAGGTTTTCATGTCCTTTATTTTGTAATTGTCATATGTTCCTAGTTTTGTGATGTTCCTGGTTATGTCATGTGATATTATTATTATTATTATTATTATTAATAATAATAATAATAATAATAATAATGCATTTTATTTAATGGCGCCTTTCATAACACCCAAGGTCACCTTACAAACAAACAAAACAGTAATATAAATAGGAAATTTAAAAATAAATAAATAAATGAATAACAATAAATAAATCCCATTAACATCATAGAATATAACAACATATCAGAACACATGCATCATAAATACAGTAGAATTCAATGCAGGCTATTAACCTCTATGGGATGCATTATGTTCTAACCATGAAATATTTTTTCAAATAAGTTTTTATTACATGAAATAGGGGGGTACTTAGGCAAACATTGCCATATGACAATGCTGTACCACAATAGAAAATGGTCAAAAAAAGTAGTTTTTCTATAAAATTATGATTTTCTTTTTTTTTTTCAATGAATTTTTTTTTTGTTTTTCTTTTGAAATTGTTAGATTTATAAACTTGGGGCTCAGGGAAACCAAAAATAAGTAGATCCCTATCATTTAATCCCTATCATTAATTTAACTATCAATTAAACTCCCCCCTGTAAATGCTGCATCGACACGACATCCTCATTAAACCCGTCCCCGGCGTGACGACTCCAATCTTTCGAATAATCCTACGAATATCTATTGATCTAATATGACTTCTGACCTGTAATGTTGCCAGAATCATAATCATACACTATTTGTTCGTCGGCCAGAGGAGAACTGGCACCCCGACTGAGCCTGGTTTCTCCCAAGGTTTTTTTCTCCATTCTGGCCCTGTAGGAGTTTTGGTTCCTTGCCACCGTCGCCTTTGGCTTTTGGCTTGCTCAGTTGGGGACACTTAAATTTCAACTATATTACTGATCTGCCCGCATTGACACTATATGATAATTGAAATGAGCTGGATGACATCACCGTTTTCACCAGAGCGACTGTACAGCCGAATCAAATTCTGTTGCATTATTTTCCTGTTACCACTGTGAAGCTGCTTTGAAACAATTGGCATTGTAAAAAGCGCTATATAAATAAAGGTGATTTGATTTTGATTTTTGATCATTCCCTATCAATTGGCTAACTCATTCTCACTCTCATCACATGGAAGAGCTAACTCTGCACTCTTGCTATTGCCCTTTCCATAAAATATTGCTGTATTCATTTTCTGAAAAGAAGAAATAATTTTGTTACTTATACATAAACACAACTATACTACAATAAACACTTTAAATAAATAAATAACTGTAATCATATTGTTACATGTTCAGTCTGTTTTGCTTGTGTTTGAGTTGTTCCTTTGTTCAGTTTCCCGCCACTCCTTGTTTCCATGGTCACCGTCATTATGAGTTAATTTAGTTCAGCTGTGTCTAATTATCTAATTTGTGTTCACTATTTAAGTTCCTCTTGTTCACTCAGTCTTGGTCTAGTCACTGTTGTGTAAGGTTGTGTTTCCGTTGCACGTCTGCATGTGCCTGTGAAGTTAAGATTAAAGTTTGTTTGATTGTGATTTTCTGAGTCTTCAGCCTGTTTCTGGTTCACCCGTACCGTTACACATATTGTTGATGCTTCTATCTATAAAAAATCCCATGCATTACTGCAATTCCGCTGTGGTACAGCGTTGTCAAATGGCAACATGCCTATTTTTCCATAGTGGTTCAATTTACATTAAAACTATGTTAGACAAAGTTGATTTGTGAATAAAAACAATCCCCCTTGAGAAGAGATGTTTAGAAATTAGGTTAATATAGCAATTTCTGGAGCACTTCAACAGGTGTCTTCTGTGTGTGGGTGACAGTGGGAAAGAGAGTGGGTCTTAAGGTGGGATTTGAAGGTATGCAGACTATCACTATTACGAATATTAAGAGGGAGAGAGTTCCATAGGCGAGGGGCCGCATGGCTAAAAGTTCTAGCTCCCATGGTAGTTAAACGTATACGTGGTGACCCCAGAGAAAGTGAGAGTGAAGATCTTAGAGCGCGCTAAGTGTAATAAATATGAAGAAGATCAGTAAGGTAGAGAGGAGCAAGGTTGTGAAGTGCAGTGAGAAGTAGAATACTTGGTAACACTTTACATTAAGGTTCCCTTTGTAAAGGGTTTATAAAGGTGTTTGTTAATGACTAATAACTCATTTACAAATGCATTATAGATCGTTCATAAGCAGTTATAACTGCATGAATAAAAATGGTGACTTTAACGCAATACCTGCCAAATAGTGAGCCCTTTTTAACTCACATGTTATAAATGCTTAATAAATGTATTTATTCACACTTATTTACCTCAAAACCAGATTTCTGATTTATTTCATGATGCAGCAAAAATAGACTATCTTAGTGAGACTGGAGGGTGTTGTATTTGTGGTTTTCTCATTAATATCTCATGACTGCCACTTTTCTTAAGATGTTCCTTACCAGAAGTTACTGTCTTACCCATGATATCCCACAAAAGGCTCATGCCTATCCACAGCAGTGTATAAAACTGCTTTCTTGCTTATCAAGATGAAATTATCAAACTTTATTTTGAAATGTAAAGTGAACACGTGAACCATTTATTAATGAGTTACAAACATTAGCAACCTGTGAAAGTGCACCTTAATGTAAAGTGAACACAAGTGAGCCATTTATTGAGTTACAAACATTAATAACCTGTGAAAGTGCACCTTAATGTAAAGTGAACGTGTGAACCATTTATTAATGAGTTATAAACATTAATAACCTGTGAAAGTGCACCTCAATGTAAAGTGAACACATGTGAACCATTTATTAATGAGTTACAAACATTAGCAACCTGTGAAAGTGCACCTTAATGTAAAGTGAACACAAGTGAACCATTTATTAATGAGTTACAAATATTAGCAACCTGTGAAAGTGCACCTTAATGTTAAGTGAACACAAGTGAACCATTTATTAATGAGTTACAAACATTAGCAACCTGTGAAAGTGCACCTTAATGTAAAGTGAACATGTGTGAACCATTTATTAATGAGTTACAAATATTAATAACCTGTGAAAGTGCACCTTAATGTAAAGTGAACACAAGTGAACCATTTATTAATGAGTTACAAACATTAGCAACCTGTGAAAGTGCACCTTAATGTAAAGTGAACACAAGTGAATCATTTATTAATGAGTTACAAACATTAATAACCTGTGAAAGTGCACCTTAATGTAAAGTGAACATGTGTGAACCATTTATTAATGAGTTATAAACATTAATAACCTGTGAAAGTGCACCTTAATGTAAAGTGAACACATGTGAACCATTTATTAATGAGTTACAAACATTAGCAACCTGTGAAAGTGCACCTTAATGTAAAGTGAACACCTGTGAATCATGTATTTAATTATTAATGCACACACAGAAGATAGTATTTTTTTCTGATGAAATATTTTATTGTTGATGCATTGTATCCATAAACACAACTTTAAACTTGAACATTAACCTATTAACCTATTATGATAAAGGCCATTGTAACCTGAGCATCTGGCCATCCACACTTACAGTAACGTTACATGCGCGTGACAGAACCATCCGAGGGAGCGCCGAAGTGGTTATTTGTGTATGGTAACTACAAACTTAACACAGCGATAACACAATTAATATAAACACTTGAAAAACATAGTCTGCAGCGATGTCACCTCAGTTAGCTTACCCATCAAATCAGTAACACTTAAAATTTCGCTTCAGAGCACGATGGAACAGCGTGACTTCTTCTCCTGAAAAGTACGTTTATCTTTATCGGATGCTCACTAGCGCCAACTCCTGTCACACGCCAGAACACGCGTGCTTTAGTGATTATTAATTTCACAGGTTATTAATGTTTGTAGCTCATTAATAAATGGTTCACTTGTGTTCACTTTACATTAAGGTGCACTTTCACAGGTTATTAATGTTTGCAACTAATTAATGAATGGTTCACAGGTTTACACTTAAGATTCACAAGTAACTAATATTGGATTTAAAATATTCATTATTAAGATCTCATCAAGTTATGATTGTGCTCTTGTGTTTTTTTGTTTGTTTTTTTCAAAATAAAGTTTGATTTCATCTTGATAAGCAAGAAATCAGTTTTATACACTGCTGTGAATAGGCATTAGCCTTTTGTGGAATATCATGGGTAACACAGTAACTTCTGGTAAGGAACATCTTAAGAAAAGTGGCAGTCATGAGATATTAATGAGAAAATCACAAATACAACACCCTACACTCTCACTAAGAGATTTTATTCATGCAGTTATAACTGCTTATGAACGATCTATAATGCATTTGTAAATGAGTTATTAGTCATTAACAAACACCTTTATAAACCCTTTACAAAGGGAACCTTAATGTAAAGTGTTACCGAATACTTCTCTGGAATAATGCGATACTTCACTGGAAGCCAGTGTAACCGCTGGAGAATTGGTGAAATGTGCTTAGTAGAAGGATTTATAGTAAGAACACGAGCCGCAGAGTTCTGAACCAACTGAAGTTTATAGAGAAGTTTGTAAGGAAGACCAGTAAGAAGAGAGTTGCAATAATCGATACGTAAAGTAGCCAGTGCGTGAATGAGGATTGCAGTATTGTTCACTGTGAGGGAAGGACGAAGAAGATTAATATTACGCAGATGAAAGTATGCAGTACATGTAATATTATTAACATGAGCTTCAAAGGAAAGTGTGCTATCCAGAATAACACCCTGGCTCTTAACCTGCAGGGAAGGACGAATTACATTATGATCATTGTGATTCCCCTGTTCCTCATATGATCATGTAATGTGCTTCCTTCCGCTATGTGTTATGTTGTTATTTGTTTATTCTAGTCATGTGTTTCTCTGTTCTGCTAGATCAATATAGGCTTGTACGACTTCATGCAGTGCTGCGCAGACCGATCGGCGCCTGACTTGCAGCAGTGCATGCAGGTTAGACATTTTGTCCAACTTAAGACAGCGGCGATGCACGTCACTGTAACGTATGCCATTAAAGTACCACGAGAGCGATTCAGCCGCCGCAGCTTCTCCAGAGCGGCTGCACAAGCACTGATGACAACACAGCTGTTTCACCATTGGCCGGATTCACCGATGACAACAATGACGTGCTTTTCAATGGCTGCCGTCAACTGTCTGGTTACCAGACAGTTGACGGCAGCCATTGATTTCCACAGTATCTTTTCCTACTATGGAAGTCAATGGATACAGTCAACTCTTTGGTTACCAAACATTCTTTAAAATATCTTCTTTTGTGTTCAATAGAAGAAGAAAACTCATATAAGTTTGGAACAACTTGAGGGTGAGTAAGTGATGACAAAATTTTCATTTTCATTCAATTATCCCTTTAAGCAGCACAGATGTTTCTGTTGCTTCATGAAAAGGTCTGAAATCTGTATTTGACAAATATTGCATCTAATCCACTTAGTCTGTGACAAAGTATACATCAATATGGGAAGCAGAAAGTGTCCGACTTGATGGCTCCATTTTCAATTCCGCCCCGACTGCAAGCAGCAAATCACGAAGATCGATTGATAGATGACGGTATTTGTTTGAATTGTGATTTGTCTTTTCTTGCTATTTTATCTTTTTTTCACATTAAATGAAATGAAACTTATTGTGTGTTGATTTTTGAGCTCAACAAAGAAAAAACATGACAATGTGTGGGCACTGGCAAAGGGGGTCTAATTTGATGTTTTGGTCACAGGTATTTCTTGTTACAGCAACTTTCAAAAAATTTATTTGGGCAAATCTGTTAGTTGTGGTGGAAATGACACCTCAAATCATAATTTTAATGTAGTGTAATAGCTATGTAATAACTAACGTAGTGATTCATATAAAGGATAAATAATAAAGACATAGTTTCCAATATGTTTTTTAAGGTGACCTTTATATTACATAAATAAAGATGTAGATTTAATAAAAGTTCTAGCGTATAAAATAACCTGACAAAATGACCTTGACAAATCTTGCAAGCACTAGTATTTCCTGCTCTACCAAACGTGTGACCTTGAGCCAGGTGCTTAACCCCGAACTCTACTTGGAGGATTGTCCAGGCAATTAGTGTACAATAATCAACAATAAAATGTCAACTCCATGTATGTGTTAGGGCTAGTCTGAGCACTGTGTATTTTTAAAGTAATACACACTCACCATGAAATTCCAGTCAGTGTTAATCTTGTCAGCCAGGCCTAGCAGAAACAGGGCGAGGTATACAGATGAACAGATGAACATGGTTACTGACACAAACATCACCCATCCCTGCAACAATGGCACGGACACATTCGTCGACGCTACTAATATCCACACCAATCCTCCAAAAACCTAATGTTTGAGAGGGGGAGGGAGGGAGGGGGGTGAGAAATTTCTGAATTAAAAGAGTGCCCAAATTTGTGTAGTATAATTGCTGTGTACAGACATAATACATATAGTATTACTGTATTTTCTCTCAGACTATCAAGTACAAATCATCATAACAGCCTTATTATTATTATTATTATTATGATTTCCATTTTTTGGCCATGTTTTTAGTTATCAAGTATACACTACTGCATAATACTAAAAGGGACACACCTTTATAGAATTATAGAAGTTTAACCCAGTAAGTCTTGAAATAGCTATAAACAACAACACTTACTATTTCCAAACAAATCAGGGCCCCGGAATACGTCCTTAGTATTTCCACTCCGAGGGGTAGAGAAATAGTCGGTGCTGGGAAGGAGGTAGTGGCCGGGTTCGGTGTTTCCGCCATCCTCATTCAGCTCGACAAGCACAGGTTGAACAAAAGACTAACGCATAGGAAAATCCTGCTGGAGTCATGTATCAGGAACAGGTCTGACAGGTGTGTGGCCACTCCCATTTTGTTCGGTCCTTTCTCACTCCCACAGTTCAGCCAAACCCCTGGGACTGAGAGCATGCAGTTTCATTTACTGTGAATGAATACCTACTTTAAAAAGTAGTTATTTAAATGCCTATTTAAAAAGTAGGTATTTAAAACATGCCTCTCAGTTTTTATTTTCCTTGCAACATAAGACTTGTGTTCTTTTGTTTGGCCATGTACAAAAATAACTGAACAGTTTCACAACTTTGGTTAATGATTAATGCATATGCTTAGGTTCAACATACCTGAGTAAATATTGTTACACCCCAAAATGATTTTAAAGAAAAGCCCAGATAATGTAAATTTTTTTCCAGTGCTTTGTGGAGTTATAAAATTCATATATGGAGTTTAAAAGGATTCGTTTGATTTGATTTCAGGTACTGAATGAAATCAATAACAGCTGAAGTGGAATAAAATTATAAGGGGTAGAAGGCTTTCTGAAAAGATGACATTCACCATTCATGAATAATTTTACATTGTGTATGTATGATTTACAGTAATCATAAAATAACCTTATTCAGCAATTGTAGTAGCTTATTGTAATATAGTTTTTACAATCACTTGCCGGCAGTCGTATTGCCAGTATTTTGCTGTAAAAAAACAACAACAACAAAAACATGACAAGATCTAACAGTGAAGGATCTAGAATGAAAAGTTCCTCACTGTTATTTAAAGAAAGAGGCATCGACACTCACAGACCCCTTGTTATCTTATTTACTTTTTATTTAATTTAAGTGATTTTAAGGGTGGTGGATAATTTTCATAAAATCAGAAACATCAAAACATTTTTACAAAAAATCAAAATACATTATATATGAGAAAAGATGTATGACATTTGCTCATACATTAGCTTAGCATTTTTTAAAAATAGTGATATAAAAATAAAAACTATTTTCCTCTGTGGCCATTAAACCAGCACAAGATTTAAGTTGCTGAAGTGTTTTTGTTTTTGACAAACTCACATATGTAGTACTGTGTGGCTCCACAATCTACCTGGCTCCAGTCTCCGGTACTACCAAGCTGCATACAGCCACCTTTACCGCTGCGTGGCCCCTGCAGAGCCCAGACTGTGGTATTCAAGAGGGGGTTACCATCAACATACATGTACCCCACCTCTGTCACCCCTACCTGTAGTCCTATGAACACATGAGTAAGATCAGCTTCTCTGATATAGTTGGCCAGCAAGGTGTTTGTCTCTGTGGTTCTGGGCATAGCAAGAGACCCCCCACGCAACTTGCAGTTTAGAAGTGAGTCTTCATACCTCCGTGCCTCTGTCACCAGCAGGTAAAACTTGTTCTCAGTCTCCCTGATACCTAGAACCACTTTAATGAAATTGACCAAACATAGTACTGGTTAGTGTCTTGTAAACATTTGTCTGTGTTTTCAGTGGAAATAAGTGTGACATGCAATACGGAATGGAGCTGTTGTCTCAGTATTACTTTGCATGGGAGCAGGAAATACCACACGATCCCACATCTTTATCATATCTTTAATGATCTTTAATCATACAAAAACGTCTATTTCACAAAAAGAAGTTGACTTCATACAACTACTACAAATTATGTTGAAACCAGTTGATCAAAATCAAAAATAAATAAGTGAAGTTAGTTCCGGGAAATTAGCTCTAAAAGCTCTTCAAAGATGCCTCTTGGTGATGAGAAAAACATCTTTCAGTTATAAAAGTCTTTTTTTTGCATCATGAATATGATTTTGAGTCAATAAATATATTTATTAAGCATTTATTACACTCACTAGTTGGCAGTTGCTGTGAATTAAAATGTGTTTATGTAGTTAGGCCAATCAACAATTTATAATGCATTTGTTAAAGAGTCAATAACAAAATCATATTTTTTTATTGCACCATTTGTGTGAAGGTTTAAGAGGGTTAAACCTTCAGTGTTTGTGTATTGTTTATTATGCTGTCTAATATCATGGAAATTGTATGATTATCACAATGGAGAACATTAAAACAATATCAAGATCACACAAGCAAATTCAATTAATTAAACACACAAGTCTCACCTTTCTTAAGAAACTTGACAGCATTTCTCAGTTTGCTTATATTGATCTCCATCTGTCTCACAACCTTTCTGTACCTCCCACAGTCACAGGTCATACCTGTCACACAAATTGTTCAATTGTTGTCATCAATAATAATAAATATGAAGAAAATCTACTGCCTACTGTTTATTGTAGGTGTGATACAAGTATTTTTTCTTATTATATGAAATGCATTCAGACAGAGCGGAAAACACAGAGATGCTTTGATATTTACCAGGCTTTCCTTTTAACCCTGGGAGACCATCAATTCCTTGTTGTCCCCTGTCACCTGTCACAGTAACAGATTAACAGTTACAATTTAACCTCTGACATTCCATTAAAACATACAGTCTAATTTAACTAAACATTAGCCACTAATTATTCATATTACAAGCACATATCAATTATTTATATAGTATATATCCAGTAATAACAATGAATCACCAGTAGATGGCAGCAGTGCACATACTTTACACTGTTTCCCCCTTTTCTGCAGAGCAAATTAGTCTCCAACTAACCATTATTTTCCTTTTGAAACATTAGTGTTTGGTTCTGTTATAAAAATAACTTAATAATATAACTTCTCTTCTCTTCTCTTCTCTTCTCTTCTCTTCTCTTCTCTTCTCTTCTCTTCTCTTCTCTTCTCTTCTCTTATATTGCATTTATTTTCAAAGTAAGTAGAGAATAATTTCAAACTATGTATTAATTGTTTCTTTTCCTGGTGTGCCAAATTTGCTGGAATTTTACTGGTTTAAAATATTAATGTAGGGCAATAAAGACCTTCACTTTCTAGAAGGGCATTAGAACATCCACATCACTTAATTAGATCAATGATCACTGTATTTTAACCTTCAGTCAACAAGTGCTCAGTACATTTTCAACATACTTTACAGATCAACCACAAGTAATCATTGCCGTCAAACATTTCTCTTTAGTTCTATTTAAGTGTGTTGTTCAGTGTCTGGAAGGAATGATTAAACATGAACTAGTGAATGAAAAGGGCATTAACAAATTAGAAAATACTGCACAACATGGATGGAAAGGAAAGTGGCTTTCTGTAGACGATTCCCAGATACAGTGTTAAGTTATCAACATAGCATACATAATATGTAAACATAGCATACATAAACAAACAGTATATAATCTCTGTTTAGAGTCTAACCTCTCGTTCCCCTAGGGCCCATCTTTCCCATTTGGCCCATCTCTCCTTTTTCTCCACATTCACCGGTCAGGCCTATGGAAGAAGAAAACAAGGTTACTAGTTACCTAACTCTGCCAAAATGTATGAAAATTGTCTCACAATGCTTTTCCAAAGGAATCAAGCACATATCAAAGCAAAATAAGTCTTGTTACATGCATACTCTTTTAGCCTCAATCATTGCATTTTGTGTGTGGCAAAATTATATTGTCAGTAGTCTTTGATATAAAACTGATTAAATTACATTTTCCAGCTCGTTAAAAGCTTTCAGACAGCTGTTTTTGGGACTGCTTGTGACAGCCTTGGACCAAAGTTCCTAATTAAATATCCATCTGGAAATGGGTAATAGGCATTCCTGAGTTCTGCAAAGCAATAATATGATACAACTGCCAAAGCAATAAGGATACAATTGCTTTCATTTCTGTAGCGTCATTCAATATCATTTCTGCGATTACTCATTTTGGCTGAGTGGCACTGACATTCCCATACATATTTTCTCATACTGTATGGATCTTTTTTATTTTTTATTTTTATTTTCTTTTACAGAAGAAAGTGTTTTTAGTTGCTGTTTGCCATCTTCAGTGATTGCTCCATTTATTAAAATATTTTAGTTATAAGGCAAAATATGCTGGAAAACCTCAGACAGCATTTATGAAATGATTTGTGGAGTAGAAGGACCACCCTAATGTCTAAACAAAGTTATGTGGAGAAGAGGAACTGAACCATCTGAATGTCTCAAAATGACATCCTGCAATACTTCATTTTTAAACTTTGGAACTTTTTCTCTTTCTATTATTGTGAATGATTTCATTTTTGCTTTGAGGGTGTGGGGATTATTAAAAACTGGAATGATAATTTCCTGTACTTGTTTAAAATTAATTAATGCAGAGTCTACTATGGTTTTGCCAGTAAAGCTCACTAATTCTCAGATTTCCCCTTTTTTTAAGATGAACATTTAGCTGTTATGTATAGCATTTTGCTAATATGTTTTTAGATGCATAGCTAAAAATACAGCTAAAATTTGCAGTAAACAGCCATTCTAAAACTTAATGCCTCTGTGGTCACTCTGTAGAGTGAAAAAACAGGCATTTTTCTCTTCCTGCTCCACCCCACTTTTTTTTTTTTTTTTTTTAGTAAAGTACGTTTATGTGTGAAAGAAAGGGCATGTCTTCCTGTGATTGCAATTCCAGGCGTTTGATTAACAGCTTGCCTGGAAGAGGCTTGTCTGCTGCAGAGCTCTACAGATTACACTTCCATCTTTGAACACATGGCGACACCGCTGCCCTTGGCCTCAATTAACATGTCTGCCTGCCTCTGACGTGACTTCCCTCAAGGGAAGATGTGGTCTGGCAGAAACAGACTGTCTTCCAGCTACACTCTGATGCCCAGTGAGGGCAAGGACACATCAAACAGCTAACTTCAGGTCAAACTTAGTACAGTAGTACACATGCTTCTTTAGAGTGGTACAGAAGAAGCTACTGTATAGCATTTAGGGAATTACAACAGCTCCATCAGTGTAATGCAGCTCAGAATCTTGTTATCTGAGCAGCATTACTGCTTAATATTATAAAAAATACATTGCTTATTCCACAAAACTCATACAAGTTCACAAAACTCTGGACTACTTATTGTAATAGGATTTCAAAGTCAAAAAGGAGAGCTTTTTTTTGCATTTGGCTCCTAAACTCTGGAAAGTCCTTTTTGAAAATGTGTGGGGCTCAGATAATACTTTCTCAGTTTAAATCTAGATTAAAGCCACAACTCTTTAGCCAAGCATTTACATACCACATCTCATAACCTAGTATTTCAGTTATGTCTGATGAAAGTGTAACAAATGCAAATGATTATCTTTGTCTGAAATAATATGATTAAGCAGCTCCGCTAATACTTCCCTTTTGCTTTCCTATTTCGGTCTTGCGATGCCCATACTAAGGATACCAGAATAGTGGTCCCGGCCCCACTGCAGATGATGCCAAAAATGGATGGATATGCAAGACTCCATAATATTTTCCTTATATTGCAATCATTATGTTCAAAAGATGTATTTACTGCCTTAATAATGCACCGAAAGGCAGCATAATTTTACATCTGTTTAACTGAACACATGACTTTCATCCTAGAATATGTATTATTATATGACATTATTTTGTTGCCAGAGGAGAATGGGACCCATATGAGAAATCTTTTCAAGATTTTTCTCCAACACCTCACAACAGATGTGTTTTTTTCTTTGGCTGCTCATTGGGGCTAAAAGTGATAAACAGAAAATTCTTTATTTAATGCTAGATTCCCTGTTCATTATGGCCAACATGCATTTACCTGAAACAATCTGTTTTGTGAAAAGTGCTATACAAAATAAATTAATTTTGAATTAACAAAATGAATTAAATTGAAAAACAGAAAGAGCAACTGCATTAGAAAGCTTTATTAAAGCAGCTGATTTGAGTTTACTGGATATTTTTGGCCATGAACAGTAAACAGACATGTTTTAACCAACTTCCCTTTAATCTATCACTGATTCATTAAATAACAAACCAACAACGTCTCAGAGACCTCGCTGGCCAGGTGGGCCGGTTTTCCCCATTCTGCCCTCTTCACCGTCTGCTCCCACGTCACCTGGATCGCCTGTTAGATGAAGACAAAGTTAGAGATTGGGGCCTCTCAAACAGAAAATGCACAGACAGATCTTACCCAAACACGCTTCTCCGTTACATTGCAGCTGTTCAAATACAGACAGTTATTCAATATCAAGAAGGGTGAGTTTATTGGCATTGGCACTGGCAAAAGTATGAGCTGTGGGGAGAGACATTTCCTCTTAACATTTTTTTGTTTGTTTGTTTATGAAATTTAAAATTTGTTTAAAATTATTATTGTATCTATATAAACAGTATGACAACAACAAACCAGCAGGGAGCCAACAATGTAAAAAGTGGTAATCTGCAACTGTTACCTTAAAGAGCTATTTCTACCTGATCTTACCCTTAAATTTAGATTTTTTAATGTAACCTAAGTTATTTAGGTTGATACAGTCATGCCCCGCAATGGACAGGCCATCCATCCAGGGTGTTTCCCTGCTTTTGGCCCGAGATGCTGAAATAGGCTCCAGCATCCTTGCAACCCTGCTTAGGACAAGCAGTTTGGAGAATAAATGTTATTTAACATTAATGTTAAATAACATTTAAATTAATTTAGATGTTACCACATAAATTATTATAGCAATTATTTTCGCAAAGTGAAGGTTATTTATCCAGATTAATATGTAATGATAATGTTTGACCAGAGCAAATAATAATAATAATAATAAATTACAAACAGGCTTTTCTGAAATCTGTACTTGTAAAAAAAAGTTAAAATAAGATTAAAAACCCAATAAAAACATACTTTTTCATAAAAATAAAAAATAAAACATAAATACCTTTTGATCCAGGGAGAATGCTGTTGGAGCAAATTTCGGTTGTAGTACAATAAATGTATACATTACAAAGAAATAGAAATAAAAAAAGTTTCCTGCTAAAAGTTTGTACATCCATGTCTTGAATTGGAAACTTCACTCTGTTCTCAAGAGGAGAGTGAAAAGGGAGTTTTACATATGTTTACCAGACCTTATCATATCTGTGTTTAGCTTTCAAACAACACTGTCCAGAACGCAGACTATCTTCTTGCACTGCAAGTAAGGAATTTGGTTGTGTGAAGAATTGTTGCCATCCTGAAGACGATTTCTGATAGAAATGTGGCAAATATACATACTATATGAATTTTAAAAAGATGGCTTGTTTGTTATATGTTGAAATGTTTACCTAATAGTCAAAATGGAAGTTTATTATTAATCTAGTGTGTGCAAACTGTGCTTAAAAAAAGCATTTATTGCTTGAATATATGCTTTAAGCTTCCACTAATTTTTCACAAATGGTCGGTTCTCACACCCAGCTCTATGATCCGTGAAGAAATTTTGTCAAATCCTCATAGTGAGTACATATGTTTTGGAGTTTGCCTTTTTGTTTATTTTGAAGAATTGCTCTCCATCTTTCACTCAGACATTTTCTGGATATTTAAATTAATCATACTGTTTTTGCATATGTTAATGGCAATATTTAAAAACACATACCACTTAATGTCAAATTATAGCCTAATAGCACATTTTGGAATGGTGGTTATTATATCCAATCTTTTGATCTGAGCTAGTACTATGTTCCCTTTCAAAAGCTACTCTCAATGCTGCTCTGATTTAAGTGCTATGGAAAAAACATCTTTGTTTGACTGGTTGTGAACGTGGGGCAAACACGACAAGAATTTGGCTTAAATAACCTCATCGGACATAAGTCATTGGAATGCGCACGGTCTCTCCCCTTCTTCAAGGACCTTCATGATGATTCGTTCATGGGGAAACCTTATTCTTCACGTGTCTTTGTGCCCTTGACATCGACTTATTTGACTATCGTGGGCACGTGTTTGAAGAGACGCTCATGTGCTATATCTCCTGGGAGCTCATTTTTACTTAAAAAGTCACTTCCCACCAAGCCATGCAGAACAACATTCACGCTGGTAGGGAAGACGTTTCAGTCATCGGGTCATGCTGGTGATGCTCTGCACACTATGGCAGACGTACCAAGCTGACCTGCTAAAAAAAGGGGGGAAAGCCCCCCGGGATGGGGCACGCAATAATATGTTAAGTAGCTCCTTCCCTACACCCTCATGACACCGCTGTTCCATCCTTGTCACTGTTGGTGTTTCGGGGGGGCAGTGGTTTCCAGCGAAGTGTTAAATATTAAGTTGCGTCAAATTCTCTCAGAACATTGAACACAAGTTCAAAATGTTGACAGTCAAATAATTGTCTCAGATTCAACACAAAGATTGTTCAATCTTTTTGTCACAATGTTTGTCACAAATGACCTCAAGGACGTATATTTTCTTATAGAAATCTTGCAGTCGAGAGGTATAGAAAATAGAGAAAATCCATGTTTATGGTAAGGGTTATGTGCTGCGGGCTTTGTACCCTTTCTATGTGACTCAGACCCCAGTTCCTCACCTTGGGTCCCACTCTAGATGCGTGTTGTCGTCGCATGCAGGATGCTAACAAAAGATGCTTCCTTGACGGGCTGGGGTGTGGCCTGAGGGGTGGACTGTGTTTGCTCCGTATGAACAGGCTAGCACGGCAGGTTCTGCTTTGGACTCAGGACAAGTTCCCGTCCCTCAGGGCGATTACACTCCTGGGCATTTGAATGTGGGAGCAGACTTTCTGTCAGGCACATGGGGAATGGAAAAGCCACCCCGAAGTAGTCAGACAGCTTTGGAAAAGATATCCCCTCTTTTTCTCTCTGAATTACCCAGCTCCCCAGGGTCTGGACGCCAAGGCCATGCATACATGGCCGAGACTGAGATGCTGGGCTTCCAGCTGATGTTGTACAGACTATTCTGAGTACTAGGGCCCCCTCCACAAGAAGAATATATGCCTTTAACCCCTATGGGTCTGAGGGGGTTTTGGGGCCCTTTAGAAGTTTTGACATGCTCTGACATTTGTGCTTTTTTCAGTTGCTTATAAACATATAAATGGCAAACGTGTCATTATACTGTATTCAGCACAAACTGGGCTACCATAATATGTGAGCAACATGTATGTACATGCTTGTATTTTTGAGAGAATAGCGTTTATGCGTGGTTATTGAAGAAACAAAAAATTTAAGTCACTGAAATAAGGCCACAAAACACAATAGTAAATAGTAAATATGTGTCAGATAAATATGCCAGACTTTTGACTAATGGATGTTGTTGCCTAGAGTTTTTGCTTCAAAGTTATGTATAAATCCTTGTGCCTACTCATTCACATAAAACAATATATTGATTTAAATTTCGTAAGACACTTTTTGTTTACAAAGACCATATGTGAAGAGACGTGAACAATCATGAATAATTCTGTGATTCACACATAACAAGACAAAGAACCGCATAATTAGCTGCATAATGAATGAGCCTTTGAGTCAGATATGTGAGAGGGAACTATAAAGAAAGAATATGAGGACAAAACAAATATATTTAATATAATACATAAATATATTTTTGTAGTTTATTTAGAATATAGTTAACAAAATAAAGTGAGAGCCAAAGGCATATTTTGAGTACACAGTTATACCTGGAAATAAATCCTGGTCAAAGATACATCACATCAAAGATACATCACATACCTGGCAAAAAAACATATGTGAGGATACTGATAACAGTATCATAGCAACTATTGTATTAACCTTAATATACTCTTAACAGAAAACATGATTTTTGTGATCTCATGCATGCATGTATTATTGCACAGCATGTGAACAAAATTTTGTATATTGTATATTTTAAATTATATACAGTACCGGTCAAAAGATTGGACACATTGCTATTTTTAATGTTTTTGAAAGAAGTCTCATGCTCACAAAGCCTGCATTTATTTGATCAAAAATACAGAAAAAACTGTAATATTGTGAAATATTATTACAATTTAAAATAATGGTTTTATATTCTACTGAATTTTCATCAGCCATTACTCCAGTCTTCAGTGTCACATGATCCTTCAGAAATCATTCTGATATGCTGATTTATTATCAATGTTGGAAACTGCTGTGCTTCTTAATATTTTTTTATAACCTGTGATACTTTTTTCAGGATTCTTGGATGAATAAATGAAGTAATGGCTAATGAAAATTCAGCTTTGCATCACAGAAATAAATTATATTTTAGAGTATATGTATATCAAAATAGAAAACCATTATTTTGAAGGGAATTTTTTTGTATTTTTGGTCAAATAAATGCATGCTTGATGAGCAAAAGAAACTTCTTTCGAAAACATTAATTCAAATAGTAATGTCCAAACTTTTGACTGGTACTGTATTTATAGTATCTGAGCAGAAATTTGCAAACAAAAGCTTTATTGATTTGACACTAGGCTATTTTACAGTAAACACTTCATAATCTGTCCAAAACAGGCCAAAGAAATCTTGTCTAAACAGTCTTACGTCTTTTATGTAGTGTATTCGTTATATTATAGAGCCTATAAATGTTAATCTGCAGTTTAATACTGTCATAAATTCCCTGTGTGTTTGTATACTCTTTTGTTATTTCCTGTCTTGTGCCATGTTTTGTAGTCCTTTGTCGTTTTTCATGTTGATTAGTCTTCCCAGGTGTTTCCCATTTACCACACCCCCTTGTTATCTTGTTAACCTTGTTTCCCTTTGTGTATATATACCCCAGTGCTTCAGTTGTTGTCAGTTGTTGCTCCTGTATGTGTGTTCCTGTCATTGCGCTCCTGCCTGTTTTTGGATACCCTTGTTCTTGGATCTACTGTTGATGTTGTTTGTTATTAAATCATTCATGCTGCATTTGGATTCTCACTCCGCTTCATCCCTGCTCACACGTTACAAATACATTGCTAAAACATTTTATTTCAGTATTTATTACATATTTCAGTTGATTTCATTTATATCAGTATAGCAATATAAAAGCCAATATGGCATATTTTCTACTGTAAGTATGTGTAGTAAATGAAAGTGCGTGTCAGCACCATTCATTCACACAGAGACACGCAGAACATGCATTTAAACTGTCACGTCTTTTTGAGGTTTAATATTCACAGACACAAGTCTCAAAACGATGTAAAGTACATTAATCGCACTAAACTTAATGCGTTTTACCGAGTTGATGTGGGCATTGACTGATGTTCGCATAGATTTCCTCAGAATTTGCCTTTGAATAGAATGCGCTCTCCGTGGCCGTGGCCACATTAGCAGATAATGAGGCAGCTTGCGAACGACTGACATCTCTCTCTTTTCAAACAGATTACATAAACAGAGAATATTTTTTTTCGATTTGATTTACATTATTACATTACATTGTATCTTTAGACATATGTCTCATGTTTGTGTGACAAGTATTCACTAAGTTACTGTTCATTTTCTGACCAAGTCTCAGAATAGACTTCATTGAGAGAGAGGCAGCAGATCGCGCATCATGTTTGTTTTCTTTGTTTTGCAAAAAGCACATTTTGTTTTTATTGTGAGTGTACATAAATAAAAGTAGACACTTAACAGATTCGAATGATGCATAAAACTTGTTTGTATGACCAAAATCGACAGAGTATTTTGAGTCTCTTTCACACTAATAAGTAAAAAAAGCGAGGTGAAAGCGCCAGCGATTTTGCCGACCCCTGGGGGTTAAATGGGGTGTCTTTGAAAGGTGGTATACTGACTCAGTTCACTGCCAGATTGTTTCAGTGCTGTAGTTTCTGCAGGAAAAATCATCAGCATGCCCTGCTACTATTTGTGGTATTTGTGGCCACTATATCGGCTTGCCATGGCCTAATTGGTGGGGCGCCAGTCGGGAAGCACCCTCTGATTGGCCGATTCATCTGTGGAATGAGGTGACTGAGGCCTCCCGTTAGAGCAAAGATCCCTTTGTGGGACTTGCTCATAGTCCTGTAGGGGCTAGTCAAGAACCCTCGTTGAACCACTAGAGTCAACTCCTGACAAGCTTCTGACAAGATATTTTTTCTCATGGCCATTACTTCGCTAAAGAGAATTGTGGATTTGCAGACTCTGTCAATTTCGCCATCCTGCTTAAATTCTGCCCCTGGACTGGTCAAAGCAATTTAGCACCCTCACCCTGACTATCTTTCTATTGCATTATCGACCATGCTGATCGTTCTTGAAGCCTTCTGTCCTCCGCCATTCACTACGTCGGAGCAGGAGAAACTTTACCTACTGTGTCCAGTTCGAGCACTTCAGACTTACATCCATCTCACTAGTCAGTGGTGTAAGTCAGAGAAACTTTTTCATTGGCTATGGGGGCCGCAACCCGGGGATGGCCGCCACCAAGCAAATGATGCCACACTGGGTGAGGGATGCTTTTGCTCTAGTCTATGAGCACACGGCCAAGCTTTGCCTCTAGGTGTTAGGGCTCATTCCACCAGGGAGTTTGCATTCTCCAGCAAGAGGTGCCCCCTTGCAACAAGTATGTGATGTGGCAAGCTGGGCCTCTCCGCACACATATATTAGATTCTATAGTTTGGATGTTCATGTTACTCCGGGCTCACAAGTCCTTGAGTTGACATCCCAAACCCATGTCTGAGGCCTTTCTCGTGTTTGTACGCACACACTACACAACCTTGAGGGGTCCAGACACTACCAGTGCGGCGACGTTGGTATTCTCGTTCCCATAGCGCTTAAATCAGTGCAGCATTGAGAGTAGCTTTTGAAAGGGAACGTCTTGGGTTACTTGACTGTAACCCTGTTCCCTGAAAAAGCAGGAACGAGATGCTGCGCTGCATTGCCGCACTGGGGGTGTGGATATTTTTCCCATAACGCTTAAATCAGCGCAGCATCTCGGTCCTGTTTTTTTAGGAAACAGGGTTACAGTTAAGTAACCCGAGATGTCTTGGGGCTTAATTCCCTGTGAGGTAACACACAGCAAAATGTCTTGACAGGGCATATTTTCCTTGACAGGGCATATTTAAATTGTTATTTCCTGCTCCATGGAAGTAGATGCTGCATTTTATTTTTTGTGCCGAAAATACTTAGACGAAAATACATCAGACTCAGATTTCACTGTTAGGGGCTTCAGTGACTGGAAGCATGCAGTAAAGGCGGGAAAAGGCCTTAACAAACATGCAGCGTCAAAAGAACATATGACAAGTATGGCACTCTGGAAAGAGAGAGAAAAAACGGACTGAAAGTGGACAGGAAAATTTCCACCCTGGTTAACAGTAACCAGTTAGCTAGGAATTGCTAATATCTCTCCTCTATAGTGGACATGGTTGAATTTCTTGTAGTGAATCATTTGCCACTCAGGGAAAGTACAAATGCATTTGATAGTCTAACAGAGTGTGGGAGTGGATTTTTCCTTTCATTATTTGAATATACGCTCCACAAAGACCCAGAGCTTAGGAGTGTTACAATACCATACCAGGCAATGCAATGTACAGTTCTCACAATATTCAAAATTACAATATTGCAAGCATGAGCAATCTGGTGACTGAAGAAATTGTTTGAGAAGTTGCATACTCAAAGTAGTGTGGTACACAATCAAAGTAGATGGGACACGTGACCCAACCGGAATGAAAAATATTTCATGATAAGTGTATGATTATGATTCAGGCAGCATTACAGGTCAGAAGTCAGATTGGGATCGGAACATTCAAAATATTTAATCCAGTTCCATCTGGTTGAAGATCGGATTCATCACACCGGTATGGGACAGGTTTTATTGAGGATCTGTGCCACTGGCTGTCGTGTCGATGAGGCCTTCACAGGGGATAGTCTAGTTGACACAATCTCTGCTGACACTTCAAGGCTGCATTGTGGTCATGTCTAGGTGCAGGTTTGTTTATTAAGTGTACAGGGCAACCACCTAGTAGAGCATTACAATAATCTCACCTTGAACTCATGAACGCATGAACTAACTTTTCCGCATTTGTCATTGAGTGCATGTCTTAATTAAGATATATTTTTAAGATAGATTAGTATAATTTGAACTATGCCAATGCAATTCCACTAATGCCAACATAATTTTCCTGTCTGTTCAAAAGAATGTTGTGGTTGATAGTATCAAATGCAGCACTAAGATCCAGTAACACTAATAGAGAGATACAACCATGATCGGATGATAAGAGCAAATCATTAGTAACTCTAATGAGATCAGGCTCAGTACTATGATACAGTCTAAATCCTGACTGGAAATCCTTCTCTAGTATTTTTGACATAAAATGGTCAGCCTGCAATTGACTAATTCTCTAGGATCAAGGATCAGACACAGGGGACGCTGGAGAAACCTCAGTAAACAAGTCTATTAAATTCTTCTCAAAGATGACAAACAGTTCCTCGAAATACCCACTAGGGGTCTTCATCCACCGTGGCAGGTTGGTGGGCGGGGCTTCCCTCCAAGCTGTCGAACACCACCAAAATTCCCTCCACAACGACCAATGTTGCCGGCTCATGCACCTGGTCAGACTCTCCATCCTGTCGATCGTGGTCACTGGTGGATGGCTGGTCTCTGGTGGTGGTGGAGTGGGACTGGTAATGCTGTCATCTTCAACAGGGCCGATGGTAAATGGCGAGTTGTTATTTACCAGTACCCACTCCACGAAGGCGGCGAAATCCTCCTTTGGACCATTCGATGGAATGCGTGGTTTCGACCGCTCGCTCAGGCTGGCATGGTAAAAGACAGAGTGAGCGGTCTGGGTAGTGCGTCTGGCACGCAAGATGTAGAAAGTCCCATGTATGCGCTTCCAGCGAATGGTCATCCTGCTCCAGGCAGAGTTACTGCACTGCGGGGAGGTCCATGAAAGGGAAAAAAAGAAACAAAAAGGGGAAAATGCCATAAATAAAAAAAACTGTCTTGGTCCGTCTTTCTGTCACATAACGTGTCGATGAAAGCTCACGAAGATGATGAAGAACTGGAAACAGGAACTTTAATAACAAAACTCAGGACACACAAGACACATGTTTTAACCACTCTGTATATTATAATGATTTTATGTATATTAGAGTTTTAAAAGGTTTACATGTTGTCTTAGTCATTTTAGTCCATTTTAGTCCTCTTATCTGTTTTAATAAAACAGGAAGTAGACCAGCATAAAGGAGGCAGCATGGCAAACCAAAGGGGGGACTAACGAATGCGCTGGTGATCACCAAACATGGACTGTGGAGTTTTATTTGTCTCACCTTTCCAGTTACAAGCATTTGGACTAACTATCACTTGGATTGTACTGTATATACACGGTTGGACACTTGCATAAGGACTATCAACACACTGGGACTCATTCGGACTGTTTTATGGTATGGTGTTATGGATTCTATGCTTTTAACAGCCTAAGGTTTCCTAGTTTTACTGTGTTGTTTTAAGTCTGTTGTGAACATTGTAAATACACTGTTCGTTTTTCACTTTACAGCTGTCGTTTGTCTCATCTTTTTAAACACTCCAAAATCTCACACAGTATTATCTGACCCCATTTTAATTGAAGTAACATCTTCCAATAAGGCCAATTGTTACATATGGTGGCCCATACGGGGAACGTTTAAAGATTTTTTTACGCTGGGTTGAGAAGAGGGTTTTAAGGATGGCGACACCACAAGTTAATGCTGCTTCTTTTAATACATCAGCTGGTTTTAATGATGAACAGGTTTTACAACATTGTGAGTGTAAACAGCTATGCGCTGAGGTAGTTGATCTTAAAAACATTGTTTTAAGACTGGTGAAGGATTTTAAAGACTCTGTTGAAAGTTTTCTTAATCGTGAAGTGTGTTTTAGAGAGGCTGTGGATTTTAAATTTGGCAAAATGGAGGAATCTATAAAGGACGCCGTGGCGACACTGGAGAGAGAGGTCATCGAATGTTTCAAGAGGAGAGACAAGAAATGGGCAAAACAGCTGGAACAAACAAAGGATCCAGAAACTGCCATCTCCCCTCCTGCTGCGACGATCAGCCCAGTGCCTCCCACATCGGCCCCTGGCTTTCCGCCGGCCAATGATCCCACTGCCTCAACCACTTCACAGACTACCAACAGAGCGACCAATGGAGATTTCTGCGCCACCACTCCAACGGGGCCAGATTTCAATGCCATGTTCTCCATCTTTCCCTTCTCCAGAGAGGAACTCAGCAGCACGCAGGCTGATGACATCACACTTCAGCGACTTACCATCTCACCCTCTACTCCACCGACCCAGGGTATCGAGGTACGAGAACACCAGGGCTTGCTGTATCGGCGGATCCAGAAGGATGGCGGAAGAGTCAAGGTCCAGCTCCTCATTCCGCAGACCCTGGTCCTGCAGATGGTACAGCACTTCCATCAGAGGACAGCAGAGAGACATCGTGGTTATTTATTGGTGGGTTATTTATTCTAAAGACCCTCCTGCAGATCCTGGAAGTTGCCTGGTGGCCCACGATCCGCAGAGACATCTGGTGATTCGTTGGTGACTGCACGGCGTGTGGAGTAGAGACAAATGAGTGTGCTGTCATCAACCCTCACAAGAAACCACCTCATTATCTACAGCATCACCGTTCATCAGCATCAACATCATCATTATCCATCAAATCCATCAAAGAGACCCTCAAGCCGGTCAGGAGGAAATGCCAGGGGGGCTGGCGGGCCAGCAAGGCTGGGTGCAACATGACCCTGGGAGGCGTGGCGCCACCGATCCTAGGACACCCAGGCTGGTATCGACTTCCACCTCACTCTAGCATTCCAGTGGATTCCTCCGGCAGACTAGTGCCTGTGTGGGATGGCCTAGTTTTATCTAATTTATTACAAAGACATTTTAAGATAAACATTCAAGAGGATACCCACTACATGGACCATGGCTGACAATACCTTCAAGGGACTAGTAACTTCCCCGGGGAGCCGTAGGCTAGGGGGTGGGGGGGACCATGTGACACTGTCACACAAGACGCATGTTTTAACCACTCTATTTATTATAATGGTTTTATGTATATTAGAGTTTTAATAGGTTTACATGTTGTCTTAGTCATTTTAGTCCATTTTAGTCCTCTTAGCTGTTTTAATGTGTGTATGTCTTTAAATGTTACTGGGTCCTCGTGTCATGTGACTGATGCACATGCACACCAGCATAAAGGAGGCAGCATGGCAAACCAAAGGGGGGACTAACGAATGCGCTGGTGATCACCAAACCTGGACTGTGGAGTTTTATTGGCGATAATGCACGGCCCCATGTTGCGTATAAGGATCTGTACACAATTCCTGGAAGCTGAAAACATCCCAGTTCTTGCATGGCTAGCATATGTCACCCGTTGAGCATGTTTGGGATGCTCTGGATCAGCGTATACAACAGCGTGTTCCAGTTCCTGCCAATATCCAGCAACTTCGCACATCCATTGAAGAGGAGTGGACCAACATTCCACAGGCCACAGTCAACAACCTGATCAACTCTATGCGAAGGAGATGTGTTGCACTGCGTGAGGCAAATGGTGGTCGCACCAGATATTGACTTTTTTTGGACCCCCCAGGACCCCCCCAATACAGTAAAACTGCACATTTTAGAGTGGCCTTTTATTGTGGCCAGCCTAAGGCACACCTGTGAAATAATCATGCTGTCTAATCTAATTTGAGTTCAGCTCATGAAAAAACAAAAGTGTTGTGTTTATAATTTTGTTCAGTGTAAAAACGCAATGAAAACAACAGACAGAGCATACATGTAACAATGCAAGTATCCCCACCCGCATCAACTCAAAAAAACGCATCAAGTTTAGTAAGATTCGTGTACTTTACATCGTTTTGAGATGCGGTGAGGAATAACACTGGAATAATTTACCTCAGAAGAAGAGCTGGTTTCAGTTTCATTTCGAGGAGCAACGGATCCAGCCAAGGATTGTGACGGGTATGTTTATTCTTAAATTCTTTATTCTAATCGCGATATAGATGAGTGTCTGTGAATATTAAACCGCAAAAAGGCCGTTTAAATATGAATCCTGCATGTCTCTGTCTGAATGAATGTTTCGTTTACTACACATACTTACATTAGTAAACATGCCATATTGGCTATTCCCAAACTATATTGCTATACTGAGATGAGTGAAATCGACTGAAATATGTAATAAATACTGAAATAAAATGTCTTAGCAACATATTAAGCTGCATCTTGACATTTACAGGCTCTGTAATATAACAAATACGATAGGCCTACATAAAATGTTTACTACATAAAAGACTGTTTAGACTAGATTTCTTTGGCCTGTTTTGGATAGATTATGAAGTGTTTACTGTAAAATAGCCTAGTGCCACATCAATGAAGTTTTTGTTCGCATATTTCTGCTCAGATGCTATGAATACAGTACCGGTCAAAAGTTTGGACACATTACTATTTGAATTAATGTTTTTGAAAGAAGTCACTTATGCTCATCAAGCATGCATTTATTTGATCAAAAATACAGAAAAATCCCATTTAAAATAATGGTTTTCTATTGTAATATGCTGTAAAATATCATTTCTGTGATGCAAAGCCATTTCATCAGCCATTACTTACTTTTTTCAGGATTCTTGGATGAATAAATTATCACAGGTTATTAAGCAGCACAGCAGTTTCCAACATTGATAATAAATCAGCATACTAGAATGATATCTGAAGGATCATGTGACACTGAAGACTGGAGTAATGGCTGATGAAAATTCAGTTTTACATCACCAAAATAAATTATATTTTAAAGTATATTAAAATAGAAAACCATTATTTTAAACTCTAATAATATTTCACAATATTACAGTTTTTTTTTTTTCTGTATTTTTGAAATAAATGTGGGCTTTATGAGCATGAGACTTCTTTCAAAAACATAAAAAATTGTAATGTGTCCAATCTTTTGACCGGTACTGTATATCATTTTAAATATAATAGGCCTATACAAAATTTTGTTGTATCTTCGAACAGGATTTTTTTCCAGGTATAACTCTGTACTCAAAATGTGCCTTTGGCTCTCACTTTATATTGTTAACTATATTCTAAATAAACTACAAAAAAAAAATATTTCTTTTGTCCTAATATTCTTTCTGATAGTTCCCTCTCACATACCTGACTCAAAGGCTCATAATGCAGCTCATTATGCGGTTCCTTGTCTTCTCAGGTGTGAATCACAGCATTACTCATGATCGTTCACGCCTCTTTGCATATGGGCTTTGTAAACAAAAAGTGTCTTACAAATATGTGTCTAAGTGCCTTTCAATATATTGTTTTATGTGAATGATTAGGCACAATAATTTTTACATACTTTTGAAGCAAAAACTCTAGGCAACAACATCCATTAGTCAAAAGTCTTGTGGGCACATATTTACTAAATTTGTTTTTTCAATAACCACGCATAAACGTTATTAATACAAGCATGTACTGTACATACATGTTGCTCTCACAGTTTGTGCTGAATACAGTGTAATGACACTTTTAATATGTTTATAAGCAACTGAAAAAAGCACAAATGTCAGAGCATGTCAAAACTTCTAAAGGTCCCCAAAACTGCCTCAGACCCCTAGGGGTTAAAAATTAGGCCCCTAGTTTAAAACCACTGCACTAAACGATATCCCGGTAAAAACAGCCACATCAGGATTCATGAAGTCACTTCACTTTTCATGCCGGCTCACCATGTTTTCTTCGTTTAGCTCTATAGTTCAACAACTTGCATTCATATTGTTAGTTGTTTAGAATTTGGGCCATGGAAGTGACACAATTGCCTTGGAAGTGTCTGCACTAAGAGTAATTTACGTCCAGACATAAAATGAATAAAAGCTCCAATTTTTTTCAGATTTTGCTTAATGAGTAAAGAGACAAATATACTTCTGAAGTCTGTCTTTGTCTAACTTGTCTAAAAAACAGAAGTGACATTGGCACAGCTCTACTCTCTGGATCATACTGCTGGAAAATACTGGCTGCCAGGCAGACTGTAATGTCACACACTTCTACGACTATTTCCTCTGTCCTTAACAGGAAAAGACCTCCCTTTTCCACAACTGTGTGTCTTACTTCCAGATGCAGTGGCCTTTTTTAAGCTTAAAATTGTCCCTTTTATGCTGGGTAAAAAGGTCATGCTGAATTTGAAAGAGTATTTTCTTCACCACCCCTGAGCCATTTTTGTCTCATGTTTGATATGTCATATTCTTTTGAGATTATGGTCTGTCCTCTGAAACATGCTTGGTTGAGTTGAGTCATACTGGTGGGGAAATGACATATTGCTCAAAAATGTCTCTAACAGAAGACAACAATATGGTCTGTCATCTGTTATTTGAGTTGTGTATATAAGTTGTTTTTTAGAATGCAGTCAGGAAACGTTGACACATTTGTTCTTGTGTGCACTGAAACGGCTGTGTAACGTTGCCTCAGATACTTTTGAATACTTTATAAAGTGCTTACAATTGTTTTCCATGGTACTTATATCCTAAGGAATATCCTAAGAAAACAATGACCCTATGCTCAACAGAAATATAAAAGCATAGCCTGGCTATGAGAATGCAGGTTGTATTTTAGATCAGGCATGCAAGACGGGCATTATTTGTATGATAACATCTGCTGGAGTGGAGAGAATTTTGCATTATGGAGATAAAAAGTAGACAAACGTTGAAACAGGGTTGCAGTGAACAAAGAATCTATTCATGCACTGTTGTAGAGGTCTGGAAAATCCCAGGTCACATCCAGCCCTGGCGTGTGGCCTTTAGTGGCCCTCAGCACATTCAAAGAAATGTGTCAAAACAAACAAACTCAGTTGTGTCCACTGGCCGACAAAAACAAAGTAGAACTTCTTCCTCTTTTTTGTTTTGTTTTGGAAGTGTCATTCACTCTCACTAGAATAAAATCTCACTGTATAAATACTTCTAGGTTGATATGCTGATTTGTTCCCTGTAATAGAGAACAATTCAAATCAAAGGTAATCATTCTGCTTGACTGGCACCGGCAGGCCTGATAAGCCTGACTGACTGTGACAGCTTTAATATTAAGGCTGGTTTAATATTAAGGATGGATGCCTGAGGTTCATTAAAAGAGATTGATATCATTGTTGCTGGTGCTTAGGGTATTTAAACAATGACAACATTTAGATTGATTAACTAGATCAAGGTGACTGTTCTCATTCATGTGGTATGATAAAAATGTTTTGCTGGCTTCTCAGGTGGTCAGAGCATCTTGGTAAGGATCAGCATGAAAGATCATGCTGTGAGCAGTTCCATGGTGTGAGCAGTTAAGATGGAGTAGCTGCCATCTGAAGTGTTTGCACCCTTCATCAGCTTCAAGTGCTTAGGGTGTTGAGAAGGCACGAGATTAAAGGTTTATTCCTGTGTTTATCTTTCTTTTAGCCAGCAAATGTGTGAAATAGCCATAATAGACAGGAATATTGGAGACAATTTAAACATTAACATTGTTATATGCTGATGCAGACTGGGAAGGTCTCTCACAGCAATGGTGCAGAGACTAAGAGGACTAGTCAGACTACAATCTAAAAAAGTGGTTCTTTAAAGGTTAGTAGCCGTTCTATTTAAAACCATATCATCCCGAAGAACTGTTTTAAAGGGGTCATGAATAAAATTTTCCATGATCCTTTAACATATAAGATGTCATTGTACTACAAAAAAGATCTTGTAAGTTTCAGAACTCTAAACGTCCTTGTTAGTCCAACAACAGCTTTTATTGAAACCAAGCTGCCCAAATGACTCGTTTTGTATTTTGTCACATTATGACGTAATAGTGTGATCAAAGACCACCTCTGCAGAAGAATATCGACTCCTACTTCTACATTATTGCCTCTTTAGCCCCACTCAACGATTTGCACGTCATATAGTTGTAACAGTTGTAAACACAGGATTTCTCCAGCAAAAAAAACAAAACAAAAAAAAAAAAACCTTAGAGATGCCTCTGAGTATTACAATACGTTTCGAAGTGCCATGTTGTGGAAAAACTTTGCATTGCCTTCCTTGTGATCCTAACATTAAGAAACGAATGTCCATATCGCGTCAGTAAGACTCTTCATTTGTTCATTTTAATTTTACTGCATATTTGTTTTTAAACAAGAGACTTTTAGAGAGACTGAAAATAAAGATGATGCAGTGTCAAGTGTGAGTAAAATGTTTTTACCATGTGTCACTATTACTTTGTATGTATCATGTGATATGTACTGAGTATTTATACTGTAGCACTGTAATCAAACTGTGAATATAGTTGCATGTGCATTTTAACAACTTTAATAAGTGTATATGTCTGTGATGAAAGAGTGTTTGGGACATAAATCATTCAATCTAAATAACTACACGACACTGTTTTATACAAGATAAGTTTAATCATTGTTATTTTTTCCACAGATCAAAGTCACATGGAAACGTCTCGGTTACGTATGTAACCTTAGTTCCCTGAAGAGGGAACGAGACGCTGCGTCGAAACGCTGTGAGAACGCCTCCGCGTGATTGCGTCGTGAAGCACGTGTGGAATCAGTCCAATGGAAAGACGGAACATCATAGGCGGGTGACGTCATAACTATAAAGCACCCGTGAAAACAAACAGAGCTAGCTTCTAATAAGCCTGAAGTAAGTCGATCACGGGCATGCAGGGAATATGGCCGGGCGATGCAGCGTCTCGTTCCCTCTTCAGGGAACTAAGGTTACCGAGACGTTCCCTTTCAAGAGAACTTGTGTTGCGTCAACACGCTGTACCCACACGCTGTACCCACATCGCCATAGGAACAAGTGACCGTATGTGTGAAACCGAAGCGCACACCACTACGATAGCACCTGCTCCCCAGGAGTGGAGCCAACATCAAGTTCAGAGAACCTGACAAATGTATGCGGCGAGGACCAGCCTGCCGCATCACACACATCTTGAAGGGAAGCTCCTGATAATAAAGCTTTAGAAGCAGCCATACCCCTAGTAGAGTGAGCCCGTACAGCCAAAGGTGAAGGCTGACCGGCCGCCTCATAAGCAAGTGAGATGGCCTTAACCACCCACTTGCTCATCCTCTGCTTAGATGCGGGGTACCCTTTCCTAGGTGATCCATAACACACAAACAACTGTTCAGCTTTCCTCCACAGGGCAGCTCTGTGGACATAGGCATCCAGCGCCCTAACAGGGCACAGCAGATTTAGTTTCTCTTGGTCTGACATCCGAAAAGGAGGACGACAGAAGGCCTGAAGCACAATAGGTCTTACAGCATTAGTAGGAACCTTAGGAACATAACCCGGCCTAGGATGAAGAAACCCCTTCACCATGCCGGGCGCAAACTCCAGACATGAGGGAACCACCGAGAGGGACTGAATGTCTCCAGTTCTCTTGAGAGACGAAATAGCAATCAGAAAAATAGTTTTCAGTGTGAGAAACTTTTCCGACACTTCTTCAATAGGCTCAAAGGGGGCCACTGAAAGGCCTTGTAACACAATGGCCAAGTCCCAGGCCGGAACCCTCGTACGTACTACAGGCCTAAGCCTCAAAGTACCACGAAGGAAACGAGTAACTAGTGGGGTGTCTCCCCAATGAAACATCACCCAAAGGAGTGTGGAAAGCAGCTAAAGCTGCCACGTACACCTTTATTGTGGAGGGGGATAACCCTGCTGAGAATCTTTCCTGCAGGAACTCCAGCACTGCACCCACCGGGCAGTTGACCGGGTCCAACTGGCGATTCCCGCACCATGAGGTGAATAATTTCCACTTCAATGTATACAGTTTCCTTGTGGATGGAGCTCTGGAGTGAAGGATGGTCTCAACAACCTCAGCCGAGAGACCTGTACTTATGAGCTGGGCCCCCTCAGAGGCCAAGCCCACAGTTTCCACAACTCCAGGCGGGGGTGAAGGATCAGCCCACTCGCCTGAGAGAGCAGGTCCCTCCTGGTCGGAATCTCCAGAGGAGAGCCTTCCAGAAGAGACACTAGGTCCGAAAACCAAATTCAGGCCGGCCAGTACGGGGCTACTAACAGCAGACATGTCCCGTCCCGGCAAACTCTCTCCAGAACTCCCGGAAGCAGAGCAATCGGGGGAAAAGCGTACAGGGGTAGCCCCGGCCACTCCTGTACCATGGAATCCAGCCCCAAAGGAGCCGGATGCGTCAGAGAAAACCACAGAGGGCAGTGAGAGTTCTCCACTGACGCAAAAACAGATCTACTTCTGCCTTGCTGAACTTTTTCCAGAGGAGCTCCACCACCTCGGGGTGGAGCCTCCATTCCCCGGGCTCGGCCCCTGCCTCGACAGGATGTTCGCTTCCTGGTTCAGGTACCCTGGGATGTAAACTGCCCTGATGGATAGCAGTTTCCCTTGGGCCCACAGGAGGATCTGGTGTGCCAACTCGTATAAGGACTGCAGACCCCCCTGATTTATGTAGGCTACCACCGATGTGTTGTCGGAATGAACAAGCACATGATGGCCCCTGAGATCTGGCAGGAAGTGTTTCAGAGCCTGAAACACAGCCATCATTTCTAGGCGATTTATATGCCATGAGAGCTGATGGTCCTGCCACAGACCCTGAATCGAGTGACCACTCATGATCGCCCCCCAACCCGTGAGGGATGCATCTGTCGTTAGCGTAACACGACGACCCTGAGCCCCCAACACAGGCCCTTGGGACAGAAACCAAGGATCTTTCCACATGACTAAACCACGAAGGCATCGCCGCATGACTTTGATCATGCGGAGCGGGTTTCCCCTTAGGGAGAACCCCTTGGTTCTGAGCCACCACTACAACGGTCTCATGTTCAGCAGGCCAGAAGGTATCACGTTGGACGCAGCTGCCATAAGACCTAATAGTTTCTGAAACTGTTTGACAGTGAGTGACCGGCCTAGCTTTGGTTCTTTTACTGCTGAGAGAATCGATGCTATACGTGCAGGCGACAGACAAGCCCGCATTACCACCGAATCCCAAACCATGCCCAGTTCAGAGAAGTGGTTCTCTGAACTGGAGCTAGCACACTTTTCTTTGCAACTTTTTCATATGGGCAAGAACAACATCTCGATGTTGAAGTGCCATCTGCTCTGACTGAGCTAAAATCAACCAATCGTCGATGTAATTGGGTATGCGGATGCCCTGCAGCGGCGCCACTGCAGCATCCACACACTTCGTGAAAGTGTGGGGTGACAAAGCTAGACCGAGCACCCGATATTGGTACGCTTCTCCCCCGAAAGCAAACCTCAGGAACTTCCTGTGTTGTGGAAGGATGGATACATGGAAGTATGCGTCTTTGAGATCTTTGGTGACAAACCGGTCCTCGGTCCTGATCTGTGACACAATCTGTCTGAGAGTAAGCATCTTGAACTTGAGCTTTCCTACAGAGTGATTCAATAGGCGCAGATCTAATAACAGGCGCAACCTTCCATCCTTCTTTGGCACAATGAAGTAACGGCTGTAAAACCCTGACTCCCTACTGGGAGGAGGAACCCTTTCTATAGCCTCTTTTCACAAAAGAGTCTCTACTTCCTGTGTCATAACCAGAGCCTGCTCGGGGCCTACTACTGTGGGTAGAACCCCATTGAAAGGAGGTGGACGTGTACTGAATTGGATCGCGTACCCCCTTTCTACTGTCTGCACTGAGATATATTTGGTAGACGTTTCCACTCTGCCAGAAAATCTACTAAGGGCACCAGCCTCTCGAGACTGGCCTCTGGTGTACTGTGAACAGCAAGCGCAGTGCCCTGAAGCGGCAAACCGGCAGGGAACAGCTGGCTTGACTGCTCTGAGACCCTCTGAAAAGGTGGCGGGTGGCTCGCGAGGGCCATCCGCGCCCTGGCATTGTGGCATGGCATGGCCCTCTGAGGGAAACCGAAGGGAGACGGGCACCGTATACTGAGGTGAACACCGCCTTCCTTCGGAGGGGACTACCCTACGGGAAGTGACGCTCTGCTTCTGCTGCGCCTGATGCGAGGAGCTTGTATTTGGCCCGAGCTACTGTGCAGCAGCCCCAGGGACCTGGACACGGAGAGGGAGAAACTGCTTGAGTACCGCCGCCTGCTTTTTTGACTCTTGAAACCTCTCGGTGACAGCTTGAACTGCATCACCGAAGAGGCCAGCAGGTGAGATCGGGGTGTCAAGCAAAAAACTTTTATCCCTCTCCTTGATTTCGGTGGGGTTCAGCCAAAGATGCCTCTCCGTTTGCAATCACGCGGAGGCGTTCTCACAGCATTTCAACGCAGCGCGAGTTCGCTTGAAAGGGAAATGCACATTCCAATGTGACAAACGTTTGTTATTCACTGTATCTATGTTTCTGTAAACAAGAAATCATGAACTGCAAGTAGACAAACAGTGCTTTGTTTAATAATAATGGTTTTCTTTTGTATTACCTTCTCCTCTGAGCTTTCTAATAGGAAAGGCCCGCAAACAGGAATACAGATATATACGTCTTGAGAGGGAGGAGTTGAATTGAGGACGTGTTTTTAAATGCTTATGGGGTTTTGTAGTTGAAATAGAGCAAATATTTATGTGAAACTTAGAATATCCAGTTTGTGATTGACTGAGGGTTGTCATTGGACTGTTTGAATATGGGGGGAGGTGCCTCATCTATAAAGATAGCCCTGTTTGTTCCCAAACATTTGGACTAAGTTTCCCAAAAGCACCGTAAGCCTAAGTTGATCGTAGAGACCATTGGTGTCTATGGTTCTATGATCAACTTAGGCTTACGATGCTTTTTGGAAACGCAGCCCAGGGTGTTTGTTGGGCCATTTTTGGAGCATGCCTTACCAGAAATTAAAGCCAATTCAAGAGACTTCAGACTTTCTTGCTGCCTGCCTAGCCACTGTCAAGACCTTGCAACAAATGGTGAAAAATGGTGACATCTGGTCACCTTAAATAGGCCTGATGACATCGAAATGCCAATATCTAGTTATAGTCATAGCACCACAATCTGGTAGCAGGCATTGTGGCACATATAAATTACTTTGACATAGTCCTCCTATATTTACCCATTTAAATATAGTAGAGACACCAAATTTTGTGGGATGGTCTGAAATAACCCCCACTACTCAGGCAGTTAGACACACCCATTGGACACTAGGTGGCGCTATAATGTCAAATTCTACCCATAGGGGAGCAACAACAAAAAACTCCCTTAACCCTCTTAAGAGGGATAACACATCCTTTTATGTCTCATAGTTTAAAATTTGTGCAAATGGTTCAAAAGATTGACTTGTAGTAGAAAAAAATGCATATAAATTAATTATAATTTTAAGTTTAAGTCTTATATAATCAGTTTGTAAATAAATCTGTGATACACAAAATACCAGATCATTAATTATCTTAATTTTCATATATAGAATTCAATCAGTGGTGTGCGGTGGTGTTTTAAAATGAGAATTCCTCCCACTTTTTTATATATCAAATGTAAATTTATGTCCCTGTTACACTTAATTTTCCTGGTTAATCATTACATTAAAAAAAGAAGACTAAATACAATTCTATGTTGTATTTTTACACTAACTATGTAATGTTCTATTTATCAAAAACCAAGTATAAATTTGATCAAGTTAGTGTTTTTACGCATTTACACACTTATCTTCAGCAGTCATCAAGCTTGTACACACTGGTCACAGACACAGACACGAAGATGTACCTTTAATTTCCCCAAGCTGATTACTAAAACCCCCCACAGTCATCATGTTTTCAGGCCATTTCAAGTTTGTTTTTGTGACATAAAGCAGTGATATCTAAGTGGCTGAGTTGTTTACTTACTTTTTAATTAGTCTTCCCATTAACACCATCGTTGTCTTCGTTCAGGCCATTTCGAGAGTGCGCACGAAAACAAGAGGCGGGATTTATCGCACAAACCAATTATATCCAATCATAGCACGTGACTTTCCCCCATTCATTCTTTATTGCCCCCCATCAAGCTCACCGCACGCTTTAGGGGGTCTGTTAAAACTCAATGGGCTCAGGGGATATAAAAATTGGTGACTTTTACACTTTTTAATCTTGTAATATTCGCATTGTTTTATTTTTGTAATATCGATTATTTTGTCATAGAGTTTTTTTGAGAAGAAGCTGCTTCCCTTGCCTCCTCAGAAGAAACGCCCCTGAGTTCATTTCTGCTGTAAAGAAGCTCTAAAAAGACAATAGTGTCGTTATTCAGCTCAGTGTTGATTAAATTCAGTTCAATAACTGTAAAGTTTATTAATTATGAAATGAGTTTAATTCAGCTATAGAGCAGCTCTGCAGACTCCATCAGGTGACAGAAATGGAGAAAAAACCCTTGGGAGAAACCAGGCTCAGTCAGGGTTCAGTTTCTCCTCTGGCCAAAAGAGCAAACATGATGGGATTATGATTCCTGGCTGCATCACAAGTCAGATTATAGATTGATATCTTTCAAAATATTTCAACCAGCTCCTTTTGCTTGAAGATCGGGATACATAGCTGTCCATAGGGGTCTGTGCAGAGGACTTGTCCGCTTCTTGTGGTCTTTGCTGAGGATCTATATCTAGGGGCTGTCTAGTCAACGAGGTCTTCGCAGGGGATCTGTCTCTATAGGGCTCGTCTAGTTGTCGTGGTCTTCGCTGACTTTCAGGGCTGCATTGTGGTCGTCTCTGGGTGCAGGTCTACTATCTGGTCAAAAAAAATAAATCACCTTTATTTATATAGCGCTTTTTACAATGCCAATTGTTTCAAAGCAGCTTCACAGTGGTAACAGGAAAATAATGCAACAGAATTTGATTCGGCTGTACAGCCGCTCTGGTGAAAATGGTGATGTCATCCAGCTCATTTCAATTATCATATAGTGTCAATGCGGGCAGATCAGTAATATAGTTAAAATTTAAGTGTCCCCAACTGAGCAAGCCAAAAGCCAAAGGCGACGGTGGCAAGGAACCAAAACTCCTTCAGGGCCAGAATGGAGAAAAAACCTTGGGAGAAACCAGGCTCAGTCAGGGTGCCAGTTCTCCTCTGGCCGATGAACAAATAGTGCATGATTATGATTCTGGCAACATTACAGGTCAGAAGTCATATTAGATCAATAGATATTCGTAGTATTCGAAAGATTGGATCGTCACACCGGGGACGGGTTTAATGAGGATGTCGTGTCGATGCGGCATTTACAGGGGGGAGTTTAATTGACACAGTCTCTACAGACACTTCAGGGATGCGTTCGTCATGTCCAGGCTAAGGTCCACCATCTGGTCCAGATACGGCCCGGATCCGGCCGACTGCAGTAAACCTCGGGATAAACAGAGAGACTAACATTAGCGTAGATGCCATTCTTCTTATGATGTAACGAGTACATCAGGTGTTATGGGAAGTGTTCCCGGTTCCGGCTGACCTAGTTAATGCAGCCTAAAACAATCATTTAACTGATTTGAATAATATAAATTAAAAATGTTTTATGTGTATGCCATAGTAAAGAGATGTGTTTTTAGTCTAGATTTAAACTGACAGAGTGTGTCTGCTTCCCGAACAATGCTAGGAAGACTGTTCCAGAGTTTAGGTGCTAAATAGAAAAATGATCGACCGCCTGCAGTTGATTTTGATATTCTAGGTATTATCAACTGGCCAGAATTTTGAGACCGCAATAGACGTGATGGAGAATAATGCGTTAAGAGCTCGCTCAAGTACTGGGGAGCTAAACCATTTAGTGCTTTGTAAGTAATCAGCAAGATTTTAAAATGTATACAATGTTCAATAGGGAGCCAATGCAGTGTTGCCAGAACCGGGCTAATATGGTCATACTTCCTGGTTCTAGTAAGAACTCTAGCTGCTGCGTTTTGGACAAGCTGCAGTTTATTTATTAAGTGAGCAGGGCAACCACCCAGTAGAGCATTACAATAATCTAGCCTTGAGGCCATGAACGCATGAACTAACTGTTCAGCATTTTGCATTGAAAGCATGTGCCGTAATTTAGATATGTTTTTAAGATGGTAGAAACGTAGCTTTCAAATGAGAGATTGGTATCAAAGAGCACACCCAGGTTGCTAACTGACGACGAGGACTTGACAGAGCAGCCATCGAGTGTTAGACAGTATTCTAGGTTACTACTTGTGGAGTTTTTTTGTCCAATGATTAAAAATTCATTTTTTTTCTGAATTAAGTTGCAGGAAATTACTAGTCATCCAATTTTTTATATCAGCTATGCATTCCGTTAATCTTGTGAATTGGTAAGTTTCGTCAGGGCGTGAAGAAATATAGAGCTGAGTATCGTCAGCATAACAATGAAAACTAACGCCATGCTTCCTAATAATATCTCCCAGTGGTAGCACGTACAGGGTGAAAAGCAACGGTCCTAGCACTGAGCCCTGCGATACTCCATACTGAACTTGTGATCGGTGTGACATCTCTTCATTTACTGCTACAAACTGATAACGGTCAGATAAGTATGATTTAAACCATGCCAATGAAATTCCACTAAAGCCAACATAATTTTCGAGTCTATTCAAAAGAATGTTGTGGTCGATAGTATCGAATGCAGCGCTAAGATCGAGTAACACTAACAAAGATATACAACCACGATCGGATGATAAGAGTAAATCATTTGTCTCAGTCAATGAGCAGTCTCAGTACTATGATACGGTTTAAATCCTGACTGGAAATCCTCACAGATACCATTTCTTTCTAAAAAGGAGCATAATTGTGAGGACACTGCCTTTTCTAGTATTTTTGACAGAAAGGGTAGATTTGAAATTGGCCTGTAATTGACTAATTCTGTAGGATCAAGTGGTTTAATAATAGCCAACTTAAACGTTTTCGGTACATATCCTAATGTCAAGGATGAATGAATGATATTAAGAAGAGGATCTATGACCTCTGGAAGCATCTCTTTTAGTAGTTTAGTCGGTATAGGGTCGAGCATACAGTGGGGAGAACAAGTATTTGATACACTGCCGATTTTGCAGGTTTTCCTACTTACAAAGCATGTAGAGGTCTGTAATTTTTATCATAGGTACTCTTCAACTGTGAGAGACGGAATCTAAAACAAAAATCCAGAAAATCACATTGTATGATTTTTAAATAATTAATTTGCATTTTATTGCATGACATAAGTATTTGATCACCTACCAACCACTAAGAATTCCAGCTCTCACAGACCTGTTAGTTTTTCTTTAAGAAGCCCTCCTGTTCTCCATTCATTACCTGTATTAACTGCACCTGTTTGAACTCGTTACCTGTATAAAAGACACCATACAGAGTATGGATGGGGCCATGTATCGCGAGATCTTGGCCAACAACCTCCTTCCCTCAGTAAGAGCATTGAAGATGGGTCGTGGCTGGGTCTTCCACCATGACAATGACCCGAAACACACAACCAGGGCAACTAAGGAGTGGCTCCATAAGAAGCATCTCAAGGTCCTGGAGTGGCCTAGCCAGTCTCCATACCTGAACCCAATAGAAAATCTTTGGAGGGAGCTGAAAGTCCGTATTGCCCAGCGACAGCCCCAAAACCTGAAGGATCTGGAGAAGGTCTGTATGGAGGAGTGGGCCAAAATCCCTGCTGCAGTGTGTGCAAACCTGGTCAAGAACTACAGGAAATGTATGATCTCTGTAATTGCAAACAAAGGTTTCTGTACCAAATATTAAGTTCTGCTTTTCTGATGTATCAAATACTTATGTCATGCAATAAAATGCAAATTAATTACTTAAAAATCATACAATGTGATTTTCTGTATTTTTGTTTTAGATTCCGTCACTCACAGTTGAAGAGTACCTATGATAAAAATTACAGACTTCTACATGCTTTGTAAGTGGGCAAACCTGCAAAATCGGCAGTGTATCAAATACTTGTTCTCCCCACTGTACATGTTGTTGATTTTGATGATTTAACGAGTTTAGCCAATTCTTCTTCTCCTATAGCAGTGAATGAATGTAATTTTTCCTCAGTGACACTAATGCACTGTCTGATGTGATACTGTAGTAGACGGCTGCATGGTTATAATTTTTTCCCTAATATTATCAATCTTACAAGTAAAGAAGTTCATAAAGTCATTGCTGTGCTGTTTATAAACATCAGAAGTTGAAGCTTTATCTTTGGTTAATTTAGCCACTGTATCGAATAAATACCTAGGGTTATGTTTGTTTTCTTCTAAGAGAGTCGAGAAATAAGCAGATCTAGCAGTTTTTATGGTCTTTCTGTATGCAATCATGCTCTCTTTCCACGAAATGCGAAAAACCTCCAGTTTTGTTTTCTTCCAGCTGCGCTCCATTTTTCTGGCTGCTGTTTTAAGGGCCCGGGTGTGCTCGTTGTACCACGGCGTTGTACTATTTTCTTTAATCTTCTTTAAGCGCCGGGGAGCAACTGTGTCTAAAGTGCTGGAAAAGAGAGAGTCAATAGTTTCTGTTGCAACATCGAGTTCCTCTAGGCTATCTGGGATGCTGAGGAGATGAAACTGATGAGGAAGATTATTTACAAAGCAATCTTTAGTCGCAGCAGTGATAGTCCTGCCATATTTGAAGCGAGGGGACGGCTTTGCAGCCTTTGCTAAATTAAGTCTACATGATACTAGGTAATGATCTGAGATGTCATCGCTCTGCTGCAGAATTTCAACGGTATCAACATTTATTCCATGTGACAGTATTAGGTCTAAAGTATGATTACGGCGATGAGTGGGTCCTGACACGTGTTGCCTTACTCCAATAGAGTTTAGAATGTCTCTAAATGCCAATCCCAATGCGTCTTTTTCATTGTCTACATGGATATTAAAATCACCAACAATTAGGACTTTACCTGCAGCCAGTACTAACTCTGATAGAAAATCAGCAAATTCTCTGGTAAAGTCTGTATGGTGCCCTGGTGGCCTGTATACAGTAGCCAACACAAATGTCAAACGGGATTTATCAATTTCACTACATAACGTTACATAAAGCATCAAAACTTCAAAGGAATTATATTTGAAACTAGACTTGTGAGTAATACCGAAGATATTATTATATCTTAGCACCATCCCAGGAAGGATGGATACCATCTTTTTTCAACAGGTCAGGTCTGCCCCAAAAGCTTTTCCAATTGTCTATGAACCCTATGTTATTTTGCGGACACCACTTAGCAGACTATCATCATTCAATGGCTGGTTGTCTAAGTATCTCATCACTTCTTTTAACGGGGAGGGGACCAGAGCAAAAAACTTCATCTGCCATCGTACTTGCGAGTTTACACACCTCTTTAATGTTAATTTTGGTGATCTCCGACTGGCAAAGTCGAACATCATTAGTGCCGACGTGAATAATAATCTTAGAGAATTTACGATTAGCATTAGCCAGCACTTTTAAATTCGCTTTGATGTCAGGCGCTCTGGCTCCCGGTAAACATGTGACTATGGTGGCTGGTGTCTCTATTTTCACGTTCCGTGTAATAGAATCGCCAATAACTAGGGCACTTTCAACGGGATTCTCAGTGGGTGCATCACTGAGTGGGGAGATCATTTCCTAATGATATCTCCCAAGGGTAGCTTGTACAGTTTGAAAAGCAATGGTCCTAGAACTGAGCCTTGTGGTTCTTCATACTGAACTTGTGATCAATATGATACCTCTTCATTTACTGCAACAAATTGGTCAGATAAGTAGGAGATCCGTACGATTTGAACCATGGCAATGCAAGTCCACTAATGTCAACGTAATTTTCGAGCCTATCTAAAAGAATGTTGTGGTCGATAGTATCAAATGCAGCACAAATGTAGGTCCAGTGACATTAATAGTGAGATGTAACCATGATCAGACGATAAAAGCAAGTTGTAACTTTGATGAGAGCAATCTCAGTGAAGCCAAACCACACAACTCATAACCTAGAGAAACTGCATCTCCTGCCCAACGTGAAAAAAATATCAGAAAGAAATGTCAGAGGTGGTTCTTTAATTGATGTCACATTTAATCACTTTTTACTTTTTAAACGTTATTTTATATATCACTTATTGTGGCTTTTAACAGAAGAGATTTTTAGCTACACAAAAAAAAAAAAGTTGGTAGGTGTGACACTCCCAACCAAAAGCTAATTTCGAGTTTGTTTCAATTGGCCAGTATAGGACACCACCCTACGTAAATGAAGCTTATGACTAAAATCAAGGGGAAAATCAACCAGCTTTAGGCCTCTGCAAGAACATCAGCAAGAACTTTTGTTGTTGCAAGATTACTTGCTTAGTCATTTGAATCCAACATGTGAATCACATATTTATTACTAGTCACCACCTTTAAGCATTTTAACATCAGCACTTGACTTAAAAATGATGCAGCACCCATCAAATGGTTTCCATGTCTAAACTTAGGTTATTATACTTTGACCCCAGATTTTCATAAGTGGAGCTTCCTGACCAATTCTTTATTAGCACTGGATAGAAGAATTTCATGTGGATTCTTTGTAAATAAATGGAAACACGAACTATAACAATGTCTTGCTGCAGGGAACTGACCAGATATTGAAACTTTTTTTCCCCCTCCAGATAACTTAGAATTTCTGTTGGGGTTTATAGGCTGACGTGGTGTGACTCTGTTCACTATGTTTTGGTTTCTAAGAAGCTGAGGCCTTGCTTACACTGTAATAGGGTTATCTGTTACTATTTTTTTTTTTTTATCCTACTCACCACTAGGGGGCGCTTGTGTGTTAAAACCCCAGTCATTTAAACAGGTAGTAGAGTAGAAGTTAGTTTTGTTTTAGGTGGCTGCATCCGAAAACCTAGGCAGCTGCCTCGCTGCTTTATCAGGCAATGACTTGTAAGGCAGCTTAAGCGCACAGAGGTACCTTACAAAACTGATTTTGGACAGAGTTCTGAGGCAGCATTCAAAAGTTTAATGATCTACAGGAAAATAAAGCGAGCTTTGGTGAGAACTAAACAAATATTTAATTCGCTAGAAATGACATCAGAAGTATAAAACATTGGTAAAAACGTACATTTACACACAAACTGACCAGTAACCACAACTTTCAGACCCTATCTTTCTTTTTCTAGCTCAACTGTCACCGAATGGAACGCATAGGATTGTAGGATATCAAAGGCGAAGGATACATCTATGCTGCCTTCAAAAAACGATGAGATGACGGTATCTCAGGAGACAGGAAAGGAAACTAACCTTCCTATCTTGAAATGTGTCCTCATGTGGACACATGTGGGCTCTCTAGCTAATGCTAGATTGCTGTTCCTTTTGTAGATGGATTATTTAAATGTTGCTTTATATTTTGTCTTCTTGAATCTGTATTAGTAAATATATGGACATTGAGTGGAGTTAGGGGTTTCTCCCCAATGGATTGATCATTTTGTGGATTATCAAATTTCCCAAGTACAAGGATTTGAATTATTTGGATTATTTGAAGAACACATGAAGGACTTTTAGGAGTTTTTTTATCGTCATTTTGTATCATCACCAGCAGGACTTGGAAACCATCATAGACACTGACTATCCCTAGTCCAAAGATTCATTCATCTACATCCCTGAACTGATCAGATAAGCTTTTTGTATTCCATTTGCCATTCTTTTTCTATTGATCATATTACCTTACAGCCCATCTGCAGGTACATTGCTTTGATTTACTGTACTGGTTTTATTTCACTTCATTCTCATTTTCATGTACATACTGTATATTTTTTGGTTTTATTTCTTCTGGTTTACCAAAACATTTAGTTTACATAAAAGTATTAAGATTCATTCTGTCTTTATCGTTTGTGACAGTACACTGGGAAATGCATATTTTAGATTTTAGCATTTTAACATTTTAGCATTATTAACATTTTAAAGTTAATAGTTGGTGGGCCTCTCCTGTTATTCGGATATACGTGTATATAGCTTTGTGCCTCTATTGCAGACAGTGGTTATATAACACCTAGTATTACCTTTTTTATATACAGTGCATCCGGAAAGTATTCACAGCGCTTCACTTTTTCCACATTTTGTTATGTTACAGCCTTATTCCAAAATGGATTAAATTTATTATTTTTTTCCTCAATTCTACAAACAATAACCCATAATGACAATGTGAAAGAAGTTTGTTTGAAATCTTTGCAAATTTATTAAAAATAAAAAACGGGGAAAAAAAATCACACGTACATAAGTATTCACAGCCTTTGTCATGACACTCAAAATTGAGCGTCAAAATCCTGTTTCCACTGATCATCCTTGAGATGTTTCTACAACTTGATTGGACTCCACCTGTGGTAAATTCAGTTGATTGGACATGATTTGGAAAGGCACACACCTGTCTATATAAGGTCCCACAGTTAACAGTGCATGTCAGAGAACAAACCAAGCCATGAAGTCCAAGGAATTGTCTGTAGACCTCCGAGACAGGATTGTATTAAGGCACAGATCTGGGAAAGGGTACAAAAAAATTTCTGCAGCATTGAAGGTCCCAATGAGCACAGTGGCCTCCATCATCCGTAAATGGAAGAAATTTGGAACCACCAGGACTCTTCCTAGAGCTGGCTGCCCGGCCAAACTGAGCGATCGGGGGAGAAGGGCCTTAGTCAGGGAGGTGACCAAGAACCCGATGCTCACTCTGACAGCGCTCTAGCGTATCTCTGTGGAGAGAGGAGAACCTTCCAGAAGAACAACCATCTCTGCAGCACTCCACCAATCAGGCCTGTATGGTAGAGTGGCCAGACGGCACATGACAGCCCGCCTGGAGTTTGCCAAATGGCACCTGAAGGACTCTCAGACCATGAGAAACAAAATTCTCTGGTCTGACGGAACAAAGATTTAACTCTTTGGCCTGAATGGCAAGCATAATGTCTGGAGGAAACCAGGCACCGCTCATCACCTGGCCAACACCATCCCTACAGTGAAGCATGGTGGTGGCAGCATCATGCTGTGGGGAACCGGGCTAATATGGTCATACTTCCTGGTTCTAGTAAGAACTCTAGCTGCTGCGTTTTGAATGCAGGGCAACCACCCAGTAGAGCATTACAATAATCTAGCCTTGAGGTCATGAATGCATTATTTTTTGCAGAATTTTGCATTGAGAGCATATGTCGTAGTTTAGATATATTTTTAAGATGGAAGAATGCGGTTTTACAGATGCTAGAAACGTGGCTTTCAAATGAAAGATTGGTATCAAAGAGCACACCCAGGTTCCTAACTGACGACGAGGACTTGACAGAGCAGCCATCAAGTGTTAGACTGTATTCTAGGTTACTACGTGCGGAGGTTTTTTGTCCAATAATTAAAAACTCTGTTTTTTCTGAATTAAGTAGTAGGAAATTACTAGTCATCCAATTTTTTTATATAAACTATGCATTCCGTTAATCTTGTGAATTGGTAAGTTTCGTCGGGGCGCAAAGAAATATAGAGCTGAGTATCATCAGCATAACAGTGAAAACTAATGCCATGCTTCCTAATGATATCTCCCAAGGGTAGCATGTACAGGGTGAAAAGCAATGGTCCTAGTACTGAGCCTTGCGGTACTCCATACTGAACTTGTGATCGGTATGACATCTCTTCATTTACTGCTACAAACTGATAATGGTCAGATAAGTATGATTTAAACCATGCTAATGCAATTCCACTAATGCCAACATCATTTTCGTGTCTATTTAACCCCCTGAACCCGAAGAACGCGCCCGCGCGTTTTGCTGGATTTTTCCTCATGACAGTGTAAAACAACTTAAAATACTCCGTCATTTTTGGCCTCACAGACATGAACGATATGTCTTTACAAAGCTTAAAGTGTCTACTTTTATTTATGTACACTCAAAATAAAAACTAAATGTTGTGCTTTTCGCTAAATAAAGGAAACAAACAGGATGCGCGTTCTCCCGTCTGTCTCCCTGTGAAGTCCATTCTGAAATGCGTCTGAAAATGAACTCAGAACTCAGAGAATATTTGCCACACAGACACGACAGATATCTCTTTATAAAGCTTGGAATGTCTACTTTTAAATGAAGTCATTTATATAAAAAACAAATATACTCTGTTTATGTAATCCGTATGAAAACAGCGAGAGGTAGAGTTTCTCCAGCGGAGCCTCATTATCTGTAATGTGACCACACCCACGCGCGCAAAGCGATTCACATGCAAATCGTCCACGAGGAAGGAACGCAAACCTGTAAACGCCCCAATCAGCTTCTTCATTCTTCTGATTTCATCGAGTTCGGAAGACACACTGTGAGTTTACTTTGAATGGTAGTGTATATGGGGGCACATAGAATACATTTATTTTAAATTGTAAAAATATTTCACAATATTACTGTTTTTACTATTTTGGATCAAATAAATCCAGCCTTGGTGAGCAGAAGAGACTTATTTTTAAAAAAAAAACACTTTTGAACGGCACTGTAGGTCTAAAGTCTTTATGTAAATAATTTAATCATTAAGTGCTTAATATTAATCTGTAATGTTGCCAGAATCATAATCATACACTATTTGTTCATCGGCCAGAGGAGAACTGGCACCCCGACTGAGCCTGGTTTCTCCCAAGGTTTTTTTCTCCATTCTGGCCACTGAAGGAGTTTTGGTTCCTTGCCACCGTCGCCTTTGGCTTTTGGCTTGCTCAATTAGGGACACTTAAATTTCAACTTATTACTGATCTGCCCGCATTGACACTATATGATAATTGAAATGAGCTGGATGACATAACCGTTTTCACCAGAGCGGCTGTACAGCCGAATCAAATTCCGTTGCATTATTTTCCTGTTACCACTGTGAAGCTGCTTTGAAACAATTGGCATTGTAAAAAGCGCTATATAAATAAAGGTGATTTGATTTGATATGAAAAAATAATACATTCATTTTAAATTCATACAGGTTCAATTACCAAACATGCAATCCTAATTTAATTTAAATCAAACAATGATTTTACAAGATATGAGACCATTTCTGTTTCCCTTTTTTGTCCTTATTTAATCCCTCGCCATAGCAGCACCGTTTGAGATATCCTATAATCGTTTGCAATATAGGATCAGAGCCTGATTATTCCAAAATTCTACATTCAAACCAAAATATCTGACTTCCTGTTGGTTGGAGCTAATGACTGTAAATTAGAAAGTTGTCCGGTTCGAAGAGATCAATATACACTCACCTAAAGGATTATTAGGAACACCATACTAATACTGTGTTTGACCCCCTTTTGCCTTCAGAACTGCCTTAATTCTACGTGGCATTGATTCAACAAGGTGCTGAAAGCATTCTTTAGAAATGTTGGCCCATATTGATAGGATAGCATCTTGCAGTTGATGGAGATTTGTGGGATGCACATCCAGGGCACGAAGCTCCCGTTCCACCACATCCCAAAGATGCTCTATTGGGTTGAGATCTGGTGACTGTGGGGGCCATTTTAGTACAGTGAACTCATTGTCATGTTCAAGAAACCAATTTGAAATGATTCGAGCTTTGTGACATGGTGCATTATCCTGCTGGAAGTAGCCATCAGAGGATGGGTACATGGTGGTCATAAAGGGATGGACATGGTCAGAAACAATGCTCAGGTAGGCCGTGGCATTTAAACGATGCCCAATTGGCACTAAGGGGCCTAAAGTGTGCCAAGAAAACATCCCCCACACCATTACACCACCACCACCAGCCTGCACAGTGGTAACAAGGCATGATGGATCCATGTTCTCATTCTGTTTACGCCAAATTCTGACTCTACCATCTGAATGTCTCAACAGAAATCGAGACTCATCAGACCAGGCAACATTTTTCCAGTCTTCAACTGTCCAATTTTGGTGAGCTCGTGCAAATTGTAGCCTCTTTTTCCTATTTGTAGTGGAGATGAGTGGTACCCGGTGGGGTCTTCTGCTGTTGTAGCCCATCCGCCTCAAGGTTGTGAGTGTTGTGGCTTCACAAATGCTTTGCTGCATACCTCGGTTGTAACGAGTGGTTATTTCAGTCAAAGTTGCTCTTCTATCAGCTTGAATCAGTCGGCCCATTCTCCTCTGACCTCTAGCATCAACAAGGCATTTTCGCCCACAGGACTGCCGCATACTGGATGTTTTTCCCTTTTCACACCATTCTTTGTAAACTCTAGAAATGGTTGTGCGTGGAAATCCCAGTAATTGAGCAGATTGTGAAATACTCAGACCGGCCCGTCTGGCACCAACAACCATGCCACGCTCAAAATTGCTTAAATCACCTTTCTTTCCCATTCTGACATTCAGTTTGGAGTTCAGGAGATTGTCTTGACCAGGACCACACCCCTAAATGCATTGAAGCAACTGCCATGTGATTGGTTGATTAGATAATTACATTAATGAGAAATTGAACAGGTGTTCCTAATAATCCTTTAGGTGAGTGTATATAACGAATTTGGTGACTGTAGACAGAACTAACCCCCCCCCACTTTTGTCAAAAGGTGGCGCTACTGATCCCCTCCACCACACCCATTTCTAAGTCTTTGCCCGTATATACTGGACAGCATCTCTGATGTGTGTGTCGAGTTTCATGCAATTTTAAGCATTCTAAGAGTCTCAAAAGCATCGAAAAGGAATATTATAGTTTGATGTGTTGCCATAGCAACAGTATTTTAGATATCAAGAATGCTTTCACAGGTCTACATCTGCCATGTTTTGACATTATACTGATGAAGTTTGAAGCAAATCTGGTAAAAATAAGAGGGTGATTTCAAAGCATTTTGAAAGTGACACACTTCCTGCTGACAGTTGGTGGCACTATAACTTTGACTCACAATAGTCACATACATGTGATCGGCCTCTTACAACGAACACACAGCTGAAGTTTCATCAAAATTAATCAATGTATGCAGAACTTATAACACACTTCCTGTTTCCCTTTTCTCGCCATAAATTCATCTCCTCGCCACGGCCAAACCGTTCGAGATATCAAAAATCTGCTCTCAGTTTAGCATCCTCAATCTTGGCTTCATGCTGACCGAGTTTGGCGCTGATCGGAAAAATGGCCTAGGAGGAGTACATCAAATTCCAGAGCATGCATTATTCAAACAACCCATAATAGCCGACTTCCTGTTTGGCGAAGCTTATGACTATGAGTGCGGAAGTTGTTCGGCCCGATGAGATCTATAAGTGTATAAGTATGTAAAAAGCTGTGCGATACAGAGGCCCCCCCCAAAAAACATAAAAGTGACCGCTGCAGAGCCCCCCCCACGACCCCCACATGTCAAATTGTGCCTGGACCTGATGGCCGATGATTCCAACATGTGTGCAAAGTATCAAGAGTTTTCGAGCATGGTAAGGGCCCCAAAAGTGCCAGAAAAGTCGATAATAAAAAAAAAAAAAATAATTAAAGCTGCGAGCAGCGATGACAGGCCCAAGCCGATGGCAACGCCACCCCGGTGGCTTCAGGGCAACTGTGCACGACAGGCAATATGCATTTAAACAGGAGAGTATTTTAAAATCGCTCAAGTATGCCACATTTACCGCAGCAGCTGGTGCCACTATCACCACATGCCACACCCATGATGTCATTTAAATATAAATGAATTTTAATGTCATAGGATATAATAGGCCACTTTCAAATATGTGCAAAGTCATCTTTTGCAGCTCAAAATGTTGTAAGTCCAGAAGGCCAGTATTTAATTCAAGGTACTTGTATAGTTTTTTTTAAACTTATTTTTGACACTAAAGTGATAGTTATTTGTGATAGCCTATGATATGAAAGGGTTAAATTATCACCATCAAGAGAGACAGTGACACACACACACACACACAGAGTGAGAGAGACACCACCCCCCCACCCCCCCCCCCCCACACACACACACACACACACACACACACACACAGAGAGTGAGCCTGAGAGGGGGAGGGGGAGGGGGAGGGGGAGGGGGAGGACAGACAGAGAGAGGCAGAGTGAGGTTCAGATTGAACAAGATTTTAAACAAAAAAATACAAAAAAACATTTTTTAGCAATAGCAACAAGAGTTTTATCTTTAAAACAGTGTGACTTATCCAACCTGGTTCATAAATAAGGCTATACTCCCACCTTCTGGTTATTCTATATATCACATTGGCTCTCATTTTTTTGTCCTCAAAACAAAAAGCATTAATCTACTTATTTTTAAGTTACACACACTTAATTGTTTGAAAAAGAAACTCAAATGTGTTTTTTTTTTTTCTAATTAGGGCCCGAGAACCGATGGTGTGAGGACCCTATTGGAATTGCTTTGTTTATTATTAGGGCCCAAGCCCTAAAAGGGCGAAGGCCCTATTGTTCTTCTAAGGATTATTATTGTTATTATTATTATTATTATTTTTTTTTTCACAAATAACTATAACTTTAGTGTGAAAAATAAGTAAAAAAAAAAAAAAAAAAAAACCTATACAAATACCTTGAATTAAATACTGGCCCTCTGGACTTACAACATTTTGAGCTGCAAAAGATAACTTTGCACATATTTGAAAGTGACCTATTCTATCCTATGACATTAAAAATCATCTATATTTAAATGACATCATGGGTGTGGCTTGTGGTCATAGTGGCACCAGCTCCTGCAGTAAATGTGGCATATTCGAGTGATTTTAAAATATTCTCCTGTTTAAATGCATATTGCCTGTCGTGCACAGTTGCCCTGAAGCCACCGGCTTGGGCCCGTCATCGCTGCTTGCAGCTTTAATTATTATTATTTTTCTTTAAAGGTTTTTGGCACTTTTGGGGGCCTTAATGTGCTCAAAAACTCTTGAAACTTTGCACACGTGTCAGAATGCGCAGCCATTAGGGCCGGGCTGAAGATGGTACCTGGGCGTGGCAGGGGGGCTGTGTGTTATAACTTCTGCAAACATTGATTGATTTTGATGAAACTTCAGATGTGTGTTTGTTGTAAGAGGCCGATTACATGGATATGACTTTTGTGAGTCAAAGTTATAGCGCCACCAACTGGCAGCAGGAAGTGTGTCACTTTCAAAAACGCTTTGAATCACCGTCTTATTTTCACCCGATTTACTTCAAACTTCATCAGTATAATGTCAAAACATGGCAGATATAGACATCAGGAATCCATTCATATATGTTAAATACTGTTGCCATGGCAACGTGTCAAAGTTTAATAATCTTTTTGGGTGTTTTTGAGACTCTTAGAATGCTTGAAAATGCATGAAACTCGACACACACATCAGAGATGTCAGTCAGTAGACATGGGCAAAGCCTCAGAAACGGGCGGGGATGAGGGGCTCTGTAGCGCCACCTTTTGACAAAAGTGGGGGGTTAGTTTTACCTATAGTCATCAAACTCGGTACATATATTGTTTTCATCGAGCCAGACAACTTTCTAATTTACAGTCAGTAGCTTTGACCAACAGGAAGTCAGATATTTTGGTTTGAATGTGGAATTTTTGAATAATCAGGCTCTGAGTTTTTATAAACTCCTCGTAGGAGATGCATGGAATCGACACCAAACTCGGTCAACATGAAACAAAGACACTGAAGATGCTATATTGATAACAATTTATAGGATTAAAAAATAAGGACAAAAAAGGGAATTGTCTCAGAAATTGTCTCATATCTTGTAAAATCATTGTTTGATTTAAATTAAATTAAGATTGTATGTTCGGTACTTGAACCTAGATAAATTTAATATGAATGTACTATTTTTCTTATATATATATATATATATATATATATATATATATATTTATTTATTTATTTATTTTTTAAATATTTCTTCTCTCTCTCTGTCTGCCCTTTCATCATTCACCAAAAGAGGGCAGTATTGTTTTATTTTTTAAAACCTGCCCCCTCCCTCTCTCTCTCTGCCTCTGGCTCTTTGTGTGTGTGTGTGTGTGTGTGTGTGTGTGTGTGTGGAGGGGGGATGGGTGCAGCTGCAGCTGCTGTATTCTGAACTCATTCATTTGTAGGGCACTGCAATATAGTTTTATATAATTAGTTTAATAATTATGTTAATAAAAATATAAAAAGACCTTTAGATAAATACTGGACTTAAGGACTTAAAAAAATTTAAGCTGCAAAAGATAACTTCGCACTCTTTTCAAAGTGACCTATGACATCCTATAACATGAAATTCATCTACATTTAAATGATCTCATGGATGAGGCTATTGTGGTTAACGATTATATTTGCTGCAGTAGATGTGGCATATTCAGATTACTTTGATATAGTTCTTTTACATTTAACGGATTTAAAATCATATTGCAGCAAATGATAACTTCACATTTGAAATTAAACTATGACACTATATCACTATTCGGACAGGACTAATTTTCTAAATGACATTTGAGTTACAATTCTTATCACCTGACATCTGTAATTTCATGTACTCATTCAGACAGTACTCATTTTTTATTTATTTTTTTACAGAGGAGTGCGTGTGTGTTCCCTTTCAGTCGGTCACGTTTGACGTACGTCAGACGTCACAGACGAATTGGGATCACTTCTGGGAGCCCCTATCAGTTTCGAGTGTATACAGAATGGGCCAATGGCCATTGGCGTGCGAGATTTGCATCTGCATCGCACCGCGGGTATAAAGCGGAAGGAGATGCAGCGCACCTTTGTCATTCACTTCGGAGCCGATTGTGTGCTGCTGAAGAGTGTTCCTGTATTATACAGAGATAATCAGAACGAGAGAGTAGAAGCTCTGAGTGTTGGTGTGAAGACACAGCAGCGAGGACCGCAAGCTCACTGAGAGCAAAAACTGCTGTTATTACAGCAACTCTGTCAGTTCGGTGGGCGTTCACATTACTCTGAGTGCAAAACACAGGCTGCACTATTCCCTGTGTTTTTGCCGCGGCTATCTCCCTGGGTGCTTCAGCACGTTAAAAGAGCTTTTCCCCTAAAAGAGTACACGGGTGTGACACTGCGTCTTTTTCAAGACGTCATTCCACCCGTGCGTTTCTGGATGCGGTTGTTTCCTGTCCTTATTGACGGCCACGCCCTCTCTCACATAAGCATGTTGAGATTGTGTTCGTGGGTGATCCATGTTCTCTCAGAAAAGGAGAATGTGATCACGTTGGTGTGCTGTTCGTCTCTCCTTCCTCGTAAGGTTTGAGCGTTCAGCGTGCCGTGTGCCGTCTAGCTGCCAGCTGACAGCGCGGGTTGTCACGGCAACCCAGCGCGTCACTCGGCGCTTTAGATGCGCGGTCGAGACTCGAAACCTCAAACGGGGCTGAGTCCCTTCGCCTATTCCCCGATCTAGTTTCTCTTCTGGTGCACCAGAAAAGGGCTACTTCGGCTACTTCAGCCTGGGTGACCTGAGGATTACAGTGGGGCTTCCCTGCCGAGTACATCTCCGTGGGCCCCCACTCCTCTATCGCATCGCGAGCATGTTGAGACTGTGTTCGTGGGTGGTCATGTTCTCTCATGAGAGCATGGCCACGTCAGCGAGTTGTTCGCCTTGCCTTTTTCATAGGGGCTTGAGTGTCCAGCGCGCTGTGTGCTGTCTAACGGCCACGCTCACTGTCTCACATGCCTGCTGGTAGCTTTCAGATGGAATTGCTGGTCTTTAAAAAAGGGACCTAGCGTTTCATTTGGGGCTCTAGCAGAGGACAGATGTCAATCTCTACATCGGAGAGAGGGCTGTTATGTGCTGGAAATGAAGATGAGGCTGAGATTCCCACTATAATAGTGTGTGCTCATGCTGAATCAGATTCAGACTTGACAGCCATGCTTTCCCGGGTGGCTGAGGCGTAGTGCAACACGTAAATCGCCTTGCCCCTTGCCTTTTCCCCGGATGTGCATTGAAAAGCTTTGGCAGTGTGGAACTATTTGGTGCCAAAATATGGAACACCAAAGGGGCCATAATTCTGTATAAAGTTTTCCCCTCTCTCACTACCCTCATCGGTGGGGTGGCATAGCCACTGGCAGGCCACCTCTGCCCTGCACTCTTAAAAAGAGACTAGGGTAGTTCTGAGCTGAGGTTGAGCTGCGCACAGTGACTGATCATATTTAAAGTCACAGCTCTGTCCCTCGGCCAGACGATGTCCACCCTGGTCCAGAAACACCCTTGGCACCCAGAGATGGAGGGGACAGCTCTTCAGGAGGTGGTGACAGCACCGCTCCTTCTCCCGGAGGAGGGCCGGGAGAGAATCCTTTGTTCAGATTTGATTTCTGTTCCACCACTGGCCTTCGTGCCAGTGGTACCCAAAACTTCACTAAAAGAGCTGTTTCCAAAATCTCTGGGTGCCAAGAGAGCGCGCTTGGCGGTGTACAACGCTCCCATGCCTTGTCACCCTCCGGTGCCTCTCTTATCACCAGCAGGGGGTGCTGGCTGTGTCCAGGACGCACACAAGAGGCCTCCTCACACCCTTGCGCCCCCTCAGCGGAAGCAGGTAAGTGTTGCATTGCACACTCAGACCCCACTTCAGACCAGCCGATATGAAGACAGGCTTCTACAGCCCGTACTTCATTGTACCCAAGAAAGGCGGCGGGTTATGGCCAATCTTGGACCTGCGGTTCTTGAATCGGTCCCTTCACAGGCTGCCGTTCAGAATGCTAACGCAGAAACCCATCTTCAGGTGCATCTGTCCCCAAGATTGGTTTGCAGCGATCGACCTGAAGGACGCGTACTTTCATGTCTCGATTCTCCCTCGACACAGACCGTTCCTACGCTTTGCGTTCGAGGGACGGGCATATCAGTACAGAGTCCTACTCTTCGGGCTGTCCCTGTCGCCCCGTGTCTTCACGAAAGTCGCGGAGGCGGCCATTGCTCCCATGAGAGAGCATGGTGTTCGCATCCTCAAATACCTCGACGACTGGCTGATCCTGGCTCAGTCGCGGGCGCAGCTGTGCGAACACAGGGACATGGTGCTCAGTCACCTCAGCCTGTTGGGACTTCGGGTCAACTGGGAAAAGACAAACTCTGCCCCGTGCAGAGGATCTCTTTTTTCGGTATGGAGCTGAACTCGGTCAATCTGACAGCGCGACTCACAGAGGAGCGCGTCCAGTCGGTGTTGAACTGCTTGAATCCGTTCAAACGCAGGACAGCAGTACCACTGAAACATTTTCAGAGGCTCCTGGGGCATATGGCATCCGCAGCCGCAGTGACGCCGCTCGGATTGCTTCATATGAGGCCGCTTCAACACTGGCTACACGACCGAGTCCCGAGATGGGCATGGCAGAGCGGCTCATTCCGTGTCTCAGTAACACTGAAGTGCCACCAAACCTTCAATCCGTGGTCAGACCCTTCATTTCTACGGGCAGGAGTTCCCCTAGAACAAGTGTCCAGGCATGCTGTTGTCTCCACGGATGCCTTATCCACCGGCTGGGGGGCCACGTACAACGGGCTTGCAGTTTCGGGTCTGTGTACGGGGCCTCAACTGCAATGGCATATCAATTGCCTCGAGTTGTTAGCAGTTCGTCTTGCGCTGGGCCGCCTCAAAGGGCCGCTACGAGGCAAGCACGTTCTGGTCCGTATGGACAACTCTGTGGCCGTTGCGTACATCAACAAACAGGGTGGTCTACGCTCCCGCTGCATGTCACAACTCGCCCGCCATCTCCTCCTCTGGAGTCAGAAGCATCTGAGGTCGCTTCGTGCCACTCACATTCCGGGCCTGCTCAATCGTGCAGCCGACGAGCTCTCACGACAGCAAGTGCTCCCGGGAGAGTGGAGACTCCATCCCCAGGTGGTCCAGCTGATCTGGAGTCGCTTCGGGACCGCACAGGTAGACCTGTTTTCCGCCCCGGACACGTCCCACTGCCAGTTGTTTTATCGGCTCGGATGCGCTGGCACACAGCTGGCCCCGGGGTCTACGCAAATATGCGTTTCCCCCAGTGAGCCTTCTTGCACAGACACTGCAAAGTCAGGGAGGACGAGGAGCAGGTCTTGTTTGTTGCGCCGTACTGGCCCAACCGGACCTGGTTCCCGGAACTAGTGCTCCTCGCAACAGCACCTCCTTGGCCGATTCCTCTGAGGAAGGACCTTCTGACTCAGAGACGGGGCACCCTATGGCACCCGCATCCAGACCTCTGGAAACTCCATGTCTGGTCCCTGGACGGGACACGGAGGTTCTAGGTGACCTACCACAGGCTGTGACCTGCCACGTTGAAGTGGAACCTGTTCGTCGAATGGTGTTCTTCTCGACGAGAAGACCCCCGAAGATGAAGATGAAGGGTTGGAGCGAAGGCTGTCTCCCTCCACCCTCAAAGTGTATGTCGCCGCCATTGCTGCACATCACGATGTAGTTGAAGGTAAGTCCGTAGGAGAGCACGATCTGGTCGTCAGTTTCCTGAGAGGAGCGAGGAGATTAAATCCGCCTCGCTCTCACTCTATACCCTCTTGGGACTTATCTTAACCGCACTGCAGATAGCACCCTTTGAACCTTTGCAGTCAGTTGAGTTAAAAATTCTGTCTTGGAAGACAGTACTCCTGACTGCATTGGTTCCATCGAGAGGGTAGGGGACCTGCAGGCATTTTTGGTCGACGTATCGTGCATGGAATTCGGATATGTGCCCAAGGTTCCCACCACTCCCTTTCGGGACCAGGTGGAGAACCTGCAAGCGCTGCCTTCGGAGGAGGCAGACCCAGTCCTGGCTTTTCTCTGCCCCGTTCGCGCTCTGCGGACTTATTTGGATAGAATGCAAAGCTTCAGGACCTCAGAACAGCTCTTCATCTGTTACGGAGGCCAGCAGAAGGGAAAGGCTGTCTCCAAGCAGAGGATGGCTCACTGGATAGTGGATGCCATCGCCTTGGCGTATGAAACCCAAGGCATGCCTTGCCTGCTCGGGTTGAGGGCCCACTCCACTAGGAGTGTGGCCGCTTCCTGGGAGCTGGCGCATGGCGCCTTGCTGACAGATATATGTAGAGCTGCGGGCTGGGCGACACCTAACACGTTCGCTAGATTTTATAGCCTCCGTGTAGAGCCGGTTTCTTCCTGTGTGCTCGCTTCAAATAGCCAGTAACACAAAGTGCCCGTTCTAGTGTCGGCTTGCTGCGCCATTCTCCTCCTCATGGACCGGATACGTGCGCTGATATGCTCCAGTCGAGTTCCCCAGAACGGCGAACCCTGTTGAGTCCTCCGCAACCCGTGGAAGTCAGACGTGGCGGAGCGTCCGACGCCAGGTCTAACACTCGTATGCATTGGTGGAACTTGTGTTAGGCTGGATATCCATATGTTGTGACCCCTACGGGGGTCCCATATATGTATTCTTCCACAGTACGGCTCCCTACGGCGAGCCTGTGTCTTTCCCTTGGCAGTGCTTGCTCTGCCGTCTCTGTGCGGTGTAGTCTCCCGCCTGCATTGGCCGGGGCCACCCCTGGGACTTCCGTATGTTGTACTGCCCACGGCCAGTCCATACGTGTATATTCCGCATGATACCTCCCTACGGGTAGGATGTGGCTTCCACAGCGGCCCCCCTGGGCACGCTTTCCCAGCGTTATCCAATACTCTGCTGAATGAGTCTTGCGGAACAGCAGCAGTGACTCTCCCTGCGTGAGTTCCCCGCCCCGAACAGACGGCTGGGCGGCAGGGGCTGGGCGCTGGAAGTGGTAGTAACTGTGGCGTTTTCCATAGGGATCCCAATTCGTCGGTGACGTCCGACGTACGTCGAACGTGACCGACTGAAAGGGAACGTCTCGGTTACGTATGTAACCCTCGCCACGTACGTCCCGTCGCCACAGTTGCTGTACCATTACTGCATGGCCGAGTCACTAGTTCGGCTCCTCAGTGAAAAACACAGGTGCGCTGCATCTACTTCCGCTTTATACCCGCGGTGCGGGGCGGAGCGCGAGATGCAAATCTCGCACGCCAGTGGCCATTGGCCCGTTCTGTATACACTCGAAGCTGAAAGCATGCTTTTTGGTGCATAAGATTGGTGAACAAACAGTAGCTAAGGTAGGTCAAAAACACATGAAGAGAAATGTTAGGATAATACAACGTCAGCATTCAGACGGTATTCTGCACTCATTTGAAATTGACATTTGACATCATCTGACATAAAATTAATTAATAACATTTAATTGATCTCATAGATGTGGCTGTTGTGGTTCGTGGTCATAGCAGCACCAACTGCTGCAGTTAATGTGGTGAATTCAAATGACTTTGACATAGTCCTTTTATGTTTTCCCATTTTAAATGCCTATTGCCTGCCGTGCACAGTTAAGCTGATGCCACCGGGGTGGCGGTGCCACCGGCTTGGGCCAGTCATCGCTGCTTGCAGCTTTAATTATTATTATTATTATTTTTTTTTTTTTTTTCGAATTCTCTGGCACTTTTGGGGCCCTTAACGTGCTCGAAAACTCTTGAAACTTTGCACATATGTTGGAATCTGTGGCCATCAGGGCCGGGCCAAAGCTGGTACCCGGGCGTGGCAGGGGGGCTCGACAGTGCCCCCTTAAGCAGAGTCCGAAAACTTGGTCCATATATCAAACACACTTGCACATACATTTATGAAACTCGGTACACATATAGATCTCATTGGGCTGAACAACTTCCGCACTCATAGTCATAAGCTTTGCCCAACAGGAAGTGAGCTATTATGGGTTGTTTGGAAAACGCATGCTCTGGAATTTGATATACTTCTCCTAGGCCATTGTTCCGATCAGCGCCAAACTCGGTCAGCATGAAGTCAAGACATTGAGGATGCTAAATTGCGAGCGGATTTTTGATATCTCAAACGGTTTGGCCATGGCGAGGAGACAAATTTATGGCGAGAAAAGGGAAACAGGAAGTGTGTTATAATTTCTGCATACATTGATTCATTTTGATGAAACTTCAGCTGTGTGTTCGTTGTAAGAGGCCGATCATGTGGATGTGACTATTGTGAGTCAAACTTATAGCGCCACCAACTGGCAGCAGGAAGTGTGTCATTTTCAAAATGCTTTGAAATCACCATCTTATTTTTACCCTATTTACTTCAAACTTCATCAGTATCATATCAAAACATAGCAGATGTAAACCTGGTAAGCACTTCTTGATATTGTAAATATTGTTGCCATGGCAACACATCAAACTATAATAATCTTTTTCAACGCTTTTGAGACTCTTACAATGCTTCAAATTGCATGAAACTCGACACACACATCAGAGATGCCGTCCAGTAGATACGGGCAAAGACTTAGAAATGGGCGTGGTGGAGGGGCTCAGTAGCGCCATCTTTTGACAAAAGTGGGGGGGTTAGTTTTATCTACAGTCACCGAACTCAGTATATATATTGTCCTCTTTGAGCTGGACAACTTTCTAATTTACAGTCATTATCTCCGACCAACAGGAAATCAGATATTTAGGGCCCGAGGTGTGAGGACCCTATTGTAATTGCTCAGCCTATTATTCTTCTTCTCCAAAATTAATCACATTTTTGAGGGTCTAAACATGCTCAAACTCATGAGACTTTGCACACGCATCAGAAGTGGTGAAAATTTACATCTGATATGGGTTTCAGAATTAGGCGGGTCAAAATGGTTTGATAGCGCCACCTACAAAATTTAAATTAAGCCCCATACTGGCAACAGGAAATGGCCTGTTTTACACTGTGATTAACTCCTCATAGTGATTTAACCAGATCAACATCATATTTGGTCAGTCTAATCTAAAGGCCTTTGCGACGTTAAATTGTGAAGATCTTGAGTTTTCCCTGAAGGGCGTGTCCGTGGCGGCCTGACAAAATCTGATGTTTCGCCATGACACAGGAAGCTGTTGTAAGTCAGGCATACAATGTCCGATCTGCCCCAAACTTCATATGTTTGATGAGAGTCCTGGCCTGAAGACATCTACATATGAGTTTCAGAATTAGGCATGGCAAAATTGCTCGATAGCACCACCTACAACATTCCAACGAAGTGCCCCTCCCGCTACGTTTCACGTACAGGTATGAAATTCGGTACACACATGTAACAGCCCAATACCTACAAAAAAGTCTCCTGGTATGAAATCTGAAAACCAACAGGAAGTGAGATATTTTGAATTTTCTTTGCAAAATTGTTGCAAATTTTCCCATTTCCAGACGCTGTACTTTAACGAACTCCTCCTAGAGATTTAATCAGATCAACATCATATTTGCACAGTCTAATCTAAAGGCCTTTGTGATGTTAAATTGTGAAGATCTTGAGTTTTCCCTGGAGGGCGTGTCCGTGGCGGCCTGACAAAGTTCGATGTTTCGCCATGAAACAGGAAGTTGTTGTAACTCGGACATACAATTTCCGATCTGCCCCAAACTTCACATGTTTTATTAGAGTCCTGGCCCGAAGACATCTACACGCCAATATTCAGTTACAGGCATAGCGCCACCTGTGGGCAACAGGAAAGACCATGTTTTACACTGTGATGAGTATCCTCATTGAGATTTAACCAGAACAACATCATGTTTGGTCAGTCTAATCTTAAGGCCTTGGTGATGTTAAATTGTGAAGATCTTGAGTTTTCGCTGAAGGGCGTGTCCGTGGTGGCCTGTCAAAATCTGATGTTTCGCCATGACACAGGAAGCTGTTGTAAGTCAGGCATACAATGTCCAATACGCCCCAAACTTCACATGTTTGATAAGAGTCCTGGCCTGAAGACATCTACATGCCAATATTAGTTAGTCATAGCACCACCTGCTGGCAACAGGAAATGGCATGCTTTACACTGTAATTCCCTCCCAGAAACACATTTAAATATGCCATCAAGTCCCAAACTAAGTGCTAATGTATGCGATTTATTCCACAAAACAGGAAGTTGTTGTAACTCAGGCATACAGTGTCCGATCTGCCCCAAACTTCACGTTTGATAATAGTCCAGGCCTGAAGACATCTACATGCCAATATTCGGTTATAGTCAAAGCTCCACCTGCTGGCAGCAGGAAGTGTGGCACATTAAAGTGACTTTGCTATATTTTTCCTATATTTACCCACTTAAATGCATGTCGCCCACTATTCGCTGTTTTCCTGAGGCCACCGGGTGGCGGTGCTCCCGGGTGCGAGGGCCCTTTCATCGCTGCTTGCAGCTTTAATTATTATTATTATTAGGGCCCGAGCACCGATGGTGTGAGGACCCTATTGGAATTGCTCCGTTTATTATTATTATTATTATTATTATTATTATTCTCCCAAATGAATCGCTTTTTTGAGGGCCTAAACATGCTCGAAAACTCACGAAACTTTGCACACGCGTCAGAAGTGGCGAAAATTTACGTCTGTTATGGGTTTCAGAATTAGGGGTGGCAAAATGACTCGATAGCGCCACCTACAAAATTTCAACGAAGTGCCCCTCCCGCTACGTTTCACGTACAGGTATGAAATTCGGTAGACACATGTAACAGCCCAATACCTACAAAAAAGTCTCCTAGTTCTAAATCTGAAAACCAACAGAAAGTCAGATATTTACAATTTTCTTTTCAAAATTGTTGCAAATTTTGCCATTTCCAGACGTTGTACTTTACCTCCTAGAGATTTAATCAGCTCATCATCATATTTGCACAGTCTAATCTAAAGGCCTTTGCGACGTTAAATTGCGAAGATCTTGAGTTTTCCCTGGAGGGCATGTCCGTGGCGGCCTGACAAAGTTCGATGTTTCACCATGAAACAGGAAGTTGTTGTAACTCAGCCATACAATGTCCGATCTGCCCCAAACTTCACACGTTTTATAATAGTCCAGGCCTGAAGACATCTACATGCCAATATTTGGTTATAGTCAAAGCGCCACCTGCTGGCAGCAGGAAGTGTGACACATTGAAGTGACTTTGCCATATTTCTCCTATATTTACCCACTTAAATGCATGTCACCCACTATTCGCTGTTTTCCTGAGGCCACCGGGTGGCGGTGCTCCTGGGTGCGAGGGCCCTTTCATCGCTGCTTGCAGCTTTAATTATTATTATTAGGGCCCGAGCACCGATGGTGTGAGGACCCTATTGTAATTGCTCCGTTTATTATTAGGGCCCAAGCCCAAAGGGCAAAGGCCCTATTGTTCCCCTAAGGAACTATTGTTCCCTAAGGATTATTATTATAATTATTTTTCTTTCAAGGTTTTTGGCACTTTTGGGGGCCTTAACGTGCTCAAAAACGGAATGCGCGGCCATTAGGGCCGGGAAGAAGATGGAACCTGGGCGTGGCAGGGGGGCTCGACAGCGCCCTCTTGAATGCGATCTGAAACTTGGTCCATGTATCAAAAACGCTTGCATGTATTAGTATGAAACTCGGTACACATATAAAGCTCATCGGGCCAAACTACTTTCGTGCTCATAGTTGTACGTCAGCCCAACAGGAAGTCAGCTATTATGGGTTGTTTGAAAACACATGCTCTGGAATTTGATATACTCCTCCTAGGCCATTGTTCCGATCAGTGCCAAACTCAGTCAGCATGAAGTCAAGGCATTGAGGATGCTAAATTGCGAGCAGATTTTTGATATCTCGAACGGTTTGGCCATGGCGATTCACGAATTTATGGCGAGAAAGGTGAAACAGGAAGTGTGTTATAACTTCTGCATACATTGATTAATTTTGATGAAACTTCAGCTGTGTGTTCATTGTAAGAGGCCGATCACATGGAGGCCATCTTATTTTTACCCGATTTACTTCAAACTTCATCAGTATAATGTCAAAACATGGCAGATATAGACATACGAATGGATTCCTGATATTTGAAATATTGTTGCCATGGCAACGTGTCAAAGTTTATTAATCTTTTTGGGTGTTTTTGAGACTCTCTGCATGCTTGAAATTGCATGAAACTCGACACACACATCAGAGATGTCAGTCAGTAGACATGGGCAAAGCCTCAGAAACGGGCGGGGATGAGGGGCTCTATAGCGCCACCTTTTGACAAAAGTGGCGGGGTTAGTTTTACCTACAGTCACCAAACTCGGTACATATATTGTTCTCATCAAGCCGGATAACTTTCTAAATTACAGTCAGTAGCTCCGACCAACAGAAAGTAAGATATTTTGGTTTGAATGTGGATTTTTTGAAAAATCAGGCTCTGAGTTTTTACGTTTTCCTCGTAGGCGATTCATTCAATCACCACCGATCTCGGTCAACATGAAGCAAAAATACGGAAGATGCTAAATTGCGAACGGATATTGGATATCTCAAACGGTGTTGCCATGGCGAGCTATTAAAGTAATGACAAAAAGGGAAACAGGAAAAGTCTCATTTCGTCTAAAATCATTGTTTGATTTAAATTCAATTATGATTGTATGTTTGGTTATTGACCCTGAATGAATTTTAGAATGAATGTACTATATTTTACATCAATATATTGGTTTTCTTTAACATTTTGTATTTGGAGATTAATTCTTGACACTAAAAAATATTCTCTGAATTAAACATAATTTATTTCTATAAAAAATAATACTAACAATAGGAAAAAAAACACATTTGAGTTTCTTTTTAAAAACAATGAAGTGTGTGTCATTTAAAAATAAGCAGATAAATGCTTTTTGTTTGAGGACAAAAAAATTAGAGCCAATGTGATACATAGAATAACCAGAAGGTGGGAGTATAGCCTTATTTATGAACCAGGTTGGATATGTCCTTGAGAACACTTTTACAGATTAGTTTTACCTACAGTCACCAAACTCGGTACATATATTTTTCTCATCGAGCTGGACAACTTTCTAATTTACAGAAATAAATGTAAATTTTATTGCTTGGGCCCGTCATCGCCCGTCATCGCTGCTCGCAGCTTTAATTATTATTATTATTATTATTATTTATTTTTTCGACTTCTCGGGCACTTTTGGGGGCCTTAACATGCTCAAAAACTCTTGAAACTTTGCACACGTGTCGGAATGCGCAGCCATTAGGGCCGGGATGAAGATGGTACCTGGGCGTGGCAGGGGGGCTCAACAGCGCCCCCTTGAATGAAATCTGAAACTTGGTCCATAAATCAAAAACACTTGCATGTATTAGTATGAAACTCGGTACACATATAGAGCTCATCGGGCCGAACAACTTTCGTGCTCTAAGTTATGTGTCAGCCCAACAGGAAGTGAGCTATTATGGGTTGTTCGGAAAACACATGCTCTGGAATTTGATATACTCCTCCTAGGCCATTGTTCCGATCAGTGGCAAACTCAGTCAGCATGAAGTCAAGGCATTGAGGATGCTAAATTGCGAGCGGATTTTTGATATCTCGAACGGTTTGGCCATGGCGAAGCAACAAATTTATGGCGAGAAAAGGGAAACAGGAAGTGTGTTATAACTTCTGCATACATTGATTAATTTTGATGAAACTTCAGATGTGTGTTTGTTGTAAGAGGCCGATCACATGGATATGACTTTTGTGACTTTTGAAAGTCATAGCGCCACCAACTGGCAGCAGGAAGTGTGTCACTTTCAAAAATGCTTTGAATCACCATCTTATTTTCATCCGATTTACTTCAAACTTCATCAGTATAATGTCAAAACATGGCAGATATAGACATATGAATGGATTCCTGATATGTTAAATACTGTTTCCATGGCAACTTGTCAACGTTTAATAATCGTTTTGGGTGTTTTTGAGACTCTTAGAATGCTTGAAAATGCATGAAACTCGACACACACATCAGAGATGTCAATCAGTAGACATGGGCAAAGCCTTAGGAACGGGTGGGGATGAGGGGCTCTGTAGCGCCACCTTTTGACAAAAGTGGGGGGGTTAGTTTTACCTACAGTCATCAAACTCGGCACATATATTGCTCTTATCTTGCCGAACAACTTTCTAATTTACAGTCAGTAGCTCTGACCAACAGGAAGTCAGATATTTTGGTTTGAATGTGGAATTTTTGAATAATCAGGCTCTGAGTTTTTACGTTCTACTCGTAGGCGATGCATGCAATCGACACCAAACTCGACATGAAACATGAAACAAAGATATTGAAGATGCTATATTGCGAACGATTGTAGGATATCTCAAACGGTGCTGCTATGGTGAGGGATTAAATAAGGACAGAAAAGGGAAACATAAATTGTCTCATATCTTGTAAAATCATTGTTTGATTTAAATTAAATTAAGATTGTATGTTCGGTAATTGAACCTGGATGAGTTTTAAATGAATGTAATAATTTTCAGATCAATATATTTATGTTTTTAAAATTTTCTTCTAAATTTCACTCTCTCTCTCTCTGTCTGCCCTTCCCTCAATGACCAAAAGATGGCAGTATTGTGTTAGTTTTAACAGGGTTATTTTAAAATCTCTCTCTCTCTCTGCCTCTCTCTCTTTGTGTGTGTGTGTGTGTGTGTGTGTGTGTGAAGGGGGGATGGGTAATGGGCCTGCAGAATTCTACAGCATTCTGATGGTGTAAAGATTAACTCTTTCATTTTTAGTGCACTGACAATATAGTTTTATATAATTAGTTTAATAATTGTGTTAATAAAAATATAAAAACACCTTTAGATAAATACTGGACTTCTGGACTTAAAACATTTTGAGCTGCAAAAGGTAACTTTCATTTCTGGGTTTATATTCATATAGCAGCAAATGAAAACTTCACATTTGAAATTAAACTATGACACTATATCACTATTCGGACAGGACTAGTTTTCTAAACGACATTTGAGTTACAATTCTTATCACGTGACATCTGTGATTTCATGTACTCATTCAGATAGTACTCTTCTTTTTTTTTTTACAGAGGAGTGAGTGTGTGTTTTCTATACATGGGCTTTACAGAAGGTCATGTGCTGTGTTTGCAAAGATCACGTATGATGCATATGTCTTTAAATTAATTATTTACTGATATAATTCAAATTTATTAAAAAAGTACATTTCACATGATTTTATAAAAGTCGCTGTTTATAATAAACTTCCATAAAATTTAGACACGCATCTTACTCTTACCTGACACTGATATTAAAATCATCATTGCAGTTTCTGTGAATTGGCTCCATTTATTAATTTTGTAATTTTTTTTTTTTTATTGGATACCACCCATATTGAAATAAAAGCATGCTTTATGGTGCATAAGATTGGTGCACAAACGGTAGCTAAGGTAGGTCAAAAAACACATAAAGAGAAGTGTTAGGATAATACAATATCAGCATTCGAACGGTATTCTGCACTCATTTCAATTTGACCTTTGACATCATCTGACATGAAATTCCTTTAAATTTAATTAATCTCATAGATTTGGCTGTTGTGGTTCGTGGTCACAGCAGCACCAACTGCTGCAGTTAATGTGGTGAATTCAAATGAATTTACATAATCCCTTCTCATTTACCCGCTTTGATTGCATATTGCCTGCCGTGCACAGCTGCGCTGATGCCACCGACTTGGGCCCGTCATCGCTGCTCGCAGCTTTAATGTTAGTATTATTTTTTTATAGAAATAAATTATGTATAATTCAGAGAATATTTTTTAGTGTCAAGAATTAATCTCCAAATACAAAATGTTAAAGAAAACCAATATATTGACCTAAAATATAGTACATTCATTTTAAAATTCATTCAGGGTCAATAACCAAACATACAATCATATTTTAATTTAAATTAAACAATGATTTTAGACGAAATGAGACTGTTTCCCTTTTTTGTCCTTATTTAATTCCTCACCATGGCAACACCATTTGAGATATCCTATAATCATTCCCAATATAGCATCTTCAGTGTCTTTGTTTCATGTTGACCGAGTTTGGTGTCGATTCCATGCATCTCCTACGAGAAGTTTATAAAAACTCAGAGCCTGATTATTCAAAAATTCCACATTCAAACCAAAATATCTGACTTCCTGTTGGTCGGAGCTAATGACTGTAAATTAGAAAGTTGTCCGGCTCGATGAAAACAATATATGTACCGAGTTTGGTGACTGTAGATAAAACTAACCCCCCCACTTTTGTCAAAAGGTGGCGCTACTGAGCCCCTCCACCAAGCCCATTTCTAAGTCTTTGGCCGTATCTACTGGATGGCATCTCTGATGTGTGTGTTGAGTTTCATGCAATTTGAAGCATTCTAAGAGCCTCAAAAGCATCGAAAAAGATTATTATAGTTTGATGTGTTGCCATGACAACAGTATTCTACATATCAAAAATCCTTTCACGTGTCTACATCTGCGGTGTCTTTACTGATGAAGTTTGAAGCAAATTGGGTAAAAATAAGACAGTGATTCAAAGCATTTTTGAAAGTGACACACTTCCTGCTGCCAGTTGGTGGCACTATGACTTTGAGTAACAAAGGTCATATCCATGTGATCGGCCTCTTACAACGAACACACAGCTGAAGTTTCATCAAAATCAGTCAATGTTTGCAGAAGTTATAACACACTTCCTGTTTCCCTTTTCTCGCCATAAATTCATCTCCTCACCACGGCCTAACCGTTCGAGATATCAAAAATCCGCTGGCCATTTAGCATCCTCAATGTCTTAACTTCATGCTGACCGAGTTTGGCGCTGATCGGAACAATGGCCTAGGAGAAGTATATCAAATTCCAGAGCATGCGTTTTCCGAACAACCCATAATAGCTCACTTCCTCTTGGTCGGAGCTAATGACTGTAAATTAGAAAGTTGTCCGGCTCGATGAGAGCAATATATGTACCTACAGTTTGGTGACTGTAGGTAAAACTAATCTGTAAAAGTGTTCTCAAGGACATATCCAACCTGGTTCATAAATAAGGCTATACTCCCACCTTCTGGTATATGTATCACATTGGCTCTAATTTTTTTGTCCTCAAAGAAAAAACATTAATCTTCTTATTTTTAAATTACACACACTTCATTGTTTGAAAAAGAAACTCAAATGTGTTTTTTTTTCTATTGTTAGTATTATTTTTTTATAGAAATAAATTGTTTAATTCAGAGAATATTTTTTAGTGTCAAGAATTATTCTCCAAATACAAAATGTTAAAGAAAACCAATATATTGATCTAAAATATAGTACATTCATTTTAAAATTCATTCAGGGTCAATAACCAAACATACAATCATAATTTAATTTAAATCAAACAATGATTTTACAAGATATGAGACAATTTCTGTTTCCCTTTTCGTCATTATTTGATCCCTCGCCATAGCAGCACCGTTTGAGATATCCTATAATCGTTTCGCAATTTAGCATCTTCCGTATTTTTGCTTCATGTTGACCTAGTTTGGTGGAGATTGAATGAATCGCCTACGAGGAAAACGTAAAAACTCAGAGCCTGATTTTTCAAAAAATCCACATTCAAACCAAAATATCTTACTTTCTGTTGGTCAGAGCTACTGACTGTAAATTAGATAGTTGTCTGGCTCGATGAGAACAATATATGTATCGAGTTTGATGACTGTAGGTAAAACTAACCCCGCCACTTTTGTCAAAAGGTGGCGCTACAGAGCCCCTCATCCCCGCCCATTTCTGAGGCTTTGCCAATGTCTACTGACTGACATCTCTGATGTGTGTGTCAAGTTTCATGCAATTTCAAGCATGCTAAGAGTCTCAAAAACACCCAAAAAGATTATTAAACTTTGACACGTTGCCATGGCAACAATATTTACGATATCAAGACGTGCTTACCAGGTTTACATCTGCTATGTCTTGACATTATACTGATGAAGTTTGAAGTAAATTGGGTGAAAATAAGATGGTGATTCAAAGCATTTTTTAAAAAGTGACACACTTCCTGCTGCCAGTTGGTGGCGCTATGACTTTGAGTCACATATCCATGTGATCTGCCTCTTACAACGAACACACAGCTGAAGTTTCATCAAAATTAATCAATGTATGCAGAAGTTATAACACACTTCCTGTTTCCCTTTTCTCGCCATAAATTTGTTGCTTCGCCATGGCCAAACCGTTCGAGATATCAAAAATCCGCTCGCAATTTAGCATCCTCAATGTCTTGACTTCATGCTGACTAGGTTTGGCACTGATCGGGTGAATCGCCTAGGAGGAGTATATCAAATTCCAGAGCATGCGTTTTCCGAACAACCCATAATAGCCGACTTCCTGTTGGGCTGATGTATAACTTAGAGCACGAAAGTTGTTCGGCCCGATGAGGTCTATATGTTTACCCAATTTCATACATCTACGTGCACGTGTGTTTGATATATGGACCAAGTTTTCCGACCCAGGTTAAGGGGGCGCTGTCGAGCCCCCCTGCCACGCCCGGGTACCAGCTTTGGCCCGGCTCTGATGGCCACAGATTCCGACGTGTGTGCAAAGTTTCAAGAGTTTTCGAGCATGGTAAGGGCCCCAAAAGGGCTTGGGCCCTAATAATAATAATCCTTAGGGGAACAATAGGTCCTTCGCCCTTTCAGGGCTTGGGCCCTAATAATAATAATCCTTAGGGGAACAATAGGGCCTTCACCCTTTGGGTTTGGGCCCTAATAATAATAATCCTTAGGGGATAGGGGAACAATAGGGCCTTCGCCCTTTCAGGGCTTGGGCCCTAATAATCCTTAGGGGAACAATAGGGCCTTCGCCCTTTGGGCTTGGGCCCTAATAATAATAATCCTTAGGGGAACAATAGGGCCTTCGCCCTTTCAGGGCTTAGGCCCTAATAATCCTTAGCAGAACAATAGGGCCTTCGCCCTTTCAGGGCTTGGGCCCTAATAATAATCCTTAGGGGAACAATAGGGCTTTCGCCCTTTGGGCTTGGGCCCTAATTAAAGCTGCGAGCAGCGATGACGGGCCCAAGCCAGTGGCACCGCCACCCTGGTGGCTTCAGGGCAACTGTGCACGACAGGCAATATGCATTTAAACAGGAGAGTATTTTAAAATCGCTCGAATATGCCACATTTACCGCAGGAGCTGGTGCCACTCTGACCACAAGCCACACCCATGATGTAAAACCAACCTTTGTGAACCAAAATAAACTGTTGCAGTTTCACAATACATGAATTACACTTAACAGTAAAATGTTGCAAATCTTTTTTACTTACACTTGAAAGATGATTTACACCTTTACAAATCTTCTCTTGCGCATGTAAATTTAATTTACGCTTGCAATCTTATGTACACTTTCACAAATCTTACCCTGCACATGTGATTCTTTATGGCATCATTTTACCTTCATACTACAGAGAAAGAGGGGTACCTATGGCAAAATACTCATTCCTTTCTCTAATTGCTCTATTACCAAAAGACTTGTTAGCGGTTACCCATTTTTACGGTTCCACCAAGGAGATGTTAGATTAACCTCTGCCAGCAATGGCAAAGAAGACAGAGAGTGGGTCGCAATGGTGACAATGTCCACCTTTATGCTCTGTCCCTCCCTTGCAAAGCGCCAGGAAGATATGTTAACATTGTTTCATCACTATGTCCACACTATCACCTCCAAAACACAAGCTGGAGGGGCTACTTTCATCCCTACGCCAGCATATCATTCTTATGCGAATACAGAGGGAACATATTGCTTCTACCCCCGTACTCAAAGTATCAGTGTCGGCAATTGATGAGGAAATGGGACGCGAATGGCACTATTGCCCACTCTCCTCTTCAGTACCCACCTTTTACAGAGGGAACACATGGCATACCACCTCTGACTTGCTAGTACTACATCATATGCGGATACAAAAGGAACATATCACTACTACTTTCGTACTTTTAGTACTAGAGAGGGCGACAGATGAGGAAGTGGGATGCGAACGGCGGTATTATACTCTTCCGTATCAGCCCATTTAGTTACAGAGGAAGTACATAGCTACCACCTCCATGCCTCCAGTACTGGAAAAGCAATAGATGAAACCGTGGGATACAAGCGGCAGTATTGCCAACCTGTTTCATCTATATCAGCCTATTAAATATGATTACAGATGGAGCACATTGCTACTACCTTCATATTTGCCATACCGGAAGGGAGAAACAGCCGAGAGCGTGGGACGCGAGTGGAGGTCTTGCACACTTCTCTCTACTGAAACTTCTTTAATAACCCAGCAGATGTGTCTACCCGTACCAAGCAAAGTGGAAGGACACAAGTGGCGGTATTGCCACCATCTTCACAATTTTGTTAAGAAATAACAGGGAGCTCAACTGGGAAGGCACCTGATGAGAGAAAGTGGATGCAACAGCGATTATGCCCACTCTTCCAGTAATATTAAGGGTGACAGATAAGGAAATGAGACAAACAAGCAGGGGACAAAGGGGAACTGAACTAAAAATCCTAGATGATTAACAAAGAACGCTAAGACAAGAACTGAACAGAGAAATATGTGAAAAAAGATTAAAAAAACTCTACACATGACATTTAGCTCCATTATCTAAAAAACACACTTATACTTCTCACTCGTTGGGATAGAGAAGGCACCTTAAGAGGATTAAATATATTGCCATTCTCATTTAACATACATACTGCATGTAAATGCAGTGGAAGTGCGTAGCCACAGATGAAAAAAGGGGAATAACGTCGCCGTTCATTTTAAACCAAAATGTGTAATTGTATAGATACAATGTTAAGATCCCCTTGGGGAGGGGTGACGGTGAAATGGGAATGCAAGGGGATGAGACTTTCGCTTAGTGGCTGAACAAGCCCAAAAGCCCTACACATCGCTAGCTGATGATTTTCTTAGCACTTTCCTGCATCAGGGACATTAACATTCCCTGAGTAATTCACTGCGAGAGCTGGATATGAATGCTTGGTTCAGAAAACAAAGATTTCACCCGGGGAGAGTGCAGTTGCCATCTGTCAAGTTCAACCTTACAGATACATAAGGGAACAAAACCCCATAAGGTTTTCACTGCTTTCACCCGTCAATGCGTGAGATCAGCCCTCAACCAAGCATCAGTCTATATGTCTGCTTGGGAGAGAGCTACTGCTCAAACTCAACCACATAGACTGAACGTCTCAGTTACGTATGTAACCTTAGTTCCCTTTCAAGGGAACTCGCGCTGCGTCACCGCGTGGGAACGCCTCTGCGTGATTGCGTCATGAAGCACCTATGGAATCAGTCCAATGGAGTGATGGAACGTCATAGGCGGGTGACGTCATCCACCAGGAAATTATAAAGCACACCTGCACCAAACACAGTCAGCTTCTGAAGTAGACTGAAGCAAGACAATCGCAGGCATGCAGGGAGTATGGCAGAGTGACACAGCGTCTCGTTCCCTATTCAGGGAACTAAGGTTACATACGTAACGGAGACGTTCCCTTTTAATGGAACTCGCGCTGCGTCACCGCTGTGGGAACGCTATCCCCATGTCTCCATAGGAGCCAGATGCCCATCCGTGTGAACATTGTGCACTACGAATCGAGCACCCGTGCCCCCGGTGTAGAGCTGAGGTCAAGTTAGTAGAACCTCACAAACGTATGCGGCGAGGACCACCCCGCCGCATCACAGACTTCTTGTAGGGATACTCCTGACAGTAATGCTTTAGAAGCAGCCATACTCCTGGTTGAGTGAGCCCGTACAGCCAAAGGTGAAGGCTGACTGGCCGCCTCATAAGCAAGTGAGATGGCCTCGACCACCCACTTGCTCATTCTCTGCTTAGATGCCGGGCACCCCCTCGAGGGTGACCCAAAACACACGAACAACTGTTCAGCCTTTCTCCACAGGGCAGCTCTGTGGACATAAGCATCTAGAGCCCGAACTGGGCAAAGCAGATTGAGTCTTTCCTGGTCTGACGTCCAGAAGGGAGGAGGACAGAAAGGCATGCAGTATGACTGGTCTTACAGTATTAGTAGGAACCTTCGGAATATAGCCCGGCCTAGGGTGTAAGAAGGCCTTAACCATACCAGGCGCGAATTCCAAGCACGAGGGTGCCACTGACAGAGCTTGAATGTCTCCTATTCTCTTGAGAGACGAAATAGCAAGCAAAAAGATCATTTTGCATGAGAAACTTCTCAGGAACTTCTTCAATAGGCTCGAAAGGAGCCTTTGAAAGGCCCTGCACACAATGGCCCCCCTAGTGTGAACTGCAGGTCTTAACCTCAAAGTGCCAGGAAGGAAACATGTAATTAGAGGTTGTCGCCCCAAAGATACACCACCCAAAGGAGTGTGGTAAGCAGCTAAGGCCGCCACACACACCTTTATTGTGGAGGGGCTAACCCCGCGGAGAATCTTTCCTGCAGGAAGTCCAGCACCGGGCAGTTAACTGGGTCCCAATGGTGATTTCCGCACCATGAAGTGAAAAGTTTCAGGGCATAAAGTTACCTCGTGGAGGGAGCTCTGGAGTGGAGGATGGTCTCAACAACCTCGGTTGAGAGACTTGAACTTATGAGCTGGATGAGCTGGATAACCACAGGAGCTCCGCAACCTCGGTGTGGAGTCCCCACCTGAGGTCTGGCAGGAAGTGCTTCAGAGACTGAAACACCGCCATCATTCCTAGGCGATTATGTGCCATGAGAGCTGATGGACCTGCCACAGACCCTGAGCCGAGTGACCACTCATGATAGCTCCTCAGCCCGCGAGGGAAGACTCTGTCGTTAGCGTAACGCGACGAACATGAGTCCCCAACACCGGCCTTTGGGACATACACCAAGGATCTTTCCACTTGACTAAAGCACGAAGGCATCGCCGCGTGACTTTGATCATGCGGAGCGGGTATCCCCTCGGGGAAAACCCCTTGGTTCTGAGCCACCAATGCCACTGTCTTATGCTCAACAGGCCAAAAGGTATCCCGTTGGACGCAGCTGCCATAAGACCTAGCAGTTTCTGAAACTGTTTGACAGTGAGCCTAGCTTTGGTTCCTTTACTGCTGAGAGAATTGATGCAATACGTACAGGCGACAGATGAGCCCGCATCGCCACCGAATCCCATACTACGCCCAGATAAGTGGTTCTCTGTACTGGAGAATGCACACTTTTCTTTGCGTTCAGCCTCCACACCAACTTTTCCATTTGAGCAAGCACAACATCTCAATGTTGAACCGCCATATGCTCTGTTACTGAGCAAAAGAGCAACCATATCGTTGATATAAATGAGTATGCGGGTGCCCTGCAGGCGCCGCGGCGCTACTACAGCCTCCACACATGCCGTGAAAGTGGGGTTACAAAACTAGACCGAAAGGAAGTACCCGATATTGGTACGCTTCTCCCCTGAAAGCGAACCTCAGGGACCTCCTGTGTTATAGAAGGATGAATACTCTCTATCCTTCTTTGGCACAATGAAGTAACGGCTGTAAAACCCTGACTTCCAGCTGGGAGGAGGAACCCCTTTTTATAGCCTCCTTTCGCAGAAGAGTCTCTACTTCCTGTGTCAAAACCAGAGCCTGCTTCTGCAGGACCCACCAAGATATATTTTTCAGATGTTTCCACCAAAAAATCTCTAATGGTACCAGTCCCTCAAGACTGGCCTCTGGTATACTGCGAACAGCAAGCGCAGTGCCCTGAAGCGGCGAACCAGCAGGGAACAACTGGCCAGACTGCTCTAAGACCCTCTGTGGAGGGGGCGGGCCACCCTAGGGTGGTTCGCGAGGACCCTCTACGCCCTGGCATTGCGGCGGGGTTGGCAGAACGGTCCCCTGAGGGCACCGAAGGGAGACGGGCCCCATATAATGAGGTGGACACCGCCTTCCTACGGAGGGGACTACCCTCAGAAGCCTGACACTGATGGCATCAGGACTTTTTATTTGACGAAGCCCTCTTCGTGACAATAACGGTCCTCAGATCCGCCTTGCCCTTAGAGGACTTCGCTCTTCCACATTTTGAAATTAGAAAGGGCACGAAGCACTCAGCGCGTGCCCTTACCATAAACATGGATTTTAGAAATAGTATTTCACATAGGCATCTACATTTTTTCAAGCCAAAAAGATATATGATTTAATTTCTCAAAATTAAATACATTCAAAACCAATCAATCAGACAGGCTGAATATTCATATTAGAATCTAAAACGCAAAAAGAATCATGACATGAACATAGAGAGAAAGGGAAATAAATCCCGTCTGCTCAGTTCCCTCTGCTTATAAATAAATTGCGGATACATAATCTACGTGTTGCCTCGGCAATGCGAGATCCAAGCCATTGATTCTTTATTGCAGACCGTAATCTATGCGCTGCCTCAGCAAACGCGCGATCCGAGCCACTAGATTCTTTATAGAAGACTGCAATCTACACGCTGCCTCGGCAAACGCGCGATCCGAGCCATTAGATTCTTTATTGCAGACTAATCTACGCGCTGCCTCAGCAAACGCGAGATCCGCCACTAGACTCTTTATTGCAGACTGTAATCTACGTGCTGCCTCAGCAAATGCGAGATTCACTATGTGCTTTTCTTACACATTTGGGAAATTTATGAATGAACAATGTCAGCCCAACGAGAGCTGACGCACATACATATGATTACTGCCTCTGCGCTTCACTCGGGGCGGAAGAAACCGCAAAGCGTGCTTCCAACCCTGAGATGAAACACTGGACCTGGCAGGTGGAGGCAGAGAAAGGGTGATGCCCGTCTCTAACCCCTCTGCCAGATCCATTCACGATCCCCACGACTGAAGCCGCCGCTCTGCCTCGGCAGAAGCGGGGATCCGAGCCGCGGGGAACGTGAGCCGAAGCGTTCTCCTCGAAGAGCACTCGGCGGGAGGGCAGCGTTATTGTGGACAGACGCTCACAATGCTCACAACCAGCTCCCACGAGAGCTGCCTGAGCATGTTGCACTCCCATTACATGCCACTCTTTGTCTTTTTTTTTTTTTTTTATATGTTGTGAAAAACTCCTGCCTAGTCTCAACTAAAGACGGACAAAAACACCAAGTTTGACAGACAATGATTCACACAGAGTGCTTGCTGAAGGCACAGAAGCTGACTGTGTTTGGTGCAGGTGTGCTTTATAATTTCCTGGTGGATGACGTCACCCGCCTATGACATTCCGTCACTCCATTGGACTGATTCCATAGGTGCTTCACGACGCAATCTCGCAGAGGCGTTCCCACGCGGTGACACAGCGCGAGTTCCCTTGAAAGGGAACCCAAGCATTGCTAGTACACACAAATAAAAATAATTTCTTTCTTCTGCCAAGGATGTCTTATATCCAGCACTAACACGGATTTGATGAAAAACATGGGCAGAAAATGGTTTCCCCCGTGATGTCAACATCTTTCTGTTGAGATTAGGGAGAAACAGAAGGTTCACGGGAGGTAACGCCAGGAAACGCCCATCCAGTCTGCCTGGAGCAGGTTCCTGCTTCTCCACCATCCAGTTTAGATTAAGTGTCACAGTTCATGACATCCAGCAACTCATACACAGTTGCTGTTAGGTCAGAAGTGGGACAATTAAACTTCAAGTTCTGACCTGGTCTCGAACGTGACATTTGTCCAAGCATCTTGCTGACCAACTAACTGGCCATTAAAAAAAAAACCTTAACACTGCTTCATGTCTAAAGTAAAATTTTTATCCAGCTCCCGGTAAATTCAGTTTATAGTTTCAATTCATCTCAAAGCAAATATCTAGGCAAGACCTTGAGCTTATCCTTGGATTGTTTCCAGGTTATGTTCATTGCTATGCCTGGAGATAGCCAGGTTCTCTTCCAGATGTCTTAGGCCTTCTTAGATGGCTGCAGAACCGTAACTCTGCCCAAAGCCCTTCATGTGGTTGGCCCTAACTTCCAAGAAAGATGAACTGGCCCATAATGTGGCCACAGAGTGACCGTCAGTGCACCACTACTGCGGTTGGGGAGATCTCACTGCGAGTGACTCAGGAAAGAAGAGTTTTAAGGAAATGCTTTTGACAGCCCCTTAAACAAATAGAGTAGGGCAAAAACCATGGTACACATTCACTGATATTTATTTTTTTCTCCCTCGTGAAATTGGATCTCTTTTTGAATGAGAGACTTATTTCCATTCTGCACCTATCAATTTCTACTGAAGGATTAAACAGTTTTCTCTGTTCTTCTTCCAGTTACAAAACCTCAGCAGACAAATATAGTTCTCAATGCCCTTTTACTGGCAATGAATTCATTTTATTTAGCCTTTCGTGTCTGGGATGTTAGTGTAGTCAAATCATCTGCTCGTCTAGCCTTTGAGGAGAGTGTTGTCTTTGCTCTCTTTAATCTGTGGTTAAGCATGGTAAAATTAGTGTTTGTATATCATTCACATCAAACTAATAAACGACAATTCCAAATAAAGATTTTTTTTCTGAATCCCCTCACAACAGGAAAATGTTGTATTCATAAAGCTAATCTTGATGGAGCATGACATCCTAATACAAAAAGCAGCCAGTTGCACCAGCAGTGCATACAGGTTAGAACTTAGCCTAGCAGCATACTGTAAATGGACACTAAGGCTGGGCATACACTGTGCGATTTTCATCTTTTTTTGAGCCAAATTTTGAGTCGGGGCGATTTTCAGCTTTGTTACGCGTTTGTCGTGCAGTATACAGGGGGAAACGAGAGGCTGATAAACCAGATGAATTTCATGCTTGTCAGAAATTTTGGTCGCCCCTCATGAGAGTATCGCACAGATGAAGCAGAGCTACGAACCAATTGCCCCAAACTCAGTGTTTTTTCCCTCACTGCGCCAGAGCGAAAACAGATATTAAACCATATCATCTTTAATGCAGCAAGAAAGAAAACGAAAAGAGGGAGATCTTTAATTTCTGTAGTTATCAAACTAGTTGCAATTTAGCAAACTGTTGCTTACCTCCAGTTCGTGTTGCAAAATGGAAAAACTATATTACCCACGTCTTCTAAGCCACCTGCGCATCCATATACATCTGCGCCTCTTTTATTAATTTACTTGATCATTCATTTGCTTGTTTCACTTTTCACTTTCACTTTATTTACTAATTTATTTAATATTTACTTATATTGGAAATATTTCAGTTTTAAACCATGAAGGCAAGTCAGTGGATAAGTCAGTGGATATCACACAAGCAATGTGAAAACAGGAGTTATTGCCGGTGAAAAAGTCTCAAACCCCAGTCAATTATTCACTACAGAAAGTGAAAGTAAAAAGCTTTCGGTGCATATTCAGTGCATAGACAACGTGAGATAAATCCTACTTCAACATATGCTGATAACGGTAGGCTATATACTGTCTTAATTTATTTTCTTAATATTTCTCTTGTGGCCCATATACGTAGTGAAAAAAAAAGAGAAAATAAGTATTTTGTGTTAAACAAGTTGTGGTAACACTTTAGAATACTGTTCCGTCATTAATGAATAACTACACAGGAACAAATTAATAATGCACTATTAACATTCTAGTAACTACTATTAACTAACAAGAAACTCTAATTAACGAATTAGTAAGTAGTAATGCTCAGTTGAATGTGGTAGTTCACTATTAGTTAATCAATAACTACTATTTTTTTCACACCTCCCAGAGGACTATTAAAAACTACTATATACAGATTCATAATAAATGTGAATAATGCATAATATATAAATATTTCTAAAGTGAAGGTCATAGTAACCCATTAGTAATGACTCAAGTATTACCAAATCCTTCAGAAGGAATTACTAATTATTTGGATTAGTATTCTAAAGTGAAAAACACAATAACTCTCTAGTAATGGCTGGTGTCATTGTAAGCTTTTAAGGTTTTTGTAAAGTTTTGGATAGTAATGACTGAAGTGTTACTACATCCTTCTAAAGTAATTACTAATTATTTGGATCAGTATTCTAAAGTGAAGATCATGGTAACCCACTAGTATTTACTCAAGTGTTACCAAATCCATCAGAAGACATTACTATCCAAAAACTTACAAAAACCTCAAAAGCTTACAATGACTCCAGTAATTACTAGAGAGTTATCATGTTTTTCACTTTAGAATACTGATCAAAATAATTAGTAATTACCTCTAAAGGATTTGGTAATACTTGAGTCATTAATAGTGGGTTACTATGACCTTCACTTTAGAATTATTTATATATCTATATCTATATAATATATATTATATATATTATATATATATTATATTATATTATATATTTATATATATATTTATATATATATATATGAATCTGTATATAGTAGTTCTTAGTAGTCCCATGGGAGGTGTGAAAAAAATAGTAGTTATTGATTAACTAATAGTGAACTACCAACTTCAACTAAACACTATTATTTACTAATTTGTTAATTTAAGTTTCTTGTTAGTTAATAGTGGTTACTAGAATATTAATAATGCATTAATCATTTGTTCCTGTGTAGTTATTCATTAATGACGGAACAGTATTCTAAAGTGTTACCCAAGTTGTTTTTTAAATAAAACTTCTCTTAATTTTCATTGATGACTGATTATTGCAGTGTTCGGACATATTATAGACTGGTAATAATTGTAATTATAGGCCTATAATTCATTGTATAATCAACCTAAATGTATTTAAATTTTCAATGAGAAGTAAGCTAATCTATCTAATCTTTGTTACCCTCACAGCGTGTTGGTTATGCAGTGTTACCCTATGAAATTATTTAATTAATAATTTAATTAATTATATGGGCAAATTAATAGAAATATCAATTTAATAAGAAAAGTAGGCCTACCCTAATAATGATAATAACAATAATAATAATAATTTAATACATACATTGGAAATGCTAAATCCCCTTGATATATCGATAGCTGATGCTTTTGACGATATCTCTGGATATCATGACGCAACACGGCATGGGGGTTTATCGCACATATTTCACACGTATAGTGTGATCAGACAAGTCGCAGCTCGACGATCGGACCGTACAGTGTGCGCACATAAATCATGAGCTTTGGCTTTAAGGTGGGCATACACTGTGCAACATATTTCTGTGCGATTTCAGCAAGGTTACCAACTCACACTGTACAAGTAGATCGCATGCGATGTAAAGCCAAAAGCCGCCTTTCCAGTGCACAAGACAAACGACAGTAATTGGACCGGAAGTCATTAATTTGCTATGGAGAGTCGCTCAAAATCAGACAAAAATCGCACAGTGTATGCCCAGCCTTACATCGCATGCGATTTACTCGTACAGTGTGAGTTGGTAACCTTGCTGAAATCACAGAGTGTACGCCTGCCTTAAGGGGGCTTTCAAACTGGGCATGTTTTCATATTTTTTCCTCTTTTTTTTCATGGGGTCATTGGTTACGTTGCACGAGTGGTACAGTTGATTTAATTGGAATGCCGTAAGCCAGTGGTTCCCAACCCTGTTCCTGAAGTACCCCCAACACTGTACATTTTTGACGTCTCTCTTATCTGACACACCTAACTGAGGTCTTGGATGAGTTGAATCAGTTGTGTTTAATTAGGGAGACATCTAAAATGTGCAGTGCTGGGGGTACTCCAGGACCAGCCCTTAATCACTTGGAGCTGATATTTATTGTTTACAACTATAGTTTCCCCAAATAGTCTAAGCATACCTATAGACTGGTACAAAAAAATCATAATAAATAATGTTAACATTAGTTAACTACCTTATACTAGCATTTATTAATCGTAGTTAATATTAATTTCAACATTTACTAATACATCATTACTAAAATCAACCTCTTTAATGGACCTGAGCTACCATGAACTAAAAATTAGCAGTTGTCTTTTAAACTAACATTAACAAAGATGAATAAAAACTGTAACAAATGTATTGCTTATTGTTAATGTTAGTTAATGAATTAACTAATATTAACTAATGAGACTTGAAAAGTCTCTTGAAAAGTCAACTCTTTTTTATTATGAATTTGTTTGTACCATTTTATAGGTATGCTTAAGCTGTTGGGGAAAACTTTAAAAAATTACTAGACATACAAAACTATACAAATAACAATGTGTAAAAAAAACAGTAATAAGATAGTTGTGTGAGGTGGGTATAAGTTATGCGTGATATGCTGTTACGTCACTATTGTGTTGCATTTTGGTGTATGAAGCTGCCTAAAGTCTAGACTTGCTACGAGGATGAGGGTTTGTCCATATAAACTTCACTCATCCACTTGGAACACACTTCAAAATGGTGATGGGGATTCTAGGTGAAGTTCTTAGGGAAGTTTGCAAGTGTATTTCTAAAAAAACATAGTGGAACACACCCTGAGTTGTTTTCACATTCATGGAAATCACACCACAGTTCCAGGGTCTGGTACCATTGTGCGCTCTCATGTCCGCATAACAGCTTTTTCATGATTTTTCATGTGAATCATGCATTGTTTTGAACTAAACTACCAGTGTGAAAGCACCCCAAGTTACAAAAGCTAAAGTTTCAACAAAAGGTTTCCAGGTTACAAAAACGGAAGGTTCATTAAATGATGTTTTATTAACAAAGTTTGGGAGAGCACTCAGCCAATCAACAATAAGAGGTATATATATTCAGCAGTCTTACCTCCGTTTGTTAACAGTTTATCAGCATCTCTGCTCGCCGTTTGCTACCATGTCACAACGCCAAAGCTCTTCATCCGACGATAAAACAAACATCCCCAGGGATCCGCCGTCGCATTCCGCCGGCCCCAGGACCATTCATTCGCGGTCGCACGCCAGCCCGAACAGCCTTGCGCTCGCCAAGACGTCGAGGCCAGTCGTCGCCGCCCCCGGCAACACTTCAATCTTCCTCCCCGGCCTCCTCCTACCGTCCCGACGATCCCACCTATCAGGAAGCGGAGAGTAGCAGGATTGAGGCAAGAGCTGGGTAATTCGGACGTGCAGGCTTCGCGGAAAATAAATAAAGCGGAACTTTACATTACAATCAGCCAACCTCTCTCCAAAGTCCACACCAGCTCCCAAGAAGCAAAGCCCGCAGGGCTCAAAATCTGCCTCGCCAGACACCACCGTCGTCCTCCCGCACAAGTTTCGGCTTGCTTCGCCCATTCGCCCATTGTATATCTCTATTAGTGTTACTTGATCTTAGCGCTGCATTCGATACTATCGACCACAACATTCTTCTAAATAGACTCGAAAATTATGTTGGCATTAGTGGAATTGCATTGGCATGGTTTAAATCACACTTATCTGACCGTTATCAGTTTGTAGCAGTAAATGAAGAGATGTCACACCGATCACAAGTTCAGTATGGAGTACCGCAGGGCTCAGTGCTAGGACCGTTGCTTTTCACCCTGTACATGCTACCACTGGGAGCTATCATTAGGAAGCATGGCGTTAGTTTTCATTGTTATGCTGACGATACTCAGCTCTATATTTCTTCACGCCCTGACGAAACTTACCAATTCACAAGATTAAAGGAATGCATACATTTTTTTAAAAAAAAAATATATAAAAAAAAATTGGATGACTATTAATTTCCTGCAACTTAATTCAGAAAAAACAGAATTTTTAATTATTGGACAAAAACTCTCTGCACATAGTAACCTAGAATACTGTCTAACACTTGATGGCTGCTCTGTCAAGTCCTCGTCATCAGTTAGGAACCTGAGTGTGCTCTTTGAGACCAATCTTTCATTTGAAAGCCACGTTTCTAGCATCTGCAAAACTGCATTCTACCATTTAAAAATATATATCTAAATTACGGCTCATGCTTCCAATACAAAATGCTGAACAGTTAGTTCATGCGTTCATGACCTCAAGGCTAGATTATTGTAATGCTCTATTGGGTGGTTGCCCTGCTCGCTTAATAAATAAACTGCAGCTGGTCCAAAACGCAGCAGCTCGAGTTCTTACTAGAACCAGGAAGTATGACCATATTAGCCCGGTTCTGTCAACACTGCACTGGCTCCCTATTAAACATCGTATAAATTTTACAATCTTGCTAATTACTTACAAAACACTAAATGGTTTAGCTCCCCAGTACTTGAGCGAGCTCTTAACGCATTATACTCCATCACGTCTATTACGGTCTCAAAATTCTGGCCAGTTGATAATACCTAGAATATCAAATCAACTGCAGGTGGTCGATCCTTTTCTTATTTAGCACCTGTAGGAAACTGTCACTGTCACTGCCACTGTCGCCTTTGTCTTTTGGCTTGCTCACTTGGGGACACTAAAATTTCAACTATATTACTGATCTGCCCGCATTGACACTATATGATAATTGAAATTAGTTGGATGACATCACCGTTTTCTCCAGAGCGGCTGTACAGCCGAATCAAATTCTGTTGCATTATTTTCCTTTTAACACTGTAAAGCTGCTTTGATACAGTCGGCATTGTAAAAAGCGCTATATAAATAAAGGTGACTTGACTTGACTTTCCTTCCTATCCTCCAACTAATTTTCCTTTCCAAGCCACAGAGGGTAATCCAAGACTGAGGCCGCCGCCAACATTCGCAGCCCCGGCTTATAACCTTCCCAGCTCTCTCATGCAACCTAAATCACAACATTCTCTCTTCACAGCAACACCGATGCCTGTGCCGTCCAACACCGTCGCCATGGAACTGCCTCCAGTGTCTCAAAACATCCGCGCACAGATCCTCTCAGGTGCGGATGTAGACCTTTCTTCTCTTCTCTCTCTGCTCCCTGCAGCCGAACCAGACCGCCAAATAGACTGTGGGGATTTCTCCGTTACCCTTAATAACACAAACACACATTCATCCCGCGTTCTTTCATTTTCAAAATTTTCAGTTGCTTTTTCTCATTTTACCGAAGTCATCTGTTCAGCTTTCCCCCACAGGCGGCATGAACTGAATGATTATCTAGTAATCATAGCCGAGCTTGCGCTGTCCTATGGGGGAGGGCATTTCTACACGTACCATAAACTTTTTTCAGCCAAAAGTGCCGTGTACGTATGTGCGAGTGCACATACTGGGGCACACTCGACCCGGATCTCCACAGCAGGGTGTTTTTAGGCTGTAAAAACATTTCTTGCGCGGTCTGCAGGTCAGTGGCGCACTCAACTACATCGTGCCCGCAGGTTAACCCTTCCTCTCTACCCAGCACAGCTAGATCCACCAGCTATGTGCCATGTGCAGCAACCGCCAGCGCAAACCAGGAATTCGAAAGGAGAGTCTCCTCTTTTGAAGAAAGCAGGCAGCCCTGCAAACATTTTAATTCTGGTAAATGTACCAGACAGCGCTGCCTGTTCATGCACATTTGTATTTTCTGTGGTGGCGCCCATGCCCATATTGTATGTCCAGTGTACAAATCTGTGAATAAAAAATAAAAAAATTACTTATCGACTATATTATTGCGCCTGGACTTTGAACTAGCTCATCACCCGGATGCCGAATTTACAAATGTTCTGCTGTCAGGCCTTAAAAATGGCTTTAAACCCGGCGTAGAATGCCCGCTCTCCCAAAACACCATCTGTAATAATCTTCAATCCGCCCTCATAGAACCCGTCGTAGACAACCTGATCAAAAAAGAAGTTGAGTCAGGCTTCATGATCGACCCGTTCGACAATACCTCATTTAACTTTTTTCATATCAGCCCCATTGGAGTGGCTACAAGAAAATTCTCGGGTAAAAAACGCCTAATAATCAATCTGTCAGCCCCGCACAATTCCCTGTTCCCAAGCATAAACAGCTTGATCCCTCTCGACGAATTTTTGCTCAAATACCACGATATACAGTGGGGAGAACAAGTATTTGATACACTGCCGATTTTGCAGGTTTGCCCACTTACAAAGCATGTAGAAGTCTGTAAATTTTATCATAGGTACTCTTCAACTGTGAGTGACGGAATCTAAAACAAAAATCCAGAAAATCACATTGTATGATTTTTAAGTAATTAATTTGCATTTTATTGCATGACATAAGTATTTGATACATCAGAAAAGCAGAACTTAATATTTGTTTGCAATTACAGAGATCATACGTTTCCTGTAGTTCTTGACCAGGTTTGCACACACTGCAGCAGGGATTTTGGCCCACTCCTCCATACAGACCTTCTCCAGATCCTTCAGGTTTCGGAGCTGTCGCTTGGAAATACGGACTTTCAGCTCCCTCCAAAGATTTTCTATTATGTTCAGGTCTGGAGATTGGCTAGGCCACTCCAGGACCTTGAGATGCTTCTTACGGAGCCACTCCTTAGTTGCCCTGGCTGTGTGTTTCGGGTCATTGTCATGCTGGAAGACCCAGCCACGACCCATCTTCAATGCTCTTACTGAGGGAAGAAGGTTGTTGACCAAGATCTCGTGATACATGGCCCCATCCATCCTCCCCTCAATACGGTGCAGTCGTCCTGTCCCCTTTGCAGAAAGCATCCCCAAAGAATGATGTTTCCACCTCCATGCTTCACGGTTGGGATGGTGTTCTTGGGGTTGTACTCATCCTTCTTCTTCCTCCAAACACGGCGAGTGGAGTTTAGACCAAAAAGCTCTATTTTTGTCACCAGATCACATGACCCATCTTCAATGCTCTTACTGAGGGAAGAAGGTTGTTGACCAAGATCTCGTGATACATGGCCCCATCCATCCTCCCCTCAATACGGTGCAGTCGTCCTGTCCCCTTTGCAGAAAGCATCCCCAAAGAATGATGTTTCCACCTCCATGCTTCACGGTTGGGATGGTGTTCTTGGGGTTGTACTCATCCTTCTTCTTCCTCCAAACACGGCGAGTGGAGTTTAGACCAAAAAGCTCTATTTTTGTCACCAGATCACATGACCTTCTCCCATTCCTCCTCTGGATCATCCAGATGGTCATTGGCAAACTTCAGACGGGCCTGGACATGTGTTGGCTTGAGCAGGGGGACCTTGCGTGCGCTGCAGGATTTTAATCCATGACGGCGTAGTGTGTTACTAATGGTTTTCTTTGAGACTGTGGTCCCAGCTCTCTTCAGGTCATTGACCAGGTCCTGCCGTGTAGTTCTGGGCTGATCCCTCACCTTCCTCATGATCATTGATGCCCCACGAGGTGAGATCTTGCATGGTGCCCCAGACCGAGGGAGATTGACCGTCATCTTGAACTTCTTCCATTTTCTAATAATTGCGCCAACAGTTGTTGCCTTCTCACCAAGCTGCTTGCCTATTGTCCTGTAGCCCATCCCAGCCTTGTGCAGGTCTACAATTTTATCCCTGATGTCCTTACACAGCTCTCTGGTCTTGGCCATTGTGGAGAGGTTGGTGTCTGTTTTACTGAGTGTGTGGACAGGTGTCTTTTATACAGGTAACGAGTTCAAACAGGTGCAGTTAATACAGGTAATGAGTGGAGAACAGGAGGGCTTCTTAAAGAAAAACTAACAGGTCTGTGAGAGCCGGAATTCTTACTGGTTGGTAGGTGATCAAATACTTATGTCATGCAATAAAATGCAAATTAATTATTTAAAAATCATACAATGTGATTTTCTGGATTTTTGTTTTAGATTCCGTCTCTCACAGTTGAAGTGTACCTATGATAAAAATGACATACCTCTACATGCTTTGTAAGTAGGAAAACCTGCAAAATCGGCAGTGTATCAAATACTTGTTCTCCCCATTATAGATCAGGCAATCGATATGATTAAAATCGCAGGTCGGGGCGCTTGGCTTGCCAAAATCGACATCACATCTGCTTTCAAAGTAATGCCTATCCATCCAGATTCATGGCACCTATTCAGAGTTCGCTGGCTCGGGAAATACTATTTCGCAGTGCGCTTAACTTTCGGATGCAAAAGCAGCCCTAAAATATTCGACATGCTGTCATTAGCTGTTTGCTGGATTTTGCATTCCCCACCTCATTCACCTACTAGACGATTTTTTTATAATCTCGCCTCCCGATGCCATCCCAGCCGCACATATCCTCACAGTTCAAAAAGCTTTTTCTGAGCTCGAAATTCCCATTGCACAGGAGAAAACCATGGGGCCCGCCGCATCCATCGATTTCCTCGGAATTAATTTAGATTCAGCCAAATTCCAGGCATCCCTGCTCAAAGAGAAAATCGACTGAATAATTCTCGTCTCATCTATTCTCCTCGAAAAATCTAATTGTTCAAAACACAAACTTCTATCCCTGCTCGGCCATTTAAACTTTGCAATGCACATCATTCCGCAGGGATCCCTTCATATCGCATCTCCTCTCGCTCGCGTCCTCCGTCCACTCGCTAGGACCTAATTTCCATAACTCAAGCATGTCGCGACAAACTCAGGTTATGGTTAACATTCTTAAACCAGTGGAACGGCCTATCCTTTTTCTATTGCAATCTCGTTTTGTCCCCCATCGATATCCAGCTGTTCACAAACGCCGCCCCCTCAATCGGTTTCGGGGGATTTTATTAAGGTCGTTGGTTCGCGTCTCCATGGCCACCGCAGCTCCAGGACATAACACAGTCCTCAGCGCTATTCGAGCTTTACCCTCTCGTAGTAGCGGCTTTTCTGTGGGGGAAAGAATGGGCCGCTAGCAGGATTTTAGTGCACTGCGACAATGACGCAACAGTGCATTGCATTAATAAAGGCCGTTCCCATGCACCTGCTATGATGCCACTTCTAAGGCGTCTCACCTGGATTTCAGCTTGCGACCAATTCATCATAATTGCTAAACACGTCCCTGTATCAGAAAATCAAATCGCTGACTCCCTGTCTCATTTTCTGTTTCAGAAATTCAGGACACTGGCTCCAGAGGTGGACCAATTCCTAACTCCAGTACCTCACTATTCGGAACTGATATTCTCGTAACCCACCCGTTAAAACCCCTCCTCGACGCATCGCTCGACACCATCCTCCAAGCAGTTTCTCCCAGGACCCTCCAATCCTACATGACCGCTTGGAGAAGTTTTAGAGCATTCCACGTCTCTTATAACATGCTGTTCCCCGATTTTTCTCTCCTTTCAATCACCTCATTTATTTCCTACCTTAATACCGTTAAGGGCCTCCAAGTCAGGTCCATCAAAGGTTACCTGAGCGGCATTCAGTTTTTCCACAAATTGATGTATGGCGCTCCCTCACCTGAGATAAACAATTCACAAACCTCCCTCCTGATCAAAGGGATTCAAAGATCCCAGCCCACCCATCCCAACACCAGACAACCCATAACGCTAGACATTCTCACCAAATGTATTCACGCCCTCCGCACAGGCTACCAGCCCCTCAATACCGCCCGCACACTCAACGCCATGTTTATCCTAGCGTTTTTTGGTTTTCTTAGATGCTCAGAACTCGCTATCACTTCCAAGTTCAACCCAAAAATCCACCCCACCATCTCAGACTTACCAGTACTAGATGGTGAAATCTAATATTTGATTAAGCAAAGTAAGACTGACCAAACCAAAAAAGGTCATTTCATCTACATTTTTAACCTCTCATCGTCAATCCAACCATACCAGTCCGTTCTGGCATATCTTCAATGGAGAAGCTCTCAGGCTAAATCTCCCCTGGAACCCCTGTTCACAGATGAATCCAACAAACCGGTGACACGCTTTTGGTTCCAGAAACACCTCAAATCTGTTCTCCAACAGTCAGGCGTCTCAGCAAAGAATTTCTCAAGCCACTCTTTCCGTATCGGAGCAGCAACCTCAGCAGCCCAAAAAGGCCTCTCCCAACAGCAGATCCAAGCTCTCGGGAGATGGTCCTCAGATGCTTTTCAAAGCTATATCGGGACCAACCGGTTCCACATTAAAAAAGCCCACCAAACCCTCATCGATTAAAACTCTCCGGGTTGTCCACCTGGGGTTTCTCTTTCCATCCAGCGAGCATTGGTCTCCCAGCAGACGCAGTGAGAAATTTCCCGGTCAAGCACTCAACGTTTCTCTCTTCCGTCCAGAGAGCATTTGGTCTCCCAGCGGACGCAGCGAGAAATCTTCCGGTTGAGTGCTCATGCTTTCTCTTTCCTGTTCTCTCTTCTACGTCCAGCAAGCATTTGGTCTCACAGCGGACGCAGTGAGAACTCTCCCGGTAGAGCACTTATGTTTTCTCTCCTGTCCAGCGAGCATTTGGTCTCCCAGCGGACGCAGCGAGAAATCTCCCAGTAGAGCACTCACATTTTCTCTTTTCCTGTTTTCTCTTTCCGTCCAGCGAGCATTGGTCTCACAGCGGACACAGTGAGAACTCTCCCGGTAGAGCAATTAGGTTACTCTCTTCCGTCCAGTAAGCATTGGTCTCCCAGCGGACGCAGCGAGAAATCTCCCGGTCGAGTACTCATGTTTATCTTTCCCTGTTTTCTCATTTCCGTCCAGCGAGCATTGGTCTCACAGCAGACGCAGTGAGAACTCTCCCGGTAGAGCAATTAGGTTTCTCTCTTCAGTCCAGCGAGCATTGGTCTCCCAGCGGACACATCTCCCGGTTGAGCACTCACGTTTTCTCTTTTCCTGTTTCCTCTTTCCATCTAACAAGTATTGATCTCACAGTGGACGCAGCAAGAATTCTCCCGACCAGGCTACCAAAATTTGTCACTCCGCCGTCGAGCTACATGGGCCCTCTCGGTCTGCCGTCCGGGATCTCGCCGTTCCTTGCCCATCAGTCGGCAGAGCTCACCCGTATGATGCCGCAAACTGCTCCTATCAAGAAATGGTGCGAGCCCTCCCGACTCGTCGTTCCAAATTACAGCTGCTCCCCGTTCACGGGCCAGCAGGGCCCGTACGCCCGGCACCGCGAGCCGCTTTCACGGGCCCTCCTGGTCAAGCTGGTTCTCGAAATGCCAGCTCGCCAAGCTCGGCACTCCTTTGGGGGGGTCTTTAGCCAGGCGGCTGTCCTCTGCTCTTTAGCCTTTGGGGGAGTACTCTGGGTTCGGGCCAAATTCCGAGCTCGGAGCCCTCCCCCCGGACAGCACACCAAATACGCATTTAAATTTACTCCCTCTAAATTATATGTAAGTGTGAACTCGTGAAATTATGTTTTATTAACAACGTTCGGGAGGAGCACGTTCAGATAATTTACACGAGTGGAGAGCACTCAGCCAATCAACAATAAGAGGTATATATATTCAGCAGTCTTACCTCCATTTGTTGACAGTTTATCAGCATCCCATTCTTAATAATGGTCTTGTTTACTGTACACTCTAAATAAAAAGTGGTTCATTGGCTTGTAATCATAGGGGAACCACTTTAAGTGCTATATAGCACCTATCTTTAAAGGGGCAATACAGAACCTTTGTCAAATGGTGCTATGTAGAACCATAAGAGGTACATTCAATCCCTTCCCCAACTAAACTAAGAGACTAAGAGAGAGCTAGAGAACCTTTAAAGAACTATACAGGGGCTAAAAAGGTTCTTTGTATGGCAGTGGTGCTATATAGCACCTTAACCACCCCAAAGAACCGCTGAAGAATCACACTGGGCTTAACAGGTTCTTTATACGCTAGCGGTGCTATATAGCACCTCAACCACCCCAAAGAACCACTGAAGAACCAATTTTTTTGTGTGTGTACATGGAGTTCAATAGAGTGTCAGTGTTTTGCAATAAAAAAAATGACACTTCATATAAATATTTTAATTTGCATTGTAATATTTGTAATTAGGTAAAATACAAGGATTGTTTCAAATCAAATCAAATCACCTTTATTTATACAGCGCTTTTTACAATGCCAATTGTTTCAAAGCAGCTTCACAGTGGTAACAGGAAAATAATGCAACAGAATTTGATTCGGCTGTACAGCCGCTCTGGTGAAAAGCTCATCTAGCTCATTTCAATTATCATATAGTGTCAATGCGGGCAGATCAGTAATATAGTTGAAATTTAAGTGTCCCAAACTGAGCAAACCAAAAGCCAAAGGCAACGGTGGCAAGGAACCAAAACTCCTTCAGGGCCAGAATGGAGAAAAAAACCTTGGGAGAAACCAGGCTCAGTCGGGGTGCCAGTTCTCCTCTGGCCGACGAACAAATAGTGTATGATTATGATTCTGGCAACATTACAGGTCAGAAGTCATATTAGATCAATAGATATTCGTAGGATTATTCGAAAGATTGGAGTCGTCACGCCGGGGACGGGTTTAATTAGGATGTCATGTCGATGCGGCATTTACAGGGGGGAGTTTAATTGACACGGTCTCTACAGACACTTCAGGCATGCGTTTGTCATGTCCAGGCTAAGGTCCACCATCTGGTCCGGATACGACCCGGATCCGGCCAACTGCAGTAAACCTCGGGATAAACAGAGAGACTAACATTAGCGTAGAAGCCATTCTTCTTATGATGTAACGAGTACATCAGGTGTTATGGGAAGTGTTCCCGGTTCCGGCTGACCTAGTTAATGCAGCCTAAAACAATCATTTAACTGATTTGAATAATATAAATTAAAAATGTTTTATGTATATGGCTGGTTGTCTAAGTGGTGTCCGCAAAATAACATAGGGTTCTTTTGGGGCAGACCTGACCTGTTGAAAAAAGATGGTATTCATCCTTCCTGGGATGGTGCCGCTCTTCTCTCTAGTAATTTGGCACATAGTCTTAGAGCTAAACCTTGACTAACTGGGGCCCAGGTCAGGAAGCAGACAGACTGGCTTACCCGACCGCCTGCTAGCTGTCTCACGTCACAGAAGTCAGATAAATCCCAGCACATAGAGACTCTTTCACCTAGATATTATCACATAGAGACTGTGTCTGTTCCACGAATTAGTAAATACAAAAAACCATCAAAACCATTCAACGGTAAAAATGTAATTGATGTCCAACAAATAAACAACAGATATAATACAGATGATCAAATGATAAAGCTTGGGCTGCTGAATATTCGATCCCTTTCCTCAAAAGCGCTTATTGTTAATGATATGATTACAGATCATAACCTAGATGTGCTGTGTTTGACAGAAACCTGGCTAAAACCTGACGATTACATTACTTTAAATGAGTCCACCCCCCAAGATTATTGTTATAAACACGAGCCGCGTCTGAAAGGTAAAGGGGGAGGTGTTGCTGTAATTTATAATAATATCTTCGGTATTACTCAGAAGTCTAGTTTCAAATATAATTCGTTTGAAGTTTTGGTGCTTTATGTAACGTTATGTAGTGAAATTGATAAATCCCGTTTGTGCATTTGTGCTGGCTACTGTATACAGGCCTCCAGGGCACCATACAGACTTTACCAGAGAATTTGCTGATTTTCTATCAGAGTTAGTACTGGCTGCAGATAAAGTCCTAATTGTTGGTGATTTTTAATATCCATGTAGACAATGAAAAAGACGCATTGGGATTGGCATTTAGAGACATTCTAAACTCTATTGGAGTAAGGCAACACGTGTCAGGACCCACTCATCGCCGTAATCATACGTTAGACCTAATACTGTCACATGGAATAAATGTTGATACCATTGAAATTCTGCAGCAGAGCGATGACATCTCAGATCATTACCTAGTATCATGTACACTTAATTTAGCAAAGGCTGCAAAGCCTTCCCCTCGCTTCAAATATGGCAGGACTATCACTGCTGCGACTAAAGATTTCTTTGTAAATAATCTTTCTCATCAGTTTCATCTCCTCAGCATCCCAGATAGCCTAGAGGAACTCGATGTTGCAACAGAAACTATTGACTCTCTCTTTTCCAGCACTTTAGACACAGTTGCTCCCCGGCACTTAAAGAAGATTAAAGAAAATAGTCCAACACCGTGGTACAACGAGCACACCCGGGCCCTTAAAACAGCAGCCAGAAAAATGGAGCACAGCTGGAAGAAAACAAAACTAGAAGTTTTTCGCATTTCGTGGAAAGAGAGCATGATTGCATACAGAAAGGCCCTAAAAACTGCTAGATCTGCTTATTTCTCGACTCTCTTAGAAGAAAACAAACACAACCCTAGGTATTTATTCGATACAGTGGCTAAATTAACCAAAGATAAAGCTTCACCTTCTGATGTTTGTAAACAGCACAGCAGTAACGACTTTATGAACTTCTTTACTTGTAAGATTGATAATATTAGGAAAAAAATTATAACCATGCAGCCGTCTACTACAGTATCACATCAGACAGTGCATTGTAGTGTCACTGAGGAAAAATTACATTCATTCACTGCTATAGGAGAAGAAGAATTGGCTAAACTCGTTAAATCATCAAAATCAACAACATGTATGCTCGACCCCATACCGACTAAACTACTAAAAGAGATGCTTCCAGAGGTCATAGATCCTCTTCTTAATATCATTAATTCATCCTTGACATTAGGATATGTACAGAAAACTTTTAAGTTGGCTATTATTAAACTACTTATTAAAAAACCGCAACTTGATCCTACAGAATTAGTTAATTACAGGCCAATCTCAAATCTACCCTTTCTGTCAAAAATACCAGAAAAGGCAGTGTCCTCACAATTATGCTCCTTTTTAGAAAGAAATGGTATCTGTGAGGATTTCCAGTCAGGATTTAGACCGTATCATAGTACTGAGACTGCTCTCATTAGAGTTACAATGATTTACTCTTATCATCCGATCGTGGTTGTATCTCTCTGTTAGTGTTACTCGATCTTAGCGCTGCATTCGATACTATCGACCACAACATTCTTTTGAATAGACTCGAAAATTATGTTGGCATTAGTGGAATTTCATTGGCATGGTTTAAATCATACTTATCTGACCGTTATCAGTTTGTAGCAGTAAATGAAGAGATGTCACACCGAACACAAGTTCAGTATGGAGTACCGCAGGGCTCAGTGCTAGGACCGTTACTTTTCACCCTGTACATGCTACCACTGGGAGATATTATTAGGAAGCATGGTGTTAATTTTCATTGTTATGCTGACGATACTCAGCTCTATATTTCTTCACGCCCTGACGAAATTTACCAATTCACAAGATTAACGGAATGCATAGCTGATATAAAAAATTGGATGACTAGTAATTTCCTGCAACTTAATTCAGAAAAAACTGAATTTTTAATCATTGGACAAAAAAACTCCACAAGTAGTAACCTAGAATACTGTCTAACACTCGATGGCTGCTCTGTCAAGTCCTCGTCGTCAGTTAGGAACCTGGGTGTGCTCTTTGATACCAATCTCTCATTTGAAAGCCACGTTTCTAGCATCTGTAAAACTGCATTCTACCATCTTAAAAATATATATAAATTACGGCACATGCTTTCAATGCAAAATGCTGAACAGTTAGTTCATGCGTTCATGACCTCAAGGCTAGATTATTGTAATGCTCTACTGGGTGGTTGCCCTGCTCGCTTAATAAATAAACTGCAGCTTGTCCAAAACGCAGCAGCTAGAGTTCTTACTAGAACCAGGAAGTATGACCATATTAGCCCGGTTCTGGCAACACTGCATTGGCTCCCTATTGAACATTGTATACATTTTAAAATCTTGCTGATTACTTACAAAGCACTAAATGGTTTAGCTCTCCAGTACTTGAGCGAGCTCTTAACGCATTATACTCCATCACGTCTATTGCGGTCTCAAAATTCTGGCCAGTTGATAATACCTAGAATATCAAAATCAACTGCAGGCAGTCGATCCTTTTCCTATTTAGCACCTAAACTCTGGAACAGTCTTCCTAGCATTGTTCGGGAAGCAGACACACTCTGTCAGTTTAAATCTAGACTAAAAACACATCTCTTTACTATGGCATACACATAAAACATTTTTAATTTCTATTATTTAAATCAGTTAAATGATTGTTTTAGGCTGCATTAACTAGGTCAGCCGGAACCGGGAACACTTCCAATAACACCTGATGTACTCGTTACATCATAAGAAGAATGGCATCTACGCTAATGTTAGTCTCTCTGTTTATCCCGAGGTTTACTGCAGTCGGCCGGATCCGGGCCGAATCCAGACCAGATGGTGGGCCTTAGCCTGGACATGACGACCATATCCCTGAAGTGTCTGTAGAGACCGTGTCAATTAAACTCCCCCCTGTAAATGCCGCATCGACACGACATCCTCATTAAACCCGTCCCAGGCGTGACGACTCCAATTTTTTGAATAATCCTACGAATATCTATTGATCTAATATGACTTCTGACCTGTAATGTTGCCAGAATCATAATCATACACTATTTGTTCGTCGGCCAGAGGAGAACTGGCACCCCGACTGAGCCTGGTTTCTCCCAAGGTTTTTTTCTCCATTCTGGCCCTGAAGGAGTTTTGGTTCCTTGCCACCGTCGCCTTTGGCTTTTGGCTTGCTCAGTTGGGGACACTTAAATTTCAACTATATTACTGATCTGCCCGCATTGACACTACATGATAATTGAAATGAGCTGGATGACATAACCGTTTTCACCAGAGCGGCTGTACAGCCTAATCAAATTCCGTTGCATTATTTTCCTGTTACCACTGTGAAGCTGCTTTGAAACAATTGCCATTGTAAAAAGCGCTATATAAATAAAGGTGATTTGATTTTGATTTGATATAAAAAATTGGATGACTAGTAATTTCCTACAACTTAATTTAGAAAAAAATGAATTTTTAATCATTGGACAAAAAAACTCCACAAGTAGTAACCTAGAATACTGTCTAACACTCGATGGCTGCTCTGTCAAGTCCTCGTCGTCGGTTAGGAACCTGGGTATCGTCAGCATAACAATGAAAACTAACGCCATGCTTCCTAATAATATCTCCCAGTGGTAGCATGTACAGGGTGAAAAGCAACGGTCCTAGCACTGAGCCCTCCGGTACTCCATACTGAACTTGTGATCGGTGTGACATCTCTTCATTTACTGCTACAAACTGATAACGGTCAGATAAGTATGATTTAAACCATGTCAATGAAATTCCACTAATGCCAACATAATTTTCGAGTCTATTCAAAAGAATGCTGTGGTCGATAGTATCGAATGCAGCGCTAAGATCGAGTAACACTAACAGAGAGATACAACCACGATCGGATGATAAGAGTAAATCATTTGTAACTCTAATGAGAGCAGTCTCAGTACTATGATACGGTCTAAATCCTGACTGGAAATCCTCACAGATACCATTTCTTTCTAAAAAGGAGCATAATTGTGATGACACTACCTTTTCTAGTATTTTTGACAGAAAGGGTAGATTTGAGATTGGCCTGTAATTGACTAATTCTGTAGGATCAAGTTGCGGTTTTTTAATAAGTGGTTTAATAATAGCCAACTTAAAAGTTTTCGGTACATATCCTAATGTCAAGGATGAATTAATGATATTAAGAAGAGGATCTATGACCTCAGGAAGCATCTCTTTTAGTAGTTTAGTCGGTATGGGGTCGAGCATACATGTTGTTGATTTTGATGATTTAACGAGTTTAGCCAATTCTTCTTCTCCTATAGCAGTGAATGAATGTAATTTTTCTTCAGTGACACTACAATGCACTGTCTGATGTGATACTGTAGTAGACGGCTGCATGGTTATAATTCTTTTCCTAATATTATCAATCTTACAAGTAAAGAAGTTCATAAAGTCATTACTGCTGTGCTGTTTACAAACATCAGAAGTTGAAGCTTTATCTTTGGTTAATTTAGCCACTGTATCGAATAAATATATAGGGTTGTGTTTGTTTTCTTCTAAGAGAGTCGAGAAATAAGCAGATCTAGCAGTTTTTAGGGCCTTTCTGTATGCAATCATGCTCTCTTTCCACGAAATGCGAAAAACTTCCAGTTTTGTTTTCTTCCAGCTGCGCTCCATTTTTCTGGCTGCTGTTTTAAGGGCCCGAGTGTGCTCGTTGTACCACGGCTTTGGACTATTTTCTTTAATCTTCTTTAAGCAGGCCGGGGAGCAACTGTGTCTCTGTTGCAACATCGAGTTCCTCTAGGCTATCTGCGATGCTGAGGAGATGAAACTGATGAGGAAGTTTATTTACAAAGCAATCTTTAGTGGCTGCAGTGATAGACCTGCCATATTTGAAGCGAGGGGACGGCTTTGCAGCCTTTGCTAAATTAAGTGTACATGATAGTAGGTAATGATCTGAGATGTCATCGCTCTGCTGCAGAATTTCAATGGTATCAACATTTATTCCATGTGACAGTATTAGGTCTAAAGTATGATTACAGCGATGAGTGGGTCCTGATACGTGTTGCCTTACTCCAATAGAGTTTAGAATGTCTCTAAATGCCAATCCCAATGCGTCTTTTTCATTGTCTATATGGATATTAAAATCACCAACAATTAGGACTTTATCTGCAGCCAGTACTAACTCTGATAGAAAATCAGCAAATTCTCTGGTAAAGTCTGTATGGTGCCCTGGTGGCCTGTATACAGTAGCCAACACAAATGTCAAATGGGATTTATCAATTTCACTACATAATGTTACATAAAGCACCAAAACTTCAAAGGAATTATATTTGAAACTAGACTTCTGAGTAATACCGAAGATATTATTATAAATTACAGCAACACCTCCCCCTTTACCTTTCAGACACGGCTCGTGTTTATAACAATAATTTTGGGGGGTGGACTCATTTAAAGTAATGTAATCGTCAGGTTTTATCCAGGTTTCTGTCAAACACAGCACATCTAGGTTATGATCTGTAATCATATCATTAACAATAAGCGCTTTTGAGGAAAGTGATCGAATATTCAGAAGCCCGAGCTTTATCATTTGATCATCTGTATTATATCTGTTGTTTATTTGTTGGACATCAATTAAATTTTTACCATTGAATGGTTTTGATGGTTTTTTGTATTTACTAATTCGTGGAACAGACACAGTCTCTATGTGATAACATCTAGGTGAAAGAGTCTCTATGTGCTGGGATTTATCTGACTTCTGTGACGTGAGACAGCTAGCAGGCGGTCGGGTAAGCCAGTCTGTCTGCTTCAAAGACCCTTTTACTACATACTGCAAATAGAAAGATAGATGGACTGTATCTGATTTTTTCTTAAATGAGACTAAGACAATGACAGCATTGTTCACTGTTAAGGTGAAGGAATGATCCTCTGAATAACTTGCAAATCTTTCTGTTTCAATCTTTTTGAAGAGAGTAAGGCGCTTTCATTTTTTGACTAATAAATGACTGGACTTATTATGCACTACATGTTAGAATTATATATGACAGATATCAAACACTCCTGATTAATGGAAAGTTACATGGATGAAAACAAATCCATATGAGAATAATTATTTTAAAAGACAGCAAGATAAATCTGTCAAGCTTTTTGCAATGTTTTGATGGAGATTTACTCCATAGAAAATGCTCACAAAGATTGTTTTGGGATATAAAAAAGTTAAAATGCCAAAAGTCCATATGGAAACACCACCAGTTTTGATTAACTAATCAGTTTCTCTGTTTGTTGAGAGGTGTTGGATTCTGTATAAGAAAGATGAATTATAATATCCCAAAGATGGGTTAATATAGCTAAAGTCTTATATGGGAGTGCCATGGACAATAAACAGGAAGGAGGGAGGCCAACCCAAATTGTGGTGATTCAACATTTCTTCTGGCAGGAGGTTAGAATAAAATTCATGACTTTTCTGTCAATCCAGTTCAACAGCTTCACTGACGTCTGGACATGCAAGAAATGGTGACCTTCATGAAGTGATTTCTTTCTGACGGCATTGCTTACTGAGGGGGGTGAGAGGTGTTACAGAGGAAGGCAGTATATGAGGCTTATTTTGGTAGGTCTCCACCTGTAGATGGGTCTCTACAGAGAGAGCACTGCTTGACCACAGTCTCGTTTTGGATTGCAAACACCAGGCACAAAACATACATTCATGTAGACGCCCATGAAATGGAATAAAAAAAGACAGAAAACAAGAACTTCCCTTTATTTGTTTACTTTTTTCAACCATGAGTTTTTACTCTTGGCAGTGAACTGTCTAACACATAAATGAATGCTATGATGTTTGTTTGAAATGCATATTGGTGAATTCTGGGCAAGAATGGTGTGGAAGCTATTTTGTTTTTAGGTAGGTGCCATGCTGTGCTATCACATTACAGTTTAAAGGAACTGATATGGGAATAAACCTTGAGATCAGAGGCAGCTGCTTTGCCACCTCACTGCCCACTCAGTCAACTGACTTAACAGACAACGTTTTTGTATTAAGGAATTTCCTTAAAAAAAATGTTTCAGACGGACTTCCAAGCCATGTTGACATCACTTCTCATGATCTAAAACCAATTCAAGTTGAGGCCGAGACCAGAACAGGGTTGAGTCTGAGTCTGAACAACTCACACTTTGTATATATGCTTTCCTTTGGAGTGAATGAAGCCTGGTAAACCACAACACTGTGTATCCGACCTCCCTCGATGCCCTCAGGGGATATTTCTTCCAACCCTGCATCCTCTGATTTTTTGGGACGCAGAAATGCCTGGCAGTTTATCTACCCCATCTTCGCTCACCAGCAATCTTTTACTTCAGCCTGTTTGGTCGGTCCCTACTAGCGTGCTGATTCAGAGCCCCGGACAGGCCAGCTTTATTATCGCTACTGTGTGTGAGTTCAGTGTTCTGTAAAAGACACCTTTCTGTGCATTTTAAGTGAGCTGTTAATGCTTCTTTAGCTGATTGGAAAGGGGGAAGATTTCTTTTCCAGAGGAGTGGTGTTGCACACCTTTGATGGTCTCTGACTGGCACCCTGTCTGTTTTCTCTTCAAGAATTTGCACTGCCTCTGTATCTTGCCTCTTTTTTTGTATTTGGCTTTAAGATTACAGGTAACACTTTAGAATACTGTTCCGTTATTAATGAATAACTACACAGGAACAAATGCTCTATCATTAACATTCTAGTAACTACTATTAACTAACAAGAAACTCTGATTAATGAATTAGTAAGTAATAGTGCTTAGTCGAATGTGGTAGTTCACTATTAGCTAATCAATAACTACTATGTTTTCCATACCCTCCCAGAGAACTAATATATACAGGTTCATAATTAACATAAATAATGCATAATGTATAATTAATTTTAAAGTGAAGGTCATGGTAACCCACTAGTAATGACTCAAGTATTACCAAATCCTTCCTTCAGATTTATATATAAATAGAATAGAATAAATAGAATAGAATAGATATATAGAATATTAAGTGTTAATATTAATGGGTCAATTTCACAATATTACTGTTATTTTCTGTATTTTTGATAAAATAAATGCAGGCTTGATGAGCATTTGACCGGTACTGTATATAATTTAAAATATAATAGGCCTATACAAAATTTTGTTCACATGCTGTGCAATAATACATGCATGCATGAGATCACAAAAATCATGTTTTCTGATAAGAGTGGACATTATGTTAACGCTAATACAATAGTTGCTATGATCCTGTAATCAGTATGTTCACAGATGTTTTTTCATTTATCTCACAGATTTGAGAGTCATAGTGACCAGATACTGGCCCACATTGGACATATGCTGCGTGAATATGGTGAAGGTGAGCTTACTGACTGGAAGCAGGAAAGTTTTTTTCTTTCTTTCAGTGCATAGAAACACCAAACAACTTGGAAATGTCATGTATGTGATGTTCACTTATATCTTTGAACAGGATTTATTTCAAGGTATAACTTTGTACTCAAAATGTGCCTTTGGCTTTCATTTATATTGTTAACTATATTGTAAATAAACTACATATATATATATATATATATATATACAGTATATTTATTTTGTCCTCACATTCTTTCTTGTAGTTCCCTCTCACATACCTGACTGAAAGTCTCATTATGCGGCTCATTGCGATATACTATACTGTTCATGTCCATACATGTAACGAAGATGCTAAGTATTGGGGCAGTTGTGAATTGATCCTCATTTGCCACATCTACCTGCAGTCTGAACATAGCCATAGTGATCACACAGACTCTATCTGCAACAATCCTTCCTCCAGGAAATCATGCTCATCACCTACTTGGCACAGAGTCTTAGAGCTAAACCTTGACTAACTGGGGCCCAGGTCAGGATCAGACGGACTGGCTTACCCGACCGCCTGCTAGCTGTCTCACGTCACAGAAGTCAGATAAATACCAGCACATAGAGACTCTTTCACCTAGACATTATCACATAGAGACTGTGTCTGTTCCACGAATTAGTAAATACAAAAAACCATCAAAACCATTCAACAGTAAAAATTTAATTGATGTCCAACAAATAAACAACAGATATAATACAGATGATCAAATGATAAAGCTTGGGCTGCTGAATGTTCGATCCCTTTCCTCAAAAGCGCTTATTGTTAATGATATGATTACAGATCATAACCTAGATGTGCTGTGTTTGACAGAAACCTGGCTAAAACCTGGCGATTACATTACTTTAAATGAGTCCACCCCTCAAGATTATTGTTATAAACACGAGCCACGTCTGAAAGGTAAAGGGGGAGGTGTTGCTGTAATTTATAATAATATCTTCGGTATTACTCAGAAGTCTAGTTTCAAATATAATTCCTTTGAAGTTTTGGTGCTTTATGTAACGTTATGTAGTGAAATTGATAAATCCTGTTTGACATTTGTGCTGGCTACTGTATACAGGGCACCATACAGACTTTACCAGAGAATTTGCTGATTTTCTATCAGAGTTAGTACTGGCTGCAGATAAAGTCCTAATTGTTGGTGATTTTAATATCCATGTAGACAATGAAAAAAACGCATTGGGATTGGCATTTAGAGACATTCTAAACTCTATTGGAGTAAGGCAACACATGTCAGGACCCACTCATCGCCGTAATCATACTTTAGACCTAATACTGTCACATGGAATAATGTTGATATCACTGAAATTCTGCATCTCAGATCATTACCTAGTATCATGTACACTTAATTTAGCAAAGGCTGCAAAGCCGTCCCCTCACTTCAAATATGGCAGGACTATCACTGCTGCCACTAAAGATTGCTTTGTAAATAATCTTCCTCATCAGTTTCATCTCTTCAGCATCCCAGATAGCCTAAGGGGAACTCGATGTTGCAACAGAAACTATTGACTCTCTCTTTTCCAGCACTTTAGACACAGTTGCTCCCCAGCGCTTAAAGAAGATTAAAGAAAATAGTCCAACGCCATGGTACAACGAGCACACTCGGGCCCTTAAAACAGCAGCCAGAAAAATGGAGCGCAGCTGGAAGAAAACAAAACTGGAAGTTTTTCGCATTTCGTGGAAAGAGAGCATGATTGCATACAGAAAGGCCCTAAAAACTGCTAGATCTGCTTATTTCTCGACTCTCTTAGAAGAAAACAAACACAACCCTAGGTATTTATTCGATACAGTGGCTAAATTAACCAAAGATAAAGCTTCAACTTCTGATGTTTGTAAACAGCACAGCAGTAATGACTTTATGAACTTCTTTACTTGTAAGATTGATAATATTAGGAAAAAAATTATAACCATGCAGCCGTCTACTACAGTATCACATCAGACAGTGCATTGTAGTGTCACTGAAGAAAAATTACATTCATTCACTGCTATAGGAGAAGAAGAATTGGTTAAACTCGTTAAATCATCAAAATCAACATGTATGCTCGACCCTATACCAACTAAACTACTAAAAGAGATGCTTCCACAGGTCATAGATCCTCTTCTTAATATCATTAATTCATCCTTGACATTAGGATATGTACCGAAAACTTTTAAGTTGGCTATTATTAAACCACTTATTAAAAAACCGCAACTTGATCCTACAGAATTAGTTAATTACAGGCCAATCTCAAATCTACCCTTTCTGTCAAAAATACCAGAAAAGGCAGTGTCCTCACAATTATGCTCCTTTTTAGAAAGAAATGGTATCTGTGAGGATTTCCAGTCAGGATTTAGACCATATCATAGTACTGAGACTGCTCTCATTAGAGTTACAAATGATTTACTCTTATCATCCGATCGTGGTTGTATCTCTCTGTTAGTGTTACTCGATCTTAGCGCTGCATTCGATACTATCGACCACAATATTCTTTTGAATAGACTCGAAAATTATGTTGGCATTAGTGGAATTTCATTGGCATGGTTTAAATCATACTTATCTGACCGTTATCAGTTTGTAGCAGTAAATGAAGAGATGTCACACCGATCACAAGTTCAGTATGGAGTACCGCAGGGCTCAGTGCTAGGACCGTTGCTTTTCACCCTGTACATGCTACCACTGGGAGATATTATTAGGAAGCATGGCGTTAGTTTTCATTGTTATGCTGACGATACTCAGCTCTATATTTCTTCATGCCCTGACGAAATTGACCAATTCACAAGATTAACGGAATGCATAGCTGATATAAAAAATTGGATGACTAGTAATTTCCTGCAACTTAATTCAGAAAAAAATGAATTTTTAATCATTGGACAAAAAAACTCCACAAATAGTAACCTAGAATACTGTCTAACACTCGATGGCTGCTCTGTCAAGTCCTCGTCGTCAGTTAGGAACCTGGGTGTGCTCTTTGATACCAATCTCTCATTTGAAAGCCACGTTTCTAGCATCTGTAAAACTGCATTCTACCATCTTAAAAATATATCTAAATTACGGCACATGCTTTCAATCCAAAATGCTGAACAGTTAGTTCATGCGTTCATGACCTCAAGGCTAGATTATTGTAATGGGTGGTTTAATGGGTGGATTGTCTACTGGGTGGTTGCCCTGCTCACTTAATAAATAAACTGCAGCTTGTCCAAAACGCAGCAGCTAGAGTTCTTACTAGAACCAGGAAGTATTAGCCCGGTTCTGGCAACACTCCATTGGCTCCCTATTAAACATCGTATACATTTTAAAATCTTGCTGATTACTTACAAAGCACTAAATGGTTTAGCTCCCCAGTACTTGAGCGAGCTCTTAACGCATTATACTCCATCACGTCTATTGCGGTCTCAAAATTCTGGCCAGTTGATAATACCTAGAATATCAAAATCAACTGCAGGCGGTCGATCCTTTTCCTATTTAGCACCTAAACTCTGGAACAGTCTTCCTAGCATTGTTCGGGAAGCAGACACACTCTGTCAGTTTAAATCTAGACTAAAAACACATCTCTTTACTATGGCATACACATAAAACATTTTTAATTTCTATTATTCAAATCAGTTAAATGATTGTTTTAGGCTGCATTAACTAGGTCAGCCGGAACCGGGAACACTTCCCATAACACCTGATGTACTCGTTACATCATAAGAAGAATGGCATCTACGCTAATGTTAGTCTCTCTGCTTATCCCGAGGTTTACTGCAGTCGGCTGTATCCGGGCCGTATCCGGACCAGATGGTGGACCTTAGCCTGGACATGACAAACGCATCCCTGAAGTGTCTGTAGAGACCGTGTCAATTAAACTCCCCCCTGTAAATGCCGCATCGACACAACATCCTCATTAAACCCGTCCCCGGCGTGACGACTCCAATCTTTCGAATAATCCTACGAATATCTATTGATCTAATATGACTTCTGACCTGTAATGTTGCCAGAATCATAATCATACACTTTTTGTTCGTCGGCCAGAGGAGAACTGGCACCCCGACTGAGCCTGGTTTCTCCCAAGGTTTTTTTTTCTCCATTCTGAACTCCTTCAGGGCTTGGTTCCTTGCCACCATCGCCTTTGGCTTTTGGCTTGCTCAGTTGGGGACACTTAAATTTCAACTATATTACTGATCTGCCCGCATTGACACTATATGATAATTGAAATGAGCTAGATGACATCACCGTTTTCACCAGAGCGGCTGTACAGCCGAATCAAATTCTGTAGCATTATTTTCCTGTTACCACTGTGAAGCTGCTTTGAAACAATTGGCATTGTAAAAAGCGCTATATAAATAAAGGTGATTTGAAGAATAAAGTTCAACATAAGCCTATACTATCAATTAAGTGGGGTCTACGTTTTTATCAGTTGTATTTTGATAAACATGACACAGTATAACATTGTGACTTACATGAAAAGAGGTTTTACTGTTATAAAAAACAGATTTGTGAGCATTAATGGAACTGAAGGTTTTAGAATAAACACGAAACGCATGTGATCGCTGTCATGCGGTGAATCCGGCCAATTGTGGAAAAGCTGTGTCGTCATTAGAGCTTGTGCAGCTGCTCTGGAGAAACTGCGCAGAATGAACCAGCCTGCTGCTCTCGAATCGCTCTTGCGGCACTTTGATGGCATACGTCACAGACAAGTGGCGTCGGTGCTGTCTCAAGTCGGACAAAATTTCTAACCAGCATTCACTACTTCAAGTCAGCCGCCGATCGGTCTGTGCATCTCTGCATGAAGTCGAACAAGCCTATGTTCTAATTGGTTGTTTTGGTCATGTGTTTCTCAGTTCTATTTTCTCAGTGGTTCATTGTCTTGATTGCTTTCAGGTGTGTCTTCTTTAGTCATTAGTCCATTTGTATTTAAGCCCTTTTGTTTGCCTAGTTACTGGAGTAACCTGCTGTTTGGTGAGTCTATTATAGTAAAGTCAAGTCTTTGTTTTTTGTTCACTTTGGATTATCTTTAATAAAGCTGCACATGTGTTCATCAAACTTGCCTTCAGTAGACTGATTGTTACAGAATACACGACCTGAAAAATGAACCCAGCAGTTCACCTCTTGCATCTCCGTCAAGGCAATCATGACATTGAGGAGTATGTGGAGGATTTTTGTTATCTCTGCCATTTGGTGGATTTTAATGAGGTGGCACTTAAAAAGACATTTTTCATTTGGGTTCAAACTAACCCGTTCTTTCCAAGTTGCCAGGGGGAAAAATTTATTTTTCTCTGATCCAGTTCATAGACTATGGCTTGTCACTGAGTGGGTCCTCATTTACTGTGGAGATTGAGGACGAGAAACGACTCGGTTCCCTGAGAGAAGGGAACGAGTATTGCGTAGCTACGCTATGGGAAAACTCCTTTTCTCAAGATATTGAAGCCAAAAATTATCCTTATAATTTTATATATGTAAAACGCAGTGCAGCTGCACAGCAGACCCAAGCAGAGCATACTAGCGCGCTGATTGGTTGTGCTGTGGCAACTGCACGAACCTATGGCGAGGCGGCTGAGGCGTGCGAACCAGTCGGGTCGCTTCCCGCCCTAGCATGCCAAATCCCGCCAGAATGGGCGTGGCCTACAGCTATAAAAGCCCATGTTACGCCATAGGATTTCAGGTTAAATCGACTGAAGCGATCACCTGATCTAAGCACAATAGCATGGCGGGCTACGCAATACTCGTTCCCTTCTCTCAGGGAACCGAGGTTACGTTAGTAACCGAGTCGTTCCTTTTCGAGAGTACTCTTGTATTGCGTAGCTACGCTATGGGAACCCAATTTAAAATGCAGTGCTTGCTTAAAAACTTCGCCCCATACTATGGCCTGGGACGAGAGCCCGAGGCCCATAGAAGAGTAAAAGTTATGAGTCCCAAAAAGAAGCCAACGAGTGGTGAGCCACATACGGTGGGGAGAACAAGTATTTGATACACTGCCGATTTTGCAGGTTTGCCCACTTACAAAGCATGTAGAAGTCTGTAATTTTTATCATAGGTACTCTTCAACTGTGAGTGACGGAATCTAAAACAAAAATCCAGAAAATCACATTGTATGATTTTTAAGTAATTAATTTGCATTTTATTGCATGACATAAGTATTTGATACATCAGAAAAGCAGAACTTAATATTTGGTACAGAAACCTTTGTTTGCAATTACAGAGATCATACGTTTCCTGCAGTTCTTGACCAGGTTTGCACACACTGCAGCAGGGATTTTGGCCCACTCCTCCATACAGACCTTCTCCAGATCCTTCAGCTTTCGGGGCTGTCGCTGGGCAATATGGACTTTCAGCTCCCTCCAAAGATTTTCTATTGGGTTCAGGTCTGGAGACTGGCTAGGCCACTCCAGGACCTTGAGATGCTTCTTACGGAGCCACCCCTTAGTTGCCCTGGCTGTGTGTTTCGGGTCGTTGTCATGCTGGAAGACCCAGCCACGACCCATCTTCAATGCTCTTACTGAGGGAAGGAGGTTGTTGGCCAAAATCTCGCGATACATGGCCCCATCCATCCTCCCCTCAATACGGTGCAGTCGTCCTGTCCCCTTTGCAGAAAAGCATCCCCAAAGAATGATGTTTCCACCTCCATGCTTCACGGTTGGGATGGTGTTCTTGGGGTTGTACTCATCCTTCTTCTTCCTCCAAACACGGCGAGTGGAGTTTAGACCAAAAAGCTCTATTTTTGTCTCATCAGACCACATGACCCTCTCCCATTCCTCCTCTGGATCATCCAGATGGTCATTGGCAAACTTCAGACGGGCCTGGACATGCACTGGCTTGAGCAGGGGGACCTTGTGTGCGCTGCAGGATTTCAATCCATGACGGCGTAGTGTGTTACTAATGGTTTTCTTTGAGACTGTGGTCCCAGCTCTCTTCAGGTCATTGACCAGGTCCTGCCGTGCAGTTCTGGGCTGATCCCTCACCTCATGATCATTGATGCCCCACGAGGTGAGATCTTGCATGGTGCCCCAGACCGAGGAGATTGACCATCATCTTGAACTTCTTCCATTTTCTAATAATTGCGCCAATAGTTGTTGCCTTCTCACCAAGCTGCTTGCCTATTGTCCTGTAGCCCATCCCAGCCTTGTGCAGGTCTACAATTTTATCCCTGATGTCCTTACACAGCTCTCTGGTCTTGGCCATTGTGGAGAGGTTGGAGTCTGTTTTATTGAGTGTGTGGACAGGTGACTTTTATACAGGTAACGAGTTCAAACAGGTGCAGTTAATACAGGTAATGAGTGGAGAACAGGAGGGCTTCTTAAAGAAAAACTAACAGGTCTGTGAGAGCCGGAATTCTTACTGGTTGGTAGGTGATCAAATACTTATGTCATGCAATAAAATGCAAATTAATTATTTAAAAATCATACAATGTGATTTTCTGGATTTTTGTTTTAGATTCCGTCTCTCACAGTTGAAGTGTACCTATGATAAAAATTACAGACCTCTACATGTTTTGTAAGTTGGAAAACCTGCAAAATCAGCAGTGTATCAAATACTTGTTCTCCCCACTGTATGTGCAGGGGTGCATACTGTATAGTGGGCACACTGCCTACAGTCAGAACAGAGGAAAAACTCTTTTTGTGGTTTATTAGGGTCAGTGTGCCCACTATACAGTATGCACCCCTGCACATATGCACACACAGCGCCGAGTGCTTCACTGAAGCTTCACTTTTGCTCTTTTTCCGATAATACGGCATTTGTGTGCAGGCGTGCGTGCTTTATAACATGCTCGTTGACTGCAATGTTGACATCTCCAGCCGCCTAAATAGAGGGGACTGGGAGAAGTGTGAAGAGAGTGAAAATGGCGCATAGCTTGTGACGATTTTCGCCGCGCCATTTTACAACGCCGCCAGGCGCTGGACAGTAAGCAGCGGGCTGAAGGCGGAGTCCAGCAAAGACAGAAAACCGATGTCCTCAGTACTGCAGAGCAGGTGCTTGTTTAGCTGAAGGCTTTTCAACGCCAGTGACTTCTCAATCCTGAGGTCAGCGAAGGGTAAGTCCGCTGAAGGAGATTAAATTTGAAATCCTGTGGCGTAACATGGGCTTTTATAGCCGTAGGCCACGCCCATTCTGGCAGGATTTGCCGTGCTAGGGCGGGAAGCGACCCGATTGGTTCGCACGCCTCAGCCGCCTCGCCATAGGTTCGTGCAGTTGCCGCAGCACAGCCAATCAGCGCGCTAGTATGCTCTGCTTGGGTCTGCTGTGCAGCTGCACTGCGTTTTACATATATAAAATTATAAGGATAATTTTTGGCTTCAATATCTCGAGAAAAGGAGTTTTCCCATAGCGTAGCTACGCAATACGAGAGTACTCTCGAAAGGGAACCCAGCAGTACCACAGCATCCATTCCACCAGAGTACTGTCGCGTCGTGTCTTACGCACCATAGTCACTTCACCTCATGGTCACCATGCCAGAGTCACATCATGTGACAGCTGCCAACGCCAGAGCCTCGTCACGTCATGGGCGCCACACCACAGCCTTGTCACATCATGGCTGCCACACCAGAGCCTCATTACGTTTGGGCCATACACACTTCCCCTGCTCCCCCAGAGGTGGCGGTGTTAAGAATTCTCATGGGATCACATGACGTAGCCAGTCATGGGAGGAGCCAGGTCTCCTTTTCCTTCTCTCCTAAATGAGACCTTTTTGTAGAGTTGGTTTGTTCCTGACATTGTAAGTTCATTCCTTTTTTAGTTGTTTCATAATGTTAATTCTTGAGGTTATGTTTTGTTTAAGGTCTTTTTGTGGTTTAATATTCACAGACACTCATCCATATCTTAACCATTGACTATCAATTTACCCTTCACAATCCTTGGCTGGATCCATTGCTCCTTGAAATTAAACTTAAACCAGCTTTTCTTCTGAGGTAAAGGTACCAAGACGACGTAAAGTACATGAATCTGATTAAACTTGATGCATTTTACCGAGTTGATGTGGGCATTGACACTGTTTGCATGGATCGCAGATTAGCATTTGAATAGCGCGCGCTGTCAGTAGGCGTGTTCACATTAGCAGATAATGAGCTGACATGAGAATGACTGACATCTCTCTCTTTCCATACAGATTACATAAACAAAAAATATGTTTTAGTTTTGAATTAGATCATTTAAAAGTAGACACTTAAATGTTTATAAAGATATATTGCTCATGTCGCCGTGTCAAGTATTCGCTGAGTTTTGTTTCAGTTTAGAGACGTGCTCCAGAAAAACGTTCACAGAGACCGAGACGGCAGAAAGCACACCCTGTTTGTTTTCTTTATTTTAAAAAAGCACATTTTAATTCTATTTTGCCGCTATATAAAGAAAATCCAGCAAAATGTACTGCCGCCTTCCACCATGGATGGAGCATTTGGTTCTTGGAAAGAGTGAGGTCTTGTCTCCTTCGCTGACTTGTACATTGATGATATTTTTGCATCATTTTCACAGTTAACCCATTCTTATAATATTCATTTTTTTAGATATTTACAGATTCCAGACAAACCTTCACCCTCCAAGGTAGACATGATTCATGTTAATCCATGTCAAAGGGGGTCTATTTCAAAGTAATACAGCGTTATCTTCTCTTTTCAATCTATATCTGCCGACTCACTTTGTATCATTTGGTCCCAAGACATTGGTTTAGAAATAGATGAAGAAATTTGGGCAGAAGCTTTCAATTGGGTTCATTCTTCTATCTGTGCTCGTCACGGAGTGATACAATGTAAAGTTGTCCACAGAGTGCTTTGGTCTAAGATTAGACTGGCCTATATTAATCCTGCTATTGACCCCGAATGCGATAGATGCCACTCTAGTTCTGCCACTAATACACATGTTTTGGTCTTGCCCTGCCCTATCCTCATTCTGGTTGTCTGTTATTAATTCCCTTTCACTTAGGGGAGCGCGGGGCACAAAGTAACACAGACTTTTTAGATAGTTGCACAGGGTTAACCATGATGTGCGCCGGGCTTTTCACCACAACGTCGGCAGATGTCTTCCCGCGATCTTTCAAGAAAGTTCAGCGAAGTTTGGCTGAGCACCACAGGAGAAACTCTTTCGGCAGCATGTAAGTATTTTTTGTTATAGTAGTTGTTTTTCGATTTTTCGAAGAATATGTGAAAGTATGTTAGTCCAATTTTATATTGTTGTGATTACCTGGCTAAATCAAATCAAATCAAATCACCTTTATTTATATAGCACTTTTTACAATGCCAATTGTTTCAAAGCAGCTTCACAGTGGTAACAGGAAAATAATGTAACAGAATTTGATTCGGCTGTACAGCCGCTCTGGTGAAAACGGTGATGACATCCAGCTCATTTCAATTATCATATAGTGTCAATGCGGGCAGATCAGTAATATAGTTGAAATTTAAGTGTCCCCAACTGAGCAAGCCAAAAGCCAAAGGCGACGGTGGCAAGAAACCAAAACTCCTTCAGGGCCAGAATGGAGAAAAAAACCTTGGGAGAAACCAGGCTCAGTCGGGGTGCCAGTTCTCCTCTGGCCGACGAACAAATAGTGTATGATTATGATTCTGGCAACATTACAGGTCAGAAGTCATATTAGATCAATAGATATTCGTAGGATTATTCAAAAGATTGGAGTCGTCACGCCGGGGATGGGTTTAATGAGGATGTCGTGTCGATGCGCCATTTACAGGGGGTAGTTTAATTGACACGGTCTCTACAGACACTTCAGGGATGCGTTCGTCATGTCCAGACTAAGGTCCACCATCTGGTCCGGATACGGCCCGGATCCAGCCGACTGCAGTAAACCTCGGGATAAACAGAGAGACTAACATTAGCGTAGATGCCATTCTTCTTATGATGTAACGAGTACATCAGATGTTATGAGAAGTGTTCCCAGTTCCGGCTGACCTAGTTAATGCAGCCTAAAACAATAATTTAACTGATTTGAATAATATAAAATAAAAAATGTTTTGTGTGTATGCCATAGTAAAGAGATGTGTTTTTAGTCTAGATTTAAACTGACAGAGTGTGTCTGCTTCCCGAACAATGCTAGGAAGACTGTTCCAGAGTTTAGGTGCTAAATAGGAAAAGGATCGACCGCCTGCAGTTGATTTTGATATTCTAGGTATTATCAACTGGCCAGAATTTTGAGACCGCAATAGACGTGATGGAGTATAATGCGTTAAGAGCTCGCTCAAGTACTGGGGAGCTAAACCATTTAGTGCTTTGTAAGTAATCAGCAAGATTTTAAAATGTATACGATGTTTAATAGGGAGCCAATGCAGTGTTGCCAGAACCGGGCTAATATGGTCATACTTCCTGGTTCTAGTAAGAACTCTAGCTGCTGCGTTTTGGACAAGCTGCAGTTTATTTATTAAGCGAGCAGGGCAACCACCCAGTAGAGCATTACAATAATCTAGCCTTGAGGTCATGAACGCATGAACTAACTGTTCAGCATTTTGCATTGAAAGCATGTGCCGTAATTTATATATATTTTTAAGATGGTAGAATGCAGTTTTACAGATGCTAGAAATGTGGCTTTCAAATGAGAGATTGGTATCAAAGAGCACACCCAGGTTCCTAACTGACGACAAGGACTTGACAGAGCAGCCATCGAGTGTTAGACAGTATTCTAGGTTACTACTTGTGGAGTTTTTTTGTCCAATGATTAAAAATTCAGTTTTTTCTGAATTAAGTTGCAGGAAATTACTAGTTATGCTGACTAGTATCGTCAGCATAACAATGAAAACTAACGGCATGCTTCCTAATAATATCTCCCAGTGGTAGCATGTACAGGGTGAAAAGCAACGGTCCTAGCACTGAGCCCTCCGGTACTCCATACTGAACTTTTGATCGGTGTGACATCTCTTAATTTACTGCTACAAACTGATAACGGTCAGATAAGTATGATTTAAACCATGCCAATGAAATTCCACTAATGCCAACATAATTTTCGAGTCTATTCAAAAGAATGTTGTGGTCGATAGTATCGAATGCAGCGCTAAGATCGAGTAACACTAACAGAGAGATACAATCACGATCGGATGATAAGAGTAAATCATTTGTAACTCTAATGAGAGCAGTCTCAGTACTATGATACGGTCTAAAACCTGACTGGAAATCCTCACAGATACCATTTCTTTCTAAAAAGGAGCATAATTGTGAGGACACTGCCTTTTCTAGTATTTTTGACAGAAAGGGTAGATTTGAGATTGGCCTGTAATTGACTAATTCTGTAGGATCAAGTTGCGTTTTTTTAATAAGTGGTTTAATAATAGCCAACTTAAAAGTTTTCGGTACATATCCTAATGTCAAGGATGAATTAATGATATTAAGAAGAGGATCTATGACCTCTGGAAGCATCTCTTTTAGTAGTTTAGTCGGTATAGGGTCGAGCATACATGTTGTTGATTTTGATGATTTAACGAGTTTAGCCAATTCTTCTCCTATAGCAGTGAATGAATGTAATTTTTCCTCAGTGACACTACAATGCACTGTCTGATGTGATACTGTAGTAGACGGCTGCATGGTTATAATTTTTTTCCTAATATTATCAATCTTACAAGTAAAGAAGTTCATAAAGTCATTACTGCTGTGCTGTTTACAAACATCAGAAGTTGAAGCTTTATCTTTGGTTAATTTAGCCACTGTATCGAATAAATACCTAGGGTTGTGTTTGTTTTCTTCTAAGAGAGTCAAGAAATAAGCAGATCTAGCAGTTTTTAGGGCCTTTCTGTATGCAATCATGCTCTCTTTCCACGAAATGCGAAAAACTTCTAGTTTTGTTTTCTTCTAGCTGCGCTCCATTTTTCTGGCTACTGTTTTAAGGGCCCGGGTGTGCTCGTTGTACCACGGCGTTGGACTATTTTCTTTAATCTTCTTTAAGCGCCGGGGAGCAACTGTGTCTAAAGTGCTGGAAAAGAGAGAGTCAATAGTTTCTGTTGCAACATCGAGTTCCTCTAGGCTATCTGGGATGCTGAGGAGATGAAACTGATGAGGAAGATTATTTACAAAGCAATCTTTAGTGGCAGCAGTGATAGTCCTGCCATATTTGAAGCGAGGGGACGGCTTTGCAGCCTTTGCTAAATTAAGTGTACATGATACTAGGTAATGATCTGAGATGTCATCGCTCTGCTGCAGAATTTCAATGGTATCAACATTATTCCATGTGACAGTATTAGGTCTAAAGTATGATTACGGCGATGAGTGGGTCCTGACACGTGTTGCCTTACTCCAATAGAGTTTAGAATGTCTCTAAATGCCAATCCCAATGGGTCTTTTTCATTGTCTACATGGATATTAAAATCACCAACAATTAGGACTTTATCTGCAGCCAGTACTAACTCTGATAGAAAATCAGCAAATTCTCTGGTAAAGTCTGTATAGTGCCCTGGTGGCCTGTATACAGTAGCCAGCACAAATGTCAAATGGGATTTATCAATTTCCCTACATAACGTTACATAAAGCACCAAAACTTCAAAGGAATTATATTTGAAACTAGACTTCTGAGTAATACCGAAGATATTATTATAAATTACAGCAACACCTCCCCCTTTACCTTTCAGACGCGGCTCGTGTTTATAACAATAATCTTGGGGGGTGGACTCATTTAAAGTAATGTAATCGTCAGGTTTTAGCCAGGTTTCTGTCAAACACAGCACATCTAGGTTATGATCTGTAATCATATCATTAACAATAAGCCCTTTTGAGGAAAGGGATCGAATATTCAGCAGCCCGAGCTTTATCATTTGATCATCTGTATTATATTTGTTGTTTTTATGTTTTGGACATCAATTAAATTTTTACCGTTGAATGTTTTTGATGGTTTTTTGTATTTACTAATTCATGGAACAGACACAGTCTCTATGTGATAATATCTAGGTGAAAGAGTCTCTATGTGCTGGGATTTATCTGACTTCTGTGACGTGAGACAGCTAGCAGGCGGTCGGGTAAGCCAGTCCGTCTGCTTCCTGACCTGGGCCCCAGTTAGTCAAGGTTTAGCTCTAAGACTATGTGCCAAATTACTAGAGAGAAGAGCGGCACCATCCCAGGAGGGATGGATACCATCTTTTTTCAACAGGTCAGATCTGCCCCAAAAGCTTTTCCAATTGTCTATGAACCCTATGTTATTTTGCGGACACCACTTAGCAGACTATCATCACTCAATGGCTGGTTGTCTAAGTATCTCATCACTCCTTTTAACGGGGAGGGGATCAGAGCAAAAAACGTCATTTGCCATCGTACTTGCGAGTTTACACACCTCTTTAATGTTAATTTTGGTGATCTCCGACTGGCGAAGTCGAACATCATTTGTGCCGACGTGAATAATAATCTTAGAGAATTTACGATTAGCATTAGCCAGCACTTTTAAATTTGCTTTGATGTCAGGCGCTCTGGCTCCCAGTAAACATGTGACTATGGTGGCTGGTGTCTCTATTTTCACTTTCCGTGTAATAGAATTGCCAATAACTAGCGCACTTTCACCCACTGAACAGGATTCTCAGTGGGTGCATCACTGAGTGGGGAGAACCTGTTTGATGTTCTAATCGGAACGGAAGAGTGGTTTTTTGATCCGCGACTATGCTGTCTCACCGTCACCCAGTTGCCCTGCTGCACGGGCTCTACAGCCGGAACCGAACAATGTACAGAGTTCACTAAGCTATTCGCATCCAAAGCAGTCTCTAAAGCTGTTACATTCTCACTACTCTCAAATAAAGTCTGGATGTGTGTCTCTAATTCTGAAATCTTCTCCGTCAGCCTGACTATCTCCTGACATTTATCACATGTGAAGCCCTGTTCGCCAACGGAGAAAGATATACTAAACATGAAACATGCAGTGCAAGTGACAATGACAGGAGAAGAAGACATGGCTTACCGTATTTGTTGATTAATCCAACTTACCACAGTTGTTTGATGGAGTCTATTTACTAATCCAACTCACCACAGTTGTTTAATGAACTCAGAAAACAAGAGACCCGAGTGCAGAGATGGCAAGCTAACAGGCTAGCCGTTCTCTCAACATGGGGACAGGAGAGCTGTCAGTCAATAAAAAGATGGTACCATTTTGAAAGATGTGAAAAACGTATAGTGACTGCTAGCCAGTCCTGAGGTAAACACGACACAGCGGGGTTAGTTGTAACACAGTGTTACAACTAAGCCGCACATTGCATACATCAATAATCAGCAATGTCGGATTGTATTAAATACAGTTTGCACAAACACTTGTTGCATTTCTTTTGTTCACAGCGTTAGAAATAGTAGAATCAGACAGTACATCAGAGCAGGAGGAGCAGCTTGTTGCTTATTTGACCCGTGAGGCAGCAATATGTTATGGGCTGAGCCCCAAGGAGGTAGGCTGGTTAAGATAGGATAAATTAGGAAATAAGATTAAGATTAGAATAATTATTGCTCTGGTTTTACATTCAAGTCCCTGTTTCTGTTATAAATGGTAGGTCAGTTTCTTTGAATGCTTAGAATGAATGAATGAATGAATACATAGGCTACATACATACATACATACATACATACATATATACTTACACAAATAAACAATTTTAGGATGCCTTGTGTGATCTATGTAAAAGCAATTCATGTAGTTGACATTATTGTTTTTTTTTTCCTTTTTTATGTTTCTGTTTTTCAAGTGCAAAAACTTGCATTCCAATGTGCTGTCCAGTTCCACTGCACATTCCCGGAATCCTGGTCTAAAACACAAATGGCGGGCAAAGACTGGTTCACTGCTTTCCTCAAAAGGAACCGATCTCTTTCGATCAGAAAACCACAGGCCACCAGTGTGGCTAGAGCCACTAGTTTTAATGCTCACACTCTGGGAATTTTTTTCAACAATTTACACACTGTCTACAATACTCACAATTTCACCCCAAATGACATATGGAACATTGGCCGAAACTGGTGTGACCACAGTGCAGGCCCCAGAGAAGATAATAGCCACAAAAGGAGTCCGCCAGATTGAAGCAATGACCTCTGGAGAAAGGGGTAAGCTTGTGACCGTTGCAGTGGCCATTAATGCCCTGGGGAATTCGATCCCTCCATTTTTTGTTTTTCCCCACAAATTATTTCACTTTATCCACGAAGGGCCACCCGCCTCCATCAGCTGGAGCAGCAAATGGGTCTGGTTGGATGCAAGCAGAGGAATTTTTGCAGTTCCTTCGCCACTTTGCCACTTTGCCACTTTGCCAATCATGCAAAGCCCTTGCTGGACTCCAAGGTACTTCTCCTGCTGGACAATCACATTTGCCACCTGTCTGTCCCAGCCATGGATTTCTGTAGGGAACGGGGCATCGTTCTACTTACTTTCCCGCCACACTGCACTCCCCTGTACAGAACAGTTTTTCGCTCTTTCAAAGGGAGGGTCAACACGCACCTGGGCCACTGGATGAAAGCTCACCCTGGCAAGAATGCCACAATATACGACCTCCCTGGGATTGTCGCAAAAGCGTTGCTACCGGCAGCAACACCTGAGAACATCATGTCAGGTTTCAGGTATCTATCTATTAAAAAAAAAAAGAAGAAGAAAAACCTTAATATCCTTCAGGATGAATAAATTATCTGTCTATCTATCTATCTATCTATCTATCTATCTATCTAGGTGCACTGGCATCTGGCCCTACAGCCCTGATGTGTTTGGAGAAAATTACTTTGCTCCTGCATATGCAACTGACAGACCAGAGCCAACTACCTTGACATCCTTTGCAGGTTCCGCCACACTCCACCAGTGCTCCTGCGCTCTCCACCAGGGCTCCTGTGCTCTCCACCAGAGCTCAGCCACTCTCCACCAGGGCTCCGCTGCTGTCCACCAGGGCTCCACCCCTCTCCACCAGGGCTCCACCCCTCTCTACCAGGGCTCCGCTGCTCTCCACCAGGGCTCCTCTGTGCCTGAATTTAATTCTGCTTTAGTCAGGCCCTTCCCCAAGGCTCCTTCATAAAAAGCAGTTGCTAAACCCAGAAAGAGGGCAACAAGTGCCATCCTCACAGACACTCCAGTCGTTGCAGAGGTAGAGGTAAGAAAGAGCAAAAAACGACCCCCAAGAAAAGAAGCCTTGGTATGAAAAAGCAAAGTAAAGCAAATAACTCAGTTGACAGTCTTGTGTGTGGGGTGGATTTTACATCCTCTGCACCTGGAGAGAAATGGGTTAAATGTGTCTTTTATGATGGGTGGGCACATGAGTTATGCACCGAGTCATATGAACAAGAGTAAGTTGAATTAATGAGTACAGTTTCTACACATCGTACATGCAGTGGTATGTTGAAAATGTTTCCACTTATTGTGAGATGAAAAATTAAATTTGTTAGATTTATCATTTGTTTATTAACACTGATAAAAAAAAACTGTTTATACATACCTACAGAAACAGAGTGAAAATATGTCTTACATTTTTTTATCTTTACCTTGAAAACGTTTATGCAAACAATAGAAAATGTTTAAATGTCTTGTGTAATGAATTGATTTACACAATTCAGAAATGGAGTGAAAAGTTGAACTTGAAAAGGTTTATGCCAGGGGTGTCCAAACTCGATCCTGGAGGGCCACTGTCCTGCAGAGTTTAGCTCCAACTTGCCTCAACTCATCTGCCTGCAAGTTTCTAGTTGGGCTGCGTTCCACTCCACTTTTAGACACGCACTTGCGAACTTCCCTAAGCACTTCCCCTTGGGGGGAATCCCTGCCGCCATTTTGAAGTGCGTTCAAAATGGACAGACCCTCGCTCCCTCGATTTTGACCGAGGGAGTGAGTCTACTTCATATGTACACTTCAGGCAGCTCCATATACCACAAAAAACATGATTGTGACGTCACCGCATATGCGTTTAATTTACCACACCACAAACAACTCTATGATATATTAATTATTTTTAAAAAACATTTAAAACAACCCAAACACACCTATATACATATAGAATGCTGCATTAAACAATTTCGTGAGGGAAAAAAATAAATAATAAATCAACTCCATAGTGGATTCCAAGTGATCAAGGGCTTAGGACGTTCTAATTCAGCCCATTGCAAAGGTTCCGCCAGTAGTGGGCACTCATGCAACGTAAGCAATGATGCAAATCCAAGTGAACGAGACAGAGGGAAGTTAGCGAGTGAAGGGCATAATAAAAAAGAACTGGAACGCAGCATATGCCTAGTAAGACCTTGATTAGCTGGTTCAGGTGTGTTTAATTGGGGGTGGATCTGAACACTGCAGGACAGTGGCCCTCCAGGAGCAGGATTGAACACCCCTGGTTTATGCACACAGTTTAAAATGTCTTATGATGAAAAAATAAAGTTGATGATTTTACATGATTTTAAAATGTTAGCCTATCGGTTCATTAAGTTGAAACCTAGGCCTATATACAGGTCTGTTTTAAAAGTTTAAAAAGAAAGTTTGACATGATTCTAATGTCTAATCTCCTTGAAATCACACAGTTGAAGAGGTTGAAATGTCTTGTTAAATGTTAAGAGTGACATGTTTTTTATTTATTTATTTATCTACTACTGTAATAAGAAAAATCTATTTTATTGAACCAATTTGCTATTTTTGCAAATAAATACATTTGTCTACACTCAAGAGTATTGTTTTAATAGATCAATAAATGGACAAACTGTGCTATGTAGAATAAAAAAATGTAGAGTTGAGTACTATGAGAAAATATACTACATTTAAACTAATTTAAACTAAACCGAATTTGAATTGATTGTGTGAAATCTGACTCTTCCAGCAAGTGTTACAAATAACCCTCTGTCTGTTACAACTAGCCCCGCCCATGGGGTAAATAGTTTACTCCTGGCGCTTTTGGCGATACTGCACAGGAACGGTAGGTCTGACGAACATACAAACAGTGCTCATTTGTAGGAGAGGCTTGTATGTTGTTTGTATAAAAATATGGTTTATCATTATTTGGACAAAACCAAAAAGTGTTACTTTGTGCCCCGCTCGATCTCCCCCTCGATCTCCCCCTGTGACCTCTTTCAATATTCAACCCTCACCTATCATTGGCCTTGGTTTGGTGTCCTGCCTGCTGATTTTATTGCTTTTCTCACATTGCTGGCCAGACAAATTTTGCTTAACTGGAAAAACTTCCATCCCCCATCACAGTCTAGGTGGATTAAAGGGATAGTTCACCTTTCTAGACCTTGAAAGTGTTAATTAAATAGCTGTCTATGGAGGGACCTGAGAGCTCTCGGATTTCATCAAAAATATCTTTATTTGTGTTCCGGAGATGAATGAAGGTCTTACGGGTTTCGAATGACATGAGGGTGAGTAATTAATGACAGAATTTTCATTTTTGGGTGAACTAACCCTTTAAAGATGCCTTGTATTTCATCAAACTTGTAAAAAAATGTATTTTCTCTTCACCGGCCCAGTACATCATTCTCTAAAATTTCTTAATTTGTTTGATTTAACCCTTTTCATTCCAGCTAATAGTTTTCATTTTACATTGATATTTAAAATTCCGTTTTAAGTGCACTTATTACTTTGTCTGTCTGTCTTAGTATTTTTCAGTTTTTCATTGTTATCTGCTGATGAGAATGTATTTGTATTTATATATTTATTTTACAACTTCCATTTTTACTCTGTCATGTCTTTTATTTTTTTTGTTAATCATTATTATTATTATTATTATTATTATTATTACTTATTTATACCTGTTTATTTACCTTTTTTTTCACCCTGAATGTATCATAAAAAATTATAAATAAATCATAAGCAAAACAGAAAAAATGCACCGCCGAGTTTGTCGACCCCTGAGGGTTAAGCTTACAGTTGGGAATTCATCTCATTAAGTCTATTTTTCACCTCTCCCCAGCACAGATATGTACTGATGACAGTCAATATTCAGTTAAAGTTCCTGTTCTTTTTATTTATGGAATCAGTTATGGAAATCAATGGAGTTTTGAGGGCCTCGATGTTATCAGTAGACTCATTCAATAGAGGAAGATCTCTATATCAGTCTACAGTGTATGTAAATGAATTGGCTTTATGAACTCACAGCTGCCCCTGGTAAATCTGTTTGCTTGTGTCTTATTTGCAAAATGGGGATCCTTTAGGAATTAGTCAGAGTGCTGACAACTGAAAAAGCTCTGACAAGAGTTTTGCATGTGAATGGCAGAACACAGTTGAACATTTTTAACCCCACCACAAGTGGCACATATATTAGTCATTTAGTAGATGCTGTTCTCCAAAAAGAGCGGTAGGTCAATCTTCTAGAAAGATTTTTCGGTGAAAACAAACTTATTTGCTGTAGGTGTGCAGAAATCATGCTGCTCTTTATAGAAGTGATCACACAACACCTCAACACTCGTAACAATTTATGTCATAACTGTGGCATTAGTTAAAGTCAACTTGAAATCAAAATGTACTTTCTTAATACATATTCCTGGTCTTATTGTAAACGATTCATTCATGCATGCTAGTCCAAAGAAAAAAATGTCTTCATTAGAATGCTCATAAAAATGTTTATCTTCCTTTAACTTTCAGCTGACATTTATATATAGCTTACTGAAAGTGCTTCCCTGACTTTAGTGGTGGTGCTAGCAATGCCCACATACTAATGTAAAACTAAGAAGGAAAAATATATATTTTTTTATCATAAGCACCTCTGTTAGAAAAAGGCGTCTGTGAAATGTGTTGTTGTAAATTTAATTTAAATAAGTTGCAAACAGGAATTAATGTTGACATTAATCAACAGTTTAGTTATAATCTTTTGGGGCTGTATAGAAATTTCCTGTTTTAGTAATGTTCTATTTCCTGAGTAAAATTACCATGGTTACTGAACAGATAGGATAGGATTATGAGTTAGGATGTTTCTGTAATACAGCCCTTGGTCCCTTGTTTGTTTTACTGACCTTTTACTGTAGTTTGTATGGTCAGTAGTATAAAAACGGAAAATACAGTAGCCTTCAATGATTCCAAAGCATTGTCATTTTATGATGAGTGTGTGTTACCCACACACTCATCATAAAATGACAACGCTTTGGAAATGCTTTATTTAAATGGGCTTTGAAATGGTTTGTAGACTGGCCACATGGAAGCACTGATGGTTGACCTCTTAACACCCACATCGTGTCTGGGTATATATCGGTGAAGAATTCCACAATGCTTCACCACAGGTCAGGCAGCCGATCCACGCGTCACTGATGGCGTTGAGAGCTACGTCTGTCTTAGACTGCCTACATGCTGTGGTGTGTCTTCTCCCACAACCTTACGAGGTGTGGTCTGTATTGCTCAAACTGTTGAAGTAATGAACCACCCAGTACGTCAGTAAAAAATAAAAAAATGCTTAGGGTCTTTTGTGAGCTTATAGCATAAAGCAGTGTCGAAAGCACAATGATAAGAGTTTTCTGGAAATAGTCTTCAGATAATACAATAAGATATACAGTATTATATGAATTCAGAATGATTCTCTAATCTTGAGGAAGACAGTGCGGTTCTCAAAACAGTTTCTAATATGTTAAGACTGATTAAAAAAAAAACAGTAAAATATTTGACTTGATTGAAAACTTTTTAGGAAACAACTGAAAAAAAAATTAACTCATAAATTATCAGGGTAAGATTCAAAAGCTGAGTTTGGTTGAAGGCGTAACCTGGGAAGGGGATGTTCCAGTGAAGACATCATGGGTGTGCTATCTCTGGGTAGAATCTCTCAGGACACACTCTGGAACAATTACATGACCACACACTATTTCAACATACTTTGTGGCTATGTCATAAAATCAGAACTGTTGAAGTACTTTACATGCAGCTGGTGTCTCTGATGACCCTGTGACTTTAAGCATGTCAATTGGCAGGACTCTTTAATCTCTGGAAAATACAGGGCAGACCTGACCTGTTAAAAAGAGATGGTATTCATCCCTCCTGGGATGGTGCTGCTCTTCTCTCTAGTAATTTGGCACACAGTCTTAGAGCTGAACCTTGACTAACTGGGGCCCAGGTCAGGAAGCAGACGGACTGGCTTAACCGACCGTCTGCTAGCTGTCTCACGTCACAGAAGTCAGATAAATCCCAACACATAAAGACTCTTTCACCTAGGTATTATCACATAGAGACTGTGTCTGTTCCCCGAATTAGTATATACAAAAAACCCTCGAACCCATTTAAGGGTAAAAATTTAATTGATGTTCAACAAATAAAAAACAGATATAATACAGATGAAGGCTCAGTGCTAGGACCGTTGCTTTTCATCCTGTACATGCTACCCTTGGGAGATATCATTAGGAAGCATGGCGTTAGTTTTCACTGCTATGCTGACGATACTCAGCTCTATATTTCTATATTTCCCTGACGAAACTTACCAATGAAATCACAAGATTAACGGAATGCATAGCTGATATAAAAAATTGGATGACTATTCATTTCCTGCAACTTAATTCTGAAAAAACAGAATTTTTAATTACAGTAGGAAGAACAAGTATTTGATACACTGCCGATTTTGCAGGTTTTCCTACTTACAAAGCATGTAGAGGTCTGTAATTTTTATCATAGGTACACTTCAACTGTGAGAGACGGAAAAAATCCAGAAAATCACATTGTATGATTTTTAAATAATTAATTTGCATTTTATTGCATGACATAAGTATTTGATCACCTACCAACCAGTAAGAATTCCGGCTCTCACAGACCTGTTCGTTTTTCTTTAAGAAGCTCTCCTGTTCTCCACTCATTACCTGTATTAACTGCACCTGTTTGAACTCGTTACCTGTATAAAAGACACCTGTCCACACACTCAATAAAACAGACTCCAACCTCTCCACAATGGCCAAGACCAGAGAGCTGTGTAAGGACATCAGGGATAAAATTGTAGACCTGCACAAGGCTGGGATGGGCTACAGGACAATAGGCAAGCAGCTTGGTGAGAAGGCAACAACTGTTGGCGCAATTATTAGAAAATGGAAGAAGTTCAAGATGACAGTCAATCTCCCTTGGTCTGGGGCACCATGCAAGATCTCACCTCGTGGGGCATCAATGATCATGAGGAAGGTGAGGGATCAGCCCAGAACTACACGGCAGGACCTGGTCAATGACCTGAAGGGACCACAGTCTCAAAGAAAACCATTAGTAACACACTACGCCGTCATGGATTAAAATCCTGCAGCACACAATCAAGGTCCCCCTGCTCAAGCCAGCGCATGTCCAGGCCCGTCTGAAGTTTGCCAATGACCATCTGGATGATCCAGAGGAGGAATGGGAGAAGGTCATGTGGTCTGATGAGACAAAAATAGAGCTTTTTGGTCTAAACTCCACTCGCCGTGTTTGGAGGAAGAAGAAGGATGAGTACAACCCCAAGAACACCATCCCAACCGAGAAGCATGGAGGTGGAAACATCATTCTTTGGGGATGCTTTTCTGCAAAGGGGACAGGACGACTGCACCGTATTAAGGGGAGGATGGATGGGGCCATGTATCGCGAGATTTTGGCCAACAACCTCCTTCCCTCAGTAAGAGCATTGAAGATGGGTTGTGGCTAGGTCTTCCAGCATGACAACGACCCGAAACACACAGCCAGGGAAACTAAGGAGTGGCTCCGTAAGAAGCATCTCAAGGTCCTGGAGTGGCCTAGCCAGTCTCCAGACCTGAACCCAATAGAAAATCTTTGGAGGGAGCTGAAAGTCCATATTGCCCAGCGACAGCCCCGAAAGCTGAAGGATCTGGAGAAGGTCTGTATGGAGGAGTGGGCCAAAATCCCTGCTGCAGTGTGTGCAAACCTGGTCAAGAACTACAGGAAACGTATGATCTCTGTAATTGCAAAGGTTTCTGTACCAAATATTAAGTTCTGCTTTTCTGATGTATCAAATACTTATGTCAGGCAATAAACCTCTGCACGTAGTAACCAAGAATACTGTCTAACACTTGATGGCTGCTCTGTCAAGTCCTCGTCGTCAGTTAGGAACCTGGGTGTGCTCTTTGATACCAATCTTTCATTTGAAAGCCACGTTTCTAGCATCTGTAAAACTGCCATCTTAAAAATATATCTAAATTACGGCACATGCTTTCAATGCAAAATGCTGAACAGTTAGTTCATGCATTCATGACCTCAAGGCTAGATTATTGTAATGCTCTACTAGGTGGTTGCCCTGCTCGCTTAATAAATAAACTCCAGCTGGTCCAAAACGCAGCAGCTAGAGTTCTTACTAGAACCAGGAAGTATCAAATCAAATCAAATCACCTTTATTTATATAGCGCTTTTTACAATGGCAATTGTTTCAAAGCAGCTTCACAGTGGTAACAGGAAAATAATGCAACGGAATTTGATTCGGCTGTACAGCCGCTCTGGCGAAAACGGTGATGTCATCCAGCTCATTTCAATTATCATATAGTGTCAATGCGGGCAGATCAGTAATATAGCTGAAATTTAAGTGTCCCCAACTGAGCAAGCCAAAAGCCAAAGGCGACGGTGGCAAGGAACCAAAACTCCTTCAGGGCCAGAATGGAGAAAAAAACCTTGGGAGAAACCAGGCTCAGTCGGGGTGCCAGTTCTCCTCTGGCTGACGAACAAATAGTGTATGATTATGATTCTGGCAACATTACAGGTCAGAAGTCATATTAGATCAATAGATATTCGTAGGATTATTCGAAAGATTGGAGTCATCACGCCGGGGACGGGTTTAATGAGGATGTCGTGTCGATGCGGCATTTACAGGGGGGAGTTTAATTGACACGGTCTCTACAGACACTTCAGGGATATGGTCGTCATGTCCAGGCTAAGGTCCACCATCTGGTCTGGATACGGCCCGGATCCGGCCGACTGCAGTAAACCTCGGGATAAACAGAGAGACTAACATTAGCGTAGATGCCATTCTTCTTATGATGTAACGAGTATATTAGGTGTTATGGGAAGTGTTCCCGGTTCCGGCTGACCTAGTTAATGCAGCCTAAAACAATCATTTAACTGATTTGAATAATATAAATTAAAAATGTTTTATGTGTATGCCATAGTAAAGAGATGTGTTTTTAGTCTAGATTTAAACTGACAGAGTGTGTCTGCTTCCCGAACAATGCTAGGAAGACTGTTCCAGAGTTTAGGTGCTAAATAGGAAAAGGATCGAGTGCCTGCAGTTGTTTTTGATATTCTAGGTATTATCAACTGGCCAGAATTTTGAGACCGCAATAGACGTGATGGAATATAATGCGTTAAGAGCTCCCTCAAGTACTGGGGAGCTAAACCATTTAGTGCTTTGTAAGTAATCACAAGATTTTAAAATGTATACGATGTTTAATAGGGAGCCAATGCAGTGTTGCCAGAACCGGGCTAATATGGTCATACTTCCTGGTTCTAGTAAGAACTCTAGCTGCTGCGTTTTGGACAAGCTGCAGTTTATTTATTAAGCGAGCAGGGCAACCACCCAGTAGAGCATTACAATAATCTAGCCTTGAGGTCATGAATGCATGAACTAACTGTTCAGCATTTTGCATTGAAAGCATGTGCCGTAATTTAGATATATTTTTAAGATGGTAGAATGCAGTTTTACAGATGCTAGAAACGTGGCTTTCAAATGAGAGATTGGTATCAAAGAGCACAGATTCCTAACTGACGACGAGGACTTGACAGAGCAGCCATCGAGTGTTAGACAGTATTCTAGGTTGCTACTTGTGGAGTTTTTTTGTCCAATGATTAAAAATTCATTTTTTTCTGAATTAAGTTGCAGGAAATTACTAGTCATCCAATTTTTTATATCAGCTATGCATTCCGTTAATCTTGTGAATTGGTAAGTTTCATCAGGGCATGACGAAATATAGAGCTGAGTATCGTCAGCATAACAATGAAAATTAACGCCATGCTTCCTAATAATATCTCCCAGTGGTAGCATGTACAGGGTGAAAAGCAACGGTCCTAGCACTGAACCCGGCGGTACTCCATACTGAACTTGTGTTCGGTGTGACATCTCTTCATTTACTGCTACAAACTGATAACGGTCAGATAAGTATGATTTAAACCATGCCAATGAAATTCCACTAATGCCAACATAATTTTCGAGTCTATTCAAAAGAATGTTGTGGTCAATAGTATCGAATGCAGCGCTAAGATCGAGTAACACTAACAGAGAGATACAACCACGATCGGATGATAAGAGTAAATCATTTGTAACTCTAATGAGAGCAGTCTCAGTACTATGATACGGTCTAAATCCTGACTGGAAATCCTCACAGATACCATTTCTTTCTAAAAAGGAGCATAATTGTGAGGACACTGCCTTTTCTAGTATTTTTGACAGAAAGGGTAGATTTGAGATTGGCCTATAATTGACTAATTTTGTAGGATCAAGTTGCGTTTTTTTAATAAGTGGTTTAATAATAGCCAACTTAAAAGTTTTCGGTACATATCCTAATGTCAAGGATGAATTAATGATATTAAGAAGAGGATCTATGACCTCTGGAAGCATCTCTTTTAGTAGTTTAGTCGGTATGGGGTCGAGCATACATGTTGTTGATTTTGAGGATTTAACAAGTTTAGCCAATTCTTCTTCTCCTATAGCAGTGAATGAATGTAATTTTTCCTCAGTGACACTACAATGCACTGTCTGATGTGATACTGTAGTAGACGGCTGCATTGTTATAATTTTTTTCCTAATATTATCAATCTTACAAGTAAAGAAGTTCATAAAGTCATTACTGCTGTGCTGTTTACAAACATCAGAAGGTGAAGCTTTATCTTTGGTTAATTTAGCCACTGTATCGAATAAATACCTAGGGTTGTGTTTGTTTTCTTCTAAGAGAGTCGAGAAATAAGCAGATCTAGCAGTTTTTAGGGCCTTTCTTTATGCAATCATGCTCTCTTTCCACGAAATGCGAAAAACTTCTAGTTTTGTTTTCTTCCAGCTGCGCTCCATTTTTCTGACTGCTGTTTTAAGGGCCCGGGTGTGCTCGTTGTACCACGGCGTTGGACTATTTTCTTTAATCTTCTTTAAGCGCCGGGGAGCAACTGTGTCTAAAGTGCTGGAAAAGAGAGAGTCAATAGTTTCTGTTGCAACATCGAGTTCCTCTAGGCTACCTGGGATGCTGAGGAGATGAAACTGATGAGGAAGATCATTTACAAAGAAATCTTTAGTCGCAGCAGTGATAGTCCTGCCATATTTGAAGTGAGGGGACGGCTTTGCAGCCTTTGCTAAATTAAGTGTACATGATACTAGGTAATGATCTGAGATGTCATCGCTCTGGTGCAGAATTTCAATGGTATCAACATTTATTGATACCGGGTTAATAAGTATGACCATATTAACCCGGTTCTGTCAACACTGCATTGGCTCCCTATTAAACATTGTATACATTTTAAAATCTTGCTAATTACTTACAAAGCACTAAATGGTTTAGCTCCCCAATACTTGAGCGAGCTCTTAACGCATTATACTCCATCACGTCTATTGCGGTCTCAAAATTCTGGCCAGTTGATAATACCTAGAATATCAAAAACAACTGCAGGCGGTCGATCCTTTTCCTATTTAGCACCTAAACTCTGGAACAGTTTTCCTAGCATTGTTCGGGAAGCAGACACACTCTGTCAGTTTAAATCTAGACTAAAAACACACCTCTTTACTATGGCATACACATAGAACATTATCAATTTATATTATTAAAATCAGTTAAATTATTGTTTTAGGCTGCATTAACTAGGTCTGCCGGAACCGGGAACACTTCCCATAACACCTGATGTACTCGTTACATCATAAAAAACATGGCATCTACTCTAATGTTAGTCTCTCTGTTTATCCCGAGGTTTACTGTAGTCAGCCGGATCCAGGCCGTATCCAGATCAGATGGCAGACCTGCGCTAGACACGACCAACGCATCCTTGAAGTGTCTGCAGAGACCATGTCAACTAGACTCTCCCCTGTGAAGGCCTCATCAGGACGACATCCTCAACAAACCCGTCTCCGGTGTGATGACTCCGATCTTCAATCAGATGGAACTGGACAAATATTCTGAATATTCTGATCTAATATTACTTCTGACCTGTAATGTTGCCTGAATCATAATCATACACTGTTTGTTCGTTGGCCAGAGGAGAACTGGCACCCCGACTGAGCCTGGTTTCTCCCAAGGTTTTTTTTCTCCGTTCTGTCACCTGATGGAGTTTTGGTTCCTTGCCACCGTCGCCTCTGTCGCCTTTGGCTTTTGGCTTGCTTAGTTGGGGACACTACACTAAATATTCAACTACAGTGGGGAGAACAAGTATTTGATACACTGCCGATTTTGCAGGTTTGCCCACTTACAAAGCATGTAGAAATTTTTATCATAGGTACTCTTCAACTGTGAGTGACGGAATCTAAAACAAAAATCCAGAAAATCACGTTGTATGATTTTTAAGTAATTAATTTGCATTTTATCGCATGACATAAGTATTTGATACATCAGAAAAGCAGAACTTAATATTTGGTACAGAAACCTTTGTTTGCAATTACAGAGATCATACGTTTCCTGTAGTTCTTGACCAGGTTTGCACACACTGCAGCAGGAATTTTGGCCCACTCCTCCATACAGACCTTTTCCAGATCCTTCAGCTTTCGGGGCTGTCGCTGGGCAATATGGACTTTCAGCTCCCTCCAAAGATTTTCTATTGGGTTCAGGTCTGGAGACTGGCTAGGCCACTCCAGGACCTTGAGATGCTTCTTACGGAGCCACTCCTTAGTTGCCCTGGCTGTGTGTTTCGGGTCGTTGTCATGCTGGAAGACCCAGCCACAACCCATCTTCAATGCTCTTACTGAGGGAAGGAGGTTGTTGGCCAAAATCTCGCGATACATGGCCCCATCCATCCTCCCCACTATACGGTGCAGTCGTCCTGTCCCCTTTGCAGAAAAGCATCCCCAAAGAATGATGTTTCCACCTCCATGCTTCACGGTTGGGATGGTGTTCTTGGGGTTGTACTCATCCTTCTTCTTCCTCCAAACACGGCGAGTGGAGTTTAGACCAAAAAGCTCTATTTTTGTCTCATCAGACCACATGACCTTCTCCCATTCCTCCTCTGGATCATCCAGATGGTCATTAGCAAACTTCAGACGGGCCTGGACATGCGATGGCTTGAGCAGGAGGACCTTGCGTGCGCTGCAGGATTTTAATCCATGACGGCGTAGTGTGTTACTAATGGTTTTCTTTGAGACTGTGGTCCCAGCTCTCTTCAGGTCATTGACCAGGTCCTGCCGTGTAGTTCTGGGCTGATCCCTCACCTTCCTCATGATCATTGATGCCCCACGAGGTGAGATCTTGCATGGTGCCCCAGACCAAGGGAGATTGACCGTCATCTTGAACTTCTTCCATTTTCTAATAATTGCGCCAACAGTTGTTGCCTTCTCACCAAGCTGCTTGCCTATTGTCCTGTAGCCCATCCCAGCCTTGTGCAGGTCTACAATTTTATCCCTGATGTCCTTACACAGCTCTCTGGTCTTGGCCATTGTGGAGAGGTTGGAGTCTGTTTTATTGAGTGTGTGGACAGGTGTCTTTTATACAGGTAACGAGTTCAAACAGGTGGAGAACAGGAGAGCTTCTTAAAGGTCTGTGAGAGGCGGAATTCTTACTGGTTGGTAGGTGATCAAATACTTATGTCATGCAATAAAATGCAAATTAATTACTTAAAAATCATACAATGTAATTTTCTGGATTTTTGTTTTAGATTCCGTCACTCACAGTTGAAGTGTACCTATGATAAAAATTACAGACCTCTACATGCTTTGTAAGTGGGAAAACCTGCAAAATCGGCAGTGTATCAAATACTAGTTCTCCCCACTGTATGTTACTGATCTGCTCGCATTGACACTATATTATAATTGAACTGAGCTTCATGACATCACTGTTTTCTCCAGAGCGGCTGTACAGCCGAATCAAATTCTGTTGCATTATTTTCCTGTTAACACTGTAAAGCTGCTTTGAAACATTCGGCATTGTAAAAAGCGCTATATATTTAAAGGTGACTTGACTTGACTTGACTCTGAGCTGACTAGCAAGGGTACAAAGACCACAGGGAAAGAGGATCCTGGCAATAGTACCCTAAAAGAATAGGAAAGTGTATAATTCAAAAGTGCTTGTCAAAGTAAATTTACAACTGGTTTATTTATTTTACTTTGTCAAGCCACAAAAGCAGTCTACTGTTAACCCTCTCGGGTCTGAGGGGGTTTTGAGGCCCTGGAGAAGTTTTGACATGCCCTGACATTTGTGCTTTTTTCAGTTGCTTATAAACATATTAATGGCAAAAGTGTCATTACACTGTATTCAGCACGAACTGGGCTACCATAATATGTGAGCAACATGTATGTAATTTTGGACCCAATATTGACCCCTGGGGGATGCCACAAGCAATGTCCAAGCACGACGATGAATATTCCCCCAACTTCACAAATTGTTTCCTGTCTTTTAAATAACTTTTCACCCAGTGCAATACTATCCCCCTGATCCCATACTGTTCCAGTTTATTAATTAAAATATAATATAATATAATATAATATAATTAATTATATGTTATCACTGTAAAGCTGCTTTGAAACAATCTGTACTGCAAAAAGCGCTATATAAATAATGGTGACTTGACTAAATATGTGTTAACAAGACTTTTGACTAATGGCTCTTGTAGCCTAGAGTTTTTGTTTCAAGATGATGTGAAAATCATCCTGCCTACTCATTCACATAAAACAATATATTTATTTAAATGTTGTAAGACACTTTTTGTTTTGAAAGACAATCTGCGGGTAGGCGTGAGTAATCCTGAATAATGCTGTGATTCACACCTGAGAAGACAATGACCCGCATAATGAGCTGCATAATGAGCCTTTCAGTCAGGTATGTGAGAGGGAACTACAAGAAAGAATGTGAGGACAAAAGATATAATTGAACATCACATACCTGGCATTTCCAATGTGTTTCTATGCACTGAAGGAAAAAAACAACTTTCCTGCTTCCAGTCAGTGAGCTGACCTTCACCATATTCATGCAGCATATGTCCAATGTGGGCCAATATCTGGTCACTATGATTCTCAAATCTGTGAGCATGCTGATAACAGGATCATAGTAACTACTCTTTTAACAATAATATAGTATCCACTCTTAACAGAAAACATGATTTTTGTGATCATGCATACATATATTATTGCACAGCATGTGAACATTTTTTATAGGCCTATTATATTTTAAATGATATACAGTACCGGTCAAAAGATTGGATACATTAATATTTTAATGTTTTTAAAAGAAGTCTCATGCTTATCAAGCCTGCATTTATTCCCTCGAGAAGAGAGCCAGATGAGAGCGGAGCATTCTCAGAGGAAAAACGCTCACAATTCGCACAGGCAGTAAGTGCACAGCTCGTGTGTGTCCTACGGTGTCAAATACCTAGGACACGGGTCAGCACACTTCTGAAAACACTTTGCTTTCTCTGTGCGTTTCATAATGAATTCGTATTACCTTAATTCGAGTAGCGCTTCAAAAAGAACAGAAGACGAAAAGATGAATGTCATGTTTGCAAGGCGCCCTTATATACTTCCGGGTCGCATGTCGATGACATCATGGGCTGTCGCCGGTCAATAGGATTGCTGTGATTCGATAGTAGTTTCAGACACCTGTCATGCTGAGGCGTTCCCCCAAAGCGTTCTAGGACACAGTGCGAGTTCCCTTCGTAAGGGAACCATTATTTTACATTTTAATGATATTTCACAATATTGCAATTTTTTCTGTATTTTTGATCAAATAAATGCAGGCTTGATGAGCATAAGAGGCTTCTTTCAAAAACATTAATTTATTTAAATAGTAATGTGTCCAAACTTTTGACCGGTAGCATCTGAGCAGATTCAGTGATGTGGCACTAGGCTATTTTACAGTAAACACTTCATAATCTGTCAAAGGTCAAAGAAATCTTATCTAAACATTCAAATTACATCTGTAACATATTATATATCACATTTATGTTATATTATAGAGCATATAAATGTTAATTTGCAGTTTAATACATTACTTATACAAAGATATTTTATTTCAACATACAGTATTTCAGTCGATTTCACTCATCTCAGTATAGCAGTACATTAAAGTACATGAATCTGATTAAACTTGATGCGTTTTACCAAGTTGATCTGGCCGTTGACACTGTTTGCATGGATCGCCTCAGATTAGCATTTGAATACTGTCAGTAGGCGTGTTCACATTAGCGGATGATGAGCTGACACGAGAACGACTGACATCTCTCTCTTTCTATACAGATTATATAAACAGTGAATATTTGTTTTAGTTTTGAATTAGATCATTTAAAAGTAGACACTTAAATGTTAAAAGATATCTTGCTCATGTCTGTATTCGCTGAGTTTTGTTTCAGTATAGAGACGTGCTCCAGAAAAAAGTTAACGGAGACCAAGACGGCAGAAAGCACACCCTGTTTGTTTTCTTTATTTTACAATACAATCAGCACAATGTTTTGTTTTGATTGTAAGTGGTAATATATATATTCTGCCTAATTTTATGTTTTTAAATTAACACTGACAAAAACTATAAAAGTTTTAGAGCTGGAATGATATGACAATATATATAACTGATATAAATGATCACCCGGATTTAGACCTACCTATATTGTACTTATATAAAGTGTTCACAGACAAATTTGCTTTATGTATTTCCCCGGCGTCGAAATCAGTCACATATAAATGTCAGGCTGCATGTCAATATCCATGGATCACTGGATCTTTGGTAAGTTGTAAAGAACACTTATATTGAGTCCAACCTTTAATTTAAACTGAAAATCGTTTGTTTTACTTGCGCTTTCGCAGTTTCCCCTATTAAATCCAGTCATGCAGCTGGCTCTTTTGCCACTCAGTCCCGGCTGAGAGGTAATGTTCCGGCAGGAAAGTGACATCAATGCAGGGAGCCATCAGGGAGCCATACAGATGAAGGAAGTTCAGAGTACCATGGTGGAGCAGATGACCACCACAGCCGGGCAGTCAGGGATGTAGATCCCCACGGTGGAGCAGATGACCTCCACAGCAGTACAGATGCAGTTGAAGATCCCCACGGTGAAGCAGATGACCACCGGGGCAGATCTGGAGGAACTGGAACACAGAGCACAGAGAGGTTAGCAATGGTTATAATGAGGCCGGCAAGGTGTTTTTGGTTGATCTCTGTGGTCATCTCAGGGCTGACAAGAAGTTCATAAATGACCAGTGCAGGAGACAGAAAAATAGTGTGCAACTACCATGGTTGCGTTATGGCAGACAGGCAGTTCTGGAACAACTTCTACGGTCTTGTTGGTGTAAACAGAAAACTTGGGGTCAACCTTAATGGGTCGCATCAGGGCAGACAGGAAATTCAAGAACCATCTCCATGGTTGAATTAAGGCTGACAAGAAACTACCTACCACACAACCTCTGTGGCCGTGATGAAGGAATATAGTTTAGCCTCCGTGGCAACATCAGGGCAAACAGGAAAATCGGGAACAACCCTCTTGGTCATATCTGGACAAAACGGAAATTATGTGACAAATACATTTCGATACGAATGGGAGAGCATTGCACTGGGCTGAGCTCTGGGATGAGGGTGGGCACTGGACCCTGGTCGGGGGCTGGAGCTTTCACTAGACTCTGGTCGGGCTTGGGTTGTGGCCAGGGGCTGGAGCAGACATGGGGCTGTGGTCAGGGGCTGGAGCAGACACTGGGCTGTGGTCAGGGGTTGGACCTACAGAGGACTGTTTTTTCTTCCTATGCCACCTCTTTTGGGCAGAGGTGAAAAGAAGCACTGATGTTTTAATAGTCTCCGGACTTGGCCCAGACTCATGAGCGGAAGCAGATTCTGGAACAGGAATGGACTTAACTGAACTTCGGGGCTGGAACAGGCTTGATGGATGATGCTGACTCTGGAGCGGGTTTCACTGGGACAGTCTCAGAAATCACAGGAATTATGTACTTTGAAACTTCACTTTCAGGAACTAGCATGGGGAAATTATTCTTTGGAACAGATCTGGAGATAACACTTTGAGGAATAGATTTGGGAATTACACTCACTGGAACGGTTGATATCCATTGATATCCATAAAAAACAGCCTCTCAAGCTTGGAATGTGGCCCGTAACCAGAGTACTCCCCCGTATCTCTGGTTAGGATAGTAACCAGGCGAGTGTGAGGAGACAGGGTGGTGGAGGGATGCAGAACATAGGTCGAGGAACATAGGTGAGTCGGCTACGTATTTATAGGCCTCCTCTTATGCTGATTGGGTAGATCATTTGAACGTGCTCCTCCCGAACTTTGTTAATAAAACATCATTTGTTCGTCTTCGGAACACAAATTAAGATATTTTTTATGAAATCTGAGAGGTTTCTAAACCATCCATAGGCAGCAACGTCATTGCAACTTTCAAGGGCCAGAAAGGTAGTAAAGACATCATTAAAATAGTCCATGTGACTACAGTGGTTCAACCTTAATGTTATGAAGCAACGAGAATACTTTTTGTGCACAAAAAAAAAAAGTTTATTCAACAATCCCTTCTCTTCAATGTCATTCTCCTACGCTATTCACGTAGTAAAAACAGTACAGCGCTTCCAGGTTCTAGGTCAGAACGCCACCTCATTATTGGCCAGCTCCTGTGTCAGCATCACAAGCATGCGTCGTGGTGCTCACATGAACAGCGTCAGCCAATGGTGAGTCTGCGTTCTGATGTAGAACCTGGAAGTGCTGTACTGTGTTTACTACATCAACAGCGTAGGAAAGTGACACAAACTAGAAGAAATTGTTGAATAAAGTTCATAACATTAAGGTTGAACCACTGTAGTCACATGGACTATTTTAACAATGTCTTTACTACCTTTCTGGGCCTTGAAAGTTGCAATGCCGTTGCTGCCTATGATGGTTCAGAAACCTCTTGGATTTCATAAAAAATGTTATAATTTGTGTTCCGAAGATGAACGAAGGTCTTACAGGATTGGAGCGACATGAGGGTGAGTAATTAATGACAGAATTTTCATTTCTGGGTGAACTAAGCCTTTAAATAGTGCCCTATTTAGGGGTATAGGGGGCGATTTCGGACACAACCAGGGACATAACCGAAACAGAGCAGGAAAACATACAAAACTAAAGGAAACAAAACAGAATGTCAAAATAAGAGTCCATAACCGTGACATATAGTATAGTATAAATATAGTATATTTATAGATTAACATTAACCTAGATTAATAAATGATGTAAAAGAGGTTGTCCATTGTTAGTTCTTGGTACCTAATGCTTTAACCAATGTGAACGTATTGAACCTTACTGTAAAGTGTTACCAGACTGTTCCCTTTTTTTCTTAAATGTTTTAAATGAAGTGGGTGGGTTGATGATGAAGTGATAGTGAATGCCATAATAGTTCATAAAAATGTTATGAACGTTTTCAAATGGTGTTATGAACAACCTTGGCCATCCTTATTAATAAATAACTTTAAAGAGTAAGAAAAAAATCCAGACATTATAAATAGCAATTTATTCTGGTTGTATCCTGCGCATGTGATGAAAGTTGTTATAAAGAAATGTTACTGACATAAATAGTCTGAAATATCCACGTCGTAGTTTGATCCATGCCCTTCACCACATTTCCCGAAAAATCTAAAAATACGCATTTTTTCATACTTGCTTCATCAAAAGTATACTTTCCGCAGGTAGAAATGATTCAAGCCAGAGAAACTGCCAGAGGATGGACCGCAGTGCCATAAAGTGGGTGGGCACATTCTGACCTTATCCCTTAGGCTTAAACTATAAGTGTGGAAACGGTCTTGTTCATGCGGACTTCTGCGAGTCTTATGAGTGTGCCGAATATGCCTCCACCGACAGCAGTGAAATTACAGATGGTGAGTATGATGATAATCTTCTTGCGACACTTCAGGAAACCTTCTGCTTAGTTTGTGTTTTTTCTCAATACATCATGCTGTTTTACATAATATGAAACGATTATAAATGATGTTGGAAGCAATTTAAATCGCGTTATGTGTTGAAGCTTAACCTACATGGACATTTTATGTTCAGTCGAGAAGCGCAGGTGAATGAACCAGCTAATCAATTGGTCTTTTCGCGCGAAATCTACAAAAACGTTTGCATTTGGTGAATCATACCGGCTTGATTGGAGTCGAAACATTTTTTGAGATGCCCCAAAATGCTGTCTGTTTTGGTTACTCACTTGGTTTTGAGACAGATATATCATTTATGTTGCTTTATTTACGCAGAATAAGCCTTGGCTTCTCGTGTGCCAAGTACATTGTGTATTGGAGTGTCCCTGAAGTATTTGCATCAAGAACCCTGTAATGTGGCATCATTTTTATTCTTTTTTTGTCTTTTTTCCCCTAAAGGTGTTATAAAAGAGTTGAAAATATTACTGATAATATGCATCTTAATTTGGAGTGTTAATAGTTACATATATTATTATTATCATTAATAGTATTATTATAACAGTATGGTATATAGGATATACAGTATATGCCTATATAGCCTACTGTAATAGCATAATATTATAATAGTGACATATGGTTTTTGAAAATAAAACAAATATAACATATAACAAATAGTCACAAATATAAATCCCCTGATAGATTTGCAAAGTATCAGGTATGTAGGCCTACACAATGAGTACATTGATCATATGCTTTACATTTTAATGTAGGTGCACCTGATACAATGTTTGATCTGTATGGTTTCGGTGTCCACGTTGTGCCTGAGTTTTGTTTTTGTACAGTTGTAGAGGTGTGCTTTGCATGTGCAGCTATTTGTGGTTCTGAAACATTATTTGCATTGATCCATGATTTGGAGATAAATATCAAAATTATCAAACATCATTGGACTTTCCATGTGCCTTTTTTAGGAAGAAATTTTTATGAGGCCATGTGGAATAATGAAACACTAGAATAATGGTGGTTGAGCTGGGCTTTAGAATGGAAACTGTGAAGTTGTTGTCAAGGAAAGGTTATCTGTTATCATGAAAGGGTGAAAGAGTCTGAACTTCCCTAAATGGTGTCTCTCTGTTTGGCTGTTGCTATTACCTTGAGGAGGTATAAAGCTTGTTTTCACAGTTCACATCTGTACAATAGCTGAGGCCATGACTACATTAAATAAGTTATGAACACGTCAGAAACAGATAATAGTGTAGCTTATTCATAGCTAGTAGATCCAATCAAGCTAAAGGCCATTTTTAATGCTTGCTAGACAGCACTGTATTGAAGTACCTATTGAGTTTTCTTTTTTTCCCCCTCCTTAATTTTTTTTTTTTATTTAATTCACAGCTTAAAAGATTAGTTCACTTCTAAATGTAAATTTCCTGATAATTTACTCACCCCCATCTCATCCAAGATGTTCATGTCTTTCTTTCTTCAGTCGGAAAGAAATTAAGTTTTTTGAGGAAAACATTCCAGGATTTTTCTCCATATAATGTATTTCAATGGCAACCAACGGGTTGAAGGTCCAAATTAATGCATTTTGAAAGGGCTTCAAACGGCTTTAAAGGGCTCTGCACGATCCTGGCCGAGGAATAGGGTCTTATCCAGCGAAACCATCGGTCATTTACTTCCATGTACGTCATGGCAGTGACCTTTCTGAGGTGATGACGTCATACGCTGCGAAGAAGAACAACACCAAAGTCGCGCATTTGAGGTTAAAAAGTATATAAATGTTTCTTTTTTTTTAGAAAATGACCGATGGTTTCGCTGGATAAGACCCTATTTCTCGGCTGGGATTGTGCAGAGCCCTTTGAAACTGCATTGATTTGGACCTTCAACCCGTTGGTTGCCATTGAATATATTATATGGAGAAAAATCCTGGAATGTTTTCCTCAAAAAAACTTAATTTCTTTTTGACTGAAGAAAGAAAGACATGAACATCTTGAATGAGATGGGGGTGAGTAAATTATCAGGAAATTTTCATTTTGAAGTGAACTAATCCTTTAATATGCTCCATGCAGACATTAGCCACATTTACATGAACATGTTTTGTTTCAATTGGAATGAAAACTACATGTTTACATCGGCTTGATGTGCGCATATGTCACAAGCTTAAAATCTTTTTTGATCTTTTGACATGCGCACACTCCACGAATATACATACTTTCTAGCTGTTGTCGCATCCTAACCATCCTCCTTTTCTTTGTTTTAAAAATCAGACTTAAAGCGATAGTTCACCCAAAAATGAAAATTCTGTCATCATTTGCTCACCCTCAAGTGAGTAAATGATGCCAGTGGATGCCAGTGGTATTTGGAAAAATGTTTGTAACCAAGCAGATCTCGGCAGCCGTTGACTACCATAGTATTTTTTCCCCCACTATGGTAGTCAATGGCTGCTGAGATCTGCTTGGTTACAAACATTTTTCCAAATATTTTCCTTTGTGTCCAGCAGAAGAAACAAATTCATACAGGTTTGGAACAACTTGAGGGTGAGTAAATGATGACAGAATTTTCGCCTGTACCGAACTGTGATGGGCAATATGGCTACTATGACGAGAAAAAACAGGTATGCTTGAGCATTCTGTCCTTTTTAGGGTTGCATCTTGTGACACCATGACCTGTTTTTGATTAGTTTACATGTCTTTGGTCCATGTTGAGTTCATATTTCATCCGAACCGCTTCAGAGTTCATTTGGAAGCAGACTGAGATTCAGCTTTTCAGCAGTAGCGTAGCGATGGTAGTGTTCACACTTACTCACCGCACTAACAGAGCAATCACACCAGGGTTCATTTTAATCTAACAAAACTACCAAGTGTGAACACACCCTAAAGGTGCAGTAGCCTAAGCAGTTTCTGAAAAATGCTGTTGAAAGTGGATCGGACTGAGTCAAGTCAAGTCACCTTCATTTATATAGCGCTTTTTACAATACAGATCGTTTCAAAGCAGCTTTACAGTGATAATAGGAAATTAATGTGCCAAAGATTGTTTTGGCTGTACAGCAGCTCTAAAAAGAAAGCCATTTTCCAGCTTAAGTAAGTTTTTGATAGTCTAGTTGATATGGTCTCTGCTGACACTTCAGGGCTGTGTTGTGGTCGTGTCTAGGCACATTTCCAAGTTTGTTGTGAGCACCACAACAAACTTGTAGTTAATCAGCAGTAGGGGCTTATACACTCATGATGGGGTAGGAGAGAGAGTGAGCAAGAGAGAGGTTTGAAGATAGACTGTTAAAAGAGAGATGGATGACAGACTTTACAAAAGAGAAAAGGTCAGAGGAATATCACTGGAAAAAGAAGGGTTATGATCAGGCAAGAGCTGTAGGACCCACGTTAATATTAGAAAAGCTTTCCAGCACTAGAGAGACCAAAGCGGGAAGGCCTGAAAAAGGACACCTTGTTTGTTCCATATGTGAGTAACATTAGTTTGGAGTGTGTGCTGCTGGAGACTAACATCAAACTCTTGCTTGTAGTCATGTTCATTTTTGGTTCTTTCTTGTTGTTTGTTCGTCATCTTCACTTTATTTTTCATGAAGCTTTATTTTGCTTCGCTTCTGCTATGCGCTGGAGAGACATCCAGTTTTGCGTGTTCGTGCATTTTGGGGGCGGAGCAATGAAGGGAAGGGGTGTTTGTTTGGGTTGATTTCAAATATCAACAGTGTTCAACAATGATTCTCAGAAATTGCTTACTGCACCTTTAATCTTTTATCATAACTCATTGGGCATTTCATTTAAAAACTGCAGTGATACGTACAACAACATAAAATGTTGCCACATTCATGTTCATCTGTTGCAGTAGGAACATTGAACATGCTTCTAGCGCCACTCACTGGACATTTCACTTTAACTTAACTGCAACTTTATATCAGTTTGGAGAAATGTCGCTGCATGTTTTTTTCAAACTTTATACTCAATAAAAACTTAATATACTTAAATGTGAAAACGTCTCATTGACTTACATTGATAGAATGTTCGCATTTCAAAATAAAACCATCAATGACATCATTATAATACTAAATTGTGATTTCTTTCTTGCATTTATATATTCATATATGCACCATTCCCAGATAAAGATTGTAATGGAGGAATTATGTTAATTAATTAATATTTATTTATTTGGTCTGTTAGTTGGTTAATTTGTGATATTATACATTCCAATGAATTTTATGATAATGAATGGATGTCTGAACTATTTCTTCAGACATTGGGTTATTACTTTGGGATTACTTTGTCATTTATGCAACAACTAAATATGTATATGACATATAGAGAGAGGGAGAGGGGTATCTTTTATTATAGCAGATAAAAAAGGTATAAAATAAAAATATAATTAAATTAGTGAAGAAATGAAGTAACTCCATCCTCTATGCTCCATACCATTGGCTTTATGATGTGGATGTAAGGTGAGCCTTGTTTGATGTCAGATGTCCCTATTCGGATGGGATTAGTTTTACAAGGGTAGATGGAGTAATGTAATTTTACCGCAGCACATCTGTAATATTAATGGCCAATTCGCACGGGATAAGAAATCTCAGTGAAACTACCAGAAGTGGGAGGGGTAACTCGATTTATGCACCGCCGTCACCTCCCTGTCGTCATGTGTGTATTACGGTTTTTCCTGCGCAAACACACATAATGATCTAGATATGTACATTTTCTTAAGAAAATGTGAGTGGTGCTTGCCTAGAACGCAACTGAATGCTTCTTCAAATCAAAATCAAATCAAATGACCTTTATTTATATAGCGCTTTTTACAATGCCAATTGTTTCAAAGCAGCTTCACAGTGGTAACAGGAAAATAATGCAACAGAATTTGATTCGGCTGATTCTCTGGTGAAAACGGTGATGTCATCCAGCTCATTTCAATTATCATATAGTGTCAATGCGGGCAGATCAGTAATATAGTTGAAATTTAAGTGTCCCCAACTGAGCAAGCCAAAAGCCAAAGGCGACGGTGGCAAGGAACCAAAACTCCTTCAGGGCCAGAATGGAGGAAAAAAACCTTGGGAGAAACCAGGCTCAGTCGGGGTGCCAGTTCTCCTCTGGCCGACGAACAAATAGTGTATGATTATGATTCTGGCAACATTACAGGTCAGAAGTCATATTAGATCAATAGATATTCGTAGGATTATTCTATACTTGAAAAACCACGGACAACTACTTTTAAGCAGGAAATGATGGAATATTTACGTACATATTTACAGCTGGTCTGTTTTGTATGGGATTAGCATTACCTGAGAGAATTTTTCCTGACCGTTTTACAGAAGGTAAAAGTCACTGTACTGACATTGTCCGTAATGATTACCGAGATGGCACATTCGGACATTCGGACGGGACTAAAATCACTGAAAAGCTCTGGTAATAATTACTTTACCACACCTCTCCATGTAAAACTAATCCCGTCTGAATAGGGCTCAAGACAGTGGATAGCCCACAGGGAACGGAGAGAGAGAGAGCTGGGGAGATTTTCAGGAAGAGTTCAAGAGTGATATAGGTATGAATGATGTAACTTTGTAACTTAATTAAGAAAGCTTTGCGGTATTCTAGAAGACCACCTGCAGATCCTGAAACGTCCCACTTCTAATTTCCCCAGCTAAATTTGAACAAGCTTGTTAATCAGGAATATTTGGTGTGGTGATAGTTGGAGAATTAGTCATTGTGTGGTGTACACACAATTTCTTATACATTAGCTATGTAACTGCAAATTGAATGGTCTTCCATCTGTGTGTCTTCTTAGCCATCTTGTATCACACTTGAATCTTTTTGGATTCAAATCTCAATTTCAGTGTCCTGTTTTAAGTCTTCCACTCTTAAAACAATGAGATTTCTCTGAGAGCCTTATGTCTGCCTGAGATAAATGTAGCTTACCTTGAAATTAAGCATTTGAATTCAGCACTGACTCAAGGTCACTGGTTTCTTTGTGAGTTTCCTTTAGATCATTTGAACTGTGTAATTACAACTCTCAAAGACTCCATAGTAGTATGTAATTTGGGTTAGAGTACTGTACACATCTTTGTCAAATGGCAACCTTGCTTAGAGTGCCAAAAGGCTAAAAGTTCACCCCGTTTTCCACAATTTGACTCTATATCTGCGGCATTCACCATGCTAAAAAATAAGTTTAAGGACTTAATGATTTCCTCACTGAGATCCACCACCTGCTGTATATAGAACACAATTTATGGGTAGCTTGGCATCCTTTATCTCTCTCTCTCTCTCTCTCTCTCTCTCTCTCTCTCTCGCTCTGTGTCTCTGTCTCTTTTTTAATGCTTGTGAGTCTTGCTCATTTGACATGAGCCAAGAGCAGTCACACAACGGCCTCTGTGATATCCAGACCATATTGTTTGTCATGGCAGCAGTGTGAAGGGGAAATCCCCAAAATTACTTAGAGAACACTTTATATACACACCAAAATGCAACCTCTAAACTGTATTTCCTATTTGTTTCCTTAGCTGTTTGCCATGTCTTTTGCATGGGCCTACCAAGAAATACCCAAGTACCAGCACCGAGACCCAATGACCTCTAAGGTGCTGCTTTGTGACCAGTGTCCACCTGGCACGGCCGTGGAACGCCACTGCAGCATGGAGGAACCCACCGTTTGTGTCCCCTGCCCAGAAAAACGCTTTGCAGAACAGTGGCATTGGGGAGACAGCTGTCAACATTGTACATCTGTCTGCAAAGAAAGGCAGATTGTACGAAGGGAATGTAACAGCACTCATGACAGGCTCTGTGAGTGTATACCTGGCTATCACCTGGTGGTAGAATTTTGTATCCGTCACACTGCTTGCTTACCTGGCTCTGGAGTTGCTGTACAGGGTAAGTACACTTTTTTGTCAACAATGTGCTAGAACAATATTTATGAATTTAAGACCATCGATGTTAGAACCAGTGTGTCTAAACACGTTATTTAGCAATTTCATAGACTTGCCAGATGCAAGTAGTGTATCAAGTTTCAAACATCTAATTCACCAAAATATTATGAAGAAGAAATGCTACACAATGTAGCTTGCAAGGACTCCAATATTTCTGGCCTCTAGAAAAGCTTCTTCAGCAAAGAGCTACTTTTATTTTAAATTAGCCGGTGTGTCATTGTTTTTAAATGCCATTTTAAATATAATTATTGGGGAGCCTCTGTGGTTTAAAACTCCACACTCAGCCAGTCAACTGACCCTGAATCATACCTATAATGCACCCATGTTCCTTGTTTTACCATTTTTAATTCAGTATTCTTTGTGTCTTACCGGTTTCAAGGTTAAGAAAGCACATTTATTAGAAAAAAGTATACATTAGCAGTCAGCCAATACCTCATTTAAGCTTTCCTGGCAGCTGGTGAAACATTTTGCAGTGTGTATGTGCTGTCAGGGTGCTATTTAATCATGCTGTTTGTTGTATCAGTGAGAGATTCACAGTGGCTGAATTCCAGCAGAGCAAGTGGAAGTAATCACTTCCCTGTTAGCAATGTTAGCAGAATAACACTGCTGGTTGTTATCACATTGGCCACCCCACCCAGACTCCAGCTTGAGTCTAATGGGGATGATCTGTTCATTCTCAGAATTTGTGTTCAATACCAGATGTTTTAATTTTGTCATTTATTTTTGTCACTTTTTAATTAGGGCCAACATTATCCCTCAGTGTTCCTTTGTGAATCACTGAATTCCCTTAAAAAAAGGATTTACTGGCTAAAACCTTAAATAAATATATATTAAGAATACTTGGTTTCTGTAACCAGTGAAGATTTTGGCTCTGATTTATCTACAAATCCAGTATGAATAATATTCCATTATTAGTGGGATTTTCATGAAAATATAATATGAATAAAGGAATTTTCCTTAAGCTTATCTAATAGTTTGTTGCAAATGCATTGAGGGATATATATTATTATGGTTTTTGTTTTCAATAAGTAATTTTAAATGAAAAGTTAACTAAAGAAGTATTAGTTGGGCAGTTCTACTTTCTCCATAAGATGGTGACAGAGGTCCTTGAATATTTGACTTTTTTGGAACCCGTGTGAAGTCCTCTTCTGGCTTATATTATCTGAGTTTTTCTTGATGAGCATACTCTTTACCAAGTATTAAACATCATAACTCTGTGAAATGTGATATGAACAACAATGCAATCCCAAATTATGCAGCTTAATGGAGAGATGTGTTTTATTACTTTTCTAACCAATCAAACATATTTGAATTTTCACCTGGTGGATAAGTCAATAAAATATTCAAGCCTTATCCAGAAGCCAGAATATTATAGAAACTTGGATTGTTTTTACTTGGCCCTATAAGCATACTCTGAAATAAGTACAAATTATTGTAAATTCAGCTTATTGTCACATTTTTTTAATTTCTAATAAAAAGTGTCAAAGTAATGTTCTATGTTTTAAAGTTCTATGCAGTTAAAGAATGAGACCCAAAAGTAAAAAGTTCTAGTTCCTCAAAAAAATAGCCTTATTCACATAATGAAACTAATTCATCATAGTAATTTATAGATCTGACTCATTTTTGACCTAAACATGTGAGTAGCTGGTTTCCTTTAGTCATGTGTGACATGTGAAAGACATTTGTCCCAGTGACGAATCCTAAATATCTCAAATTGTCATAAAACTCTCACTTCCTATGTTTCATACACCAGACTATATGGGTGTTTAGGATGAATAAAATTAAAAACAATTTCACATATATCGTTTTACAGTGGGTACATCCATATTCATTCTTAAAGAATATGGGAGAAAAATGTGGGAGTTTTACCATTGAAAAAGCTTTAGTCATGTTTTAAAATAGTAACATTCCCTAATTCCACAATATAATAAATATACTTTCAGTATAATATAATAACAAAGTAGCACAAAATAGAATTTAAACAATGTACTATAATGTAGTGGGCAGGATTATTTAAACAGTATGCTATTTATTCAGATAAATGCCATGAATATGCCTGCTTTGCATAAAAGTAGACCTAGTTTTTGCTATTCAAAGTATTCTGTATTCTAAAATTACATATTGCAATTATGCATTGAGAGTGTATGTACATGTCCTGCAGGCACACCAGAGAAGAACACAGTGTGTGAGAAGTGTCCCCAGGGTTATTTCTCCAGCACATCTTCATCCACTGAGCCATGTATGCCCCACAGGGATTGCACTCAGCTGGGCCTGAAGACTGTCCGATTAGGCACAACCACCCAGGACACACTGTGTGAATCTGAGAATAAAGAGTTCACCTTTGACTGCTCCCATCAGCACACAGAATGTCACACTGGTAAGCTTCATTAAACCATTCCAGCCCTTGTTTTATCATTGAAAAAGTTGTTGTTTGCTTTGAAGATAATTTGTGCCAATTTTGGTGAATAATGGACAAATTCTTTTTGAAGGAATAGCTCTGCTGATTTCTGATGCATCCCTAGAAATTGCCCTTGCTGGGCCCAGTGATTGTGTATTGCCATGGCCTCCTATGCACTGCTTACTGATTTAAGTTGGACCAGGGGAAGGGGCGTACAATCTCTGTCAGTCCAGGGGGTTGGGGCTGACTGATATGTGTGATGTTATATCAAACTGCTTTGATAGGGTTGCCATAGAAATGCATAATTCCGAGTCTGCAAACAGCTCAGTTGAATGTCACAAGTTCTCATCTCATAATTACGATAATAAGCTTATTGTTTTGGTTCAGGAGGAAGTGTAAAAGGTGGCTGCTGTTTGTAACAAAACGCTGCATCTGTAACTGCACAAGAGGATAACATATGAGCTGGAAGTTCCCGCTGACATGTTGCAAGCTTTATTTAACATTACAACTGACATAACATACTCAGTCAGAGTATTGATATGATTGTTTTGACGTCACTACAGGGAAATAACCGGATTTATTAATAAAGTCATGTAAACGCGGTTTACTTGCGTTGTCAGGTTACTGATGTGCATGTAAACGGGGAAAACTGGTTATTTCAATAAGCTGATATTTGTGAGTTATCAGTTTACTGGTGTTTACATTGTTTACATTGTGATGAAGTCAATCTGTATATGGGGATGGTGTTTCACAATATTCCCTTAGAAAGATGCAGAGCTGCTATGGCCATGTATTATTCCCACAACGCTGAGCACTTTACCCAGGGTCTGCATTAATTGTTCAGTAGAATGGTATGCATGTGACATATTCAATTTGAGGGAGGAGGGCAGTTTAGAGCAAATTATGTTTTATTAAAGTTCGGGAGGAACACGTTCAAATGATCTATCCAATCATCATGTCATTTCAACCAGCTGCCAGCAATCAGTAATCAACAGGTCTACCCAATCAGCACAAGTGGAGGCTCATATAAATACCCAGTCAACTCACCAATGTTCCTCAACAGTTTTTCAGCATTTCGCCCTGCCCTCCCCTCCCTTCCCAACATGTCCAAAATCGAGCTCTTCCCTTCCGATGAACGATCTTTTGTCTTTGGGGTATCTTTGCCGCAATCCTCTGCTGTTATCTCGCGAGCGTCAGGCCAAACAAACAGGTCACAGCAGCCCATTCAATCAGTTCTGCCAAAGAGCATGGAAAAGACCCGTTGAGCACCAAGCTTGGTTTCGGGCAATGCCGCCTTCTTCCCACGAAGGAATGGGCCCTCCTTCAGCAACAGGCCACCGCAGCAGGCCCTCGGCAAGCCTCGCCGCAGATTTCAGTCCCGGCCGGCTTTCACTCTCCACCCCCGTCGGCTCAACCACGTAAGAGCACAGCTCAAATCCTTCTCATTTTCTCCCTGGTTGAATTTAGCATCGCTTTCAGTCGCTAAATCACGAGCACAGTTTATGCTCTCAATTTTGATCGGGGGAATATACCTAGTTCCTAGGCAGTTTTGAAGTATGGAATTTTGATTATGTAATTCCCAGGTTGGGATAAAGTATGGATGGTAAGAAATAAAATTATTATTTTTATTTTTTTATCATACAAGCAGTGTATTTTAATGTCAAAAGTTTAATGATCCTTTAGTGATTGTCGAACACATTTGAATAAATTCAAGGCGCACGTTTTTATGCAAAGCTCTTTGTCTTTTACCATAAGTGAGTCCCTTTTGAACTTCACTAAATGAATGCGTGTGTGCCACTCAAACCAGCAACAAATAAAGGAACAACCGATCATCAAAATCAGACTGTACTTTGCTGTTTGATGATCATCCAACACCAAACAACGATTTCAGTATCAAACCGACGTGTCAGAGGTGAATATACACAGGTTATAAAAAACATTTTATGCTTCACATTATGTAAGCGCATGTTATCACTTTGCAAAAACCAGATAAAATAAGAATATTTACAAAACGTTTAATAATCGATCTCTCAGCCCCGCAAGGTCTCCACTGAGCTCGGGATTCCAATCACCCAGGGAAGAATGGTCAAGCCACGTCCATTGAATTCTGGACATTAACTTGGATACAGTTAATATCCAGGCCTCACTGCACAAGGAAAATCGATAGGATATTTCTGGTCTCATCCACATTCCTAGACAATCTAAACTGTTCTAAACGTGAACTGCTATCTTTGCTCGGCCACTTAAACTTCAGATGCGCATAATCCTGCAAGGCCGCCCTTTCATCTCACATCTCCTCTCCCTCGCTTCTTTGAGTCACGTGCTAAAAGTGGGGCCTGGCGTCAGCCCGCCAGGCCCCACTTTCCTCCTTCCTCCGCTCAGCCACACACCGCAGCTTTTCCCAGAGCAGCACCCCATTCAATGCATACAATGCCCACTCCTCTCAATGAATGCCTTCCCTTAGCGTGAGGTTGCCTCCGCTAATGGAGCAAGCTCAGCCATCCCAGCCATTTCATCCTGCTATCTTTAACCCTTCCCATTTCCCATGGTCTGCAGCTCCTAGCGTGAGGCTGCCTTCGTTAGCGACGCAAGCCCAGATAACACTTCCTTCTCCTCTCGCTGTCACTAACCTTTTTCCCTACCAGTGGCCTACAGCTCCTTCAGCTGACCCTAGAGTGAGGATGCCTCCGCTAGCAACGCAGGCCCAGATAACACTTCCTTCCCCTCTCGCTGCCTCTAACCTTTTTCCCTACCAGTGGCCTACAGCTCCTTCAGCTGACCCTAGCGTGAGGATGCCTCCGCTAGCGACGGAGGCCCAGTCATCAGTCTCAAAATCTCTTTTTTGTCCTAGGCCTATAGCTCCAACCGCGGCCCCGGATGGCCTATTGTCCACCCCAGCCGTCCTCTTCCTTTACCTTCCCCATTACAACCCAAGCCCCAGGGGAGTACCCAAGCATGAGGCTGTCTCCGCAAACAACTTTGGCCCCGGAGCTTCCCCGTCCTAACTCTCTTGCCCAGGCTAGGTCGTCATTTTTTTTCCCTCTTCTTCAGATTCAAACATTCAGTCATTGGTCTTCAGAGGTTTTAAATAACCATATCTGATCCAATTGCTTCCACATTAAAGAAGCTCAACGAAACCTTATCAGCTAAATTCTTCAGCTCCAGCTTGTTCTCTCACTCAAACCTACAAGCTCACCATATCCGCCTCAATTAACACCATCAATTCACTAAAATAGTGAAAACATTCTACTTCACTGCCGCAGCAGTGTCTTCCCACCCACTCCCGCAGGAGCCCACTCTGTTCTTACACTGCCGCAGCAGTGTTATCTCCTCTGCTCCCGCAGGAGCTCCATCTCTGGCTAACCTTCTCCACTACCGCAGAAGTCCCTTCTGCTCCCACAGGAGCCCAATTTCTCTGGCTAACCTTGCCTTCACGGCCGCAGCAGTGTTATATCCCTGCTCCCGCAGGAGCTCCATCTCTGGCTAACCTTCTCCATTACCGCAGAAGTCCATTCTGCTCCCACAGGAGCCCAATTTCTCTGGCTAACCTTGCCTTCACGGCCGCAGCAGTGTTCTATCCCTGCTCCCGCAGGAGCTCAGCTTTCTGGCAAAATTCCCTCCACTGCCGCAGCAGTGACGTTCCCTCATGCTCCTGCAGGAGCTCAGTTTTTCTGGAAAATGTTCTCTACTGCAACAGCAGAGATGAACCTCACGCTCTTACAGGAGCCCAATTTCTCTGGCCAACCTTGCTTTCATGGCCGCAGCAGTGTTATATCCCTGCTCCCGCAGGAGCTCGGCTTTCTGGCAAAATTCCCTCCACTGCCGCAGCAGCGCTGTTCCCTCATGCTCCTGCAGGAGCCTAGTTTCCATGGGAAAATTTTTTCTACTGCAACAGCAGCGACATTCCCTCATGCTCCCGCCAGAGCTCAGTTTCTATGGGAAATTTCTCCACTGCCGCAGAAGTGATGTTCCGTCGGCTCCCGCTGGAGCTCAGGTCTTCTGGCTATTCTCTCCACTGCCACGGTAGTGATGTTCCCTCGGCTCCCGCAGGAGCTCAGCTTTTCTGACTAATTTCTCCACTGCTGCAGCAGTGATGTTCCATCAGCTCCTGCAGGAGCTCAGCTCTTCTGACTAATTTCTCCACTGCCGCAGCAGTGATGTTCTCCTCTGTTCCCGCAGGAGCTCAGCTCTTCTGACTAATTTTCTCCACTGCCGCAGCAGTGATGTTTTCCTCTGCTCCCGCAGGAGCTCAACTCTTCTGACTAATTTCTCCACTGCCGCAGCAGTGATGTTCTCCTCTGCTCCCGCAGGAGCTCAACTCTTCTGACTAATTTCTCCACTGCCGCAGCAGTGATGTTTTCCTCTGCTCCCGCAGGAGCTCAGCTCTGTCTAAACTCATCTTCACTGCCGCAGCAGTAATTTTTCATCCAACATGACGAGAACTCTCCCGGTCCTTCAAACTAACCCTCCAAACAGCACAATCAGCCTACGCACTGCAATTTTTTGGGGGTCATCAGTAATGTGTGCTGTCCTGTATTAGTTTGCAATTTTTGGGGAGTACTCTGGGTTCGGGCCAAATACCGAGCTCGGAGCCCTCTCCTCGGACAGTACGCCAAATACGCATACTATTACGCATACTATTATGCATACTATTTACTATCTGATTATTTGTAAGTGTGAACTCGTGAAATGATGTTTCATTAACAAAGTTCGGGAGGAACACGTTCAAATGATCTATCCAATCATCATGTCATTCCAACCAGCTGTCAGCAATCAGTAATCAACAGGTCTACCCAATCAGCACAAGTGGAGGCTCATATAAATACCCAGTCAACTCACCAATGTTCCTCGACAGTTTTTCAGCATTCCTCCACCACCCTGTCTTCCTCACACTCACCTGGTTACTTTCCTAACCAGAGATATGGGGGGAGTACTCTGGTTTCGGGCCAAATACCGAGCTCGGAGCCCTCTCCTCGGACAGCACGCCATATACGCATACTATTACGCATACTAGTATGCATACTATTTACTATCTGATTATTTGTAAGTGTGAACTCGTGAAGTATTGTTACAGATGAGCTTGAGGAGTTTGGGGTCTGTTATTGCTGTGAATGGATTTCCATAGATGTAAAGGTGAAAATGTTTTCAACTCTGCACAATTGCAAGTGCTTCACGATCTGTTTGACAGAATTGTCTTTCAACATCAGTGAGAGCACTACTAGCATAAGCAATGATGGACATCTATGGTTCTGACAGAGAATTGCACCTAGACCTACAGGGCTGGCATCAACTATGAGCTCAGTGTCTTTTCTAGGATCAAAGTATGCCATCACTGTGTTGCTGGTCAAACTCTCTTTGAGGTGCTTGAATGCCGACTCTTGTTCAGCACCCCATTCAGAGTGTGTCTTTTCGTGTGAGCCTTCTTAAATGTTCTGTTGCAGTCACAAAGTCCACTTTTTTGGGGGGTTGGCAGATATGCCACTTGCAGAGAATACAAATTTGAAAAATTCACGTTTAGACCCACATTTGCTGTGATTGAGTATCAGACCCTTTTCTTTGAGTCGCTGATATAAATTGCAAATGATAGCATAAATACAGTAAATACTAGGGGTGCAACGGTTCAAATTACTCACGTTTCGGTACGGTACGGTATGTGCTATGTTCAGGGAACTTAGGACATTTGTCAAATAAAAATAAACAAAATAAGAACAAATAATCAAACTACAAGCAACATAACAAATACATACAATAGAGCAAATATGTTTTTCACGTACAGAAATTGAATAAAGTAATCAAATATAAAATAACATTGCATATTATAATCTTCACTGAATAAATTAAATAAAGATTAATCATTATTGAAGTTAAAAAAGCTATTCAGTCAAGAGCAGTGAGTGATTTCTTTGTCATTTGTTGTTTGATTAACATTAAAAACGCATACAGCAGGAATATGCTTCTTTCCCTTTAAGACATAATGCACAAATCCAGTACATACTGTTACACATGAACACATGTCTTTCGCAACTGTTTACGTTTTACTTAAGACTAGTGGTGTAATGGTACACAAAACTGACGGTTCTTGCTCTTGAATGTTTAAATTGGCAAGGCTTAAATGAGTTTAGTTTAACACAAATAGCACCGTGTGCTGTTCAGGTCTCACCTGCGCTCGCGCGCTATCAACTCCCGGGTGACGACGGCCTAAATGACTGGTCATGTTCGAGCCTACAGCACTAAAGAGTGACTGTTTTGTTTACAATTAAAGTTATTCAGTCAAGAGCAGTGAGTGATTTTCTCTTTGTTTTGTTCTTTGATTAACATGACAGACCGCAGCAGGTATATTAGGCTACTGTCACTTTAAGAGCTGCACAGATCCAATATACTGTTACACAAAATGCGTTTTCTTTCTCAATGATTTACGCTCAAAAACTGACTGTGTTTACCTGAATACTCGCCAAGACGGGCATTTTGACATAATATTGTGTGTATTTGACCGTTTAAATGCAATAATCCATGAAAAACTGTAAAGAACTCGCAAACAGTTCGAGAGACAGCTTTATGTGTGCTCCACTTATATACCTCAGTGGTGTGCTTTTGGTGTGAGTGCAAAACCTGTGGGAATGAGTAAAATTATGTGCAATACCCGTAACCATACACTGAAATTTAGGCCCTGTAACAACACTATTCAACCAGAGGCAGTGAGAGGAGGCAGGTGTGTGTCAACTCGACGTTGGAAAGAAGAGAGAATGCAAGAATGCGCAGCTAATAATGGTGTATTGATACTGCGGAAAATGAGTACTGGAATCGTTTCAGATTTTTCAGTATCTTTATCTGTACCTCCTCCTGAACCATTTCTGCCCTAAGCTGGTGAAACTGTCGTGTCGTGGGAGCACTGGTATGTGTCATTTCAGATGTACTTGATGCTGTGGGCTTGGATGATTTCCCAAATGAAGCACGCTTCTCCTCCATTGTCTCATAGTGGAAGGATTACGGATCTACCAGATGCTGGGAATTGCAAATACATACTCTGACATTGTTGCATGATTAAAGGGACATTTTTAAAAGACTCATGGCATTCTGCTAAAACATTTAAATTTTATACAAAGATGCCAACGTTCAGGTGAGTCAACCAGCCAGTTTGTCACTGATTTATGAAGCCTTGCTGGCCCATGCAAATTCAGTGCTGTCCATAACGAATTAGAGACCAACTTATTGAAAAAACCAACAGTACACAAGTCAGAGAGACTCTGGATAGGGCTCTCACTCTGGTGCTCCAAGTTGAAGAAGCCTCACAGTGTGCAGCTAAAATAGTGGAGAATAATACAGTTCAAACAGATTTCACCACTGTACCTGCAAATGCACTTTGCTGAGCTGCTCCAGCCTGCAGATGAAATTGTCCAGCAAACACAGCCTCAGTCAGTTCAGCAATGATGGAGGTGTGGCAACTGTGGGCCCACTCGCCATGCCAACAGATTCCCAGACTGCCCAGCTATTGGTCAAAAATTGCAGGCAGTGCGGTAAGTTCAACCAATTTGCAAGATTGTGCAGATCAGTGTCCAGCTCTGGCTGGCTTACCACATCTCAGTCCTCACCAGCAGCAACATAATGGCAAGAAAAGCGTTATCTCTCCCACACAGAGGGCAACGTGCTTGGGGGTTAAATGGGACTCAGTCACCACCGGGCACAACTGTCTCCCACTCGTGTCTAGACCATTTTTAAACACCCTAAGCAACATCAGGCTAGGTTAGGATGTTACTGTTCAGAAAATCCTGCGTGGCAGCTGCACCCACGGTGATCTCTATGGGCCTTTTGCACATGAGACCACTTCAGTTATGGCTCAAAGCCAGGGGATTTCATCCAAGCAATCCCCGAAGGCAAATAAGGCCAAGGGCACACGCTGAGTGCTTCCTGCCCTTTCTAAAAATCCATGTTTATGGTAAATCACATGCTGAACGCTTCGTGCACTTTCTAAAATCCTTGTGTATGGTAAGGGTTACGCGCTGCGGCTTCGTTCCTTTCGTTTCCCTTTCTATATGGGTCCCACTCTAGGTGTGTTGACGTCGCAAGATGCTAACTACAGACACTTCCATTACGGGCTGGGGAGCTGTCTTAGGTGACCGTCCAGCCCAAGGGATATGGTGAGGTCATCATCTTGATTTCAATATTCCGTCCCCGGCCCGAGCTGTGGAACCTTCATGTTTGGCCCCTGAAGGGCACAAACTGAGGGACACTGGGCTTTCACCTGAAGTTATTTAGACCATTCTCGGTGCTAGGGCTCCTTTCACTAGAAGAAGTTATGCCAATAAATAGGATGTCTTTGAAAAGTGGTGCACTGCACGTAATGCAGATCTAGTTAACTGCCAGATTGCTTCAGTGGCCGCTTTATCGGCTTGCCATGAGACACTTGATTGACGGGGTACCACTCGGAAACATTCATTTGCTTCATTCTTGGGGCCAGATGACTGAGGCAGGCTGGTCCTCTCCGCACACATTTATAAGATTTTATAGTTGTTCATGCTTATGCCACTCCGGGCTCTCGCGTCCTTAAGTCGACATCACAAGCTCATGTCTGAGACCTTTTTCGCGTTCTTGTGTGCACACACTACACAACCGTAAGGTTACTTGACTGTAACCCTGTTCCCTGAAAAAGCGGGAACAAGATGCTGTGCTTCATTGCCACACTGAAGATGTCCCAGGACCGCTCTTCAGACAAATTGATATCTGAGGATGCACCTGTGGCACATCTAATTATAGCCTCTGACGAGCATGCATTCCAATGACTTCACAATCTGAGGCTGTCAAGTTCAAAGTCAATTTTCATTGACGTGTTATACACATACTTCACAGATGGTCACGCAAAGCTGTTCCCATAGCGCTCAGTGCAGCATCTCGTTTCCACTTTTTCAGGGAACAGGGTTACAGTCAAGTAACCCGAGACGTTTCCCACTCTCTTCAGTGGTTTAGGTTGCCTTTTTGCTTTCGCCCACAAACCCTTGCTTAACCCGGATGTGCTGGCCATCATTCAGCCACTATGCAGAGTGCCTCACACCATGCGTGACAAGGTCAGCACTGAGTAAATAAGTTGTTTGCTGACAGCAGCATATATCATTGAGCCCATTGATGCTTCTCCTTGTGTCTTAAATCATGTGATTGTACACAAATGGTTAGGGGGCGTACATCTCTGTGTCGACCTTCGGGGGCCTTATAAGGCAGTGGTGCCGGACAAATGCCCACTGCCAACAATTGAGGTGCTCACAAAACTTGTCCAAGGCTCTTCAGTATTCATAAAGCTGGATCTTAAGCAAGGTTACATGCAGATACCCCTGTACGAAGACAGCAGAAACCTGACTGCATTTGTGACTCACATGGAAGTGTTACATTTCAAGATGATCCCTTTTGGCCTGAGTTCAGCACCTAGCTGCTTTCAGAAAAGCTGGGCTGGGCTCCTGGGCACAGCTGTGTACTTAGGCCACTCACTATAAATGCCTGAGACAGGTATTCATAGCTCTGCCAAGGCACAATTTGACGTTGAATACAGAAAAGTGTGTATTTGCAGCAATAAACTCTGTGGGTCTTCGGGTGTCTAGCTTATAGGCCATCATAAAACTCCCAATGCCAGCCTCAGCTGCTAAACTTTCATCATTCCTTGGCATGACCGTTTACTAAAAACATAACAGCAATAGGCTAGGTAATAGAATAACAGTGGTGGAAAGAGTACTAAAAAATTGTTCTTAAGTAAAAGTATTGCTACTTAAGAAATAATTTACTTGAGTACAAGTAGAAGTACTGAAAAATAATATAACTCAAGTAAGAGTAAATAAGTAGTTTGCTTAAAAACTACTCAAGTTACTATGTTACAAAGTATTTTAGTATTATTTTTCTATTTTTACCCAAAATGAGGCGATGTGAGCAATATGGAGCGTTAAACAGTCTCATGTAATTTCGTCATGAAATGTAGTTTCATTCATACTGGAAGCCCTTGCGCAGAAGGTCCACAAGTGAGAGATTCATTCATTCATAGAATATTTTAATAGAAGTATTAATAATATTTAATAGAAGTATTAAACTTATGACGTTCCAGGAAATCCCTTATGGACATCAGATATGGCTATTGCTGAATACCATGTAGATAGAGACGTTGCTGATGAAACATGAAGACAATAAACACACGATTGCGATGATATATTTGTGTTTATCTGTGATTTTCAAACCATATTAAGTATTTTCATAAGAATGATGTACAGGCTATATGCAATGCTAATCGACATAGCCTGTGTCATAGAATTTTATAAAATAATATATTTTCTCTCTCACATGGGACCACAATAGTTATTTCAGACTGACATATATACAGCAGGGAGAACAAGTATTTGATACACTGCCGATTTTGCAGGTTTTCCTACTTACAAAGCATGTAGAGGTCTGTAATTTTCATCATAGGTACACTTCAACTGTGAGAGACGGAATATAAAACAAAAATCCAGAAAATCACATTGTATGATTTTTAAATAATTAATTAGCATTTTATTGCATGACATAAGTATTTGACAGTATTTTCACAGACCTGTTAGTTTTTCTTTAAGAAGCCCTCCTGTTCTCCACTCATTACCTGTATTAACTGCACCTGTTTGAACTCGTTACCTGTATAAAAGACACCTGTCCACACACTCAATAAAACAGACTCCAACCTCTCCACAATGGCTAAGACCAGAGAGCTGTGTAAGGACATCAGGGATAAAATTGTAGACCTGCACAAGGCTGGGATGGGCAACAGGACAATAGGCAAGCAGCTTGGTGAGAAGGCAACAACTGTCTGCGCAATTATTAGAAAATGGAAGAAGTTCAAGATGACGGTCAATCTCCCTCGGTCTGGGGCACCATGCAAGATCTCACCTCGTGGGGCATCAATGATCATGAGGAAGGTGAGGGATCAGCCCAGAACCACACGGCAGGACCTGGTCAATGACCTGAAGAGAGCTGGGACCACAGTCTCAAAGAAAACCATTAGTAACACACTACGCCGTCATGGATTAAAATCCTGCAGCGTACGCAAGGTCCCCCTGCTCAAGCCAGCGCATGTCCAGGCCCGTCTGAAGTTTGCCAATGACCATCTGGATGATCCAGAGGAGGAATGGGAGAAGGTCATGTGGTCTGATGAGACAAAAATAGAGCTTTTTGGTCTAAACTCCACTCGCCGTGTTTGGAGGAAGAAGAAGGATGAGTACAACCCCAAGAACACCATCCTAACCGTGAAGCATGGAGGTGGAAACATCATTCTTTGGGGATGCTTTTCTGCAAAGGGGACAGGACGACTGCACCGTATTGAGGGGAGGATGGATGGGGCCATGTATTGCGAGATCTTGGCCAACAACCTCCTTCCCTCAGTAAGACCATTGAAGATGGGTCGTGGCTGGGTCTTCCAGCATGACAACGACCCGAAACACAGCCAGGGAAACTAAGGAGTGGCTCCGTAGGAAGCATCTCAAGGTCCTGGAGTGGCCTAGCCAGTCTCCAGACCTGAACCCAATAGAAAATCTTTGGAGGGAGCTGAAAGTCCGTATTGATCCATATAAGGATCTGGAGAAGGTCTATATGGAGGAGTGGGCCAAAATCCCTGCTGCAGTGTGTGCAAACCTGGTCAAGAACTACAGGAAATGTATGATCTCTGTAATTGCAAACAAAGGTTTCTGTACCAAATATTAAGTTCTGCTTTTCTGATGTATCAAATATTTATGTCATGCAATAAAATGCAAATTAATTACTTAAAAATCATACAATGTGATTTTCTGGATTTTAGATTCCGTCACTCACAGTTGAAGAGTACCTATGATAAAAATTACAGACTTCTACATGCTTTGTAAGTGGGCAAACGTGCAAAATCGGCAGTGTATCAAATACTTGTTCTCCCCACTGTATATAGTGATTTTGGAACAAAACATGATATTAATCTCATAAATTGCCGTGTTTTACGCTATGCTGAGCAATCCCTGTTGCCAAGAGTGATTGTTTTATTACTAATTTTGAAAGGCAAGTCCACATAAGATCATTTGAATGTTTTTTGAAGGGCAAAAGCAAAAAAAAAAGGTAAGTGAGAGGTCCGATCAAAGAAATTATGGGGGCCAGTGATTGAATGTCAAAATGTGGTTTGAACGCCCCGACCCCTGGCTGAACTGGAAGTTTTGATTGGTTTGGCACCCGAGTCAGACCTGTCTGTAATTAGCTGAAGTGCAGGGCTCCACCGCAGTAGTTTGAAAAGTGCCTGTCAAATGCCAGCTCGCCATATTTCACCGTCGGCACCTTTGTCAAAGTACTTTGTACTTTTGGTGAAAAATAAATGTAGCGAAGTTGAATACATTTTATTCAACTCAAGTAAGAGTAAAAGTACCACAATTTAATTATACAAAAATTATATAGATTATAGAAAAATTATCGAGCCCTGCGCTTCAGCCAATAACAGACAGGTCTGACTCGGGTGCCAAACCAATCAAAACTTCCAGTACAGCTGGGAGGTGGGGTGTTCAAACCACGCTTTGACATTCAATCACTGGCGTTCGCATTTTGAATCAGTATCACTAACATTTCAATATTTTAGTGAATGTAAGTGAGAGCTATGATTTTAAATTGTAACTTTGGCAGCTTCTGAAACCATTGATATTACCAGAGCACTGCAGCTGAAGTAAATAGGAAACTCGGCTCATACAATGATGCAGTTATTGCATGGACGGAGCAAGAACAATGTAAGTGTCTAAAATGCATGCACACAGTTCAGTTTAATGGCAGCGCTTGCCCTCTATAAAGGGGTCATGAACTGGCTTTTTTTATTTTTTTATACTGCTGTCTGAGGTCAACTTATGACTTTTTTACATTCAAAAACATCATAATGAATAAGTAATAGGCTATTTTCTACCCTGGTTTTGAGCCTCTTTCATGTAACGCTCGGTTTTTATGGGCGTGCCGTACTGAAGACTTGGAAGTAAACGCCCACTGCTATGATTGGATAAGCTTTGCATATTGTAATGAGTTTCGGCTCCCCCGTGAGTACACGTTTTGAAAGCGTGTGGGAAAACGGCAACCGGAATGATTCGCCCACAGGGCTCGCAAAATGTCTTTATCAAACAAACACAATGATTTATCTCTCATCCACCCGCAATTAATTGGAATGTTATTTTTTATTACTTGGCCCACCCGATCGGTGGATATAACTGCGAACCGTGCATCACTAACACACACGCACGCACGCGCCTCACTGCAGAGTCAGACAAATCAGCATGATCAAAACTTCCGTGATTGTACTAGATTTCACTATTTAAGATAGCCCATCGCCAGGCCGGTGATACGTTTTGGTAGCCCGTCTGGAAAACACATAGCCCCAGGACGTTGGGCTTTGCGAGCCCTGGCCCATAACGTTACATGTCCGAGTCTGATCACAAATCGCAGCACAATGAACCAACAACACCTCAAATAAAGGATTCTCCAGCCTGTGACAGCGTGCTAAGTTATGTTCAGTTAGACACGTACACATAATCAATAGATATCAAACGATCTGTAACAATGCAATACTATCACATATAAAAAACATTTTTTACTCACATAAGTGTGTTGCTTCATTCATTCATGTAATCTCATCCTGTCTGCAAATCCAGTCTCTTGTTTACAAACAAATCCGTGGTGAAATGAAGGAACAAACGCACGTCTTACCCACGTGAGCTGGATATTCATTAAAAATAAAGTTCATCCATGCATTCATAATATTGGAATCCGAATGAAGCTTATACAGCATGTTTATTGCTTGGAAGTTCGATCCGGTTTAGCTCCACGTAGGCCTATGTTATTTATCTATAACATGCCATGCACAGATCGGGGGCGGAGCTACAGAATCAGGCATTCTTCTTCTTCGGTTAAGGCGGTGTTTCACCACACTCTGACGTCACAGCTTGGCACATTCTGAGATCGAGCGTTTGCTGGGCCTGGTGTCAATAAAAGCTTTTCTTTGACTAACAAGGAAGTTTTCAGCTCCGAAACTTACAGGATATTCTTATATCACGATGAACTTTTATATATCAAAGGGTGAATGAAAAGTTTATTTCTCAATTCATGACCCCTTTAACAACGCAGTACAAACTAATTGTACTAAGCAAACTTTGTATGAAGCTGAAATAACCTCAACATTAGCAACAACAGTGAAATAAGAGAGCTTGGTTTATCTGTCAATCAGATGCACGTAAAAGTGTAGTTTGTTACTATAGCAACAGTGGGTTCCCGGAACATTTTCAGTAGAACAAAAAAAAGAGCATTTTATTTAACATGTTAACCCATACCCCACTTAATTTTTCTACTGGCACTTTTCTATACATAGTTTTTTAATCCCCATAATTTCTTTGATCGGACCTCTCGCTTACCCTTCTTTGCTTTTGCCCTTCTTAAAAAACATTCAAATGATCTTACGTGGACTTGCTTTTCAAAATTGTCATGTTAATAAAACAATCGCTTGTTTGCTCAGCACAGCGTAAAACACGGTAATTTATGAGATTAATATAATTTTTTGCTCAAATCACTATATATATGTCAGTCTGAAATAACTATTGTGGTCCCATGTGAGACAGAAAATATATTATTTTATAAAATTCTATGACACAGGCTATGTCGATTAGCATTGCATATAGCCTATACATCATTCTTATGAAAATACTCAATTTGGTTTGAAAATCACAGAAAAACACAAATATATCATCGCGATCGTGTGTTTATTGTCTTCATGTTTCATCAGAAACATCTCTATCTGAACAGTTATTCAGCAGATGTCCATATAAGGTATTTCCTGGAACGTTTTTTGACTTTCTCAGTTTGTGTAAATCCACTTGGGGTTCAGAGTATTTATTTTTTCCCACATTAATTTCACACGTCTAGTACAATTATGTGGTTTTGTTTCATTAATACAGTGTATACTTTTTTCTTGATTTACCCCGAAAGAATGGAAGTGAAATGTGACAACATGCCCCATATGTGGGGTACATTGTAACATGTGAGGGGCACATTGTAACATGACCAAATGACAGCTTAAAATGTTACCTGATATAATAAAAAAAAATATCCAAGAAAACTAAAATCAGTCATTATTCACTTTTTTCTCATGGTTTCTCAAAAGAATTCATAAAAGTATAGAATATAATAGCGTAGTTCTAATAGGGGCACATTGTAACGCAGTGTTACAACATGCCCCACCTGCACAACTGGGATTTTAGGGCCCTATAAAATCCGTTTTATTTTTTCCCAAATTCCGTTTTATTTTTTCCCAAATTCAGTTTTTCCGTTTAAATTTTTGCAAATTCCTTTTTTTCCGTTTTAATTTTTGGGAATTTAGTTTTTTTTTTTTTTTTTTACCCTTTACTGTTATTTTAGTCGTAAAAAGAGTGTGCTTTTAATGTTAATATAATAGAACATAAAACACAAAATAGGAATGACCTTAAATTTATTGAGGTAACAAACATTACATTTACTCAGTACTTTTCAGGACAAATACTGCATGATGCAACATAACACTGCACTCTAAGTACTTCAAGTCACAACAAAATATTAATGGTTATGAGCTTTAAACTGTCCAGTAAAATAAATTATATTAGTTTATATAAGTTTAAATGAAAGTGCTCCATTAGCTTTTTCTTTCAAGTAAAAAAAAAATAGGACCAAAAAAAAAAAAAACTCAATTTCATAAGAATCATCTTTTCCATTCAGTACATTAAAGTGCATTAAAAACAAGGCAAAATACAGCAAGTACTCCCTGAAGGACAAATACTGCATGATGCAACATAACACTGCACTCTAAGTACTTCAAGTCACAACAAAATATTAATGGTTATGAGCTTTAAACTGGAACTGCTCGGCTTGGTACTGAGGGCTTAGTGTCGAGTTTCTTAACTTTTTTGCCGACGAAAGCAGAGCCGTGGAGAGCCGCTTCGCCATACTTTCATTGTTTTGAAGGGGGAGCTGAAATGACTGGAGGGGTTGTGTCGCCCAGATTTGCTTCCCCCGGTCTGCATTTTCCCCAGACATATGTTCTTCTCCCACACAAAACAGAATTTCATTCCAAATATGTAAAATTCCGGGAAATTCTGCGTTAACACTAGATTCCGCGTTAACACTAGATTCCGCGTTAATATGCCAATTCCGTGATCGCGGAAATTATAGGGCCCTAGGATTTAAACCCGGCTCGTGTCTTAGATCAGCATTAAAGAACTATCTCAACTGTTAAATAACAGATATAAGATTAAAAAAATAATATCAGATTTGTCTAATTTTCAATAAACACAAGAAACAGAGATGAAAAATAAACTTAAGTAAGAAATTTACTTTTGCTATGGTTAAATGAATGTTCAGTGATATCTTCCAAAGATTTTTAAATTTTGGTGCAAATTTTTCTCTAAATAATGTTGATATGGCAACTAGCAAATACACTAAGTTTTGTCATCCTGGCATGTGTGGAAAGTTTTAAACTATGTGTGTTACAACTAACACCGTGTTAGGTTGTGCCCCGCTCTCCCCTACTTCTATTAAATATTATTAATACTTTTGTTAAAATATTCTATGAATGAATGAAACTCTGCGCTAGGGCTTCCAGTATGAATGAAACAGAAATTACATGAGACTGTTTAACACTCCATATTGCTCATATCACCTCATTTTGGGTAAAAATAGAAAAATAATACTAAAATACTTTGTAACATAGTATCTTGAGTAGTTTTTAAGGAAACTACTTATTTACTCTTACTTGAGTCTTACTTATTTTTCAGTACTTCTACTTGTACTCAAGTAAATTATTTCTTAAGTAGCAATACTTGTACTTAAGTAAAAAAAAATTTGTACTCTTTCCACCACTGGTCATCATCAGTGGTTCCTAGTCGTGGTGTATGACCACTCATGCGCCTATGTGCTCAGTCACAGCATCTGCAATGATTGATTTCCTAGAGTAGCTCATTTCCCGGTGGGGGATCCCACAGGCCATTACTACAAACAACGGTCTGCAGTTAATTTTCAGTAAATTTTCATCCTTTCTAGGAGCCTACTACCCCCAAACTAATGGAGACATGGAAAGGTTTAATCAAAGTCTGAAAAATGGCATACGTGCACAACTTGCACACCTTGCTCTCTCTCAGACCTTCTTGTATTATTGTACTACCTTAACATACCACTACAGGGGTGTCCCCTGCCAGTCTCATGCTCTGCAGGGAACTGGTTTTTTGATCTCTTAAATTTTGTTATAATGGCAACAAATTAAACATTATTATCCTTTATATCTTTAGTCATGAGGTATTTGTCATGCTTTAATTTTCATGATTATTGACGTGTAGAGGGGAGCTCTATAGCACCACCTAGAAAGTGGGCATGTTCAGGGAACTCTGTAGCACATCCCTTTTCAGCTACAGTCACCAAGCTTTGCACATATATAGATCTCATCAAGCTGGACAGCTTTCACACCACAGACATTAGCTCCGTCCAACAGGAAGTCGGACATTTTTTATTTTTTATAAAAAATTATTCTTGTGACTGCCATCAAACATAGGTAAAATCATGTCAAGACACTAATTTGCTTAAGGATGTTTGATATCTTGAAAGGTGTTGCCATGGCAATACGATAAAGTAACAAATAATTGTAAACAGGAAGTGTCTCATCTTCTGCATACATTGTGTGATTTACATTAAACTTGATGCAGATGTTTTGGGCTTATCACACTGTTGTATCTATTGTGGGTCACAGACGTAGCGCCACCAAGTGGAAGCAGGAAGTGTTGCATTTACAACAGTCTTTGAAAAAAATCTATTTATTTGTGTACACTCACAATCACAACAAAACGTTTTGTTTTTGTAAAATGAAGAAAACAAACAGGCTGCGCTTTCTGCCGTCTCGGTCTCTGTGTGAACTTTTTTCTGAAACGCGAATACTTGCCACACAGACGAGAGATACAGTGCATCCGGAAAGTATTCACAGCGCTTCACTTTTTCCACATTTTGTTATGTTATTCCAAAATGGATTAAATTCATATTTTTTTTCCTCAATTCTACAAACAATGAATCTTTGCAAATTTATTAAAAATAAAAAATGAAAAAATCACATGTACATAAGTTTTCACAGCCTTTGCTATGACACTCAAAATTGAGCTCAGATGCATCCTGTTTCCACTGATCATCCTTGAGATGTTTCTACAACTTGATTGGAGTCCACCTGTGGTAAATTCAGTTGATTGGACATGATTTGGAAAGGCACACACCTATCTATATAAGGTCCCACAGTTAACAGTGCATGTCAGAGCACAAACCAAGCCATGAAGTCCAAAGAATTGTCTGTAGTCCTCCGAGACAGCACTGTATTGAGGCACAGATCTGGGGAAGGGTACAGAAAGATTTCTGCACCGTTTAAGGTCCCAACGAGCACAGTGGCCTCCATCATCCGTAAATGGAAGAAGTTTGAAACCACCAGGACTCTTCCTAGAGCTGGCCACCCGGCCAAACCGAGCAATCGGGGGAGAAGGGCCTTAGTCAGGGAGGTGACCAAGAACCCGATGGTCACTCTGACAGAGCTCCAGCCTTTCTCTGTGGAGAAAGGAGAACCTTCCAGAAGAACAACCATCTCTGCATCACTCCACCAATCAGGCCTGTATGGTAGAGTGGCCAGACGGAAGGCACATGACAGCCCGTCTGGAGTTTGCCAAAAGGCACCTGAAGGACTCTCAGACCACGAGAAATAAAATTCTCTGGTCTGATGAAACAAAGATTGAACTCTTTGCCCTGAATGGCAAGCGTCATGTCTGGAGGAAACCAGGCACCGCTCATCACCTGGCCAATACCATCCCTACAGTGAAGCATGGTGTTGGCAGCATCATGCTATGGGGAAGTTTTTCAGCGGCAGGAACTGGGAGACTAGTCAGGAATGAGGGAAAGATGAATGCAGCAATGTACAAAGACATCCTCAGACCTCAGACTGGGGCGAAGGTTCCTCTTCTAACAGGACAACGGCCCTAAGCACACAGCCAATATAACAAAGAAGAGGCTACGGGACAACTCTGTGAATGTCCTTGAGTGGCCCAGCCAGAGCCCAGACTTGAGCCCGATTGAACATCTCTGGAGAGATCTGAAAATGGCTGTGCACTGACGCTCCCCATCCAACCTGATGGAGCTTGAGAGGTCCTGCAAAGAAGAATGGGAGAAACTGCCCTAGGTGTGCCAAGCTTGTAGCATCATACTCAAAAAGACTTGAGGCTGTAATTGGTGCCAAAGGTGCTTCAACAAAGTATCAAGCAAAGGCTGTGAAAACTTATGTACATGTGATTTTTTTTCGTTTTTTTATTTTTAATAAAATTGCAAAGACTTCAAACAAACTTCTTTCACATTGTCATTATAGGGTATTGTTTGTAGAATTGAGGGGGGAAAAAATAATTTAATCCATTTTGGAATAAGGCTGTAACATAACAAAATGTGGGAAAAGTGAAACGCTGTGAGTACATTCCGGATGCACTGTATGTCTTTTAGAAAGCTTAAAGTGTGTACTTTTAAATGAAGTCAGTCATATCGAAAACAAATATTCTCTGTTTATGTAATCCGTATTAAATCAACAAGAGGTACAATCTTCCCTGTCTGACCTCATTATCTTTAATGTGACCACACCCAGCGCAGCCTTTCAAACGCTAATCATCCACGTGAGGCACTCTAACCTGTAAACGCCCCCATCACCTTGATAAACAAACATCAAGCTTCATCATTCCTCTGCTTTTCATCAAGTTTGGAAGACGCGCTGTGAGTTTACCTTGAATTTACCTCAGAAGAAGAAAAATACGATTGATCCATCAGAGGTAAGTAATTTATTCCCACTCACATTAGTTAACATGTTATTGTTACATACTTGTACACATTTTACTAGAAACATGTTGAAATATGAAATATAGGCAGGTAGGCAGCCTTTCAATGCTAAATAAATATAAATGTACAACACAAGGATTTTTATGCTCTATAATATAAAACAGTACAATATAAAGTAATATGAGTAATTACACTAGAAGATGTTGAATATTAGAATGTTTAGACGAGTGTTTACTGTGAAATACTGTGTTTGTGAATATCTGCTCAAACGTGGATGTTTATAATGTGCTAAACAGTGTTTCATAGAGTAAATAGTCTCTGCAAGCGCTGATAACGTCATAAGTGTTTGAAATAGCTTCCATTTGGAATCTGAAGTGGCTTCTTATCACAGAATAAGGGCAGACAGTATATTATTTTTAAGTATTAATTAATGCTGTCTATTAGAATTGCTTCATAAATATACTTTATTCTTATGAAAATACCCGAGATGGCTTGAAAAACAGATAAACCATATATTGTCGCAGTCGTGTTTATTGTCTTCATATTTAATAAGTCAAAGCATTTCTATCTTCTTTTTATTCAGCTACATCAATAGCTGCATAGACATAATAAATACACAGACGCTTCATTGGCCGCTTTGTACCGCTGCTGCGATACGTCAACAAGTCTGCCATATTGATCCGGGCAAGACCGTTCTATAAACAAATGCAAGTAAACGGGGAGCTGCTGCTTTTCAGGACAAAAAGCACAATAACATTTATATTCTTCAACCGATTTTAACGGTTTATGATCTGCGTGGAGTACGAAAAAGGTTCTGTATCCAATTACTCAGAATCTCGCTAGTTAGAACTTGAAAATTATTCATTGTAATTAGGAATTATGAAAACTCACACGTGTTAAGCATAGATTTGGTTTGTTTTACTTGGTTAATAACTGTAGAGACGTACTTAATGCAATATAATTGAATGTACATGAAATTGTGGAATTTCATTGTGGAAATTTCATTGTGGCTTTTTTGTCTTAAACACCATCATATTAGCTTTTCTCTTGTACCTTTAGCTTTTTCTCTTGAATCACATGTCAGGATGTCACGGTAATTTCAAATGAATGTGAAGATAATTTGCAGGTCAAAACCTTATTTATCTGAAGCATTTATCTTAAGGCTCTATCATTTATATAATTTATTTCTATATATAGTTTGCCTCCTAATCTTATGCTTGCAGTTTAACACACAAGTGTTTGTTTTATTATTCATACCACAACAATTAATGTCTTTATAGAAATTGTATAATATAATAAATAAAAAATAAATAAAATTGTCTCTTCATTTTAAATAGACAGCATTATAGTCTGGCAACTTGAAAAATGTGTTTTATTGGGGTTTAAAAAAATTAAACTTTAGACTGTAGACTTTATTGTCATTGTACATAGTACAACAAAATTCTGTCTAGTGAATCTCAGTTAAATACCTAAACAAAAACAAAACTTAAAACAAACAACAATAAACAGCTACAAACAGCAGCAATTACAGCTAAATAAAATGCAATTATGTGCTCAATAATACTCACACCACCCTATTTTGGGTAAAAATATGAAAACATTTGAATTAAACATGACAATCCATATATTTTCCTCTAGTGTAGTGAAGTGTTCCTTTCTAATGTTTTATAGTTATAGACCACCTGCATTTTTCCTGCATTAAAATTCTTGTTATTATTATTATTATTATTATTATTATTTTATGCAGCCCTACAAGTACAGTGGGGAGAACAAGTATTTGATACACTGCCGATTTTGCAGGTTTGCCCACTTACAAAGCATGTAGAAGTCTGTAATTTTGATCATAGGTACTCTTCAACTGTGAGTGACGGAATCTAAAACAAAAATCCAGAAAATCACATTGTATGATTTTTAAGTAATTTAAGTAATTGCATGACATAAGTATTTGATACATCAGAAAAGCAGAACTTAATATTTGGTACAGAAACCTTTGTTTGCAATTACAGAGATCATACGTTTCCTGTAGTTCTTGACCAGGTTTGCACACACTGCAGCAGGGATTTTGGCCCACTCCTCCATACAGACCTTCTCCAGATCCTTCAGGTTTCAGGGCTGTCGCTGGGCAATACGGACTTTCAGCTCCCTCCAAAGATTTTCTATTGGGTTCAGGTCTGGAGACTGGCTAGGCCACTCCAGGACCTTGAGATGCTTCCTACGGAGCCACTCCTTAGTTGCCCTGGCTGTGTGTTTCAGGTCGTTGTCATGCTGGAAGACCCAGCCACGACCCATCTTCAATGCTCTTACTGAGGGAAGGAGGTTGTTGGCCAAGATCTCACGATCCCATCCATCCTCCCCTCAATACGGTGCAGTCGTCCTGTCCCCTTTGCAAAAAAACATCCCCAAAGAATGATGTTTCCACCTCCATGCTTCACGTTTGGGATGGTGTTCTTGGGGTTGTACTCATCCTTCTTCTTCCTCCAAACACGGTGAGTGGAGTTTAGACCAAAAAGCTCTATTTTTGTCTCATCAGACCACATGACCTTCTCCCATTCCTCCTCTGGATCATCCAGATGGTCATTGGCAAACTTCAGACGGGCCTGGACATGAGCTGGCTTGAGCAGGGGGACCTTGCGTACGCTGCAGGATTTTAATCCATGACGGCGTAGTGTGTTACTAATGGTTTTCTTTGAGACTGTGCCAGCTCTCTTCAGGTCATTGACCAGGTCCTGCCGTGTAGTTCTGGGCTGATCCCTCACCTTCCTCATGATCATTGATGCCCCACGAGGTGAGATCTTGCATGGTGCCCCAGACCGAGGGAGATTGACCGTCATCTTGAACTTCTTCCATTTTCTAATAATTGCGCCAACAGTTGTTGCCTTCTCACCAAGCTGCTTGCCTATTGTCCTGTAGCCCATCCCAGCCTTGTGCAGGTCTACAATTTTATCCCTGATGTCCTTACACAGCTCTCTGGTCTTGGCCATTGTGGAGAGGTTGGAGTCTGTTTGATTGAGTGTGTGGACAGGTGTCTTTTATACAGGTAACGAGTTAAAACAGGTGCAGTTAATACAGGTAATGAGTGGAGAACAGGAGGGCTTCTTAAAGAAAAACTAACAGGTCTGTGAGAGCCGGAATTCTTACTGGTTGGTAGGTGATCAAATACTTATGTCATGCAAAAAAATGCAAATTAATTATTTAAAAATCATACAATGTGATTTTCTGGATTTTTGTTTTAGATTCCGTCACTCACAGTTGAAGTGTACCTATGATAAAAATTACAGACCTCTACATGCTTTGTAAGTAGGAAAACCTGCAAAATCGGCAGTGTATCAAATACTTGTTCTCCCCACTGTATCATGCCCTCATGCCGTTACAAATGCAGAATTTTGGCTGTACTTCTGCACAAGATGAGAACACATTTTTATAATTTGGGTCAAGAAAGAGTTTGAGTTTACAATATATTTACTCCTCCCTATAGCTACCACAGAAATGTGTGAGTCTGGACAACTAGTAGAGTCTTTGCTCATCAACACAATGAAGACACAGTTGTAATAAAATTAACAAAATTTATTAACAAAAGATATGCAAGAGTAAATACCACAACGATTATTAATGCTAATAATGAATATGCACTGCTAAAGGATAATGAACTAATAACAAAAACGATAATACTGAATTAAACAATAAAACAAATAAATGATGTGAACCCAGAATGAATAAATGCAATGCTGTTGAACTGAATGTAGCAATGAAAGAGAATTGTATGGGAATGCTTCTTATGGGAACCACCTAATGGCTCTGGCAAAATTGTGATAAATAAATGCTTATTTATCATTAAAAAAATATACCTATTATTTGTAACACGCTGACCAAAAACAACTGACAGAGCTTTTGGCATCTGTCCTGCATTAATAGAGCATTCTCTCAGAGATGACGAGATGATACCTCAACATAAGCTGATAACGATAGCCTATCAACTATCTTAATTTACTGGCTTAATATTTCTCTTGTGGACCATACAATAATGACAGTGAAAAAATGAGAAGAATCAATATTCCTTGTTAATCAAGTTGTTGTTTTTTAAGTCAGTATTTGAAGCTGCTTTTGATTTTCACAGATGACTGATTTGTGCTGTGTTCGGACCTAAAGACCTATAGGCCTATAGGCCTATATAATTTTTGTATGTTATTATTAAATAATAATAATTTGTAATTGTATTGTTATTAGTGTTATTAAATGTTTTGTTAATGTGCTATGCCTTCAAAAAGATGCCTTCAAATGCTGATGAACAATAATGCTGTTTTCATCTCGTCTTCTATATAAGAATGTTTTGTCTCTTTTATAACAAGCACTTTTGACAATTTGTAAATAGATCACCTTGCAGTTGAATTTTGATGTAGGAAGTAGTTTTGTAGTCTGTTTTAAAAACATTTTCTTTGAGGAGTCCTCAATCCTACGTGCATGTCGGTGTTACAAGTGTGGTTATGTGGTGATGTTGTTATGAAATCATGTTGTTGTTATGTAAGCTCCTTTGAAAGACTGAAGGAAAATTAATTATAGTTGTTAATTTAATATTAATACTAGCTTTATAATCACTATAATAATAAAAATAATAATAATAATAATAATGATAATTTAATACATTAATGGGAAAAAGAGCCAGTTATCATCTTGATATCGTCAAAGGCATCAGCCGATATGTCTGACTACTGTCGATACACAACCCAATCCTCCTTAAGCTGTTACACGTGCTTCAGACACGCTGTCACGTGGAGGCATTCCCCATAGCATTTTGTCAGACGCAGTGGCTCGTTCCCATTCGAAAGGGAACAGTAGTCGTGCGGCCCAGGCAAAAGATGCAGCTCTTGTGCCCATCTGGTAGCTGGATGGGACCAATAGAAGGGCACTTGCAGAATGGCATTTGAAACAATTTGCTACATCCACATCCCCTGTAGAGGTGTCTTCAACAGCGAGGAGCCATTAATTCATGTATTAATTAATATGAGTTTTCAGTGGGTAATATTATATTTATAAAATAACCTAAATGAATAAATACTGAAAACAAGTTGTTAATTTGTTACTTCATGTTATCCAGTGAATAACTAATGAATTTAACATTATTGTAAAGTGTTACCAAAAATCAGAAACAACTATAAACAAGTTGTCAAAAAAGGGCTTCATTTTACATTTTGTAATTGGTTATGGTGGTACCAAACTCTAGAGAGCAGTAGAAGATATTCAGGACAAATTTAAAATGTAATATTATCTGAACTTCTGCACTATTAATCTCCTCCTCGCTCTCTCCAGTCATCTGACTTAAAACTGCTTACTGTACCTCGTTTTCGTCTTTCAACAATGGGTGGTAGACCATTCAGTGCTGTGGCTCCGAAACTCTGAAATTCTCTCCCTCTTAGTCTTTGTGACACTGCTACTATATCCTCATTCAAATCTCAACTAAAAACAGTATTTCCAACCCTCCTCTGTTTAGTATTCTGCTGTTTAGTTACTGTATTTTTTGTGTATATGTATATCTATGTACTATAATGATGCTTATGTTTGATGCTGTGTGTTATTTTCTTGTACAGTGTCCTTGAGCTTGGGAAAGGCGCTTTATAAATAAAACGTATTATTGTTATTTATTATTATTAATACTGAAAATGAAATTATATATTTTTATATACGGTATGTCAGTGACTGACGAATGGGAGCCTCGCCAGAGAGCCCAATCACCTTCGAGTATTATAAAACGAGCCAATGGTATGGAAATACCATGGGTCTGTGGAATTTGCATCACAAACTCCGCCCACCCGCGTGGGTATATAAGGAGCCGCGCATGCAATCTCGCATTATGTTTCTGCTTCGGAGCCGAGTTTACTGCATTCACAAGCAATCACCTGAACGCATCCTGAAGGAGTCTCTTCAGCGGTGTTGGTGTGACGGCGCGTTTCAGCGAGTGATCACAGTCCTGCTGCTGGTCTGCCAGTGATGTACCAGCATTTGTGTTTTCTCCCTGGGCGCTTCGGCACCACTGTTGAGGTTTTTCTCTTCTAAAAGAGCTGCACGTGTGCGTCTTTTTAAAGATGTCATCTCGCCCGTGTGTTTCTGGGTGCGGTCGCATGATTCATCCGTCTGACAGCCACGAGCGCTGTCTAGCGTGTTTGGGCTTTAATCATGCTGAGGAAGCGCTCGTGGATGAGTCATGTTCCCACTGCGGGAACATGACCATCGCGATGCTTAGATCGAGACTCAGTGACCTTAGAAGAGGTCCCACAGTTCCTTTCTTCCCGGAGGTGCATGTGGAAGTCTCCTTTGACTTCTCGCGGACGCTCAGCGATTTCCTCCACCTTCTCTGCCCTCGATGGCTTCGTGATCGAGTCCCAAGATGGGCATTGCAACAGAATGGAGAATCCATCCCCAAATGGTTCGGCTAATTTGGGAACAGTTCGGCGACGCACAGGTAGATCTGTTTGCCTCCCCAGACGCTTCCCATTGCCGCTGGTTTTACTCCCTGACCGAGGGGACCCTCGGCACGGATGCACTAGCACACAGCTGACCACGGGGCCTCCGCAAGTATGCGTTTCACCCAGTGAGCCTTCTCGCACAGGTCCTGTGCAAGATCATGGAGGACGAGGAGCAGGTCCTTCTGGTTGCGCCTTACTGGCCCAACCGGACCTGGTTCTCCGAATTTGTGCTCCTTGCGACAGCCCCTCCCTGGTCAATCCCTCTGAGGAAGGACCTCCTTTCTCAGAGACGGGGCACCCTTTGGCACCCGTGTCCCGACCTCTGGAATCTGCACATGTGGGTTCTGGACGGGACGCGGAAGGTTTGAGTACCCTACCACCTCAGGTGGTGGCTACCATCACTTCAGCTAGAGTCCACGAGACATGCCTATGCTCTGAAATGGAACCTCTTCGTCACCTGGTGTTCTTCTCGCCAAGAAGATCCCAGAAAATACCCGATCGGGTCAGTGCTCTCCTTCCTCCAAGAAGGGTTGGAACGAAGGCTGTCTCCTTCCACCCTTAAGGTTTATGTGGCTGCGTTTTCAGCTCACCATGATCTTGTGGACTCAACCTGGTCATCGGGTTCCTGCGGGGGGGCTAGAAGGCTGAATCCGCCTCGCCCTCAACAGATTCCCTCTTGGGATATCTCAGTGGTCTTATCCGCACTGCAGAGAGCTCCCTTCGAGCCATTGCACTCAGTGGAGCATAAATACCTCTCTTTGAAGGCTGCGCTCCTCATGGCTCTAGCCTCGGTTAAGAGGGTCGGGGACCTGCAGGCATTTTCGGTTGACGAAGCGTGCCTGGAATTCGGGCCGGCTAACTCTCACGCTATAGTCTTGGCTTATCAGGCTCAAGGCCTGCCATGCCCCCTAGGAGTGAAGGCACACTCTACTAGGAGTGTTGCTTCCTCCTGGGCGCTTGCGCATGGCGCCTCGCTGACAGACATCTGTAGAGCTGCAGGCTGGGCGACACCCAACACATTTACAAGATTCTACAATCTCCGTGTAGAGCCAGTGTCTTCTCGTGTACTCGCTCCCAGTGGCCAGTAAGTAGGGCCTGCTTGGTGTCATCGCTTGCTGCGCCATTCCCCTCCACGGACTGAATACTTGCGCTATTTTGCTCAGGTGAGTTTCTCCGTGAAGCTCTGAGTCCTCCAGCACTGTTTACGTCGACACCAGAGTGCATGCCCGGTTGGTCAGCCCTCGTATCAGGCTAGGTGCCTCCCTGTGCATGGTTCCCCCATCTGGGCAACCCCCACATGTGTATTTCCACGGTAAGTCTTGTCTGAGCACATGTCTTTCCCTTGGCAAGACCGTTCTTGCCATCTCCGAGGTTGAAACATTCCACCCTGCAGGCTGGGTACCTCAGAGATTTTCCATATGCATCCCATACGCGGGTCATATGTGTATTGTCATATGTGTAAGTCCTCCCTTCGGGCAGGCAGTCTGTTGCATATTTCCACCTGGGATATGTGTACCTTGGTATTCTTGCTTATAGCCTAGCCTTTCGCTCGTGCTAGCATCACGACAGGGAGCTAGGGCTTGCGCAGGACACTGGAAGGCAGCTGTAGTGGCGAGATTAGATAGGGACCGTAACGCATAGTGACTGACTGAAAGGGAACGTCTCAGTTACGTATGTAACCCTCGTTCCCTGAAGGTTACTTCCCCGTGCCACTACCGCTGAAACAGCCGGGACACACAGTCTCGGCTCCTCAGCAGGTAACATAATGCGAGATTGCACGCTCCTTATATACCCACGCGGGTGGGCGGAGTTCTATAATACTTGAAGGTGATTGGGCTCTCTGGAGAGACTCCCATTCGTCAGTCACCTTCAGGGAACGAGGGTTACATATGTAACCTAGACGTTCTGTCATGAAACTCTAGATGGCGCAGGCTGATAGGTCCTTAACTCAATCTGCTACATCTATGTCTCCGTTCCTTACTGACAGTTTCTGATAGGTTTCTAATAGGTCCTCTTTAAAGCGATGTGCTTTCACCCCTCCTTAAAAGCCTAAACTTAACGTACATCGTATATACGTGACTGTCGTAAAATGCAGTCTACTGCGGGACATGCATTATTTTAAAAAGAGTTATTAAAAGCACATTAAACTGCGAAAGATATCTTCACATGCCTTCTGTGTGCGCGCCGCGCTGTGTAACACGGACGAGCAAAATAAACTTGGGGTTTCAGGCGGTCAAATATACACAAAAATATGTCAAAATGTCAGTCTTGGTGAGTATTTACATAAAGACAGTCAGTTATGTCTTATGTGAATAAACAGTTTGGAAAGAAATTGGATACGTGTTATTATATTAGATCTATGCATTCTGTCTTAAAACCCTTTATCGGGCAAAGAGCCATATTTGGTAACTTAATCGCACATTCACAATGACATTTACATGCCTCTCCGTGAGCTTGTATAAGCACATGGATTTTTCCCAGCCAATCAACGGATATCAGTCTACATCACAGATAGTGAAACCATTGCATCTGACCAATCAGGAGTTGCCTGGGGCATTTCAAACTTCAGCGACATTCCAGAATTTGTGAATGACGGATTTACGCTCTTACCTACTCCCATAAATACGGAAATAGCATCGAAACGAACCATGGTAAGTTAATGAAACTCACACATTATATGGTTGAATAGTTGTGTTGAATGTTGAGATAGATGGTGTTTGCGTAGGATTTCTAGAAATTAGTGAACGTTGTGGCATGAAAATTGGTGTGATCATATTTGATCAGGTAAGACTAGCGCAAGTGACAGAATGTCAATTTTTAGACATACGCCCGATACGTCTAAGAAGCCATACAGTGGGGAGAACAAGTATTTGATACACTGCCGATTTTGCAGGTTTACCCACTTACAAAGCATGTAGAAGTCTGTAATTTTGATCATAGGTACTCTTCAACTGTGAGTGATGGAATCTAAAACAAAAATCCAGAAAATCATATTGTATGATTTTTAAGTAATTAATTTGCATTTTATTGCATGACATAAGTATTTGATATATCAGAAAAGCAGAACTTAATATTTGGTACAGAAACCTTTGTTCGCAATTACAGCAATACGGGCAATTTTGGGCAATACGGACTTTCAGCTCCCTCCAAAGATTTTCTATTGGGTTCAGGTCTGGAGACTGGCTAGGCCACTCCAGGACCTTGAGATGCTTCTTATGGAGCCACTCCTTAGTTGCCCTGGCTGTGTGTTTCGGCTCGTTGTCATGCTGGAAGACCCAGCCACGACCCATCTTCAGTGCTCTTACTGAGGGAAGGAGGTTGTTGGCCAAGATCTCACGATACATGGCCCCATCCATCCTCCCCTCAATACGGTGCAGTCATCCTGTCCCCTTTGCAGAAAAACATCCCCAAAGAATGATGTTTCCACCTCCATGCTTCACGGTTGGGATGGTGCATGGTGCCCCAGACCGAGGGAGATTGACCGTCATCTTGAACTTCTTCCATTTTCTAATAATTGCGCCAACAGTTGTTGCCTTCTCAGCAATCTGCTTGCCTATTGTCCTGTAGCCCATCCCAGCCTTGTGCAGGTCTACAATTTTATCCCTGATGTCCTTACGCAGCTCTCTGGTCTTGGCCATTGTGGTTGGAGTCTGTTTGATTGAGTGTGTGGACAGGTGTCTTTTATACAGGTAACGAGTTCAAACAGGTGCAGTTAATACAGGTAATGAGTGGAGAACAGGAGAGCTTCTTAAAGAAAAACTAACAGGTCTGTGAGAGCTGGAATTCTTACTGGTTGGTAGGTGATCAAATACTTATGTCATGCAATAAAATGCAAATTAATTATTTAAAAATCATACAATGTGATTTTCTGGATTTTTGTTTTAGATTCCGTCTCTCACAGTTGATGTGTACCTATGATAAAAATTACAGACCTCTACATGCTTTGTAAGTAGGAAAACCTGCAAAATCGGCAGTGTATCAAATACTTGTTCTCCCCACTGTACTTAGGGTATTTTTTTTTTTTTTTTTTTCAAATAATGCATTATAACGTAGGACAATAGTATTTAAGTTTAATTAATTAGTGCATTGAATGTTGCCACAGGGTTGCATAACATCATACAGTGATCCAATGGGAAACTTAAACCATTTATTGAAATAATCAAGGCATAAATAGTGAAATATGTGTAATTTTGGTCAGCTTTTATAATACTTAAATGGCATATATTGATGTTTGTTTTTACTGTGAGCGTCATTACTGCTAAAATAAGTGGTACCACCAGTATTTATAGTGCTGTGTTTCACTTATTGCATTATAACAGGACAATAGTACTCAATAGTGCATTGAATGTTGCCACAGGTTTGCATAACATTATACAGTGATCCAGTGGGAAACGTAAGCCATTTATTGAAATGATCAATATGTGATCATTTATGTGTAATTTTGGTCAGTTTTATTTATTATTATTATTATAATTATTATAATTATTACTACTTGCCCACCAGTTCTTATGCAGTGCTATTTTTAACTTCTTATTATATATTTACAATTTATATGTTAATATTATTTGTTTTCAGTACATCTGCACTTCACTGTTACTGTTTTCCTTCACAAATAACTCAAAGTGGGCTTGATATTGACTCAAAAACTTACACCCTTTATTTACAGCTGTCTACTTGGCTCTTCTATTGAAAGAGGGCAATTGTTGTCGTGCCAGCTAACCCCGCCATCAGTGACGATGAGGGCTCTTACGAGGAAGACAACGACGTGGCAGACCCTGACTTTATCCCACTTACCCACAACCTGGACACTCCATGCCAAGAGGAAGTGTGTGTGGCCTGCAGTGGAGGAGCTTGAGGACGAGGACGAGGACGATGACGATGAGAACGAGGATGAAGACCAGCCGGCATCACAAGCCAAGGGCCCCACCAAGAAAGGGAAGCCAGCAGCTAGGCTAACCACCTGGAAGAAGGTTGACCTGGACAACCAAGCCCTGCCTGAGTACCATCACTTTCCCCCTGACTTCACTGAGACTCTATATGACTACTTCAGCAGGTACTTCAGGCCCCATTTCATCAAGTTAAAGAACTTCTGGATCCAGGTGTTCAGGAGTTGCAGCAGCCAGAGGCCAGTCATGTCTTCCCCCCGAAGGAGCTCATCATTTCCATGTGCCGGGACACCGCAGCCACACCCCAGATACTTCTGAGCGGTTTGACATGTCCCTGTTCCATGCCCCTGTCTACACCAACCGCCAGACCTGCAAGTACTGCAGCAGGAAGGGGAACATATTGAGGTCAAACGTGGTCTTGCAGAGTCTGTAAGGTCCACCTGTGCCTCAATGCTGATCGCAACTGCTTTATCAAGTACCATGAAGCAGTTGCCTAAGTGACTGGACTGGAATTGTGACACGTGAAAGAGAATTTTTTTTTCCTAAATAAAAGAAAAGAATTTCCTATAATAAATATTCTATTAAGTTTATATATGTTTTAATATATATATATATATACACTCACCTAAAGGATTATTAGGAACACCATACTAATACTGTGTTTGACCCCCTTTCGCCTTCAGAACTGCCTTAATTCTACGTGGCATTGATTCAACAAGGTGCTGAAAGCATTCTTTTGAAATGTTGGCCCAACATTCAGTTTGGAGTTCAGGAGATTGTCTTGACCAGGACCATATATATATACACTCACCTAAATTATTATTAGGAACACCTGTTCAATTTCTCATTAATGCAATTATCTAATCAACCAATCACATGGCAGTTGCTTCAATGCATTTAGGGGTGTGGTCCTGGTCAAGACAATCTCCTGAACTCCAAACTGAATGTCAGAATGGGAAAGAAAGGTGATTTAAGCAATTTTGAGCGTGGCATGGTTGTTGGTGCCAGACGGGCCGGTCTGAGTATTTCACAATCTGCTCAGTTACTGGGATTTTCACGCACAACCATTTCTAGAGTTTACAAAGAATGGTGTGAAAAGGGAAAAACATCCAGTATGCGGCAGTCCTGTGGGCGAAAATGCCTTGTTGATGCTAGAGGTCAGAGGAGAATGGGCCGACTGATTCAAGCTGATAGAAGAGCAACTTTGACTGAAATAACCACTCGTTACAACCGAGGTATGCAGCAAAGCATTTGTGAAGCCACAACACGCACAACCTTGAGGCGGATGGGCTACAACAGCAGAAGACCCCACCGGGTACCACTCATCTCCACTACAAATAGGAAAAAGAGGCTACAATTTGCACGAGCTCACCAAAATTGGACAGTTGAAGACTGGAAAAATGTTGCCTGGTCTGATGAGTCTCGATTTCTGTTGAGACATTCAGATGGTAGAGTCAGAATTTGGCGTAAACAGAATGAGAACATGGATCCATCATGCCTTGTTATCACTGTGCAGGCTGGTGGTGGTGGTGTAATGGTGTGGGGGATGTTTTCTTGGCACACTTTAGGCCCCTTAGTGCCAATTGGGCATCGTTTAAATGCCACGGCCTACCTGAGCATTGTTTCTGACCATGTCCATCCCTTTATGACCACCATGTACCCATCCTCTGATGGCTACTTCCAGCAGGATAATGCACCATGTCACAAAGCTCAAATCATTTCAAATTGGTTTCTTGAACATGACAATGAGTTCACTGTACTAAAATGGCCCCCACAGTCACCAGATCTCAACCCAATAGAGCATCTTTGGGATGTGGTGGAACGGGAGCTTCATGCCCTGGATGTGCATCCCACAAATCTCCATCAACTGCAAGATGCTATCCTATCAATATGGGCCAACATTTCTAAAGAATGCTTTCAGCACCTTGTTGAATCAATGCCACGTAGAATTAAGGCAGTTCTGAAGGCGAAAGGGGGTCAAACACAGTATTAGTATGGTGTTCCTAATAATCCTTTAGGTGAGTGTATATATATATATATTTTATTTTTGTGTCATATTTTGTATATATCCACTTTTTGGAAAACAAATTACCCTAGTTTGTTGAAGAAGTAGTTGACTTCGACACATGAAAAAGAAGAAATGTTCCTAAATAAAAGAAAAAATGTTCCTAAATAAATATTCTATGATGTTTATATATGTATTTATTTATAATTTATATATATATACACTTTTGGGGGAAAAAATTACCATAGACCGGCGAGGAACTTAATTGGTAACTTCATTGACCTTGATTTTCAACATTTTTTTTTTTTTTTTTTTTTTTTTTTTTTTTTTTTAAGTCACAAAAGTTCAAAAGTCTTGTAATGTCCTCCAATAACACTCCAGGGTTGAAATTTGTTATGTTAATCAAAAGACAAAGTCCGTTTCTCAATATGCATTCTTGTCTGTACTTGTGTTTTTGTGGGCTTGTGAATCATCATCAGTCGCTGCCCAAGTACTGTTCCAATTCAAAGTTCACATCTAGCCAAGTACAGTTTAAATCCCCAGATGTGTCCTTGATCCGCCCCTTTTATCAAGGATGCATCGAGAGGTGACTTGAGCGGACTTGATTCAGACAGGTATCCCAAAATGCATCTCGTACCAACCAACAAGCGTCAATAGCGGATGAGAAACCCCGCGTAATTTAAAAATACTACTGTTATTGTGTCACGAAATTTAGTTTTAAGACTTTTTCAGTCGAGAATGTACTTTATGTACTAAAGCTTTTATTTATAAAGGTTTATTTATAAAGATAGCGCCTATTTGAAATTTTAATCTGACGTTTTCGGAGTTGTGAGATCCAGTCGATCACCGGGCTCAGCGCTCGTTAACCCCGCCGAGAGACAAAAGACAAAATCACTCACTGTTTGTTATAAGATCCTGATATGAAATTTTGGGAATTTTTGCCCCTATTTTGCACTAAGCACCATTTTTAACAGTCTTGCATTCGATGCAGAAGGGAATTACTAAGCATATAAGCAGAAGAATTTATGCAGTTGTGTTTATGCAGCAGCAAGTGGTCTATTGTATGTAATTGTTGTGAGGATATGCCATCTAAGCTATGGAACAGCTTAAAGTGAATTAAGCGTTTGCACTTTCAACAGAGTTCACCATATTTAGCTGCATAACTTCCTATGATGCATTCATTTATTTCCAAGGGCGATGTTTAAATGTGTGCTATATTAAATGTGTGCTGCTAATTTCAGCTGCACACAGTGTTAGTCATGCTGCTGTCATTCATCGTGCCCAACAGCTTTTTCACTTATTAAAATAAAAGTATAAGGGTGATGTCAATGATATTATCAAATGACTTAAATTATGATACTTGCTTCAGGTGGCTGCTGGGTTTTCTTATCTCTATCAGCTTGCAACGTGATAGGCTATATATATTGTTAACGAGAACACAGTGTGCGTTTCCAGATTTAAGCCATTCGGCATGGTAGCCCAGGTACACCTAGTCATAGGCCACTAGAGTTAAGCCATTCGCCATGGTATCCCAGGCATAGATTGTAAAAAATGCAGTACATACACCGATCAGGCATAACATTATGACCACTGACAGGTGAAGTGAATAACACTGATTATCTCTTCATCACGGCACCTGTTAGTGGGTGGGATATATTAGGCAGCAAGTGAACATTTTGTCCTCAAAGTTGATGTGTTAGAAGCAGGAAAAATGGACAAGCATAAGGATTTGAGCGAGTTTGACAAGGGCCAAATTGTGATGGCTAGACAACTGGGTCAGAGCATCTCCAAAACTGCAGCTCTTGTGGGGTGTTTCCGGTCTGCAGTGGTCAGTATCTATCAAAAGTGGTCCAAGGAAGGAACAGTGGTGAACCAACGACACGGTCACGGCTCATTGATGCACGTGGGGAGCGAAGGCTGGCCCGTGTGGTCCGATCAAACAGACGAGCTACAGTAGCTCAAATTGCTCAAGAAGTTAATGATGGTTCTGATAGAAAGGTGTCAGAATACACAGTGCATCGCAGTTTGTTGCGCATGGGGCTGCATAGCCGCAGACCAGTCAGGGTGCCCATGCTGACCCCTGTCCACCGCCGAAAGAGCCAACAGTGGGCACGTAAGCATCAGAACTGGACCACGGAGCAATGGAAGAAGGTGGCCTGGTCTGATGAATCACGTTTTCTTTTACATCACGTGGATGGCCGGGTGTGTGTCCGTTGCTTACCTGGGGAACACATGGCACCAGGATGCACTATGGGAAGAAGGCAAGCCGGCAGAGGCAGTGTGATGCTTTGTGCAATGTTCTGCTGGGAAACCTTGGGTCCTGCCATCCATCCTTTGACACGTACCACCTACCTAACATTGTTGCAGACCATGTACACCCTTTCATGGAAACGGTATTCCCTGGTGCCTGTGGCCTCTTACAGCAGGATAATGTGCCCTGCCACAAAGCAAAAATGGTTCAGGAATGGTTTGAGGAGCGCAACAACGAGTTTGAGGTGTTGACTTGGCCTCAATCCAATTGAGCAAACAAGTCCGATCCATGGAGGCCTCACCTCGCATCTTACAGGACTTAAAGGATCTGCTGCTAACATCTTGGTGCCAGATACCACAGCACACCTTCAGGGGTCTAGTGGAGTCCATGCCTTGATGGGTCAGGGCTGTTTTGGCAGCAAAACGGGGATCAACACAATATTAGGAAGGTGGTCATAATGTTATGCCTGATTGTTGTATGTCTATGTCATATGTCCTATCCCGTCCTGTCTATGTTCATCTATATATGCGGAGATATGCATGTCTACCGATGCAGCAGCTTATTTTCTTACACTCTGCAGCATGCATATATTGTCTTGTATTGTCCATTTCTCTGGCCTCCTGCTTTGTTGGGGGGTAATTTCATGTATGCTATATGTGCAGCAGCATGTCTTACATGCTTACAGCAGAATATCTGTGGATGTATCGGTAGTAGCAAGTCTCTGTACTTGCTCTGCAGCAGCAGCAATAATCAACAGCAGCAGCGTAGCAGATCTATTCCGCCAAGACCAAATACATTAACATTGCCATGTCTATTACCATGCTAATCTTTCCAAGAGTTGTCATGACAGAAATATATTTATGTAATATTACATTAGATAACCTTACCTTTTAAACAGGGTATTAACCTAAATATTACTAACCTACACATTATCCTAAAGCCATAAGACATTGGTAGAGTATAGTTTAAAGATGTGGATAGTCAAAGCTGCTCTCAACATGGGGGAACATGTTATTTCTGTATTAAAACATGAGAATCTATGAGCTAAAAGAGTACAGAGTAGCTGCAATACTGATATGGTTTATTGACACTGGTATCTTCTTTGTTTTGTTTCTGCAAAACCTTGTGATTTCTTTTGTGCGCTTATCAGGCTTCCATGTCCATAACATTCCTGCACCTCTCTTTCATCGCCTTCCAGAAATTACACTATGTGAGGAAGCAATATTTCAGTTCCTTGCATCACCTTCTTTGGCCTCTGTCCCTGTGGAGCATCTTTCTGAGAGCCTTCCAGGACGCAAAGTGGACTGGAAGAGTGTTGAAAGGCTGAAGAAAAGCTGCAGTCCTCAACAGCAGGCACTACATCTGCTCCGTCTCTGGAGAGAACAAAATAAGGACCAAGACAAACTCCTCAGCATCATCCAAGGTCATCATCTCAGTTTGGCTTAGATTCAACAGACATTAGGAGATTTAAAAAAAACTAAACAAAAAAACAACTGAATTTAGTGAATTAAGCCTATCAAATTTTGACCATAAGTGGTCACCAGCATCGTTAGCATGAATACAAGTGAGAAAGTACTTGCATTAACAATCCTAAAGGCTATTTTTGACTTACGTTGTGGTAATGTGGTTTACAGGTAATCCTAGTTCAACAGATTTAAGGAACTGAAACCCATTAAAGAGTAGTTCACTTTAAAATGACAATTACCCCATGATTTACTTACCCTCAAGCCACCCTAGGTGTATATGACTTTCTTCTTTCTGATTTAAAACTTTATAAAGTAAAATATCTAGCTTCCGGCAGACCACCTTCCGTATTCGAATACGGAAGGCGGTCTGCCGGAAGCTAGATATTTTACTTTATAAAATTTTAAATATGGATATTTTTCTTACAAAACCCCATTGATTCGCTTCAGAAGGCCTTTATTAACCCCCTGGGTTATATGTTATTATGTTATTATTTATTATGGATGGATGTGCTTTTTTTGAGCTTCAAACTCAATGGACCCCATCACTGCCATTATAAAGCTTGGAAGCATCTGGATATTTATTAATATAACTCTGATTGTGTTCATCAGAAAAAAGAAAGTCATATACACCTAAAATGGCTTGGGGGTGAGTAAATCACGGGTTAATTTTCATTTTAAAGTGAACTACTCCTTTAAACTTTGGTCAATAAAAGGTCAAACTATTACTGTAAATGTAAATCTCCTTCAATTACTAATCATGTTTTGCGTTCAAATCCTAGCATTGAGGCGTCAGCATGAATATAAAATAGAATGTCTTCTGAAAAGTTTAGGATGCTTAAGAAAAATTAAAAAAACACCAGATTTTTACTATAAATATTAGATCTTTGAAGTAAATACTTTGATCTTTCAGTATAGAAATGTAATTACAAAGGGAGATTACCCAGTTATTGAGTTTACAATGAATGATTTTACTCTAACTTATTAAGGGAAAACTACAAAAATATACAAAATGTTTAGGGTAAGGTGTAGGTTAGGTATACTTATGTTAATACCTTATTTAAAATGTATATTGTCTAATGTAATACATAATGTTACAATAATAATTGTTTTATTACCTAAATAAAACAATTTCGACATTGAAATATGTTACTTTATGTTGGATTGTTGTCTAGATGAAGAGCTTGTATTGCACCTGCAACAACTTTTTTTTACACTATTTGCATTTGGACATTTTTTTAATGGATTAACAGATGTATGGGAAATAATACATAGGCCTAGTTTAATAGAATTATAGTGTTAAAAAAGAAAAACTGGAAGAAAGAGAAGAATAATTCCAGTTCAATGACTTATACTACAAATAAAAATTTATACTAGAGTCAGTGTAACTTGATGTAGTTTGTCCAGTTGCTATGCCGGAAGCATAGTTGAAATGTAGCATCAGATCATTTTTCTAAAGCAAGGTGAACAATTTGTTAATTTTTTGACTTGATCTACAATCATTATATCAATTACATACTTCTGCTGTATTTTTTGAACTTCAGTGCAAGGTACTTTAGGCTCATAGTACTAACATATTCCACCCACTTTCTCCTAGGTGTAAACCACTGTGAGAGGAAGGTATCTCGCTGTGCCAGTGTAAAAAACCTCACTCTGGAAGACCTGTTGCTCTTGATGGACAGTTTACCTGGTGAGAAAGTGAGCGACGAGGATGTACGGGCCCTGGTCCACTCCTGTCCCTCACAACGTTATATTCTACAGCTCCTCCACTTGTGGAAGATTCAGAATGGAGGTCAGGACCTGGCCAAGGCTTTATCTCACAGTCTTCGCAAACTACGTTCGAAAGGCGCCCGCCGTCCCCTTCTAAAAATTCTAAAGAGGATCAGTCGGATTATTAGCGTGTCATCCATACACCGTATGTATGAGAAGATGATTGTCAACATGATCCAGGACAACACATGTTTCAAAACTAAACTGTACAATGACTAATTATACTGTATCGAAGGACAATAGAAATCCAGTTATTTAAATGAAAAGAAGTTGTACATAGATTTGGACAGTTGTGGGCTAAAGGGGGACAGGGTTGGGTAACTGATTTGTTGTTAAGATGCTCGTTTTTTTTCTTCTTGAGGCCTGTTGTTTTTTTCTTGTTTCTTTCTTGTTTTTTATATTGGACTGAAACTTTGAGTTTTATTCCAAAATAGGAAATATAAGCCAAGTGCTGGAGAAAATCACCTTTAAATCAGGTTATTGCTTGACTTGCTAGGTCTCTGAAACAGAATGCTTTTATTGAAGTTTTAAATAGTTGAAATTGGTTATGAATGTATAATAAAATAGAGAGCAGTTATGTTTTATTTAACTGTAATTATGTATTGTCAGGTTTTGTTTTGTTTTGTTTAGAATTAAAAACATATATTTATCAATTTGTCAGAAAACTGGACTCTAAAAATTCAGTATATAATTTGTTTTTAATTTATGGATTTTAAGTGTGACTGTTTTGATATTGATGTTTACCAGCACATATTTTCACAATCACAGGGATCTTATAAAAATAAGCATTTAAGCTCCTAAATATTTTATATATATATATATATATGGCCATATAAACACTGTCTTTACTGATTTTGATGCATCTTTACATGGTCTGCATGTACAGATAATAAGGGTAAATTTAATTTATAACAAAAGGGAAATTAGCCTATTTACCTTTAAAATTCTCAACAGTTTTTTTAATGATCAGATTTTGTTTATAATCATTTCTAATAAGATTAGTCAGCCCACACTAAATTATTAAATATGTTTTTCAGTCTAAAATGACCCCAATTGTTATACAAGGGTTAACAAAAGTATCAGGTCTGCCAGCATGTAATAAAACACTTCTATTTACTGAGTTTTATATACGTCATTGTGTATTTCAGAGGCTGTTGTAGATCTTACAGGGCTGGGTTGTGGAACAGGCAAGTGGGGCCAGTGACCCATCTCATATTGTCATGGGCCTTGTGGATGCTGAAGACCTATACAGGGACCCTAATTACTTGTTTAATCATCTATTGTTAGCCTACAGAAACTTGTAAATTGCCCGTCATTTAATGTAGTATAAAATGTCTATCCCTAGGGGACGTGGGGGCCTCCAGAGACAAGTGACCAGGGACCTTGCAAGACCATGCCCTGACCCTGAAAACCTGTAATCATGAAGCTTGTAAACTCTTTAATATTTTTTGTGCTGAATCCAGTAGTCAAGGAACTATTAAAGGGATAGTTCACCCAAAAATTAAAATCTCATGTCCCTCATGTCATTCCAAACTCGTAAGACCTTCGTTCATCTTCGGAACACAAATTAAGATATTTTTGATGAAATCTGAGAGCTCTCAGGCCCCTCCATAGACAGCTATTTAATTAACACTTTTAAGGCCCAGAAAGGTAGTACAAACATCGTTAAAATAGTCCATGTGACTCCAGTGGTTCAACCTTAATTTTATGAAGCATTGAGAATACTTTTTGTGCGCAAAAACAAAATAACGACTTTGTTGAACAAATTCGTTCTAGCCTGTGCCAGTCTCCCACGCAGTTTCCGTTGTAAATAGTGCATCGCTCTCGAGATCTACGGCAGCTGATGCTGTTCACGTGAGCACCACGACGCATGCACGGGAACTGCACTGTATTTACAACGTAAACCGCGTAGGAGACTGGCACAGGCCAGAACGAAATTGTCGAATAAAGTAATTATTTTTGTTTGTTTTTGCACACAAAATGTATTCTCGTCGCTTCATTAAATTAAGGTTGAACCACTATAATCACATGGACTATTTTAACAATGTCTTTACTACCTTTCTGGACCTTGAAAGTGTTAATTAAATAGCTGTCTATGGAGGGGACTGAGCGCTCTCGGATTTCATCAAAAATATCTTAATTTGTGTTCCGAAGATGAACGAAGGTCTTACGGGTTTGGAATGACATGAGAGTGAGTAATTAATGACAGAATTTTCATTTTTGGGTGAACTATCCCTTTAATGTAATCTTAATTATAATTTAAGCTCTCACCCTATGATGTCCATTTCTCACTACATAATACATAACATGTCTTTTTTACTATCAGTGTAAATTTGCTTATTGTTTTTTCTATTAAATTACATTTTTGTATTAATCACTCTTTGTATTGTATATTGTTTGATTAAGAATTCACTCACGTTGCTTCTGCTCATATGGTATTTATTGAAAATATGCAGATATCATACAGAAAAATATTCAAATATGGGAAAAAGTAGTTAGTGGCCACTGGAAAAAGAGTTGGTCCAACAGACATCTCTGTATAAACACCTGATCCATTAGTGGAGGACATGACAGAATAATATTACATACATGAGAGATAGAGCATGACATACAGTATTAAATTGGTTGTTTCTGTTGTACAGGTTTTGTGTTTACTTTAAATCTTACATCATCTGTTACTTTCCAAATCCTTTGAAAAGAAAAGATAGGAAGTACATTGTTGGGGGGAGTTCTAGAGTTTAGATGACTGATGAGTTATGAATGAAAAATTTTCTGTTCACTTAATGTTTACTGTGGATGTCACCGAAGATTAGAGATTCAGAAAAGTTTTTTTTTTCATTCTTACATGGTAATCACGTTATTAGTCATTACTTCCAGTTTCACTGATAGTTACCATTGAGAAGTCAAATGACCTTTAACTTATCAAAGAGCTGTGCACGTATTTGCATCTACAGTACAGATAATAGAATAGAACATGTGAAACCTGATCATAGATCACGTTTGTAGGCAATAATAAGGTAATATTAATTAATGGATAAGCTAATGTGTTACTGATAGCAACATGGTAATTTAAATTTTAGTTTCATTGATTAATGTAAAATTGTTATATGGCTGTCTACATTCTCATAATGTATTATTTGGGGGGTGGGGGTGTAATGAACTAAAACATGCCCAAACTTGTCAGTAGTCCTGCCTCTGTGTGGGTGGGTATAGATACATTTAAAATGATGAAAGCCCAGGACAAGACAGTAAAATGGGTCATATTTATGTAAGTACAGTAGGGCAATAATAATGAACATGAATTTAATTTGTAATTATTTTGTGTTATAAATATAATTGCACATTAATATTTTTATTAATTATAGTAGCGAAATAAAATATTTGATTGCACTTTATTTTACAGTATGTGCACTTACACTGTAAAATACTGAGTAATATGGTAACTACTTGGACTTAATATCAAATCAAATCGCCTTTATTTATATAGCGCTTTTTACAATGGCAATTGTTTCAGCTTCACAGTGGTAACAGGAAAATAATGCAACGGAATTTGATTCGGCTGTACAGCCGCTCTGGTGAAAACGGTGATGTCATCCAGCTCATTTCAATTATCATATAGTGTCAATGCGGGCAGATCAGTAATATAGTTGAAATTTAAGTGTCCCCAACTGAGCAAGCCAAAAGCCAAAGGCGACGGTGGCAAGGAACCAAAACTCCTTCAGGGCCAGAATGGAGAAAAAAACCTTGGGAGAAACCAGGCTCAGTCGGGGTGCCAGTTCTCCTCTGGCCGACGAACAAATAGTGTATGATTATGATTCTGGCAACATTACAGGTCAGAAGTCATATTAGATCAATAGATATTCGTAGGATTATTCGAAAGATTGGAGTCGTCACGCCGGGGATGGGTTTAATGAGGATGTCGTGTCAATGCGGCATTTACAGGGGGGAGTTTAATTGACACGGTCTCTACAGACACTTCAGGGATATGGTCGTCATGTCCAGGCTAAGGTCCACCATCTGGTCTGGATACGGCCTGGATACGGCCCGGATCCGGCCGACTGCAGTAAATCTCGGGATAAACAGAGAGACTAACATTAGCGTAGATGCCATTCTTCTTATGATGTAACGAGTACATCAGGTGTTATGGGAAGTGTTCCCGGTTCCGGCTGACCTAGTTAATGCAGCCTAAAACAATCATTTAACTGATTTGAATAATATAAATTAAAAATGTTTTATGTGTATGCCATAGTAAAGAGATGTGTTTTTAGTCTAGATTTAAACTGACAGAGTGTGTCTGCTTCCCGAACAATGCTAGGAAGACTGTTCCAGAGTTTAGGTGCTAAATAGGAAAAGGATCGACCGCCTGCAGTTGATTTTGATATTCTAGGTATTATCAACTGGCCAGAATTTTGAGACCGCAATAGACGTGATGGAGTATAATGCGTTAAGAGCTCGCTCAAGTACTGGGGAACTAAACCATTTAGTGCTTTGTAAGTAATCAGCAAGATTTTAAAATGCATACGATGTTTAATAGGGAGCCAATGCAGTGTTGCCAGAACCGAGCTAATATGGTCATACTTCCTGGTTCTAGTAAGAACTCTAGCTGCTGCGTTTTGGACAAGCTGCAGTTTATTTATTAAGCGAGCAGGGCAACCACCCAGTAGAGCATTACAATAATCTAGCCTTGAGGTCATGAACGCATGAACTAACTGTTCAGCATTTTGCATTGAAAGCATGTGCCGTAATTTAGATATATTTTTAAGATGGTAGAATGCAGTTTTACAGATGCTAGAAACGTGGCTTTCAAATGAGAGATTGGTATCAAAGAGCACACCCAGGTTCCTAACTGACGACGAGGACTTGACAGAGCAGCCATCGAGTGTTAGACAGTATTCTAGGTTACTACTTGTGGAGTTTTTTTGTCCAATGATTAAAAATTCAGTTTTTTCAGAATTAAGTTGCAGGAAATTACTAGTCATCCAATTTTTTATATCAGCTATGCATTCCGTTAATCTTGTGAATTGGTAAGTTTCATCAGGGCGTGAAGAAATATAGAGCTGAGTATCGTCAGCATAACAATGAAAATTAACGCCATACTTCCTAATAATATCTCCCAGTGGTAGCATGTACAGGGTGAAAAGCAACGGTCCTAGCACTGAGCCCTGCGGTACTCCATACTAAACTTGTGTTCGGTGTGACATCTCTTCATTTACTGCTACAAACTGATAACGGTCAGATAAGTATGATTTAAACCATGCCAATGAAATTCCACTAATGCCAACATAATTTTCGAGTCTATTCAAAAGAATGTTGTGGTCGATAGTATCGAATGCAGCGCTAAGATCGAGTAACACTAACAGAGAGATACATCCACGATCGGATGATAAGAGTAAATCATTTGTAACTCTAATGAGAGCAGTCTCAGTACTATGATACGGTCTAAATCCTGACTGGAAATCCTCACAGATACCATTTCTTTCTAAAAAGGAGCATAATTGTGAGGACACTGCCTTTTCTAGTATTTTTGACAGAAAGGGTAGATTTGAGATTGGCCTGTAATTGACTAATTCTGTAGGATCAAGTTGCGTTTTTTTAATGTGGTTTAATAATAGCCAACTTAAAAGTTTTCGGTACATATCCTAATGTCAAGGATGAATTAATGATATTAAGAAGAGGATCTATGACCTCTGGAAGCATCTCTTTTAGTAGTTTAGTCAGTATGGGGTCGAGCATACATGTTGCTGATTCTGATGATTTAACGAGTTTAGCCAATTCTTCTTCTCCTATAGCAGTGAATGAATGTAATTTTTCCTCAGTGACACTACAATGCACTGTCTGATGTGATACTGTAGTAGACGGCTGCATGGTTATAATTTTTTCCTAATATTATCAATCTTACAAGTAAAGAAGTTCATAAAGTCATTACTGCTGTGCTGTTTACAAACATCAGAAGGTGAAGCTTTATCTTTGGTTAATTTAGCCACTGTATCGAATAAATACCTTTTGTTTTCTTCTAAGAGAGTCGAGAAATAAGCAGATCTAGCAGTTTTTAGGGCCTTTCTGTATGCAATCATGCTCTCTTTCCATGAAATGCGAAAAACTTCTAGTTTTGTTTTCTTCCAGCTGCGCTCCATTTTTCTGACTGCTGTTTTAAGGGCCCGAGTGTGCTCGTTGTACCACAGCATTGGACTATTTTCTTTAATCTTCTGCTGCAGAATGTCAATGGTATCAACATTTATTCCATGTGACAGTATTAGGTCTAACGTATGATTACGGCGATGAGTGGGTCCTGACACGTGTTGCCTTACTCCAATAGAGTTTACAATGTCTCTAAATGCCAATCCCAATGCGTCTTTTTCATTGTCTACATGGATATTAAAATCACCAACAATTAGGACTTTATCTGCAGCCAGTACTAACTCTGATAGAAAATCAGCAAATTCTCTGATAAAGTCTGTATGGTGCCCTGGTGGCCTGTATACAGTAGCCAGCACAAATGTCAAACGGGATTTATCAATTTCACTACATAACGTTACATAAAGCACCAAAACTTCAAAGGAATTATATTTGAAACTAGACTTCTGAGTAATACCGAAGATATTATTATAAATTACAGCAACACCTCCCCCTTTACCTTTCAGATGCGGCTCGTGTTTATAACAATAATCTTGGGGGGTGGACTCATTTAAAGTAATGTAATCGTCAGGTTTTAGCCAGGTTTCTGTCAAACACAGCACATCTAGGTTATGATCTGTAATCATATTATTAACAATAAGCGCTTTTGAGGAAAGGGATCGAATATTCAGCAGCCCGAGCTTTATCATTTGATCATCTGTATTATATCTGTTGTTTATTTGTTGGACATCAATTAAATTTTTACCGTTGAATGGTTTTGATGGTTTTTTGTATTTACTAATTCGTGGAACAGACACAGTCTCTATGTGATAATATCTAGGTGAAAGAGTCTCTATGTGCTGGGATTTATCTGACTTCTGTGACGTGAGACAGCTAGCAGGCGGTCGGGTAAGCCAGTCCGTCTGCTTCCTGACCTGCGCCCCAGTTAGTCAATGTTTAGCTCTAAGACTATGTGCCAAATTACTAGAGAGAAGAGCGTGCCGCGTCCCAGGAAGGATGAATACCATCTTTTTTCAACAGGTCAGGTCTGCCCCAAAAGCTTTTCCAATTGTCTATGAACCCTATGTTATTTTGCAGACACCACTTAGACAACCAGCCATTGAGTGATGATAGTCTGCTAAGTATCTCATCACTCCTTTTAACGGGGAGGGGACCAGAGCAAAAAACGTCATCTGCCATCGTACTTGCGAGTTTACACACCTCTTTAATGTTAATTTTGGTGATCTCCGACTGGCGAAGTCGAACATCGTTTGTGCCGACGTGAATAATAATCTTAGAGAATTTACGATTAGCATTAGCCAGCACTTTTAAATTTGCTTTGATGTCAGGCGCTCTGGCTCCCGGTAAACATGTGACTATGGTGGCTGGTGTCTCTATTTTCACGTTCCGTGTAATAGAATCGCCAATAACTAGGGCACTTTCAACAGGATTCTCAGTGGGTGCATCACTGAGTGGGGAGAACCTGATTGATGTTCTAATCGGAACGGAAGAGTGGTTTTTTGATCCATGACTATGCCGTCTCACCGTGACCCAGCTGCCGTGCTGCACGGACTCTACAGCCGGAACCGATCACTAAGCTATTCGCATCCAAAGCAGTGTCTAAAGCTGTTACATTCTCACTACTCTCAAATAAAGTCTGGATGCATGTCTCTAATTCTGAAATCTTTTCCGTCAGCCTGACTATCTCCTTACATTTATCACATGTGAAGCCCTGTTCGCCAACGGAGAAAGATATACTAAACATGAAACATGCAGTGCAAGTGACAATGACAGGAGAAGAAGACATGGCTTACCGTATTTGTTGATTAATCCAACTTACCACAGTTGTTTGATGGAGTCTATTTACTAATCCAACTCACCACAGTTGTTTAATGAACTCAGAAAACAAGAGACCCGATAGTGATTTAGATTAAAAGCTAGTGGTGTCAGATTTAATGTGGTAGGCAATATTAGACAATATATGGTGATGGGTAAATTATATTTAGCAGTTTAAACAACAGGGAATGATATCAAATAAAGATTCAAAAGCAAGCAAAGCACACGCGAGCACAGCAGTCAGCAGGACAAACAGGAGGCAGCTAAGTGAATGCACTTCAATATATGGTATGAGGGATGATAATATGGGATGAGGTTAGGTTTAGGGTTACAGTAAAAACTTGGTTAAATGTTAATTACCTTGTTATATAATAATTTGTGTAATTATACTCTAAAATATGAAAATGGTTTTGAACAAGGTAATATTTAAAATAACACTGTGTACATTGTAGTGTTTAATGTAGCATTTTGGTGCTGTGTGTGTTTTGTATAGGTAATACTGTGCTTTGTATCTTTAAGTTGAGTCGATGACCACATTTGCTGCAAAGACTGATTTTGATTCATTTGTAAGTCATTATGTGGCTTTCTATTGTAACACCTTTGTTACAATTGGTTGATTTTACAGTATCAAATAAAATCAAATCACCTTTATTTATATAGCGCTTTTTCCAATGCCAATTGTTTCAAAGCAGCTTCACAGTGTTAAAACAGGAAAATAATGCAACAGAATTTGATTCGTCATCCAGCGAGATGTCATCCAGCTCATTTCAATTATCATATAGTGTCAATGCAGGCAGATCAGTAATATAGTTGAAATTTAAGTGTCCCCAACTGAGCAAGCCAAAAGCCAAAGGCGACGGTGGCAAGGAACCAAAACTCCTTCAGGGCCAGAATGGAGTAAAAAACCTTGGGAGAAACCAGGCTCAGTCGGGGTGCCAGTTCTCCTCTGGCCGACGAACAAATAGTGTATGATTATGATTCTGGCAACATTACAGGTCAGAAGTCATATTAGATCAATAGATATTCGTAGCATTATTCGAAAGATTGGAGTCGTCACGCCGGGGACGGGTTTAATAAGGATGTCGTGTCGATGTGGCATTTACAGGGGGGAGTTTAATTGACACGCTCTCTGCAGACATTTCAGGGATGCGTTGGTCATGTCTAGGCGCAGGTCCACCATCTGATCTGGATACGGCCCAGATCCGGCCGACTGCAGTAAACCTCGGGATAAACAGAGAGACTAACATTAGCGTAGATGCCATTCTTCTTATGATGTAACGAGTACATCAGGTGTTATGGGAAGTGTTCCCGGTTCCGGCTGACCTAGTTAATGCAGCCTAAAACAATCATTTAACTGATTTGAATAATAGAAATTAAAAATGTTTTATGTGTATGCCATAGTAAAGAGATGTTTTTTTAGTCTAGATTTAAACTGACAGAGTGTGTCTGCTTCCCAAACAATGCTAGGAAGACTGTTCCAGAGTTTAGGTGCTAAATAGGAAAAGGATCGACCGCCTGCAGTTGATTTTGATATTCTAGGTATTATCAACTGGCCAGAATTTTGAGACCGCAATAGACGTGATGGAGTATAATGTGTTAAGAGCTTGCTCAAGTACTGGGGAGCTAAACCATTTAGTGCTTTGTAAGTAATTAACAAGATTTTAAAATGTATACGATGTTTAATAGGGAGCCAATGCAGTGTTGGCAGAACCGGGCTAATATGGTCATACTTCCTGGTTCTAGTAAGAACTCTAGCTCCTGTGTTTTGGACAAGCTGCAGTTTATTTATTAAGCGAGCAGGGCAACCACCCAGTAGAGCATTACAATAATCTAGCCTTGAGGTCATGAACGCATGAACTAACGGTTCAGCATTTTGCATTGAAAGCATGTGCCGTAATTTAGATATATTTTTAAGATGGAAGAATGCGGTTTTACAGATGCTAGAAACGTGGCTTTCAAATTAAAGATGGGTATCAAAGAGCACACCCAGGTTCCTAACTGACGACGAGGACTTGACAGAGCAGCCATCAAGTGTTAGACAGTATTCTAGGTTACTACATGCGGAGGTTTTTGGTCCAATAATTAAAAATTCAGTTTTTTCAGAATTAAGTTGCAGGAAATTACTAGTCATCCAATTTTTTATATCAGCTATGCATTCCGTTAATCTTATGAATTGGTAAGTTTCGTTAGGGCACGAAGAAATATAGAGCTGAGTGTCGTCAGCATAACAATGAAAACTAATGCCATGCTTCCTAATGATATCTCCCAAGGGTAGCATGTACAGGGTGAAAAGCAACGGTCCTAACACTGAGCCTTGCGGTACTCCATACTGAACTTGTGATAGATATATCTCTTCATTTACTGCTACAAACTGATAACAGTCAGATAAGTATGATTTAAACCATGCCAATGCAATTCCACTAATGCCAACATAATTTTAAAGTCTATTCAAAAGAATGTTGTGGTCGATAGTGTCGAATGCAGCACTAAGATCGAGTAATAGAGAGATACAACCACGATCAGATAATAAGAGCAAATCATTTGTAACTCTGATGAGAGCAGTCTCAGTACTATGATACGGTCTAAATCCTGACTGGAAATCCTCACAGATACCATTTCTTTCTAAAAAGGAGCATAATTGTGAAGACACTGCCTTTTCTAGTATTTTTGACAGAAAGGGTAGATTTGAGATTGGCCTGTAATTTACTAATTCTGTAGGATCAAGTTGCGTTTTTTTAATAAGAGGTTTAATAATAGCCAGCTTAAAAGTTTTTGGTACATATCCTAATGACAAGGATGAATGAATGATATTAAGAAGAGGATCTATGACCTCTGGAAGCATCTCTTTTAGTAGCTTAGTCGGTATAGGGTCGAGCATACATGTTGTTGATTTAGATGATTTAACGAGTTTAGCTAATTCTTCTTCTATAGCAGTGAATGAGTGGAATTTTTCCTCAGTGACACTACAATGCACTGTCTGATGCGATTCTGTAGTAGATGGTTGCATAGTTATAATTTTTTCCCTAATATTATCAATTTTGCACGTAAAGAAGTTCATAAAGTCATTACTGCTGTGCTGTTTGCAAACGTCAGAAGTTGAAGCTTTATTTCTTGTTAATTTAGCCACTGTATCAAATAAATACCTAGGGTTGTGTTTGTTTTCTTCTAAGAGAGTCGAGAAATAAGCAGATCAAGCAGTTTTTACGGCCTTTCTGTATGCAATCATGCTCTCTTTCCACGAAATGCGAAAAACCTCCAGTTTTGTTTTCTTCCAGCTGTGCTCCATTTTTCTGGCTGCTGTTTTAAGGGCCTGAGTGTGCTCGTTGTACCACAGCGTTGGACTATTTTCTTTAATCTTCTTTAAGCGCAGAGGAGCAACTGTGTATAAAGTGCTGGAAAAGAGAGAGTCAATAGTTTCTGTTGCAACATCGAGTTTCTCTAGGCTATCTGGGATGCTGAGGAGATGGAACTGATAAGGGAGATTATTTACAAAGCAATCTTTAGTGGCAGTGGTGATAGTCCTGCCATATTTGAAACGAGGGAACGGCTTTGCAGCCTTTGATAAATTATTAGGTCTAAAGTATGATTACGACGATAAGTGGGTCCTGGCACGTGTTGCCTAACTCCAATAGAGTTTAGAATGTCTTTAAATGCCAATCCCAATGTAGGAATTGAGGGCGCACCAGACACAAATGAATCTTCCAGATGATTCGTTCGAACATAATCCACACAAAAGTAAAAATTCAACACTCCAGACCCCAAAATCAACCATCTATCACTAAAAAGACGTAGTCTCCATTCTGTCTGCAGCCAAGCTGACAAAAACCCCAGCTAAGTACTTTATTGGCTTGCAAACTACGAGCCACACAAGATAACGATGAGGTTGTTTGACCCACAATACAAAGAAACAAACCAGATCCCCGTTGTCTCAACGACCTTTAGATGAACTCTGAGTGACACGGTTAAAATCCACAGGAAAAACCCACAGAAACTGTTGTCACGTATAAACTGCATCAAATCATTCAAGGATAGCCAGACTTACAGTCAAACAGCCTTCTACTGCATAATTCGATATCATGTCTATAACCAATACACGTGACCATTATGCATATATATCACTCACAATTCATGTAACTGTATAAATATTGAATGATTGAATGAAAGTGTACCTTGCTTGTTTGTATCCTTCTAATTCAAAAGATGGCTTGAGGGAAATTTGTGTAGAATGTATCGTGTTCTTATAATAAGAAATCATGTCTAACTGTACTCTGCTTAAGAGCGGGAAGTTAGAAGACCAGAGATAACAGATAATTTATGGTGAGGGGTGGGGACACAGTCACCTCTGAACCAAGATGATACCTAATTGGTCAGAACACATCCAGAAGGATGGGCAAATATTTGAGTTTAAAATCTCATAACACGAACAAAGAGTTCGTTTATAGTGCATAGTTCAAGTCAAGATGCCAGAGACATAAGATGACGAGATAGACGATCAGACGATCGCGGCAGACCAAGATCAGAAAAAATGGGTTATTTCATTCAAGCCATCTAAATACTCGTCTCACTTTCCTTTCTTTTACTTAGTTTCTTTTCTTTCCGTTGAGTCTCGTGTTCTAAGTTAAGTTTTGCCGCAAAGTTTCGCTCGACGGATCTACAGCAAGCGCGCTTCAACTTCAAACAACATCCACGAGACTTCCCATCCATCCGCCAACACACCACGTGATTGGCTTCCCAAGACGTCGACAAAAGACACGATAAGACTGTCAGCGAATCAAAGAACCTGGGAAACCCCTCTCAAGCCAGGACCGAAAGGGAATCCCCATTCAAAGACGATACGAACTACAAACGCAAGTAATACCTCCAGATTCTAACTGAACTGGTGCATTGATATCAAATTTAATAACCCTGCCTAAGAAACGATAGGTAGGTTAATGATTGATGGTTCGTTCAGGTCATGTGTCTGCCTCCTGTTTGTCCTTCTGACTGCTGTGCTCGCGTGTGCTCTGCTTGCTTTTGAATCTTTATTTGATATCATTCCCTGTTGTTTAAACTGCTAAATATAATTTACCCATCACCATATATTGTCTAATATTGCCTACCATACTAAATCTGACACCGCTAGCTTTTAATCTAAATCACTATCACGTGTTAGCATTTCGCTAGCCTGTTAGCTTGCCATCTCTGCACTCGGGTCTCTTGTTTTCTAAGTTCATTAAACAACTGTGGTGAGTTGGATTAGTAAATAGACTCCATCAAACAACTGTGGTAAGTTGGATTAATCAACAAATACGGTAAGCCATGTCTTCTTCTCCTATCATTGTCACTTGCACTGCATGTTTCATGTTTAGTATATCTTTCTCCGTTGGCGAACAGGGCTTCACATGTGATAAATGTAAGGAGATAGTCAGGCTGACGGAGAAGATTTCAGAATTAGAGACACGCATCCAGACTTTATTTGAGAGTAGTGAGAATGTAACAGCTTTAGACACTGCTTTGGATGCGAATAGCTTAGTGAACTCTGTACATTGTTCGGTTCCGGCTGTAGAGCCCGTGCAGCAGGGCAACTGGGTGACGGTGAGACGGCATAGTCGCGGATCAAAAAACCACTCTTCCGTTCCGATTAGAACATCAAACAGGTTCTCCCCACTCAGTGATGCACCCACTGAGAATCCTGTTGAAAGTGCCCTAGTTATTGGCGATTCTATTACACGGAACGTGAAAATAGAGACACCAGCCACCATAGTCACATGTTTACCGGGAGCCAGAGCGCCTGACATCAAAGCAAATTTAAAAGTGCTGGCTAATGCTAATCGTAAATTCTCTAAGATTATTATTCACGTCGGCACAAATGATGTTCGACTTCGCCAGTCGGAGATCACCAAAATTAACATTAAAGAGGTGTGTAAACTCGCAAGTACGATGGCAGATGACGTTTTTTGCTCTGGTCCCCTCCCCGTTAAAAGGAGTGATGAGATACTTAGCAGACTATCATCACTCAATGGCTGGTTGTCTAAGTGGTGTCCGCAAAATAACATAGGGTTCATAGACAATTGGAAAAGCTTTTGGGGCAGACCTGACCTGTTGAAAAGAGATGGTATTCATCCTTCCTGGGATGGTGCCGTTCTTCTCTCTAGTAATTTGGCACATAGTCTTAGAGCTAAACCTTGACTAACTGGGGCCCAGGTCAGGAAGCAGACGGACTGGCTTACCCGACCGCCTGCTAGCTGTCTCACGTCACAGAAGTCAGATAAATCCCAGCACATAGAGACTCTTTCACCTAGATATTATCACATAGAGACTGTGTCTGTTCCACGAATTAGTAAATACAAAAAACCATCAAAATCATTCAACGGTAAAAATTTAATTGATGTCCAACAAATAAATAACAGATATAATACAGATGATCAAATGATAAAGCTCGGGTTGCTGAATATTCGATCCCTTTCCTCAAAAGCGCTTATTGTTAATGATATGATTACAGATCATAACCTAGATGTGCTGTGTTTGACAGAAACCTGGCTAAAACCTGACGATTACATTACTTTAAATGAGTCCACCCCCCAAGATTATTGTTATAAACACGAGCCACGTCTAAAAGGTAAAGGGGGAGGTGTTGCTGTAATTTATAATAATATCTTCAGTATTACTCACAAGTCTAGTTTCAAATATAATTCCTTTGAAGTTTTGGTGCTTTATGTAACGTTATGTAGTGAAATCGATAAATCCCATTTGACATTTCTGCTGGCTACTGTATATAGGCCACCAGGGCACCATACAGACTTTACCAAAGAATTTGCTGATTTTCTATCAGAGTTAGTACTGGCTGCAGATAAAGTCCTAATTGTTGGTGATTTTAATATCCATGTAGACAATGAAAAAGACGCACTGGGATTGGCATTTAGAGACATTCTAAACTCTATTGGAGTAAGGCAACACGTGTCAGGACCCACTCATCGCCGTAATCATACGTTAGACCTAATACTGTCACATGGAATAAATGTTGATACCATTGAAATTCTGCAGCAGAGCGATGACATCTCAGATCATTACCTAGTATCATGTACACTTAATTTAGCAAAGGCTGCAAAGCCATCCCCTCGCTTTAAATATGGCAGGACTATCACTGCTGCGACTAAAGATTTCTTTGTAAATAATCTTCCTCATCAGTTTCATCTCCTCAGCATCCCAGATAGCCTAGAGGAACTCGATGTTGCAACAGAAACTATTGACTCTCTCTTTTCCAGCACTTTAGACACAGTTGCTCCCCGGCGCTTAAAGAAGATTAAAGAAAACAGTCCAACGCCATGGTACAACGAGCACACCCGGGCCCTTAAAACAGCAGCCAGAAAAATGGAGCGCAGCTGGAAGAAAACAAAACTAGAAGTTTTTCTCATTTCGTGGAAAGAGAGCATGATTGCATACAGAAAGGCCCTAAAAACTGCTAGATCTGCTTACTTCTCGACTCTCTTAGAAGAAAACAAACACAACCCTAGGTATTTATTCGATACAGTGGCTAAATTAACCAAAGATAAAGCTTCACCTTCTGATGTTTGTAAACAGCACAGCAGTAATGACTTTATGAACTTCTTTACCTGTAAGATTGATAATATTAGGAAAAAAATTATAACCATGCAGCCGTCTACTACAGTATCACATCAGACAGTGCATTGTAGTGTCACTGAGGAAAAATTACATTCATTCACTGCTATAGGAGAAGAAGAATTGGCTACACTCGTTAAATCATCAAAATCAACAACATGTATGCTCGACCCCATACCGACTAAACTACTAAAAGAGATGCTTCCAGAGGTCATAGATCCTCTCCTTAATATCATTAATTCATCCTTGACATTAGGATATGTACCGAAAACTTTTAAGTTGGCTATTATTAAACCACTTATTAAAAAAACGCAACTTGATCCTACAAAATTAGTCAATTACAGGCCAATCTCAAATCTACCCTTTCTGTCAAAAATACTAGAAAAGGCAGTGTCCTCACAATTATGCTCCTTTTTAGAAAGAAATGGTATCTGTGAGGATTTCCAGTCAGGATTTAGACCGTATCATAGTACTGAGACTGCTCTCATCAGAGTAACAAATGATTTACTCTTATCATCCGATCGTGGTTGTATATCTCTATTAGTGTTACTCGATCTTAGCGCTGCATTCGATACTATCGACCACAATATTCTTTTGAATAGACTCGAAAATTATGTTGGCATTAGTGGAACTTCATTGGCATGGTTTAAATCATACTTATCTGACCGTTATCAGTTTGTAGCAGTAAATGAAGAGATGTCACACCGAACACAAGTTCAGTATGGAGTACCGCAGGGCTCAGTGCTAGGACCGTTGCTTTTCACCCTGTACATGCTACCACTGGGAGATATTATCAGGAAGCATGGTGTTAATTTTCATTGTTATGCTGACGATACTCAGCTCTATATTTCTTCACGCCCTGACGAAACTTACCAATTCACAAGATTAACAGAATGCATAGCTGATATTAAAAATTGGATGACTAGTAATTTCCTGCAACTTAATTCAGAAAAAACTGAATTTTTAATCATTGGACAAAAAAACTCCACAAGTAGTAACCTAGAATACTGTCTAACACTCGATGGCTGCTCTGTCAAGTCCTCGTCGTCAGTTAGGAACCTGGGTGTGCTCTTTGATACCAATCTTTCATTTGAAAGCCACGTTTCTAGCATCTGTAAAACTGCATTCTACCACCTTAAAAATATATCTAAATTACGGCGCATGCTTTCAATGCAAAATGCTGAACAGTTAGTTCATGCGTTCATGACCTCAAGGTTAGATTATTGTAATGCTCTACTGGGTGGTTGCCCTGCCCGCTTAATAAATAAACTGCAGCTGGTCCAAAACGCAGCAGCTAGAGTTCTTACTAGAACCAGGAAGTATGACCATATTAGCCCGGTTCTTTCAACACTGCATTGGCTCCCTATTAAACATCGTATACATTTTAAAATCTTGCTGATTACTTACAAAGCACTAAATGGTTTAGCGCCCCAGTACTTGAGCGAGCTCTTAACGCATTATACTCCATCACGTTTATTGCGGTCTCAAAATTCTGGCCAGTTGATAATACCTAGAATATCAAAATCAACTGCAGGCGGTCGGTCCTTTTCCTATTTAGCACCTAAACTCTGGAACAGTCTTCCTAGTATTGTTCGGGAAGCAGACACACTCTGTCAGTTTAAATCTAGACTAAAAACACATCTCTTTACTATGGCATACACATAAAACATTTTTAATTTCTGTTATTCAAATCAGTTAAATGATTGTTTTAGGCTGCATTAACTAGGTCAGCCGGAACCGGGAACACTTCCCATAACACCTGATGTACTCGTTACATCATAAGAAGAATGGCATCTACGCTAATGTTAGTCTCTCTGTTTATCCCGAGGTTTACTGCAGTCGGCCGGATCCGGGCCGTATCCAGACCAGATGGTGGACCTTAGCCTGGACATGATGACCATATCCCTGAAGTGTCTGTAGAGACAATAGTGTCAATTAAACTCCCCCCTGTAAATGTCGCATCGACACGACATCCTAATTAAACCCGTCCCCGGCGTGACAACTCCAATCTTTCGAATAATCCTACGAATATCTATTTATCTAATATGACTTCTGACCTGTAATGTTGCCAGAATCATAATCATACACTATTTGTTCGTCGGCCAGAGGAGAACTGGCACCCCGACTGAGCCTGGTTTCTCCCAAGGTTTTTTTTTTCTCCATTCTGGCCCTGAAGGAGCTTTGGTTCCTTGCCACCGTCGCCTTTGGCTTTTGGCTTGCTCAGTTGGGGACACCTAAATTTCAATTATATTACTGATCCGCCCGCATTGACACTATATGATAATTGAAATGAGCTGGATGACATCACCGTTTTCTCCAGAGCGGCTGTACAGCCGAATCAAATTCCGTTGCATTATTTTCCTGTTACCACTGTGAAGCTGCTTTGAAACAATTGCCATTGTAAAAAGCGCTATATAAATAAAGGTGATTTGATTTGATTTGATGTGTTATAAATGCATATATTGCTAGAAAATTAGGATTTCTTCATTTCACTCTCTTAAAACTCATTCTTTCCTCAGTTTCCTCCTTTCTGCAACTTGTGTGAATGTGTGTGTGCGTGTGTTTGTGTCAGATATTATTTTTATGTGTTAGAGTAATCAATAAAGTTTCGTTTGTATTTAAAGATAAGTGTTCTTGTGTTATGTGCTTACGGATTTAATGTCTTAAACTGCTGTTCCCTTTCAGTCAGTACACTACGAGTTACGTCAGTCACTGACGGAATGGGGATTTTGCTTAGAAGCCAATCGCCTTCGAGATCTACAAAACGAGCCAATGGCATGAGAATGCCATGGGTCTGCGGAATTTGCATCCTTATATACTCCACCCCCACCTCGTGGGTATATAAGGAGCTGCACGGCAATCTCGCATTATGTTTCTGCTTCGGAGCCGAGTGTTCACTTGCCTTCCTTAGCTCTTCAAGACGAGTGCCTCTCCAGAGTGTCTGTGTTACGGCGCGTTCCAGCGAGTTCCGCATTCCTGACTGATCTGTGCAGTGATCTAGCACAGCGTGTGTGTTCTCCCTGGGCGCTTCGGCATTTCTGCAGAGCAAAACTCCTCTCTAAAAGAGCTACACATGGCACGTCTTTTTCAAGATGTCTCGCCCGTGTGTTTCTGGGTGCGGTCGGCTGGTTAGTCCGTCTGACGGGCATGATCGCTGTTTGGCGTGCTTGGGCCTCGTGCGCGGGGAGCGCGCGTTCATGGATGAGTCATGTTCTCACTGCGGGAACATGACCATCGCAGTGTTGCGATCGAGACTCCATGATCTCCGTCTAGGAGGGAGGGTCCCCTCTACCACACCCCAATCTACCTCCTCCACGAGAGGCGGTACTTTGGCTGGTGGTCAGGGTTATCTGAGGGTGACGTGTGGGCCAACCCGACGAACATTCCTCGGGCCACACCCCCCTCTTGCACACTGCAACCTGTGGTGTTGCCGGATGTCGAAATCATGGAAGTCTCCCTTGACTTTTCGCGATCGCTCGGCAGCCTCCTCCGCCTTTACTGCTCTCGATGATGGCGCAGTGAAAGGGTACACTGGGGTTCCCCCTGTTGAGCGTTCTGTTGCGATGCAACTATGTCCGCAGAGTGCTTCGTCATGGCGTGGTGACCCAAAGCACCTGTCCAAAGCCTGTAGGTTTACGTCTACTTTGGTGGCGAAGACCTATAGAGCTGCGGGCCAGGCCGCGTCCGCCTTGCATGCTATGGCCATCCTTCAAGTCAATCAGGCGGAGGCGCTCAGAGACATGCACGAGGGCAGTGCTGATCCTGCACTCATGCAAGAGCTGCGTACGGCAACCGACCTTGCCCTACCGGCAACGAAGGTCACCGCACGCTCTCTCGGTCTGAGCGAGCACGTTTCCTCAACTCCCCTATCTCCCAGGCTGGGATATTCGGCGGGGCGGTCGAGGCCCTTGCCCAACAGTTCTCGGCTGCACAAAAGCAAACTGAAGCGATAAAACACATTCTGCCCCGGCGGCCCGCTGCTGCCTCCACCCAGCCGCCGGCACAGACGCCTCAGCCTGCTCCCCGTCGAGGTCGCCCTCCTGCGGCTCCCACCCCTCCCGCCCCTCCCGCCCGGCCCCAGCAGCAGCCTCCACCCGGGCCAGGGCACGGAGGAGGTCGCAGGAAGGCCGCTCGGAGGTGAACTCGGTTCTTTCCCAGGAGATGGTAGAAGGACCACTCCTTCCCCCGGTAGAGGGCCGGGGGAGAATCTTTTGTTTTCCCCTTCTGCCGCTGGCCTCACAGTCAGCGGTACCCTATTCATGGTTAAAGAACTGACATATTCACCTCCGAGCCCCAAGAGGGCGCGAATGGCAATATGCGACGCACAGCCTCGCCACTCTCAGCCCACTCTGTCGTCAGATCCCTGTCAGACGAGACCCCCGTGGAACGCTGGTCCTTCCCTGGTCTCCTCTGTCAGGGCGCTGAATACGACCCCGCCCACACCTCAGGACGCTCCCACGCCTCCCATGTCTGGGCCGGTCATTACGCTTCACTGCCCCATCGTGGGTACGCCTATGGCTCGCATGACCCCGCTGGTTCAGTTTTTGGGAGCCTGGCTAGAGCTTCCCAATCTGTCCAGCTGGCTCGCTCGTACCATCAGGCTCGGCTATGCGATTCAGTTCGCACGGTCTTCTCCCCGGTTTCGGGGAGTCCGCTATACCATAGTGGGTGGCAACGCCCCTGTCATGCCTACGGAGATCGACACCCTACTGGCAACTCGCCCGCCATCTCCTCCTATGGAGTCAGAAGCATCTGAGGTCGCTTCGTGCCGTTCATATCCCGGGAGACCTGAATCGTGCAGCCGACGAGCTCTCACGGTTCCAGCCACTTCCGGGGGAATGGAGACTCCATCCCCAGACGGTTCAGCTGATTTGGGAACAGTTCGGTGACGCACAGGTAGATCTGTTGTAGATCTGACGCTGGTTTTATTCACTGACCGAGGGAACCCTCGGCACGGATGCACTAGCGCACAGCTGGCCGCGGGGCCTACGCAAGTATGCGTTTCCCCCAGTGAGCCTTCTCGCACAGATTCTGTGCAAGATCAGGGAGGACAAGGAGCAGGTCCTTTTGGTCGCCCCATATTGGCCCGGCCGGACCTGGTTCTCCGAACTCATACTCCTTGCGACAGCCCCTCCCTGGTCGATCCCTCTGAGGAAGGACCTTCTTTCTCAGAGACGGGGCACCCTCTGGCACCCACGTCCCGATCTATGGAACCTACACGTGTGGGCCCTGGACGGGACGCGGCAGGTTTGAGTACCCTACCACCTCAGGTGGTGGCTACCATCACTTCCGCTAGGGCCTTGTCCACGAGACAGGTCTATTCGTTGAAATGGAACCTCTTCGTCACCTGGTGCTCTTCTCGCCGAGAAGACCCCAGGAAATGCCCGATCGGGTCCGTGCTCTCCTTCCTCCAAGAAGGGTTGGAGCGAAGGCTGTCTCCCTCCACCCTGAAGGTTTATGTGGCCGCAGTATCGGCTCACCACGACCTGGTGGAAGCTAAAACGGTAGGACAGCACGACCTGGTAAGCAGGTTCCTTAGAGGAGCAAGGAGATTAAATCCACCTTGCCCTCTACAGATGCCCTCTTGGGACCTCGCAGTGGTTTTATCTGCCCTGCAGAGAGCTCCCTTTGAGCCCTTGCAGTCCATTGAGTTAAAGTTCCTTTCAATGAAAGTGGCGCTCTTGATTGCCCTGGCTTCCATCAAGAGGGTGGGGGACCTGCAGGCATTTTCGGTTGACGAAGCGTGCCTGGAATTCAGGCCGGCTAACTCTCACGTGATCCTAAGACCCCGGCCCGGATACGTGCCCAAGGTTCCCACCACTCCTTTCAGGGATCAGGTGGTGAACCTGCAAGCGCTGCCCTTGTAGGAGGCAGACCCAGCCTTGGCACTGCTCTGTCCAGTACGTGCCCTTCGCGCTTACGTAGACCGGACGCAGTGTTTCAGGACCTTAGATCAGCTCTTTGTCTGTTACGGAGGGAAGCAGAAAGGGAAGGCTCTCTCCAAGCAGAGGTTGTCTCACTGGATAGTGGACACCATTGTCCTGGCATATCAGGTTCAGGGCCTGCCATGCCCCCTAAGGGGAAAAGGCACACTCCACCAGGAGTGTAGCCTCCTCTTGGGCTTTTTAACGCATGGCGCCTCGCTAACAGACATTTGTAGAGCTGCAGGCTGGGCGACACCCAACACTTTTGCAATATTCTACAAACCTGATTCCAAAAAAGTTGGGACACTGTACAAATTGTGAATAAAAAAGGAATGCAATAATTTACAAATCTCATAAACTTATATTTTATTCACAATAGAATATAGATAACATATCAAATGTTGAAAGTGAGACATTTTGAAATGTCATGCCAAATATTGGCTCATTTTGGATTTCATGAGAGCTACACATTCCAAAAAAGTTGGGACAGGTAGCAATAAGAGGCCGGAAAAGTTAAATGTACATATAAGGAACAGCTGGTGGACCAATTTGCAACTTATTAGGTCAATTGGCAACATGGTTGGGTATAAAAAGAGCCTCTCAGAGTGGCAGTGTCTCTCAGAAGTCAAGATGGGCAGAGGATCACCAATTCCCCCAATGCTGCGGCGAAAAATAGTGGAGCAATATCAGAAAGGAGTTTCTCAGAGAAAAATTGCAAAGAGTTTGAAGTTATCATCATCTACAGTGCATAATATCATCCAAAGATTCTGGAACAATCTCTGTGCGTAAGGGTCAAGGCCGGAAAACCATACTGGATGCGCGTGATCTTCGGGCCCTTAGACGGCACTGCATCACATACAGGAATGCTACTGTAATGGAAATCACAACATGGGCTCAGGAATACTTCCAGAAAACATTGTCGGTGAACACAATCCACCGTGCCATTTGCCGTTGCCGGCTAAAACTCTATAGGTCAAAAAAGAAGCCATATCTAAACATGATCCAGAAGCGCAGGCGTTTTCTCTGGGCCAAGGCTCATTTAAAATGGACTGTGGCAAAGTGGAAAACTGTTCTGTGGTCAGACGAATCAAAATTTGAAGTTCTTTTTGGAAAACTGGGACGCCATGTCATCCGGACTAAAGAGGACAAGGACAACCCAAGTTGTTATCAGCGCTCAGTTCAGAAGCCTGCATCTCTGATGGTATGGGGTTGCATGAGCAGCTTACACATCTGGAAAGGGACCATAAATGCAGAAAGGTATATCCAAGTTCTAGAACAACATATGCTCCCATCCAGACGTCGTCTCTTTCAGGGAAGACCTTGCATTTTCCAACATGACAATGCCAGACCACATACTGCATCAATTACAACATCATGGCTGCGTAGAAGAAGGATCAGGGTACTGAAATGGCCAGCCTGCAGTCCAGATCTTTCACCCATAGAAAACATTTGGCACATCATAAAGAGGAAGATGCAGTTGACAGTTGAGCAACTAGAAGCCTGTATTAGACAAGAATGAGACAACATTCCTATTCCTAAACTTCAGCAACTTGTCTCCTCAGTCCCCAGACGTTTGCAGACTGTTATAAAAAGAAGAGGGGATGCCACACAGTGGTAAACATGGCCTTGTCCCAACTTTTTTGAGATGTGTTGATGCCATGAAATTTAAAATCAACTTATTTTTCCCATAAAATGATACATTTTCTCAGTTTAAACATTTGATATGTCATCTATGTTGTGAATAAAATATTGAAATTTGAAACTTCCACATCATTGCATTCTGTTTTTATTCACAATTTGTACAGTGTCCCAACTTTTTTGGAATCGGTTTGTATAATCTCCGTGTAGAGACAGCTTCCTCTCGTGTACTCGCTCCAAGTGGCCAGTAACTGGACAGGCTCAGGTGTCATCGCTTGCTGCGCCATTCCACTCCACGGACTGGATGCGTGCGCATTTTCACTCAGGTGAGTTTCTCAGTAAGCCCTGAGTTCCTCCAGCACTGTTGACGCCGACACCAGAGTGCATGCCCAGTTGGTCAGCCCTCGTGTTAGGCTAGGTGCCTCCATGTGCATGGTTCCCGCGTTGGGCAACCCCCACATGTGTATTTCCACGGTAAGTCTCTCCGAGCACGTGTCTTCCCTTGGCAAGACACCTTGCCACTCCTGGGGTTGAAAGATTCCACCTGCGGCTGGATACCCCAAAGTGCTCCATATGCAGCCCATACTTGGGTCATATGTGTATTCTTAAGTCTTCCCTTCGGGCAGGCATTGTGTTGCATTTCTCCATGTGGGATATGCTTCCCAGTGTACCTTGGTATTGGCGTTGAGCCTAGCCCTTCATTCGTGCTAAGACTCACGGCAGGGAGCTCAGGTCAGCGCAGGACGCTGGAAGACAGCCGTTGTGGCGAGATTGAATTGGGAACCCCCATTCCGTCAGTAACTGAAGTAACTCGTAGTGTACTGACTGAAAGGGAACGTCTCAGTTACGTATGTAACCCTCGTTCCCTGAAGGAATGGAACGGAGACGTTACATCCCCATGCCACAACCGCTGTACAGCTGGCACAGCCAGGGCGCTCAGCCTCGGCTTCTCAGCAAGTAAACATAATGCGAGATTGCCGCGCAGGTCCTTATATACCCACGAGGTGGGGGCGGAGTTGCGCTATGCAAATTCCGCAGACCCATGGCATTCTCATGCCATTGGCTCATTATGTAGATCTCAAAGGCGATTGGCTTCTAAGCGAAACCCCCATTCCGTCAGTAACTGACGTAACGTCTCCGTTCCCTTCCTTCAGGGAACGAGGGTTACATACGTAACCGAGACGATCTATGTTACCTGGCTATTAAATAGTGTTTCACTATTTTGTGGATATTAATATCCGCTGCAGAGTTGATAGTCACGGCCCGTTCAAATGAATTCATTCATTTGAGCTAAAAAGACCTGTTTCCCTTACACAGAGTCCCTACATATTATTGGTGGAGAATAATGCGGGCAGTTTAACCTAAATTGTAAGCATATATTTCAAGTTATTTTCTTTTAATTGTGCGGATGAGAGATCAGAACCGCTAGACGCGTCTGTGTGTGTGTGCGAGAGTGACGTAAGCAGCGCGCGCTGCGCGGCCTGTTTGAATGAGTGCTGAATGAATGCAGAGAAAGCTAACCCCAGTCTGCCTCACTATTCTGAAACTGCAGTAAATTAATTTAAGATCTGAGATCTCACACTATACACTAGGTAAGAATTTAGCGTGTTCCTCAATATCGAGAATGCCTTGTTTATAGCCGAATTTATGCCATTGCGTGTTCCAGTGTCATTCAATAGCTAATTTATACGTATATCACTCAGTCGGAGAGTTGAACGAAATTAAACTGCAGAAATTGAAATACCCTGCGAGGACGAATATTCTCCTCACAACGCGATTAGATTGAGCGTGTTCCTCTATCTAATTTCTTAAGGCCTTATTTTTATTTATAGCTATTAATTGAGTGCGCGTTCCACTGCAATTCAAAGCTATATCCTCCATGTGCTAAGCAGCTAAAAGCTTGCTTGTTTGTAAACACACCTCGTATAACACTGCGTGTCCCAGTGTGATATAAAATCAAGTAAAGCTTGACATTGAAAGAATCAACAGTAAAAGAAACCCTGTTGTTTTACATGCCCAAATAAACTTGCACAGAGAGACGATCCGCCGAGATCGCTATTGTTGTTCCATCTGCTACAGCGCAAAGCTGTAGCTTGCTTTAAATTTAATCTCACTCTTAACAAACTGATTTGTTAAGCCCCACGTCGTAAAACCAGCTACGAGTGGTGTTTCTTATTTTTATTTTCAGTGTTGAAATTCACCGACATGTCACGTAATATGCTCGATTGCACGTGCAAGTCTGTTATTTGTACAGTGTGAAAAGCGCCGACTTTTCATGTAACATTCTTAACCGTATACAAACTGTTTGCAATTCACGTGTTTGCCACTAGCGTTTGTTTGGTCGCCATAGTCACGACTTAGGCACGGAAGTCTTAACCAGCGCTTCCGGGTGAACTCTGAACTGCGCATGCACAGTGCATCGAAGCCATATTGTAAACAAACCTTACGGTGGTTAAAGCTAATCGAAGCAGTTGTTTACATTGAAGCCTATATGCTAACGCCTTTAGCATTAGTTACAGGTATCATCAGTATTGACATAAGTGTGAATTCAGTGTCTGTTTGAGCAATGTTAAAGTGATTTAACCATTTAAACACCTCAACTTTATGTACACCTGTTGGTCTTTCTTCTTTCTTACTTTTCACTTATCTTTCTCATATATTACTTTATATTTTACTTGAAAGGGAAAATATTGTTTTACAATTATTAATTACTTCACCTGCATTTTACTTGAAAAGGACGAGTTTACTTGACAAGTTTGAATTTAATGAAGAAAAAAAAATTCTTTGAAATTTGATTTCTCAAAAGTCATTTCAAATGATTTTTAAATTTATTTTCATTATTTCGAAATGTCCTAATTTTCAGAATTTCGAAATTTCTCATTTAGATCTAATCACTTCAGGTATGAATAAGTCTTGGACTGTGAAAGTAAAGCAAACCACCAAAATTGTATCTATTACCAAAATATTTAGACTCACACTTATTCATTATTTTATTGCGTTATACCCTCCTTTTCTCCTTTCTTCCTGTTGTGGTTATACACTTAGCCACTCTATTTTATTTATTCATTTATTTATTTATTTAATTTCCCTTTTTCTTATTTTATCCATTTATTTCTTTACCTTTTCCTTTCCTCCTTGTAGCCTAGCTTGGGAGCGACACACCTGAGCCTCAATAGGAGACAGTGCTATCTTACTACGAGTTTCAAAATAAATCAGAGACGATCCCCTTTGGCAAAATTTTTATTTTGTGTGATTAGTTGGCCATCAACTATCAATTCTATACTCGTAGTTAGACATAAAGGCTTCAAAGCCATTTGTGGGCCCTATCTCCTTCCTTTCCTTCTTTTTCCTCACGTCTTTCCTGTTCTGTCTTGCTTTATTCCATCTCATTCTTCACATTTGTAGGGAACAAGCCTGGAAGAACCACCAATCGTTTCTAAAAGAAAGAGAAAGAAAAATCCTTCCCAAAGAAACAAATCATTAGGCATTTGATTGGTAATCAAACCCTCCTTGGTTCTCCATACTCTCCCTGCATTTGCAAATGCAATTTAAAATTTTGACATCATATCCAAGTTCATTTAACAGAGACAAGTGTTGAGCAACCGTCGCCTTCAAAGCATCCCTGCGGTAAGCGGTCCGCCTGTAAGGTGTGTGGTGTGAATCCTGTCAGACTAAGAAAAGAGGTATCAGCATTATTATTTATTGTATTATTTTTCTCTGTAACATAAAAAAACGGACGTGGGCTTCTTAAATATTGATATTAATCGTCTCTTATTTACTTTCGGCGCAGAAACACCTGCTGATTCTTGTATCATTTGGTTCAGAAGCTTCTTTTCTACAATTACAAAGTGCAAACAGACCGTAATATCAATACGCACTAGCAACAATCAGGTTAGTGTCAGGAAAGGCAAGAAAACGGCGACTTAAGCCGGGTTCCGATTTCCCTGTGGATTTCTTCGTGTCATCACCAAAACTTCAGGAACAGCTTATTTGTTTTGTAACTCCACCTTCTGCCAATATAACCATCTTATTTTAAAGACATTTTATGGCTGCTATGTGTCGAAATAATTCAGTTTTTGGAGGCTGATGCGCTGGGTTGATGAATTCCCTCTCTGACATGGTGGCACACGAAGCGTGAGGAACAAGACAGCTGATTGTTTAATTAATAATGATATTAATGATTTTGTAGGCTACATAAACAACACTTATTATATATTAATAAAAAAAGTTGCGTATGTCCTCCGGAAGCAAAGCACTTGCGTCTGATGTTTCGGTTTCGGTTTGTAGCCTTTACGAATAGAACATGAATGAATGAGAAAATAAAGTGCGGGATGTGCTTTGTGTAAAAGAGTTAAGCGCAATAAGCCATGGAAAAAATCTCTCAAATGTGTTACCCACGCTGACTGACACACATCTGAAATGTGTGCACATTAAGACACCTCTGACACTGCGCGATCCCGAAACCAGATACAGAAATCAGATACACACAGAAATACAGTAGGCTAGCCCAATTTAAAATATCTGTCTTGCCGAGTATTCATGCAAACAATCTGTTATGGAAATTGTTTCTTATATTTCTTCTACTGTTTGTTATTTGCATATTTGTTCTTATTTTTGATAAAGATAAAATATGCATAACAAAAAGAGCTATATTGTGATTTTTAATATAGTAGCCTAGTTATTAATAATAAACGAGTTGGAGGAAAAGATGCATTGAGAATCGGTTTATAATCGAATCGTTACCCTCTAAACTTGCCTTGAATCATAATCTAATCGAATCGTGACACAAGTGAATGATTCACAGTTATGACTAACTGTATGTACAAAGTTTGAGACTGACCTGTTAACGTGATAGGGCATTTTTTTCCTGTGTAGTCCTGGATTTAATCAAATGTTACACAATAGCCCAGAAAGAGATGAATGAGATTTTCTATTGATGTTTTATATATGAATTTATATAGGTCTATTAATGACATTTTGTACTGATATTTCATTTTACTAATAAAGTTATACGAATCATTAGAGTTAACTGACTTGGTAAATCAAGTTCTTGTGGTAACCGCCATTCGTTTCAATGTTTCACGCTTTTTGGAAATACACATCATAATAAATAGACTTGTTTTACAAAACTTTAAGAATTTTGCCATAAATGCGTCATATATCACTGAAAATGGGACAATCTCAGCTTTAATGTGGTATATGGCACATAGTCAGGAAAATTATGCTCCAAATGTGTTGCAGTTTTAAAAATAAGCTTGTTTTAAATTTGGAATTTCTCAAAAACATGATTTTCTGAGCCCGAAATTCAGCACATCTTTGATATGGTCTTACTCAGTCAAGATATCAAGGTTATATTTTCACAGAATGTTCTTTACAATATGTAGGATGATTTTACATAGAAAACAGTGAATTACAAAAAAAATGACTTTAGCTGGGTTTTCACAGGAGGGGTCACATATGTGCAAAGTTATCTTTTGCAGCTCAAAATTTTGTAAGTCCAGAAGGCCAGTATTTAATTCAAGGTATTTGTATAGTTTTTTTTTTTTTTTAACTTATTTTTCACACTAAAGTGATAGTTATTTGTGATAGCCTATGATATGAAAGGGTTAAATTATCACCATCAAGAGAGAAAGTGACACACACACACACACACACACACACACAAAGAAAGAGAGTGAGCCTGAGAGAGTGAGAGTGAGGGGGAGGGGAAGGACAGACAGAGAGAGGCAGAGTGAGATTCAGATTGAACAAGATTTTAAACAAAAAAATAAAATCTAAACGGTGGGAGAAAGTTGTTTTTATTTCACTGTCTGAAAACATTTTTTAGCAATAGCAACAAGAGTTTTATCTTTAAAGTGTTCTCAAGGACTTATCCAACCTGGTTCATGAATAAGGCTATACTCCCACCTATTGGTTATTCTATATATCACATTGGCTCTCATTTTTTGTCCTCAAAAAAAAAAAAAAAGAAGCATTAATCTGCTTATTTTTAAGTTACACACACTTCATTGTTTGAAAAAGAAACTCAAATGTGTTTTTTTCTAATGTTAGTATTATTATTTTTTTTTATAGAAATAAATTATGTATAATTCAGAGAATATTTTTTAGTGTCAAGAATTAATCTCCAAATACAAAATGTTAAAGAAAACCAATATATTGATCTAAAATATAGTACATTCATTTTAAAATTCATTCAGGGTCAATAACCAAACATACAATCATAATTTAATTTAAATCAAATATGATTTTAGACGAAATGACTCTTCGTTTCCTTTCTTGCCTACTTTAATCTCTCGCCATGGCAACACCGTTTGACATATCCAATATCCAATATAAGATATGAGACAATTTCTGTTTCCCTTTTTTGTCCTTATTTAATCCTTCGCCATAGCAGCACTGTTTGAGATATCCTATAATTCGTTATCAATATAGCATCTTCAGTGTCTTTGTTTCATGTTGACTGAGTTTGGTGTCAATTCCATGCATCTCCTACGAGGAGTTTATAAAAACTCAGAGCCTGATTATTCAAAAATTCCACATTCAAACCAAAACATCTGACTTCCTGTTGGTCGGAGCTACTGACTGTAAATTAGAAAGTTGTCCGGCTCGATGACAACAATATGTACCGATTTTGATGACTGTAGGTAAAACTAACCCCCCCACTTTTGTCAAAAGGTGGTGCTACTGAGCCCCTCCACCACGCCCGTTTCTAAGTCTTTGCCTGTATCTACTGGACGGCATCTCTGATGTGTGTGTCGAGTTTCATGCAATTTGAAGCACTCTAAGAGCCTAAAAAGCACCCAAAAAGAATATTATAGTTTGATGTGTTGCCATGGCAACATTGTTTACACTATCAAGAAGTGCTTACCAGGTTTATATCTGTTATGTTTTGGCATTATACTGATGAAGTTTGAAGCAAATTGGGTACAATAGTCACATCCATGTGATCGGCCTCTTACAACGAACACACAGCTGAAGTTTCATCAAAATCAGTCAATGTTTGCAGAAGTTATAACACACTTCCTGTTTCCCTTTTCTCGCCATAAATTCGTCTCCTCGCCACGGCCTAACCGTTCGAGATATCAAAAATCCGGTGGCAATTTAGTATCCTCAGTGTCTTGACTTCATGCTGACCGAGTTTGGCGCTGATCGGAACAATGGCCTAGGAGAAGTATATCAAATTCCAGAGCATGCGTTTTCCGAACAACCCATAATAGCTCACTTCCTGTTGGGCGAAGCTTATGACTATGAGTGCGGAAGTTGTTCGGCCCGATGAGATCTATATGTGTACCGAGTTTCATAAATGTACAGTGGGGAGAACAAGTATTTGATATACTGCAGATTTTGCAGGTTTTCCTACTTACAAAGCATGTAGAGGTCTGTAATTTTTATCATAGGTACACTTCAACTGTGAGAGACGGAATCTAAAACAAAAATCCAGAAAATCACATTGTATGATTTTTAAATAATTAATTTGCATTTTATTGCATGACATAAGTATTTGATCACCTACCAACCAGTAAGAATTCCGGCTCTCACAGACCTGTTAGTTTTTCTTTAAGAAGCCCTCCTGTTCTCCACTCATTACCTGTATTAACTGCACCTGTTTGAACTCATTACCTGTATAAAAGACACCTGTCCACACACTCAATCAAACAGACTCCAACCTCTCCACAATGGCCAAGACCAGAGAGCTGTGTAAGGACATCAGGGATAAAATTGTAGACCTGCACAAGGCTGGGATGGGCTACAGGACAATAGGCAAGCAGCTTGGTGAGAAGGCAACAACTGTTGGCGCAATTATTAGAAAATGGAAGAAGTTCAAGATGACGGTCAATCTCCCTCGGTCTGGGGCACCATGCAAGATCTCACCTCGTGGGGCATCAATGATCATGAGGAAGGTGAGGGATCAGCCCAGAACTACACGGCAGGACCTGGTCAATGACCTGAATAGAGCTGGGACCACAGTCTCAAAGAAAACCATTAGTAACACACTACGCCGTCATGGATTAAAATCCTGCAGCGCACGCAAGGTCCCCCTGCTCAAGCCAGCGCATGTCCAGGCCCGTCTGAAGTTTGCCAATGACCATCTGGATGATCCAGAGGAGGAATGGAAGAAGGTCTGTGATAGCCTATGGTATGACAGGGTTAAATTATCACCATCAAGAGAGAAAGTGACACACACACACAGAGTGAGAGAGTGACCACCCCCCCCCACCCCCCCCCACACACACACACACAGAGAGCGAGCCTGAGAGAGTGAGAGATAGGGGGAGGGGAAGGAGCGACAGAGAGAGAGTGAGAAATTTAGAAGAAATATTTTAAAGAAATAAATATATTGATCTGAAAAATAGTACATTCATTTTAAATTCATCCAGGTCAAATTACCAAACATACAATCTTAATTTAATTTAAATCAAACAGTGATTTTACAAGACATGAGACAATTTCTGTTTCCCTTTTTGTCCTTATTTGATCCCTCGCCATAGCAGCACCATTTGAGATATCCTATAATCATTTCACAATATAGCATCTTCAATGTCTTTGCTTCATGTTGACCGAGTTTGGTGTCGATTCCATGCATCTCCTACGAGTAGTTTATAAAAACTCAGAACCTCTTTATTCAAAAATTCTAAATAACTAACCCCCCCACTTTTGTCAAAAGATGGCGCTACTGAGCCCCTCCACCACGCCCGTTTCTAAGTCTTTGGCCGTATCTACTGGACGGCATCTCTGATGTGTGTGTTGAGTTTCATGCAATTTCAAGCATGCCAAGAGCCTCAAAAGCATCGAAAAAGATTATTATAGTTTGATGGGTTGCCATGACAACAGTATTCTACGTATCAAAAATCCTTTCACGTGTCTACATCTGCGGTGTCTTTACAGTATACTGATGAAATTTGAAGCAAATCGGGTAAAAATAAGATGGTGATTCAAAGCATTTTTGAAAGTGACACACTTCCTGCTGCCAGTTGGTGGCGCTATGACTTTGAGTCACAAAAGTCATATCCATGTGATCGGCCTCTTACAACGAACACACAGCTGAAGTTTCATCAATTAATCAATGTATGCAGAAGTTATAACACACTTTCTGTTTCCCTTTTCTCGCCATAAATTCATTGCTTCGCCATGGCCAAACCGTTCGAGATATCAAAAATCCGGTGGCAATTTAGCATCCTCCATGTCTTGACTTCATGCTGACTGAGTTTGGCACTGATCAGAATAATGGCCTAGGAGGAGTATATCAAATTCCAGAGCATGCGTTTTCAAACAACCCATAATAACTATGAGCACGAAAGTTGTTCGGCCCGATGAGCTCTATATGTGTACCGAGTTTCATACTAATACATGCAAGCGTTTTTGATTTGTGGACCAAGTTTCAGATCACATTCAAGAGGGCGCTGTCGAGTCCCCCTGCCACGCCCAGGTACCATCTTCATCCCGGCCCTAATGGCCACGCATTCCGACACGTCTGCAAAGTTTCAAGAGTTTTTGAGCACGTTAAGGCCCCCAAAAGTGCCCGAGAAGTGGGAAAAAAAAAAAATAATAATAATAATTAAAGCTGCGAGCAGCGATGACGGGCCCAAGCCGGTTGCACCGCCACCCCGGTGGCTTCAGGGCAACTGTGCACGACAGGCAATAGGCATTTAAACAGGAGAATATTTTAAAACCGCAGGAGCTGGTGCCACTATGACCACAAGCCACACCCATGATGTCACTTAAATATAGATGAATTTTAATGTCATAGGATATAATAGGTCACTTTTTAAATATGTGCAAAAGTTATCTTTTGCGGCTCAAAACGTTGTAAGTCCAGAAGGCCAGTATTCAATTCAAGGTATTTCTATATATTTTTCATTTTTATTTATTTATTTATTTTTTACTTATTTTTCACACTAAAGTGATAGTTATTTGTGATAGCCTGTAATATGAAAGGGTTAAATTATCACCAAGAGAGAAAGTGACACACACACACACACACACACACAGAGAGAGTGAGCCTGAGAGAGTGAGAGATAGGGGGAGGGGAAGGACCGACAGAGAAAGAGAGAGTAAGATTCAGAAGAAATATTTTAAAGAAATAAATATATTGATCTGAAAAATAGTACATTCATTTTAAATTCATCCAGGTTAAATTATCGAACATACAATCTTAATTTAATTTAAATCAAACAATGATTTTACAAGATGAGACAATTTTCCCTTTTTGTCCTTATTTGATCCCTCGCCATACCAGCACCATTTGAGAAATCCAATATCCGTTCGCAATTTAGCATCTTCCGTATATCTGTTTGATGTTGACCGCGTTTGGTGGAGATTGAATGAATCGCCTACGAGGAGAACGTAAAAACTCAGAGCCTGATTTATCAAAAATTCCACATTCAAACCAAAATATCTTACTTTCTGTTGGTCGGAGCTAATGACTGTAAATTAGAAAGCTGTCCGGCTCGATGAGAACAATATATGTACTGAGTTTGGTGACTGTAGGTAAAACTAACCAATAGTTTTATCTTTAAAACTTTGTTCTCAAGGACTTATCCAACCTGGTTCATAAATAAGGCTATACTCCCACCTTCTGGTTATTCTATGTATCACATTGGCTCTCATTTTTTTGTCCTCAAACAAAAGCATTAATCTGCTTATTTTTAAATTACACACTTCATTGTTTGAAAAACAAACTCAAATGTGTTTTTTTTTCTATTGTTAGTATTATTTTTTATAGAAATAAATTATGTATAATTCAGAGAATATTTTTTAGTGTCAAGAATTAATCTCCAAATACAAAATGTTAAAGAAAACCAATATATTGATCTAAAATATAGTACATTCATTTTACAATTCATTCAGGGTCAATAACCAAACATACAATCATAATTGAATTGAAATCAAACAATTATTTTAGACGAAATGAGACTCTTCCTGTTTTCCTTTTTGTCATTACTTTAATCCCTCGCCATAGCAGCACCGTGTGAGATATCCTATAATCGTTCTCAATGTAGCATCTTCAGTGTCTTTGTTTCATGTTGACTGAGTTTGGTGTCGATTCCATGCATCTCCTACGAGGAGTTTATAAAAACTCAGAGCCTGATTATTCAAAATATGACTAACTGACACTGACTAACTGAATATTGGCATGTAGATGTCTTCAGGCCAGGACTCTTATCAAACATGTGAGGTTTGGGGCAGATCGGACATTGTATGACTGAGTTACAACAACTTCCTCTTTCATGACGAAACATCAGACTTTGTGAGGCCGCCACGGACACGCCCTTCAGGGAAAACTCAAGATCTTCACAATTTAACATCGCAAAGGCCTTTAGATTAGACTGTGCAAATATGATGTTGATCTGATTAAATCTCCAGGAGGAGTTCGTTAAAGTACAACGTCTGGAAATGGCAACATTTGCAACAATTTTGCAGAGAAAATTCAAAATATCTCACTTCCTGTTGGGTTTTCAGATTTGGCACCCAAGGACTTTTTTGTAGGTATTGGGCTGTTAAATGCGTCTACCGAATTTTCATACTCATACATGAAAAGTAGCGCGAATGGCGCTTAATTGAAATTTTGTAGGTGGCGCTATCGAACCATTTTGCCCCGCCTAATTCTGAAACCCATATCAGACGTAAATTTTCACCACTTCTGATGCGTGTGCAAAAGTCTCATGAGTTTTCGAGCATGTTTAGGCCCTTAAAAATGTGATTAATTTTGGAGAAGAAGAATAATAGGCTGAGCAATTACAATAGGGTCCTCACACCTCGGGCCCTAAATATCTGATTTCCTGTTGGTCGGAGCTAATGACTGTAAATTAGAAAGTTGTCCAGCTCAAAGAGAACAGTGTATATACGGAGTTTGGTGACTGTAGATAAAACTAACCCCCCCACTTTTGTCAAAAGATGGCGCTACTGAGCCCCTCCACCACGCCCATTTCTAAGTCTTTGGCCGTATCTACTGGATGGCATCTCTGATGTGTGTGTCGAGTTTCATGCAATTTGAAGCATTCTAAGAGCCTCAAAAGCATCGAAAAAGAATATTATAGTTTGATGTGTTACCATGGCAACAATATTTACAATATCAAGAAGTGCTTACCAGGTTTACATCTGCTATGTTTTGACATGATACTGATGAAGTTTGAAGCAAATTGGGTAAAAATAAGATGGTGATTTCAAAGCATTTTGAAAATGACACACTTCCTGCTGCCAGTTGGTGGCGCTATAAGTTTGACTCACAATAGTCACATCCATGTGATCAGCCTCTTACAACGAACACACAGCTGAAGTTTCATCAAAATGAATCAATGAATGCAGAAGGTATAACACACTTCCTGTTTCCCTTTTCTCGCCATAAATTCGTCTCCTTGCCACGGCCAAACCGTTCGAGATGTAAGCTCCACCTGCTTGGCCCAACGTAGGAATCCAGCAGCTGGTTGAAGGACTTCTGCATGTATGTCTTTTCTAGCGCTTCTGGAAGAATCACTTTAATGTATTAAAATGTGAAGATCCAATTTTCAATCTGACTCCATGAATAATTTAATCTGACTCTAATTGTATGTGATTTTGTTGCGTTTGTTACGTTTATAAATTAACGGCTGATAAAATGATTAGTTGTTATTTAATTTGGATCGTTGATTTTCTTAGTATCTCTTATTCTCAAATATTCGTTCATCAAGGGACCCGATATCGCACAGAAACAGGCGCGTCGCGAGTCACGCGTTCACAAACACAAACTGGCCAGTTCTGATATTAGTCAGAGGATTGCAGAGTGAATATTTTACCTTTAAGTGGTCGCACCTGCTTACTCAACAAAAAATGTAATTTGATTAATAGACATGGAAGCTGCAACGTGCTAATACAGTAATAGTCAGAAATCGGATTATCCCGCATGCTGCGCTCCATGCTTTAGTCATGGGGTCCTCAGTTTGATTTATTCTGGCAAAAGATTTGCGGAAATAAAGGACTCCACATTGATCCATACTAGAATAATGATTTCAGTAAAATATAAGATAAATCAAGATTAATGTTTATTTTAGCCAGGCAAAAACCAAATAAAGGAATTAAAAAGAATCCATTATACACAACTGATCAGCATACAATATACAACACAATTACAAAATAATATAAAAAGAGTTTCCAAGAGTCATTTTTACCTGGCAATAGAGACACACCGCAACAGTGTGGAAAGTTCTGAATACAGATGCTTCCCTGAGTGGTTTGCCAATTCCCTTTAAATACTCAACCAGAACAAAGAACAATAAACATTTAGCACCCAAATATTTATGCAGCTTTTGGTTGAACTTTTCTCATGCCCAAATGGTCACGCCTATCTTTGGGGGATGACAGCAAAGGTTTATCAAAAGATCTTTGTGAGCATCTCCCACACCAGGGGAACAAGCCCTGTTTTCTTTATGATGCCCTGTTCTACTGATGTGGGAATGAAACCTCTTTACCAATCGCACCAAACGTATTTATTTTGACCACAAAGAAACAGCTTGTGGCAGGATCTGTGAGATTTGCGTGATTGTGTGGGCCCTGAGACAGAGAGGGTGAGATGGTCAGGACTCGCTGGGGGGGGGGGGGGGGATAAGATTGACCAGGTGGGGTCTTGTTTTCTCTTGTAGATCTCCTATTCAGATGAGAGAATTTTTATTGTCTTATTGCAGATTAGACTTCTTGAGTTCATGCTCAGGTGAAATCCATTCTTACAGAGATATCAAAAATCCGCTCGCAATTTAGCATCCTCAATGTCTTGAGTTCATGCTTCGCCCTTTGGGCTTGGGCCCTAATAATAATAATAATCCTTAGGGGAACAATAGGGCCTTCGTCCTTTGGGCTTGGGCCCTAATAATAATAATAATAATAATAATCCTTAGAAGAACAATAGGGCCTTTGCCCTTTTAGGGCTTGGGCCCTAATAATAATCCTTAGGGGAACAATAGGGCCTTTGCCCTTTGGGCTTGGGCCCTAATAATCCTTAGGGGAACAATAGGGCCTTCGCCCTTTGGGTTTGGGCCCTAATAATAATAATAATAATAATAATCCTTAGGGGAACAATAGGGCCTTCGCCCTTTGGGCTTGGGCCCTAATAATAATAATAATAATAATAATAATAATAATAATAAAAAACGGAGCAATTACAATAGGGTCCTCACACCATCGGTGCTCGGTGTAATAATCCTATAATCCTAAAATAATAATAATCCTTAGGAAAACAACAGGGCCTTCGCCCTTTCAGGGCTTGGGCCCTAATAATAATCCTTAGGAAAACTATAGGGCCTTCGCCCTTTCAGGGCTTGGGCCCTAAAAAAATAAGAAGGGACAGAGGGAAGGGGAAAGAAAGGTGTAAGAGGAGGGAGGAGAGGTAGAAGGATAGAATACAGACAAGTTTCAAATGAAATCAGAGTCAACCTAATTGACCATGTCATAAATTATGGTCTTTCCTTGAGGGAAGCTGGACAGACAGTTCAGCCCAATATAAACATTGTGCCACAGTCAATGTCCCTGGAAAACAACTGCTCCAATCCACTGGTGCTGTGGCACACAACGTCTTGGGGCCGCACAACACAGAAAGGCTCCTACATTTTTTAAACTCCCTCAATGAAATCCACTTTCTGCAGGGTGATCAGGAGCAAATTAAGCGAAATTGTGTAGTTGTGTAAAGTCCACTTTCACCATTCAGCATGGTGCAAGAGTGGTTGAGCATCACCCACATTTCAGGATGGTGTTCCTTCCAGCATATTCTCCTCTTGGAGATAGAAAGTATATGATCACAGCCATTACAACCAAGTAAGTCTTCTACGAGTGATGGAAGAGGCTTTTGGAGAAGTTGAGGCACAAGGATGGATCTTGTATCAGCATTCACAGCTTTTTTTCCCACAATGCATGACTCGTGAAAATATATGCTGAGATGTTGATGAAATTCTTTGACTCTCAGATGTAAATAAGAGTCAAGATCTATAAAGTTCATTGATTCAATGATTGCAGTAAATGTATTTATTTTCTTTTATTTTTGTTTTTGTTTAGTTTGCTCTGTTAATTGTTTTGAGAGCAACTACATTCATTTGGAGAAATGTGTCAAATTGATTGAGGAAAAACTGTAAAAGTTTATATACACTTGATTTTTTTTATACTCTGTGTCATTATCTGGATGATCTACGACTGTTATGCAAGTGTATGTTAACTTATTACTGCAACTATAAGCACATTTTAAACTGACCTGTTTTGCTCTGGGAAGGTTGAGGAGGAAAGCATTCACTTATACTGTGAAGGTCCAAATGATGACGGAATGTTGACATCTAAAGTAACCAGATGACAACCAGAAATGGTTTTCAAAGTATTTCTGTGAGAATATTTAGCATATATGAAGAAGTGCATCTGTACTATGTTGTAATTCAGTAAGGCCTACCTTGGTGGGTACCTAATATTTTTAGATCAATATTGCCATCTAGTGGCCTGTGAAAAATTCTCATTATATAATTTTGGGGAGAGCTACATATATGGAAATTCTGCTATTTATGTATTTATTTGTGTTGATAATAGTAAGTAAATGTACAAAAAAGGTTACATTACATTGTCATGTTACTGTGTTGCTAAGTATGAGGTAATAATCTCTTTAATTTGTAAAAACACCCAAAAAGCCTTAAGCCTAAAGGCTTTTTTCTTTTTCTTTTTTTTTAATTTGATCATATGATCAATGCATACTGAAGTCCAAAGGGCCAAAACGACTGTCTAATTTCCCTCCCTTTGAGAATTAAAAAAAAAAAAACTTAAAAAAAAACAAAAAAAAAAACAGAATAAGTGAATAGAATGATCTGAAAAACCTACTGGACATATGTGACAACTTTTATAACACTGTGACTGAAACGTACGTATATCTATATCTATATCTGTATCTGTATCTATATCTTACTCGCTTCAAATTATAACCACTAAAATCTTTCAGATTTTTATTAGTGAGAGAATCAAAGGATTCTAGTGAGAGGCACTGTCCGAGCCTGATATTTCATCAGCACTGTAGTATTCCCCACTATCATCATCCTTAGTTGCACCAACATTCTGCATTTTTTTCTTAGATATAGGCACAACTTCCCATTGATTTGTTTTTCTCTTGATTGTTGGGACTTTGAAAATTGTCTCATCATCTTGAAACTTTTCCGTAACACTTTATAATAACTGCACGCTATGAATCATTAGTTAAGCATTAGTAAATAGTCAATTCATCATTTATAAAGCATTTATAGACATTAGTAAGCAGTTTACAAATACAACTGTAAATGCTTTGTTCTTGATTTATAACTTAATTTAGAAATGATAAATTGATCTTATAGTAACTATTTGTATATTTGTAGATGTATATATGTACATTTAAATAGTTTATTAATCATTTACTTACACTTTCTAAATTATCTTATGAACCACTGACAACTCCTTAATAACTGGTTTGTAAATGTAATTAATTTAGAAATGATAAATTGATCATTAATAAAGTATAAAAATACAATTATTAAACACATTATAGATATGCTCATAAATAAAGAACAAATATTTTACAGTTGAATTTATAAATTGCTTATTAATGTCTATTAATGCTTTATAAATAATGAATTAACTATTTACTAATGCTTAATGATTCATAGTGTGAGTTATTATAATGTTACCAAAGCATCTTGGAGAAAAGATTTCATGAAATTTGTTAAATCTGGTCAGTGTTAATGTTACGTTAAAGTAATGAAAACTGATCCACAGTTTAGTCTACATTGATGCATATTATGAAATTTTTAGAAAATATACTCTCAGTATTTACAGTAGAAATGTGTAGAAATTATTGTGGTTGATGCAGATTGATGTTGTGTTTAATTCTAATAGCCAGGGCTAGTTTGTGATTGTATGATTTAACAAATAATGGTCCATGGTTTTTACTTCTGTTTATATTAATTCTATAAAAATTAAGAGTGCATATTGGCATTTTAATTGTGCTTTTATTGAAGACTTTAATAATAAGAAATGTTTTAGGTTTCTTTGGGGGGAAATGGAGATTGCAAAAAGAAAATTTTATTTCATTACAACAATGGTGGGATGCTGGAAAGCTTCAAATAGAACAGTTTTGTAATCACTATGCTTTCAATGTACATTGCAAGAACTATACAAAATTTAAAAATCGAAATTGTGGGGCTTCAGAATGTATGTGGGTCCATAGAAAATCAAAATCAATTTAAGGCACTGAAAAATAAAAAAGCAATTTTGGCTGATCCAAAGTCGGTTAATTCATTGTTTAAGATCTGATGATGGAAAAGAACTTGATAAACTTGATGAAACTGCTGATATACGCAGAAGAGCAGCTAAGTTTTATGTGAGCATAAAGAAGATAATTTATTGGCACAACAATTTTATAAAGATCTTCCTCAGGTGCCTAAAAAAGCTTTTGAAGAATTAGTGAAACCTTTGTTAGAGGATTTCTATGTTTCCTTACAAAGCTTAAAAATGGTAAGGCACCAGGAATTGATGGATTACCTGTTGATTTTTATAACTATTGGGAGTTTTTGGGAGAAGATTTGCTCGAAGTTGTGAATGACAGCCTGAATGAAAGAAAGCTGCAACAGAGCTGTAGGAGGGCAGTTTTAACCCTGCTCCCTAAAAAAGGTGATTTAAAGGAAAGGCATTATCATGTGCTGATTATAAAATTTTATCTAGGACTTTGGCTAATCGGCTGAAAGAGGTGATGGGAATCATTATTAGAGATGTTTTAGAGTTTTCTAGGCTTTTTGGCCTAAAGTTTCACTGGACAAAAAGCATTTGACTTGGTGGAACATTATTACTTATGGGATACTTTTAAAGCTTTTGGTTTTCCTAGTTTTATAGACATGATAAAGATCCTTTATGAGGATATTGAAAGCATACTGAAGATCAATGATGGCTTGAGTGCACTGTTGGAAGAGGAATTAGACAAGGATGTTCAATGTCTGGTATGTTATATTCAATTGCGTTGGAACCTTTTTTAAGTCAACTAAAGGAGGTTTCAAATATGATAGTGTTTTTACTGTAAAGATGTTAGCGTATGCTGATGATGTAATAGTTTTAGTTAATGATCAACAAGGAACTGTTGAAAATTGTAACAGAAATTGTTGAACATTTTGGTCAAATTTCCTCTTCAAAAGTTAACTGGTCAAAGAGTTTAGCATTTTTAATAGATGATTGGAAGGCTGAAAAAACAGCTTCACCTGGTGAAATGTTATGGGCAAAGGGAGGTTTTAAATATTTTATTTTTAGGTGATGAGGCAACAATGCAAACAAATTGGGAAAATGTTATCGAAAAAGTTCAAGGAAGATTGGGGAGTTGGAAATGGCTTTTAACAAAAATATATTTTAGAGAGAGAATCCTTGTAATTAACAATTTAGTGGCATGTTATGGCACCGCCTAGCAGTATTAGAACCTCCAGTGGGCTTGTTAGAGAAGATTCAAACTTCTCTTGTTAATTTTTTTGGGGATAAATTACATTGGCTTCCAAAGAGTGTGTTGACAAATAAAGCTTTTAAACTTCTAAGTGTGGTTGGAAAGTTAGGATTAAAGAAATAATTATTTTAGAGAAATTGTTAAAAAAAAAAAAAAAAAAGATTTTAAAGAAATTTCACGTTTTTATGAAGGTGTTCAAAAATCATGGAGTTTGATGAAAATAACAAGGTCTACTGATGGAAAATCTTTGCATTGGTTAATGGTAGAACCATTGATTAATGGATCTTGTTTGAATTTGTCCTGTGAAATAGTGCCATGGTTTGAACAAAAACCGAAGAACGAGAAGATTATAACAATGAAGGATTTGGTGGAAGTGACTGGATGGAATTTTTTGAGTAATACTGTTGCATTGACTCAAAGACTTGAACTTTGGTCCGGAAGTGTAGTTGGACAGATGTTGGAAAAATGTCAAGGCTCTTTATCCGAAGAAGCTCCTTTATGACTTTTAAAAAGAAGGCCAAATGCTAAAGACTTGTTTCCAGACATGATTTCTCCAGATTTGCCAGATACAGATATAGATATTAACTGTCCTTTAACAGTGTCAAAAAAATTGGAAAGACCAAAATATTAAGTTTATTGGTGGAAAAACCTTGTATAAACTGTGTAAAAGTGTTGAATATAAACCAGTTGATACATCGTTCTGATAATCCTTGGCGATGTCATTTAAGTGTGGATTCTAGTTTTAAACCAATGTGAGGTACTGTACACTGTACAAGCCACTATTGACAAAGTTTACTGGAGGTTAGCAATGGAGAAGCTTGCATGGCATTGTTGTTGTTTAATTTCTATTCTTAATCCACTAGTAAAAGACAGCTGTATTTTTTGTAAGTATGTTTTCAGTGGTGTACCGTTACATAATGTACCGTTATGTTTTTATTACCTTAGAATGAGCCATTTCTATCTACATACACTGTGGGTCCCCTTACAGTGAAGTCACCATTTTGCGCCGCCATATTTCTACAGTAGCCCTAAACGGACAAACTTCTCTACAGAGCGCTAGTCTCTCTCTGAAGACGACATTTTTGTCCGTTGTCTGTCACCGTAGCTTCTCTATGTGCTTGGAAAGGGAGGGGTGAGCGGTGGGCGATTGCAATTCACAACCTCACCGCTAGATGCCGCTAAAATTTACACAATGCACCTTTAAACCAGATTTTTCTTTATTTTATCTTATTTTATTTTATATGAAAAATGTATTGGACTTTGAAAAGATGTGGACTTATGGAGATGTACTTTGTAAGGTTGAAAGTATTTTTTTACTATTTGCTGATGAATTGAGATGAAGTAATATGTAAAAATGCCTGTCTGTATGATTACTGTATAGTAAAGTTTTTCTAAAAAAATCTCTCTCTCTCACTGTCTTTCTCTAATTAATATAGAAAATGTAGATGTACAAATGTATTACAGTACATGTACATTAGGACCTTTTGCATTGCAGTACAAATTAAAGCTGCAAGCAGCGATGAAAGGGCCCTCGCACCCGGGAGCACCGCCACCCGGTGGCCTCAGGAAAACAGCGAATAGTGGGCGACATGCATTTAAGTGGGTAAATATAGGAGAAATATGGCAAAGTCACTTCAATGCGCCACACTTCCTGCTGCCAGCAGGTGGCGCTTTGACTATAACCGAAAATTGGCATGTAGATGTCTTCAGGCCTGGACTATTCAAACGTGTGAAGTTTGGGGCAGATCGGACACTGTATGCCTGAGTTACAACAACTTCCTGTTTTGTGGCGTAAATCGCATACATTAGCACTTAGCCAAGTTTTGCTTGATTTAATGTGTTTCTAGCATGTTTGGGACTTGAAGGCATATTTAAATGTGTTTCTGGGAGGGAATTACAGTGTAAAGCATGCCATTTCCTGTTGCCAGCAGGTGGCGCTATGACTAACTAATATTGGCATGTAGATGTCTTCAGGCCAGGACTCTTATCAAACTGAAGTTTGGGGCAGATCAGACATTGTGTGCCTGACTTACAACAGCTTCCTGTGTCATGGCGAAACATCTTTTTTGTCAGGCCGCCACGGACACGCCCTTCAGCGAAAACTCAAGATCTTCACAATTTAACATCACCAAGGCCTTAAGATTAGACTGACCAAACATGATGTTGATCTGGTTAAATCTCAATGAGGATACTCATCACAGCGTAAAACATGGTCTTTTCTGTTGCCCACAGGTGGCGCTATGCCTGTAACTGAATATTGGCATGTAGATGTCTTCAGGCCAGGACTCTAATAATACATGTGAAGTTTGGGGCAGATCGGAAATTGTATGTCCGAGTTACAACAACTTCCTGTTTCATGGCGAAACATCGAAATTTGTCAGGCCGCCACAGACATGCCCTTCAGGGAAAACTCAAGATCTTCACAATTTAACATCACAAAGGCCTTTAGATTAGACTGTGCAAATATGATGTTGATCTGATTAAATCTCTAGGAGGAGTTTGTTAAAGTACAGCGTCTGGAAATGGCAAAATTTGCAACAGTTTTGCAAAGAAAATTCAAAATATTTCACTTCCTGTTGGTTTTCAGATTTCATACCAGTAGGTATTGGGCTGTTACATGTGTGTACTGAATTTCACACCTGTACGTGAAACGTAGCAGGAGGGGCACTTCGTTGAAATGTTGTAGGTGGCGCTATCGAGCCATTTTGCCACGCCTAATTCTGAAACCCATATCAGACGTAAATTTTCACCACTTTTGACGCGTGTGCAAAGTTTCATGAGTTTTCGAGCATGTTTAGGCCATCAAAAATGTGATTCATTTGGGAGAAGAATAATAATAGGCTGAGCAATTCCAATAGGGTCTTCACACCATCGGTGCTCGGGCCCTAATTAATGAAACTACTCACTCAGAACACATAAAAGGCGCTCATTGTTGCCACCTACTGTAGTAAATTTGTACAACGGACAAATTGTAACTGCTTGTATTGGAAATAATCTTATTTGTGAACAGATTCAAAGCACTCAAGTCACTGGGATGAATCCAAATTCTACAAAATAACTAAAAAAAAAAACTAAAAAGGCTTGGATAGTCTATTGTACCAAGTTTTGTTCTCAATTATTTTCTTCTTGGTTTGCTGCCTATGGTCCAGTTGTCTTGGTCAGCACCCTGGGCTACATTAAAAAGTAAACAGTACATTATGTATTTCATAAGGATTGTTGTTGTGTGGTTTGGAATGTATCGTACCATATATGTGTCTGCATTTACAAATATGTTTGGAAACATTATTGAAAACATGATTACTTAATAGTTGAAGTTATACATATATGCAATATTTTGGAGACAAATTATTACTCTAACTTTTTACTTGCGGGTAGAGTCTGAAAACTCCTTCAGCAGGGGATTATGGGTTATTTGATAAGTATGGACAAAATCATCCAGTCGTGTGAGGTGGCGTCTTTTAAAGAGCAAATTTTTCAGGTCCCACTGGCTTTTCTCCATAATGCCTTTGCATTTTGTTGTCATTGGTATAATTCTAAAAAACAAAATGTACAAAACCTACATTGCTGTTTTGTCCCAAATATCTTGAAAGACATTGGATTTGTTTGAATACTTGTATTTCAGCCCATTATTTTTTTTTTTTTAGGAATTTTGGTGTTTTCATGACATTGCTAAGAAATGTTTATCACAAACGAGCAATGTAATTAACAACAATTTGTTAATTACATTGCTCGTTTGTGATAAACATTTGTTCTGCTAGGCCAGGGATTGTCAGCTCTGGCCCTCAAGATCCACTTTCCTGCAGAGTTTAGCTCCAACAAACACACCTGAACAGGCTAATAAATGGTCTTCAGGAATACCGGAAAAGTGCAGGCAGGGGAGTTTGATCTGGGTTGGAGCTAAATCCTGCAGGAAAGTGGATCTTGAGGGACAAGATGGGTCAAATAGGTTAATCTTGACCCAGTCCTGCACATCAAGCTCCACCCATTGGCTCTGCAATGAGCATTCATTGCAAAGTGTCCCATATATAAGCTGTAAAAATGACAGATAAACAACTTGACATGGCACTTATTGTAACATAAATAGTGCACTCACCCAGCATTAGTGCAGACTAGAGAGGGGCATGAGGCAAGAAGTACTGGACATGACTGGACATGAATGTGGCAGAATGGTATTCATTTGGCTCCCCCTCATCATATATAGATGCCTCTGCAATGATGTGTTCAAAGTGCCTCTGAAAAGGTGTTGGGTCCCATGTCGAACTGACAATTGATTACATTGCTGTCCATGTTAAAAGTTCATGTGTTTATTTTTAAAATATCATTATCTTTTCTTATGTTGGGTAGCTCTTTGAAATCAATAATTGTTTTTATTTATAATATTTTTCATAACTAGTAATTATTATTGTCTCTCTTTGTGCTGATAGTTCCACATAAATCCACAGAGAGAGAGAGAGAGAGAGAGAGAGAGAGAGAGAGAGAGAGAGAGAGAGAGAGAGAGAGAGAGAGAGAGAGAAAGCTTATGGTTTGCAGCTGCAGCAGTCCAATGAAGAATTTAGTCCATTAATGAGAATTAATGGACTAAATTCTTCATTGGACTGCTGAAGCTGTTGCCAAGCTGATTTGTTTCCTTTTCATTTGAAAAGGTAAAATTTGTGTTTTTAAAATGTTTCACAGAAAACATTACATTTTTTATATATATATATATATATATATATACACATACACTCACCTAAAGGATTATTAGGAACACCATACTAATACTGTGTTTGACCCCCTTTCGCCTTCAGAACTGCCTTAATTCCACGTGGCATTGATTCAACAAGGTGCTGAAAGCATTCTTTAGAAATGTTGGCCCATATTGATAGGATAGCATCTTGCAGTTGATGGAGATTTGTGGGATGCACATCCAGGGCACGAAGCTCCCGTTCCACCACATCCCAAAGATGCTCTATTGGGTTGAGATCTGGTGACTGTGGGGGCCATTTTAGTACAGTGAACTCATTGTCATGTTCAAGAAACCAATTTGAAATGATTCGAGCTTTGTGACATGGTGCATTATCCTGCTGGAAGTAGCCATCAGAGGATGGGTACATGGTGGTCATAAAGGGATGGACATGGTCAGAAACAATGCTCAGGTAGGCCGTGGCATTTAAACGATGCCCAATTGGCACTAAGGGGCCTAAAGTGTGCCAAGAAAACATCCCCCACACCATTACACCACCACCACCAGCCTGCACAGTGGTAACAAGGCATGATGGATCCATGTTCTCATTCTGTTTACGCCAAATTCTGACTCTACCATCTGAATGTCTCAACAGAAATCGAGACTCATCAGACCAGGCAACATTTTTCCAGTCTTCAACTGTCCAATTTTGGTGAGCTCGTGCAAATTGTAGCCTCTTTTTCCTATTTGTAGTGGAGATGAGTGGTACCCGGTGGGGTCTTCTGCTGTTGTAGCCCATCCGCCTCAAGGTTGTGCGTGTTGTGGCTTCACAAATGCTTTGCTGCATACCTCGGTTGTAACGAGTGGTTATTTCAGTCAAAGTTCCTCTTCTATCAGCTTGAATTAGTCAGCCCATTCTCCTCTGACCTCTAGCATCAACAAGGCATTTTCGCCCACAGGACTGCCGCATACTGGATGTTTTTCCCTTTTCACACCATTCTTTGTAAACTCTAGAAATGGTTGTGCGTGAAAATCCCAGTAACTGAGCAGATTGTGAAATACTCAGACCGGCCCGTCTGGCACCAACAACCATGCCACGCTCAAAATTGCTTAAATCACCTTTCTTTCCCGTTCTGACATTCAGTTTGGAGTTCAGGAGATTGTCTTGACCAGGACCACACCCCTAAATGCATTGAAGCAACTGCCATGTGATTGGTTGATTAGATAATTGCATTAATGAGAAATTGAACAGGTGTTCCTAATAATCCTTTAGGTGAGTGTATACACAGTGGGGAGAACAAGTATTTGATACACTGCCGATTTTGCAGGTTTGCCCACTTAGAAAGCATGTAGAAAAAAAAAATCCAGAAAATCACATTGTATGATTAAGTAATTAATTTGCATTTTATTGCATGACATAAGTATTTGATACATCAGAAAAGCAGAACTTAATATTTGGTACAGAAACCTTTGTTTGCAATTACAGAGATCATACGTTTCCTGTAGTTCTTGACCAGGTTTGCACACACTGCAGCAGGGATTTTGGCCCACTCCTCCATACAGACCTTCTCCAGATCCTTCAGGTTTCAGGGCTGTCGCTGGGCAATACATACTTTCAGCTCCCTCCAAAGATTTTCTATTGGGTTCAGGTCTGGAGACTGGCTAGGCCACTCCAGGACCTTGAGATGCTTCTTACAGAGCCACTCCTTAGTTGCCCTGGCTGTGTGTTTCGGGTCGTTGTCATGCTGGAAGACCCAGCCACGACCCATCTTCAATGCTCTTACTGAGGGAAGGAGGTTGTTGGCCAAGATCTCGCGATACATGGCCCCATTCATCCTCCCCTCAATACGGTGCAGTCGTCCTGTCCCCTTTGCAGAAAAGCATCCCCAAAGAATGATGTTTCCACCTCCATGCTTCACGGTTGGGATGGTGTTCTTGGGGTTGTACTCATCCTTCTTCTTCCTCTAAACACGGCGAGTGGAGTTTAGACCAAAAAGCTCTATTTTTGTCTCATCAGACCACATGACCTTCTCCCATTCCTCCTCTGGATCATCCAGATGGTCATTGGCAAACTTCAGACGGGCCTGGACATGCGCTGGCTTGAGCAGGGGGACCTTGCGTGCGCTGCAGGATTTTAATCCATGATGGCGTAGTGTATTACTAATGGTTTTCTTTGAGACTGTGGTCCCAGCTCTCTTCAGGTCATTGACCAGGTCCTGCCGTGTAGTTCTGGGCTGATCCCTCATCTTCCTCATGATCATTGATGCCCCACAAGGTGAGATCTTGCATGGTGTCCCAGACTGAGGGAGATTAACCGTCATCTTAAACTTCTTCCATTTTCTAATAATTGCGCCAACAGTTGTTGCCTTCTCACCAAGCTGCTTGCCTATTGTCCTGTAGCCCATCCCAGCCTTGTGCAGGTCTACAGTTTTATCCCTGATGTCCTTACACAGCTCTCTGGTCTTGGCCATTGTGGAGAGGTTGGAGTCTGTTTGATTGAGTGTGTGGACAGGTGTCTTTTATACAGGTAACGAGTTCAAACAGGTGCAGTTAATACAGGTAATGAGTGGAGAACAGGAGGGCTTCTTAAAGAAAAACTAACAGGTATGTGAGAGCCAGAATTCGTACTGGTTGGTAGGTGATCAAATACTTATGTCATGCAATAAAATGCAAATTAATTATTTAAAAATTATACAATGTGATTTTCTGGATTTTTGTTCTAGATTCCGTCTCTCACAGTTGAAGTGTACCTATGATAAAAATTACAGATCTCTACATGCTTTGTAAGTAGGAAAACCTGCAAAATCGGCAGTGTATCAAATACTTGTTCTCCCCACTGTATATATATATAAAATATATAGCAGGTGTATTAATGCACACTTACTGTTTCTTACAGAAGACATTGGCATTCTTCATTACATGGCTCAAGCAATGGTGCAGAATTGGCATCTTCAGTTCCTCATCCTTCAACTTTCCAGTGACTACTTCAAAGTAGATTTGGAGCAACTGGCCCAGAGATACTTTGCAGAAACTATAGGCAGCAGCTTGAAGTAGAATGAGGGACCCATCACACATGATTATTACTGGTCTCCTCTGTGATGTTTTTGTGATGTTTGGACCCCTTGATCTTGACATGGTGTGTGTGGGTGGGTAAGTGGGTGTGTGTGTGTGTGTGTGTGTGTGTGTGTGTGTGTTAAATATCTGTCCTCCTAGACATAATTTTTGTTCTATGGGTATATTTTGGATATACAATCAAAATTTAATATGCAGTTATTATGTATAAATATTTCAAAAAGCATCTCAGCATCTCAGAGACTTTTATACCATTGGGTAAAAACTTTCTAAATAAAAGTGTTGTAGTCATGGAAGCACTAACCTTCTTTGTGGGAGAAATGCTTCTAGATGGCTTCTAGATAATACAATGTACAAATAACCAATAATGACGACAAAATAAATATCAGATATGAAAATAATCACAACAATATGAACAACAACTTTTTCAACAACATGTTAAAATCATGACAAAGTATTGACCTTGGGAGATGGGGCACCAGTCACTGTACTGTCTCTGGCAGCATTGCTATCTTGTGCTGAGCAGGTAATCGGTGAAGGTTCCTGGAAAATCAAAATAGAACATAGGGGCAAACAAAACTTAGATTGACAAGTACTTACATTATAGACAATTGAAAAAAAGAGTCAACTACACAATCAACTTGTTAAGGTCACAGAGCATTTAAAACTATTAAAAATTAGTCAAGTCAAGTCACCTTTATTTATATAATGCTTTTTACAATGCAGATTGTTTCAAAGTAGCTTCACAGTGTTAAAAGGAAAATAATGCAACAAAATTTTATTCGGCTGTACAGCCGCTCTTATCATATAGTTTCAATGCAGGCAGATCAGTAATATAGTTGAATATTTAGTGTCCCCAACTAAGCAAGCCAAAAGCCAAAGGCAAAAGAGGCGACGGTGGCAAGGAACCCAAACTCCATCAGGTGTAATGGAGAAAAAAAACAGTCGGGGTGCCAGTTCTCATCTGGCCAACGAACAAACAGTGTATGATTATGATTCAGGCAAACGTTAAAAGTCAGAAGTCAGATTAGATCGGACATTTAGAATATTTGTCCAGTTCCATCTGGTTGAAGATCAGAGTCATCACGCCGGAGATGGGTTTGTTGAGGATCAGTGCCACTGGATGTCGTGTCGATGAGGCCTTCACAGAGGAGCATCTAGTTGACACGGTCTCTGCAGACACTTCAGGGATGCGTTGGTCGTGTCTACTGTCTAGGCGCAGGTCCACCATCTAATCTGGATATGGCCTGGATCCGGCTGACTACAGTAATCTCGGGATAAACAGAGAGACTAATATTAGCGTAGATGCCATTCTTCTTATGATGTAACGAGTACATCAGGTGTTACTTAAACCAAACCATCTGTGATGGTGAAATGCAAACGAAAGTATCTCTTTCTTCATTACTCAAATCACTTTCAGATGCCTGTGCAGAGCTGTCTAGTGAAGTTGTAAATGTAAAAAGTAAAGGAACAAAAACAAGAACATTAAATTAAAACTACATTACAATTAAAACTGAACATTACAATAAGACTGTGAAAATAATGAAATATCCTAACACTCGTACTGGACTGTAATTTGTTCACTTCAGCAAAAATTTGTTATTTCCCAACACAGTAAGTGTAATATAATATATTTTTAGAATACAATTTAACGTATTATGTTATCTTAATCTTATTAATAGTCAATTTTAATTGTATTATTTTGTAAATGTTTACGTTGTAATTCTATAAACACTGTAACTGGTTATTCATATTAAAAGTGCATGTGCTGTTCTTTTATTAACTGCAAGTGTGCAAGACATGCATTTTTAAGTCCAATCCTGTTTGTTGGGGTATTTGGAATTTGCAAGCCTTTGCAAAGATTCTCCCAAGTGCCACTGGAGAGATATCTGTTCCGGATCCATATGTTTGTAAAGCATGTTGTATATCTTTCAAGTTAAGCTCGATTTTGCGACGCTGGATGTGGGGAGAAAAAATACATGTTTTATTACTCCCCATAAGTATGAGTCTTACAAAGAGCAAATAGAATAAATGAACAAATGATAATTTAACAACATTCAGCGAACTATCAACATATGAGTTTTTTCACATCCATTGTAAATGAACTGATATATTGTATACAGTGGCCATATATAATTGGACTCTTAAGCCACATTGAAAAAAGGAATTACTGTGTTTGCATTATATTTAAAACGATTAAAAAGAGTGCCATGAATTTTCAAGGAATACAGCACAAGCAAACTTTTCAATCCAAAAAAGTCACCAAGTGAAGAACATAGGATTTGCAACTATGAATAACGGACCACATTGTTCAAAATAAAGGCCATTGTCAAAGAAAAAAGATTATCACTTTATGAAACCTGTTCTTTTTAATGTAATAAACTACACAGGTGACTGTTATGACTACACAGGCACCAATGTTATAGCAAACTTAAGGAGAACTGATCTGAATATGCAATATTTGTGAATAAGCACCTGGAGAACAGCTGGTTAACAATAATTTAAAGAATGGCTCAGACAAATACACTTAATTCAGAGAAAACTTACAGCATCATTTGTTTGAAGATGTTACTAAGTTTGATATTTAGTACAATAACACTGTGGAATTCATACGTTTTAAAATGTGATATTACAATAAATGTTCAAAAGTCTCTCAATACAGTTTGTGGCCCCTGGCTTTGAAAATATAAAAAGGAAGGCTTACCTTTCCAATGTTGAAAATAAATATGTTCTGTGAAGGTAGAAAACAAATATTCAACATTATCGTCATTTCAACCTAACATGTTGCTACTGGCCAATTGTTTCAATGAGTAATCCCCTGAGGTGGCATTATTGTTCCCTTTCAGTCGGTCACGTTCGACGTACGTCGGAACTGACCGACGAATTGGGGATCATTTTCAGAGACCAATCTACTTCGAGTGTATAAAAACGAGCCAATAACGTTGGCATGCGGTCCACGCACCGCCCCGCAGCGCAGGTATAAATACGGAAGTGGAATACCGCATCCTCGCTTTCAACTTCGGAGCCGAACGGTTTGCAGTTCAAGCTGTTGCTGTTTCTACAAAGAGTGTTTTGTTACGAGCCTTTTGAGGAAGATCGCTGTCTTACCTGGTGCTGGCGTGACGGTGCGATTCAGCGAGTGGCCGCTGCAACGTGCACTGTTCCTGTGTTGGTTGGCTGGGCGTTTCCGTTTGTTGAGTGCTCACACGCGGGCTTGCATTATCGGACCGCTGTGAGCCGCGGCACTCTCCCTGAGTGCCTCAGCACTCCTAAAAGAGCATTTCCCTTCCTAAAAGAGCAACACGGTTTGACCCTGCGTCTTTTTCAAGATGTCATTCAAACCGTGTGTTTCTGGATGCCGTCGTTTTCTGTCCCCAGTTGACGGTCATGATCGCTGTCTCACGTGTTTGGGCGTTCAGCACGCTGAGGCGGCGTTCGTGAATGACTCATGTTCCCACTGCGGGAACATGACCATCGCAGTTCTACGGTCTAGGCTCGAATACCTTAAAAGGGGTGGAGTCCCATTGCGCATCCCCCGATCTAGTGGTCCTCCCGCTGCAAAGCAGAGGGCTGCTACTTTGGCTGATGCCTTTGGTGGAGACCTGAGGGTAACGAACTGTGAGGGCTTCCCCGACGGGCCAACAAGCCCCTTGGGCCCCTCCCCCCTCTGCTGCGCCGGTGGAGCTTCCGGAAGAGCGGCCCGGTCCTTCCCATGGGGGGCCGGCCGTCCATTTCGGGGCTCCGGCTGAGGATATGATCTCGATAGCTGCATCGGAGGACGAGCTAATGGGCTCTGGAGATGAGGATTTGGCTGCGTTGCCCCCTTCGGGTGTGGTAGCGTTGCCCGAGTCAGATCCAGAACTTACGGCTATGCTTTCCCGGGCTGCTGCGAGTGTCGGGCTCGAGTGGAACCCTCCACCGTGTCCCGAACCCTCGCGGCTGGATGATTGGTTTCTCAGGACAGCCCGTGCTGGTTCTCCGGAGGAGGACCGGGGGGCCAACATCACTCTGCCGCTGGCTCTTCGGAGTGCAGCGGTACCCACATTGTCAATAAAGAGCAGTTTCCGTTGTCCTCGAGATTGGTTTGCAGCGATCGACGTGAAGTACGCGTACTTTCATGTCTCTATCCTTCCTCGACACAGACCATTCCTACACTTCGCGTTCGAGGGGAGGGCATATCAGTACAAATTCTTGCCCTTCGGGCTGTCCCTGTCGCCTCGCGTCTTCACAAAAGTCGCAGAGGCAGCCATTATTCCGCTTAGAGAACGCGGCGTTCGCATCCTCAACTATCTCGAAGACTGGCTCATACTTGCCCAGTCTCGGGAACAGTTGTGCGAACACAGGGACCTGGTGCTCCGTCACCTCAGCCTGTTGGGCCTTCGGGTCAACCGAGAGAAGAGCAAACTCTGTCCCACACAGAGGATCTCTTATCTCGGCATAAGACCTCGGCATCCAACCGGACCTGGTTCCCCGAACTCACACTCCTCTCGACAGCCCCTCCCTGGCCAAATTCCCCTGAGGAAGGACCTGCTTTCTCAGGGATGGGGCACTCTATGGCACCCGCGTCCAGACCTCTGGAAACTCCATGTCTGGTCCCTGGACGGGACGCGGAGGTTCTAGGTGGCCTGCCACAAGCGGTGGCAGACACCATCGCTTCTGCTAGAGCCCCCTCTACGAGGCGCCTCTATACCCTGAAGTGGAACCTGTTTGTTGAGTGGTGCTCTTCCCGCCGGGAAGACCCCCGAAGGTGTTCGGTTAGTGACGTGCTTTCTTTCCTGCAAGATGGGCTGGAGCAAAGGCTGTCTCCCTCCACCCTCAAAGTGTTTGTCACAGCAATAGCGGCGTATCACGACGCAGTTGAAGGTAAGTCCTTAGGGAAGCACGACCTAATCGTCAGTTTCCTCAGAGGTGCGAGGAGGCTAAATCCTCCTCGTCCACACTCGATACCCTCTTGGTATTTAACTCTGGTGCTCAGAGCACTTCAGAGCCCTCCCTTTGAGCCTTTGCAGTCTGTAGAGTTAAAAATTCTGCCCATAAAGACAGTACTCCTGACTGCATTGGCCACCATCAAGAGGGTAGGGGACCTGCACGCACTTTCGGTCAACGAATCGTGCCTAGAGTTCGGGCCGGCCAACTCTCACGTCGTCCTGAGACCCGGATACGTGCCCAAGGTTCCCACCACTCCCTTCCGGGACCAGGTGGTGAACCTGCAAGCGCTGCCCTCGGAGGAGGCAGACCCAGCCCTGGCTTTGTTATGTTCCGTCTGCGCTCTTCGCGCTTACGTTGACCGGACTCAAAGCTTTAGGACCTCAGAGCAGCTCTTCGTCTGTTACGGAGGCCAGCAGAAGGGAAAGGCTGTCTCCAAGCAGAGGTTAGCCCACTGGATAGTGGATGCTATCGTCTCAGCATACCAATCGCAAGACGTGCCTTGCCCATTCGGGTTGCAAGCACACTCAACCAGGAGTGTGGCTTCCTCCTGGGCGCTGGCTCAAGGCGCCTTGCTGACAGATATATGTAGAGCTGCGGGCTGGGCGACACCTAACACGTTCACTAGATTTTATAGCCTCCGTGTAGAGTCGGTTTCTGCCCGTGTACTCGCCCCCAGTGGCCGGTAGGCGCGAACTGCCCGTTCTTGTGTCGGCTTGCAACGCCACTCCCGCCCGCTGGGCCGGATACGTGCGTCTATTGTCTCCAGTTGTGTTCCCCAGAAATGGCTAACCCTGTCGAGTTCCTCCGTCACCACTGCGGTGTCAGACGTTGCGGCCGTCTGACGCCAGGCCTGCACCCGTATGCTTGTGGAACGTGTGTGTAGGCTGGGTTCCATATGTAGCGGTCCCTACGGCGACCCCATATGTGTATTCTCCACGGTACCCGCTACCCTACTCGGCTAGCCCCGTGTCTTTCCCTTGACAGAGCTCGCACTGGTGGTGTTCTTTCCCCCCTGGGACCAGGTTGGATCCACCCCAGAGACTGCCATATGTTGCACTACCCTGCTAGGTTAGTCCTTATGAGTATTCCACCTCTCCTCCCCTGGAGGACGTGGCTCGCAGCATTCCATCTCCCTGAGACAGGCACGCTTTCCCAGCGTTATCCAATAGTCACACTGAGTGGGTCTTGCAGAAACAGCAGTGACGGACCTTCCCTGCTTGGAGCCCTGACTCCTGCTCCAACCTAGGAGCACTCCAGCGAGCTCAAGCAGGGCGCTGGAAGGGCCAGCCTCCCTGGCGTGTTGGTAGGGATCCCCAATTCGTCGGTCAGTTCCGACGTACGTCGAACGTGACTGACTGAAAGGGAACGTCTCGGTTACGTATGTAACCCTCGCTCCCTGAAGGAGGGAACGGAGACGTTCGTCCCGTTGCCAGGTGCTGTGCTTCCGCTGAAGGGCCGAGTCACTTTTTCGGCTCCTCAGTTGGAAAAGCAAGGATGCGGTATTCCACTTCCATATTTATACCCACGCTGCGGGACGGTGCGTGGACCGCATGCCAACGTTATTGGCTTGTTTTTATACACGATGTAGATTGGTCTCTGAAAATGATCCCCAATTCGTCGGTCAGTTCCGACGTACGTCTCCGTTCCCTCCTTCAGGGAACGAGGGTTACATACGTAACCGAGACGTTACCTCACAAGACTGTATGGACGAAGTCATAATTTGGTTATATACTGTAGGTTTATTCGTATTGGCATTTTTAAGTTAGCAATTTAATGATTATGAACACAAATTAAGCATGATAAATCAAAGTTTTATTTTATTAATATACCATCTATGAAACAACAAAAGTTGCACAGAGATATGTATGATTACAATACAAAATTATTATGATGGCTACTGTTATTCGTAGGCCTATTGAAAGTAGCAATTAAATTAATAAATGTATTAATAATTTTTATATCTATGAATTAGTCTAATAATATTTTTTAAATAATTTTATTAATTTAATCATTTTAAATAATTGATATTATCATTTTCCAAAGTAATGTGCACATGTCGTAAAAGTGCACGTATAACGAAAATGTTTGTACAATCACTCCATCTCTCAACGCAGGGGTTCGCAATCACTCGTTTAATTTCATTGACTCCTTGCTGCTGCGAGCTGTTGCGTAATGACAAACTTGTAATTATTAAATAATGCCACTCATTATTATATTATTATGGACAATGTATGAGCTCAAAAATATAAATCAATGCAGATTTAAATTAAAAAATGTATTTATTGTTGTTGTTGTTTCAAGACTTAAACTACAGGCTGAACTGTTTGTTGCATAGTCTGCAAATTTACCACCACGTTCCCGGGCGCTGTCCCTTCAGCTTATGACTAAATAAGTAAATCACCTCAGATTTGTAAAACTGACATATCAATTTTTTTAATTGAAAAAAAGTTGCACTGTTACCCCTCAACTGTTCTGTCGCATTATTTCTGACCCATATTCACTTCTTAGGGGTAATAAAGTAATGCACTCATTAATCAGTAATTGTTAATCATAAATTAGGCCCAAATGTAATTACAGTTGTGGTCAGAATTATTGGCACCCCTGGTAAATATGATCAAAGATAGATGTAAAAATAAATCTGCATCGTTTATCCTTTTTATCTTTTATTAAAAAAATTCACAAAAATCTAACCTTTCATTGAAGTAAAAGAATTGAAAGTGGGGGGTAAATCACATTATGAAATAAATGCTTTTCTCCAAAACACGTTGGCCATAATTATTGGCACCCTTTTATTAAATACTTTTTGCAACCTCCTTTTGCCAAGATAACAGCTCTGAGTCTTCTCCTATAATGCCTGATGAGAGAACACCTGACAAGAGATCAGAGACCATTCCTCCATACAGATTTTCTCCAGATCCTTCAGATTCCCAGCTCCATGTTGGTGGTGCTTCTCTTCAGTTTACCCCACTCATTTTCTATAGGGTTCAGGTCAGGGAACTGGGATGGTCATGGCAGAAGCTTCATTTTGTGCTCAGTGACACATTTGTGTGTTGATTTTGATGTTTGTTTTGGATCAAGGACCTCCAGCTAAAAAATAGGCCCACAACATTAAAGATCCAACGGTATTTTTAACCGTGGGCATGGGGTACTTTTTATCCCTGTTTGCACCAAACCCATCTGGTGGGTTTGCTGCCAAAAAGCTCTTTTTATAGTTTCATCTGACCACAGAACCAGGTCCCTTTGAATTTCCAGTCGTGTCTTACAACCAGGACCTGAAAGTAGCCAATGAGAATTGAGTGATTCATTAGGCAGTTTGAGAGGATGCGACTGCTGTTTCGGAACGTTCATGCGATCGGAAAGAAGATAAGGCCCTTCTCTGACTACGTTTGGATGTGCGAGTAAGTATTAAACTGTTGGTGAGATGGGATGAGATAATGCAACACTGACGTAGGCTACAGTACAATGACAGTTGCACAGATGTGTGTGCGTGTGCATGTTGGGAGTTGGGAACCGGTGAGAAAATGTCCGGTACCTGGTAACTTTACCAGTAATAATAATATTAATTTTGTTCTGCTTAACGGTTCCTGAACGCTGTAACTAACAGCTGCCAGGACCTGTCTACGTGACTAAATCAGCCATCAACACAGCCGCGTGTGATTTGTTTACATACGAGCTGCGGTAGGTCTATATCTGTGGACTCAGATTAGCAGCAGTATGACTGTCTGTGACACGGGAAATCAATGAATAAAAAGATTTTAAAAAATGTATATTCTAAGAGTTATTATTAGCCTACTTATATTGATTTCGTTAATAACTTGACAGCACTTAAATGTGTATTCTTACAAGTTAAAGAACAATGTTTGTGCAATTCCTGTTTTTCACCTTTATGAGGCAAAAATAAAACTGGCTGGTAAAAAGTCACTGTGGCTGGTGGTCAAAAAAAGTTTCAGGCTCTGCTTACAACTGAATATGCTGGAGTTTGTTTCTGGATGATCAAGAAGGATTTTTTTTTAAACCCTCCCAAACAACATGTGGTGATGTAGGGGTTGTTTAATAGATTTTTTTTTTTTAGGCTTTCTGACCCCAAGACTCAACTAATCTCTGTGATTCTCCATCTGTGATCCTTGGAGAGTCTTTGGCCACTCAAACTCTCCTCTAAAAATGTTTTAAATATTAATGGGAATATACTTCAGAGATATTTTACTCATAAAAAATTCTAGGGGTGTCAATAATTGTGGCCAAAGTGTTTTGGAGAAAAACATTTATTTCATAATGTGATTTTGGTACGCAATATATCACTGAGGAAAAAAATATTTGTGGTGTTTTTCCTGCTTAAAATTGAACACTATAACAATATCAATACAAATTTTCATATTTTTTTAAACTTATTTATTTTTTTAAAGTTTGTTGCCTCAAGGCAACATTGTACCATAATGGACAAATTGAAACATTTGACATTTTCATGTAGAAAAAAGAAATATATTTATGAAAAACATCAATTTCTTTAACCAGACGCATTAAAAACTGGATAAATGTGTTTTTCAACTATTACAAATTTCATATTTAATAAAAAGTAACATTTCAAATTCAGCTGTTGCTCTCAGGCAACATTGTACCATCGTGGAACACAAGTATCACCAAACCATATCAAGTTATCATATCCATCTTCATCCTCATCTCCATCTTCGATCTCACCCTCACTCTCTCCCTGCCGGATTGTCACTATGACCTCATCTTCCTCATTACAGTATGACACCTCATCCTCACTCTCATCAACTGGCAGTTGTGTTTTATACCTTTTTTAAGTGCTATAGAAAATGTGCAGATCATAATATGTGCAGTTATAGTAGGTGAATTGCTGTTCTTATAAATGCATTACAAAATCATGCAAAAATGCAAATATATTTAGATCATTCTAGCTCTTTTCCTTACAAATATACTATATTTGTATCCAACCTAGTATGTCTGGTATGGCCTTATGCGATTCCATTATGGTACAATGTTGCCTTGCGGCAACACACAGTTTTTTGTTATTTACTCTAAAACATTTGATGATATCAAATGTTTCAAAGTACTTCTTTACTTACCAGTGAAGGTGACTCATATTTTTTGTGGGTGATTAACTGGACGCAAATTAGTGAAAAATGCACTTTTCAATGGAGAAAATATGGAGCCATGTGACCTGCGCACATGTGCTGAAACAGGACACAAAATGGACCCCTGTGGGTCATGTGACCACTTTTTTGCACTTTCATTAGGCTTGTTCAACTTCATACAGCGATGCGCAGACCAATCGGCGGCTGACTTGAAGCAGTGCATGCCAGTTAGAAATTTTGTCCGACTTGAGGCGACGCTGACGCCACGTGACTCAGGGTTGCCAACTTTTAAGTTCAGGGTGGAGTGAGATTTTTTTATATATATATATATATATATATATATATAAATTATCGATATTATTTATTTATTATAGATATTTATCGAAAAATCGATATTTGAAATATCGATTTCGATCTTGATTCAGTATCAATTCATATGTATAGCATACTGTACATAGGAAAAAATACGTTTGCCTTTTTAGTACTATTTTAAACTTCTCTTGGGTTAAATTATATTTGCTCACATTCATTAATATTCACTTGTGTGTGCTTATATAAGTACCATTAAAAATATTAGGATGTACGTTATTAACGTTTTAAAATTTCACATTTAAAGAAATCTAGTGTTTGATAATGTCTAAATATTTATTCAAATGCAAAACCTAAAAATAAGTAAGCAGTTATGATCTGCAATACTTTTTTGAGCAACTAGACTAGATAGGCCTACATGTATATTTATTAAAGAGCCATACAGGCACCTAGTGGGTAATGGCATTACAAATGAAAATTATTATTTTTCCAGCCACAAAATGACTTTAATTTGCCTCTTTGCATTGGAATTCTCTATTTTAACCTTAATTACTACACTAATTGTAATATAAATAAAAATATTAGAAGAAAAATATTTTAAGTGGTCATTAATGGACCATAATTATTGCACAAATAGCATTTAGTACCAAAAGTTCTCCTCAAAATATTCAATAAATATTATTAAAAAATATAGAACATTTATTTAATTGAAAAATAGTTAAGGTGTATGGTCACACTTGACCACCAATGAGTATGAGTGTGACCAATTAGTAAGGAATGCCTGAGGGCTAAATACAAGAAAAAAAAAAAAAAAACATTAATGTTAACAATGTTGCATCTCCATCACTATCTATAATAATAATATAATAAAGTGATACTGTAAATGTGGTTGACGTAATAATCAGTGCACACTATGCTGTACTGTTTACCAAAAAATTGCTGCAAATACCTGTATAGTGAAGCTGTTGTCTATCCGCTTAAGCCATTCAAATGTATTGACAGCGCTGGTTTACTATTGGGTTTATTTGGAACTATTGAGAGCTCCATGAATCACGTGACCGCGCGCGCCGCCGGGAGATGAAAGCATGTCGCAACTCTGTTTTTCAACGGCTCTGGCTTTAACTTGTTATGCCACATTAAGTGCGCCAAAACGGTATTTATTGTTTGAATTTCGTATTAAAACTTTAAAAAATGTAAAAGCTTAGACTTTGTTTCATATCAAAAGCAGGTTTGGCAATTTGGCGTGAGATTTACTTGGGCAGAGTGAGAGCGTGAGACAGAGCCTGAAAGCATGTGTCTCACGCCAAATGCGTGAGAGTTGGCAACCCTGCGTGACTGTGACGTATGCCATCAAAGTGCCGCGAGAGCGATTCGAGATCAGCCGGCTGGTGCATTCTGCGCAGCTTCTACAGAGCGACTGCACGAGCGCTAATGACGACACAGCTGTTCCACGATTGGCCGGATTCACCGCATGACAGCGTTCACGTGTGTGTTTCGTGTTTACTCTAAAACCTTCAGTTCCACTAATGCTCACAAATCATTTTTTTATAACGGTAAAACCTCTTTTCATGTAGTCGCGATGTTATATTGTCATGTTTATCAAAATAAAACTGATAAAAAACGTAGACCCCACTTCATTGATAGTGTAGGCTTATATGTTAAACTTTATTCTTGTACAAACAGACACTGTATTAAGCAGTACATTAAAGTATTGAATAAAAATGTTTCTGAAACATCTGTGTATTTGACAAATATTGCATTTATTTCACTTAAGCTGTGATAAAGTATGCAAACACAGCGTGAGCGTCACTGCGGGAAGCAAAACGTGTCCGACTTCACGTCTCCGCTTGCAGCTCCTCCCCGCCTGCACGCGGCTACTCTCGCCGATCGGTTGCATCCAGCCGCAGCCGATGTCGAACACACCTATTGATTAGTATTTGAGTTTTTGAGTTGAACAAATTGGTCAAAAATAAAATTAAAAAAATTAAAAATAAACTAAAATAGACTATGTTGCCTTGAGGCAACACCGTACCATAGAGGGTTAAAGGGCCACAAGTTTACTTTTTTCTACTTATTAGAAATTAGGTCTTTATAGGCCTCTGAAGTCGATTAATGTCACATATCTCCAAAACGCTGCAGTAAAATGGTTTCATATGAGGTATGCATACTGTATGGGACGTCCCCTATAAAAACTGACCATTAGTTTTTTTCTACTTATTTGAAATACGGTCTTTATAGGCCTCTGAAGTAGTAAAATGTGACTTATTTTCAAAACGCTAGGACATTGAATACAGTATGGGACATTGAATTCATGAGAAACTGAGTCAGTAATTCATATGCAGTAAGAGAATAACACATGATTTCAAGAGTAACTGTCATTTTATAACTAAAAAAAAAAAAGAGGTATTTAGAAAGAGTGTATACTTTATTTTATCTGCTTATACTGTAAACCTCTACATACAGTTTTTTTTTTATTTGCTTTGATACTATTTTCACAAGCAAGGTGTTCATTTTCAAAACTCATAGTACTAATATCACAACAGATCATCAAAGGTGCACTTTTTTCAAACATTTCAGCGTGCACGAACGTGTGCGCGCGTGTGAGAGAGAGAGAGAGAGAGAGAGAGAGAGAGAGAGAGAGAGAGAGAGAGAGAGAGAGAGAGAGAGAGAGAGAGAGAGAGAGAGAGAGAGAGAGAGAGAGAGAGAGAGAGAGAGAGAGAGAGAGAGAGAGAGAGAGAGAGAGAGAGAGAGAGAGAAATTTGCTATTTGTGAACATAGAGCAGGATAAAGAGTAGGGGTGTAACCCCGGTATCCTGGCCAAAATTCCATCCATTGGCCCTTATCAGTCATAGCCTCCTAATAATCCCCATCAACTGAATTGGCTCGATCACTCTCTCTCCTCTCCACTTATAGCTGGTGTGTGGTGAGCGCACTGGCGTTGTTGTACTGTGGCTGCCGTTGCATCATCCAAGTGGATGCTGCACACTGGTGGTGGTTGAGGAGAGACCCCCTGACAAACTTCACTGTGTTGAACAAAAGGAAAACATCTATTCACAGCTGATAGAAAGTACTTGCATAATTATGAATCTCTAATGCACCTGTGTGAAACTCGTTTGCACAACTCTTCAATCAGCGATCAGTCCTCATTCATCCATAAAAGATGCCACCTTTGTGGTGATACATGCAAACCTGGATCAAAGAGGCCAAAGGCAGGGAAGGAGAGTAAGAGGCTGTGGCAGAGGGGCCTGAGGAAGAGTTTGCATGCGTGGTGGAGGAGCCACAGCAAGAGGACAAAATAGAGCTCAAGTTTCTAATGAAATTTGGGCAACAATTATTGACCATGCCATCAGTCATGGCTTGTCCTTTAGAGAAGCTGAACAAAGGGTCCAGCCTATTCTGAGTCGGAGCACTGTGGCATCTATTGTCAGGCTTTTTCGGAATGAGAACAGGTAAGTCACAATATTAGTATATACCACTGTGTATTTTAGCTTTACTGTACTCTGTTAGCAGAACAAACAGTGTCTACAGATGTTTCATCAATTCCATTTATGTGAATGTCAATGTTAATTTTGACAGGCTTTTTGCTTTTACTTTATAGAATCCACACACTTCCACTGTTACGGAACAGAGACTCAAAACGAGAATGCCGTAATATCAAAAGACTTTATTAACAGCAGAAGGAATTATAACTGGGAAGGTGAGTATTTCAGATGAGATGAATGGAGAATGGGAATACTGACAGGTCGTAGATGGCGGTGACGATGGAAGCGGGTGCACACACCTTGGTGAAGGAACGGATGGCCAGTTTGGAGATGGAGACGATGATCAGACACGGAGTACCAGGGAGACGGAGGAACAGGAGATACAATGGAGAAAGGTAATCTTCGCAGGAATCAGGTAGGTGAGTCCTTACTCATGAACGAGACCAGACAATGTGACTGTGTGAGGTGTGTGCTTATATAAGGCTGTGCTGATGGGGAGATGAGGTGCAGGTGCAGGTGATTAGAACTCGGGTGACATTGAACGCTGTGATTGGGTGATGGTGGAGCCTGGCTGATCTCTGACATCCACACAGATGTGGTGGCAGAAGAAAGATATTTAGTGTTGAACAGGAGTCTGCCGTTGTAGATATGGTCGTGGCAAACAATGCAATCAGACTGTGTGAAATCCAGGCAGCAGTAATTGCAGATCAGGGAGTATTTAGAAATATCAATAGTGTGAGTTTGGCAACTATTGATAGAGTCTTTAAACAAAACTGTAAGAATGAAGCAGCTATATAGAGTTCCATTCCAAAGAAACTCTGACATCATAAAGGAGGCAAGATTCCAGTATGTGCACAGATTTGTTATTGTAATACCTTTTTATACTATACAGTTACATGCCCCTGGAATAGTTTGCTTTATGAATTTGCTCTTTTTCTTAGAGAATAATGGAGCTTGAAGCTGAAGGGGCACATCACAAATTAATTTATGTGGATGAAGCCAGCTTCAACCTCTGTAAAGTGAGGAAAAGCGGGAAGAACATCATTGGGCAGAGGGCCACTGTTACAGTGCCAGGTCAGAGTGCCAATATCTCCATGTGTGCTGCCATCTCCAATGATGGTGTCCTTTGCCACATACCAACTATCCGCTCATACAATACAGAACGCCTCATCACATTTCTTGATGCACTGAATGAAAGACTGTTTCCACCCGAAGAGAGAGGGCTGTTGAGGCCTGGCATGACTCTGTATGTCATCATTTGGGACAATGTTGCCTTCCACCACTCTCGCCTTGTGAATGAATGGTTTGCAGCACAGCCTCGTATGATGATGCAATTCCTCCCTTCATACTCTCCTTTTCTGAACCCAATCGAGGAGTTCTTCTCTGCTTGGAGATGGAAGGTGTATGATCACCGGCCATATGAGCAGATGTCCCTCCTGGAGGCAATGAATGCAGGTCGCCTGGCAATAGGTGCAGAGGACTGCCAGGGATGGATATGCCATGCAAGAAGGTATTTCCCTCGGTGCATTGCAAGGGAAAACATCCAATGCGCTGTTAATGAGAACCTGTGGCATAATCGTCAGGAACGTATGGACTAAATGTGAGGTTCTGAGTATTTCAACTCTTTTAGTTTTTTTTAGACATTTCCACCCATAAGTTTCCTTTGGTTGTTTTTTATTATTTATTTTTTTATTATAACAGTATTCAGCATTTCTGGGTTTGAAAAGTATCATACATTTCATATAGATAGCTGTATTTTGTTGTCCTTTGTGTAATGATTGATTGAAAGAATAAATACATTTTACCACAAGTTGTGGTGTTTGGAAATATTTGCTTTTGTTGCATGTTTTTTTTTCAGAGGGGTCGTAGTAAGACAATCATACTGTCACAGTCAAGAGCAAAACACTTGCCAGGAAAAGACTAAAACAATAATGATATTAATAGTAAAATAAATAAAAATACATACATGGAGAGAACAACAAAAAAAGAATATATGATTAGATTAAACAGTTCAAGGCACCCGGTAATACTCATTACTTCAACTCATTCACATCCCTGTAACACCACGCAGTCCATCCTTCAGCGTCCAGCACAAACTGTCTCCCAAGTGGGACAGAAAAGGATCCCAAATTTTGTAAAACTCAAATTGTCTGTTTTTAAGTGATTCCTTTTTTTACCAAAACCGAAAAAGGTCCCGGTTCAAGGCCGGGAGGGAAGTCAGGATTGAAAAACAAAGGAGTGAGAGGAGAGTGCTTATCACAGTGGCCTTCCCATCTCCTTGTCCATTTCCACACTCTCAGTGTAGACTGTAACAAAAAATTCCCTCTGATAGCTGCTTTAGTCTTATTTTTTTTAAATATACAACAGATGACTTAAAGGGGTGGGGGATATAGAACTCCTTTTAATATCTAGCCACAAACTGTCAGGGTCTTCTTTAATCCATTGCCAAATATAGCGGCATAAACAAGCTACTTGGTATAATTTAATATTTGGCACACCCAGACCCTTGCTCACTGAAGGTGTGATAACTTCATCCTCGATCCTCTGTTCCTCCAAAGAAAGGAGATAAAAGAGCTATTTAATTCAGATAAAGATGAGTTTTTAAGAAGTATGGGGATCATTTGAAAAGGATACAACAAACATGGAAGAATATTCATTTTAATTAAGTGCACTCTGCCTAGCAAGGATAACGGAAGGCTAGTCCAACATGCTAGATAAAAATACGCTTATCAATGGGACAAAGTTTAATTGATATACAGGCCTGTCAGCGAAGGTGAGATATGAATACCAAGATATGTGAATCCCTTTGGAGACCATCTAAAAGGTAGGAAGCTATTGGGGGTCCAATTACTCTGACGGCTGAGAGCCATTGCCTCAGACTTTGTGTAGTTTATTCTGTAACCTGAGAAGCTGCCAAATTTATTAATGATTTGAATAATTCTATCAATGGAGACCTCAAGGTTACTTAGGTATAGAAGTATATCATCTGCATATAATGATATCTTGTGATCCTTTGGCGCCAGATTAATCCCTTCTATAGCAGAGTCCTCTCTAATGGCCTGAGCCAAGGGCTCAATCGCCAAAGCAAATGTGGGGACATAGGGCAACCTTGCCTTGTTCCTCGGTTCAGAGAAAAGAATGGAGAGTGGATGCCACTGGTCAATATAGAGGCTTGTGGCGACGCATAGAGCAGCATCATCCATCTTATAAGATTGTTACCTAAATTAAATTTGTCTAAAACCCGAAAGAGATAGGGCCACTCTATCCTGTCAAATGCCTTCTCAGCATCGAGAGATACCACCAATGATCCACTCTGAATATTTTGACCATGCTGTATAATATTAAGTAAACGGCGAATATTATTACAGGACATTCGGCCTGAAATAAATCCAGTCTGATCAGTGTTAATTATATGCAGAAGTATATCTTCCAACCTTTTAGACAAGATTTTAGCTATTAGCTTCCTGTCTACAGTTAATAATAAGATAGGATGAACATTCTTTTTAGAATTAACAATATTTTAGCCTCTAACATTGATCATGGCAAACTACCTGTGTCAAAAGAGTAAGACAGCATTCTAAGTAACAAAGGAACTAGAAGATCTTCGAATTCTTTATAGAACTCTGATGTGAGCCCATCAGGCCCACCCATAAGAAAAAAATCCAAAGTGAGATTTCTTTAACATCTCAAATGTTTCTCCTAGAGAAAAATGAGGTTAGTTTAAGATCAAATGGACACTTTTGCTTGAGTCTCCTGTTTCTCACACTTGTCTCCTGAGACAAAAACTCTAACACTCTCACAATGGACTCCTTTAAAGTTTTAGAAGAGATCTCAACAACATCACACACTGTGCTCAGACTTTTCTCCTAAACTAAAGACTCCAATGGTCTCACACTCTTCTCTGAAGTTTCAGAAGAGATCTCAACAATATCACACACTGTGCTCAGATTTTTCTCCTTAGCTAAAGAAACTGGATTGCTCATATTTGTCTCCTCTAAAGATTCAGAAGAGATCTCAACAACATCACACACTGTGCTCAGATAAATCTCCTTAGCTAAAGAAACTGGATTGCTCATATTTGTCTCCTCTAAAGATTCAGAAGAGATCTCAACAACATCACAAACTGTGCTCAGACTTTTCTCCACAGCTAAAGAGACTGGAACTCTCGCTTTTGTTTCCTCTAAAGTTTCATAAACGATCTCAATAACATCACACATTGTGCTCAGATTATTAGCTCAGCTCTTCGCTCTCGTGATGAATGAAATCTGACTCCTGCTGCGTTTGTGCTGTGACTCTCATTCAGCTCACTCACACTTTATTGAACAGACATGTTCAGTTTTTAATTGTAGTGTCTGTTCTCTAACTGAACTAAATTATTTTATTACTATAAAAATGAAAACGACGGTGGGGGCGGTGCCGCGGTGGGCAAGTGATAACCGGTAGCCGTGGCTTGGGAGTGGCCTCGTAGGGCAGCGAAGCAAGTGCATTCTGGGAGTTGTTGTCTTTCACCCACATGAGCCAAAAATACATTTTCTGGCTTTTCTCAGTCTAGAAGGCACCAACTTCTAAAATAATTTCACATTTCTACTACATAAATGACCCAATTTAAATACACATTCATCTTCCCAGCGGTGAAGTACCCCTTTAATGATTAACTTTACATTTTAAGGGTCCGGAATTATGCATTAGTTAAACTAGTAATTAATGATTTGCTTGTTCACAATTATGCATTAGTTAACCATGGACACAATAGTAATTAATGATTAACTTAACATTATAGCAAGGGCATATTAGCCATTATTTACAACTTAATAAGCCATATATTATTTTTGTGTAGTGATGTAATTATATTTCTGTGCCATTCTGTAAAGTTAACTGAACAATAATTACGTTAATAATTATGTTAATTATGTTAAATTACTGCTGATTTTGCCGTTATAAATTGCTAAAATAGTGTAATAAAGACAATTTGACCCCCTATTCTAAAGTGAAAGTTTTATCCACATTAATTATGGTACTTATTGAGTGAGATTTAAGTTTATTAACCAGAATAAGCCAATAATTAAGCCTAACTACCATTAATACAGTACTAATAAAGGCAATTTGACCCCCTATTCTAAAGTGAAAGTTTTCTCCACATTAATTATGGCACTTATTGAGTGATATTTAAGTTTATTAACCAGAATAAGCCAATAATTAAGCCTAACTACCATTAACAGTACTAATAAAGGCAATTTGACCCCCTATTCTAAAGTGAAAGCTTTATCCTCATTAATTATGGCACTTATTGAGTGCTATATAAGTTTATTTACCAGAATAAGCCACTAATTAAGGCTAAACTGCCATTAATACAGTACTAATAAAGGCAATTTGACCCCCTATTCTAAAGTGAAAGTTATATCCTCAATTATGGCAGTTATTTGTTATATAAGTTAATAAGCAGCTTTACAGACATATAACCATTTTACAGAGAATAAAAAATGACAATACAACTTAATGGGCAGAAATGTTTGGGGAAATTAAAATTTTAGTAACAATATAGCATTAAAATGATATTCTGAGCCCCTAATCTCACTCAAACCTCTAAACCTACACATAACAATTTCTTAAAAGTATGTAGGGTTATAAAGAAAAACATAACTAACAAAAGTGTAATCACAATAATTTCTTTATTGTGAAAATGTCAAAAGCGGTACCAATAGTACTCCGAATGACGATGTGTTGCAGTCGCAGTCCTCTCTGGCGATATAGTTTTGTATGAGGTACAGAGCAGAATTTAAGTTATTTAATTTAAGCTCCACTCCACTATTTGAAGGCGCGCGTTTCTCATTCAAACACTAAAACACGGCCTGTCGCAATCTGTGACGAAGCAGGCGAGAGCCAATGAGTGTTTGATATCACTGCTGTAAAACGCAATTTTTGAATTCATAACGAGCGCGGGATTTGTTTACGGTCGCTGTTGAAGATAAAGATGAAGATCGCTGGATAAAGTTCCTCGTATGGATTCTAAAGATGTGGATTACAGCGAACAAATTAAATTGGTGTCTTTTGTTAATTTATGTTGCGTTTTGGTGTACTTTCTAGTCATTGTGTCCCACAGCGAACAAAATAAGTATTACATGATAAATAATGGTTAAATGATTACAGAAATGTTATTCATTTTAGGGTTTTAAAGTGTAGTTTTGTTTAACGTAATCCTTTGAACCGAGTTTGCAGCAGAAGTCACAAACAGAACGAAAGTTTAGTTAAGGCAGTTTAGCCTTAATTATTGGCTTATTCTGGTCAATAAAGTTAAATATCACTCAATAAGTGCCATAATTAATGAGGATAAAACTTTCACTTTAGAATAGGGGGTCAAATTGCCTTTATTAGTACTGTATTAATGGTAGTTAGGCTTAATTATTGGCTTATTCTGGTTAATAAACTTAAATATCACTCAATAAGTGCCATAATTAATGAGGATAAAACTTTCACTTTAGGAATAGGGGGTCGAATTGTCTTTATTACACTATTTTAGCAATTTATATCAGCAAAAACAGCAGTAATTAAACATAATTACTAGCTTATTGTTCAGTTAACAGAATGGCACAGAAATATAATTACATCACTACACAAAAATAATATATGGCTTATTGTAAATAAGTTGTAAATAAGGGCTAATATGCCCTTACTATAATGTTAAGTTAATCATTCATTACTATTGTGTCCATGCTTAAACAACGCATAGGACCGCCCACCCAAAACTTTTCTTCAAAAAAAAAAAAAACTTTTAATATATTTTAATTTAGTCAAAAATGATTAAAAATCGGCAAATAAGCTCATAATTTGTGCTAAAATAGTCTAAATGTTTAGTTTTAAAAACAATTTTAAAAAGTTGGTTATGTCTATTTTGATGTTTCTGCGCAAGTTCAGCAGACAGTGAGGTTCGAGATCGGATGTAGCTTGTGAAAGTGTGAAAATAATTTCCAGTAAAGGACAATGTTGCAGCAGTCGTTTAAGTACCTTAAACGTGCACGAACCGTCTCGGAGTCATAGCTGCAAACAGGAGATGAGGGAGAGCTGAAATCCACAACACTTAGTACATCTTCGTCTCTGCCATCCCAGGATGCTAGCGCGACTAGCGCCGGTGCTAGGATGGCGCCAGCGCCTTCGCCTCTCAGCACCTCCGCCTATGCCTCGCGAGTGGATGATAGCCCTGTGGATCTGTCTTCAGTGGATTAGCACAACTCAACCAGTGCTAAAGTATCCGGTCACAGTGATAGGTGACAAAGCAAGGAGTTTCTCCACAAACTGGTATAGCAGATACAATTTCCTTGAGTACAGCATTAGGAAGGATGCAGTCTTCTGTAAGATGTGCAGGCACTTTGGTGAGTGAGGCAGGGAGGAGAAGTTTAGCCAGACTGGATACCGGGACTGTAAGCACCTCAGTCACTTGTTTAAAGCACCAAAATAGCAAATCGTACACATTTGCACTGGATAAATTTAACAATTACAGGCTGTCAATGTCTGACCGTGGCTCTGTCATCTATCAACTCAACAACACAGATGGCAGACAGGCTGAAATCATAGAGAGGAATCGGGAGCACATCAAAGTCATTCTGGACGTTCTTATCACTTGTGCCAAACAAGAAGTACCCCTGCGTGGCAACCGGGAGAATGATGAGGTCAAAAACGCAGGTAATTTCCTGGAATTTTATAGACTTGTCTGCAGGCATGACAAAGCAACTCAAGAGCGACTAGATGCGATCCCTAGCAATGCAAAGATGCTCAGTCACGAAATTCAGAATGACCTGTTGTATGCTGCGTGCACTCTCCTGTTGCGACAGATTAACCGTGAACTGCATGAGGGATCTTTCTATGCTGTTTTAGCAGACGAGTGTAAGGATGTATCTAAAAAGCAGCTGGTGGCCGTTTGCTTATGGTATGTACACATGGGGACTGTGCGAGAATGCACTGTTGGCCTCGTAGCCACAGACAACATGACTGCTTATGCGATAGCACAGAAAATATTGGAAGTTGTCGCACCTTTTGAACTAGACCCTAGCCTTTGCGTTGGTTTTGGGTTTGATGGTGCATCGGTAATGGCTGGGCATAAGGGGGGTGTCCAAGCCATCCTTTAGGGCACCTTTCAAAACGCCGTCTACATGCACTGTCACTCTCATAGGTTAAACCTCGTCCTGTCAGCTGTGGCCCGGACTTCGCTGGATGCCTCAACTTTTTTCGACTCTCTCAACACCTTGCACACCTTCATGTGCGGCAGTGAACGTCATGCCCGTTTCCTTAACGCGCAAAGAGAGATGCGGTCCGATCAGAGGTCATTGGAATTGGAGCGAGGGTGTGACACCAGGTGGGATTCAAGATCGGCCGCAGTGACAAAAGTTTTCATTCTGTATGATGTTATCGTGGAGGTGCTGGCACAGTACGCGGAAGAGGGGGGACAGAGTGAGATTGAGGCACAGTCACTCCTTCAGCAGATCAGAACAAAAAAGTTCATATTCCTCCTTGTACTTTTCAAACAGTTGTTCAGTAAATCAGACTTCACATCTAAAAGCCTCCAGTCCATCGACACATCAGTGACAGACACGATTGATTTGATCGAGAACCTCAAACAAGAACTGACAGACATTCGCTCCGGTGACTGTGCGTTCTCAGAGATGTTGGCAACAACAAATAAGATGATGGAGGATCATGATGTCCTGAACTGGGATGTACCCAGTTTGCCCCCCGAGTTGTTTGTGCAACTCATAGAGAGGAAGAAAAAAAGAGGAGAACATCTCAAAAGTCTTGTTGAAGTGATGGACATATGCAATGAGGACATTTTCCCAAATATCCATGCTTTCTTAAAAGCTCTGATAACACTGCCAATGACATCCTGTACAGTTGAACGCGTCTTTTCCAGTGTCAACCGGATTAAAACACCAAATAGGAGCACCATGCTTACTTCTTTCCTTATGTCCCTCTGTCTGTTGACATTTGAGAGAGAGCTTACAGTAACTCTCGACTTCGATGAAATCACTGACATTTTCAAGAGCAAACCCCGCCGACTACTCCTGTAATTTCGGAGAGATAGGTAGGCCATAGCATGCCTTTTCCTCTGTTAAACAATTTGATTTGCAATGAATAAATATTCTTCTCATGCTCTCTCTTCTTCCCATGCCTATCTATTTTCACGTTTGGCAATCTTTTAAGCCTGCCTGTCGGCGCAAAAATATGAGTGTCATTTAGTCAACCCAGTTGTCATTTTTTAGCCTGATAAGTTAATGGCTTCTGAAATGTTTTTTTTTTTGTTTTGTTTTTTTTGCAGTGCAGCAAACTTTGTTGATATTGTGATGCTTGATCCGATTTGCGTCAAAGGGCTGTTAATCTTCGTGGATGACCGTGAACTGGCGGTAGCCTATTGTATTAGTTATTATCTCGTAGTAGCCTATAGAGTACATTTTAATGCATCTATTCTGTATAATAAGCCAAGCTCAGTTCTGTTGTTAATGAAATTGAAAGAAATTAATGTTGTATGAAATCGTCAAACAGGTATATTGCCAACTATTGATTGAAACTGTCGGGAAGTGTTGTTGATCTGTATTGTTGAAAACTTAAAACAATTAAACAGAATTGTCAAATATTCGGCCTCATATTATACGAGCAGAACTAAACTTTGTTTTGGGGAAATATTAGATTCCTGACCACTTTTACAGTCTATAGGCCTTATAGAGAGATGCGCTAAAGCACAACCTGGTGCGTAATGGAGATTCCAAAGTGCTATTCTTTGGTCAGAATCATGGAGAGCGATCGCGGACAGGTCCGTCCTATGCACCAAAACGTTTTACAATGCAACAAAATATTTAAAGAGCATCAAGCTATTAAAATCTCTATTATGTAAGCACAGATAATATAACAGTATATTAGTCAGTCATTTTTATTAGGTTAAACAGTGATTTGATAACGTTTTTAATTTAGGGCCCACCCACAATTGGTCTGGCCCATCCAAAACTGGAATCCTGGCGCCGTGCCTGCTGTACACTATCTGTCCGGATGAGTTTTTCACATGTGGAATGGCCCGAGACTCTGCTTTATGTCTCATCAAGTTAGTTAAATATCTGCTTGGCTTATTGCCAAATTCATACAAACGACGTTTGGCATACATGAGGGATTTCTCTGCATTGCCCAGAAGAATTGCCTCAAGGGCTCCTTTAACAGTGGCCATTCTAATCTGTAACGCATCAGATGGCTGGGCGTCATGCTCTTTTTGTAATTTGTTCAGTTCCTTTTCTAGGTTTATTTGGGCTTCCCTTTGTTCTTATTTTTAGCAGCTACATAAGAAATAACAATACCATGGGTATAACCCTTAGCTGTATCCCAGAGGAGACTTGGAGACACATCTGTTTTATCATTGTCACTTAGAAACAGCTTGAACTGTTCTGTAAAATAATTCCTGAAGTGAGGGTCTTTAATCAAATAATTGCTGAATCGCCAGTGTCTCGGCTGCTTACTCTCACTACTAAGAAATTCAAGATATATTGGAGCATGGTCTGAGAGTATTATATTGCCAATAGAGCAGGTCAAGACATTTTGTATGGAGAGAGTAGGGATAAAAAAAATTATCTATCCTGGAAGAACTTTTATGGACTTTTGAGAAAAATGTATATTCCCTATTATTGGGATGAAGAGCTCTTCATGCATCACTTAGGCCAATTTAATTACAGTATTTCAATAGCGTTTTACCTAAATTTGAGTTAGAGTGGGCCATTAAATGTGATTTATCTAATCGAGGTACAGTGCAGCAGTTAAAGTCACCTGCAGTTACAGAGGAAGCATAAAGCCAATTGGAGAACAAAGAAAAGACATGTGTGAAAAGAGAGGTTCCACTGCCAGGAGGGGCATAGACATTCAAATAGGAAACTTGTTCTCCATATAAAATACCCTTAATCATTACATACCTCCCTGCGTTGTCTCTTTGTACTTCAATCTGTGATAAAGGTAAATGCTTATGAACTAGTATTGCCACTCCCCTGCTCCTAATACTGAAGGACGCATGAAAAACCTGACCTACCCAGTCCCGTTGTAGCTTCAGATGCTCTAATTCAGTTAAGTGTGTCTCTTGGAGGAAGGCTAAATTAACTTTTTCTTTTTTTAAAAATGATCAAATTTGTTTTCGCTTTATGGGGCTATGGATGCCATGCACATTCCATGAACACATGTTTATAGATGCTTTACCTGACATTAATCAAAGACAAAGAAATTGTTTTCATTGAGACAGTGACAGAATGTAAATATATACATATATCTAAAATAAGCACAATACGACCCTCACATTGGTGAGTAACCACAGAACAAAATATGCGGAACTAACAATCCCCAAAGAAACACCACACCACCCCACCCCACCCCACCCCACCCCACCTCACCTCACTCCCTCCCCCCTGGACATTGTGCCCATAACCCAGCACATACTATTCACAGTCAGACCACCTTGCTCCTTATGTGGTTGTGAATATAGAAAATGCAAACTGCCAAAAATAAATAAAAACAGAATAATAATATACACAGATATATATCTACCCCTAATATACATGTGTATGTTATGCACATGCATAACATACACGTGAACTCTGCATAGCGAAAATAAACTGTGCAGAGACAGAACCATAAAGGGGGGAAAAAATAAAAAAAATAAAAAAATAAATAATCAATGCAGTGCAACCCCTGAATGTGCGAACCATCTTATGGTTAGTTAGATGTAATTATATGTAAGAGAGTTCCTGCATTTATCAGCTTACAAACGTCACATAACTGAGGTCTTACGAAGTAGCCTCGCCATCTCCCGTCATACTGGCTTCATCATGAGTCAGAGTTGGTTAGATTTTTTCATGATAGAACACCATCGCCTCTCCTGGGGACTCAAAAGTAAAGCGCTGATCCTGAAACGTCACCTGGAGTCGTGCCAGAAACAACAGCCCGAGCAGCCCCCGAAGAAACGTTTTTGAGTGATTCATTTCTGTTGTAGAAACTGATTAGTTATTTAATTTGGTGCCATTTAAACAACACCATCTTCAACTAAAACAGAAAACCCCCAATGCGTTCCGGACCCCATCCGCACGGCAACAGCATTTGGTGGCTGGAGAACGCAAACCATGAAATAGGTTTGAAATAGTTTTGAAACTATACCATCATCATCCCCGCGCATTGCGAAGCAGTTTCTTCACATCCACAAAAGCCATCCTTCGTTTAAGAACCTATTGAGTGAAGTCCGTGAAGATGTAAACTCTGTTCTCTTTCCATGAAAAAGAAGAGGTTCTTCTCTGTTTAATATGGAAATGGTGTACTCGGACTATCATTGGCCTTGGACGCGCCGACGCAGGCGGCTTCGGAGCTGGTATGCGATGTGCTCTATTCGGTAAGGGTGAGTTCTCCGACGCTGTAATACCGACCGTTTCGTGGAAAAAATCCTCCATGAATTTCGTGACGTGCCCCCTCTAGAATTCCGATGACTCGCAGATTCTGAAGGCGACTTCGGTCTTCGAGATCATCCAATTTCCTTGTTAAGAGCCTTGTTAACTTTCAACAGTCGAGTGCAGATACTCTCCAGCGTCTTCACTCTGTTATCCACATCTTGCAATGAGGTTTCCACCGCATCTACTGTATTTGAGAGGTGAATGATTCAACAGTAGTCTTTTGACCGTCAATTGAATTTCGCGTCTCCTCTCTAAATTTCTTGATCAAATCAATCACAGATGACAGTGAAGGACCGTCGCCATGTTACATAGTGGTCGCAGAGCGTTCAAAGTCTGTCTCTACCGTTTTGCGCATGTGAGTGCGCCGATTGGCTTGCCTTGACATGCTAGAGAGCACTATATACTTATATTTACAACAAATATATGAGCATAAAGCAGATATTGCATTGATTTCTGAATTAAATGCAGGAGCAGGTGAGGAACACGTCTATTCACGATCCATGCTCAACAGCGCACCTGTTGCATGGTTTTAAAGTTTTGTGACTGTTATAGCATTTTACAAATAAAATTTGTCATTTTGGCCAGTGAGTTTCAGTTTTAGCCTGCGTTAACTGTTTTGAAAATGTGATGTCAGAGTGGACAAACTGTTTTTTTTTTTTATTTGCTTTTCAGCATATTTTTCAATTGTGCTAGTACAATGCACAAAATCACAAAGTCAAGTCAAGTCACCTTCATTTATATAGCGCTTTTTACAACACAGATTGCTTCAAAGCAGCTTTACAGTGATAATAGTTAATTAAGTTTTGTTTTTAGAAGAAAAGTTTTTGAGTGATTAATTTCTGTTGTAGAAACTGATTAGTTATTTAATTAGTTATTTAAAAACACCATCTTCAACTAAAACAGAAAACCCCCAAGTTTTGAAATAGTTTTGAAACTATACCATCAAACCCCAAAAAAGGTGAATCCGTGAAAACGGCGACGGCATGTACGCAAGCATTACGTGTTCAGCCTATAGGCAAGCGTGTTTGAATACGTATGTGTGCATATGTGTTTTTATCTCTACAAAGGGGAAGGGAAGGCCTTCACAGGGGAGAGTCTAGTTGACACGGTCTCTGCTGACACTTCAGGGCTGCGTGGGTCGTGTCAAGGAGCAGGTCCACCATCTGATCTGGATCTGGCAGACTACAGTAAACCTCGGGGTAAACAGAGAGACTAACATTAGCATAGATGCCATTCTTTTTATGATGTAACGAGTACATCAGGTGTTATGGGAAGTGTTCCCGGTTCTGGCTGACCTAGTTAATGCAGCCTAAAAAATCATTTAACTGATTTGAATAATAGAAATTGATAATGTTTTATGTGTATGCCATAGTAAAGAGAGTGTTTTTAGTCTAGATTTAAACTGACAGAGTGTGTCTGCTTCCCGAACAATGCTAGGAAGACTGTTCCAAAGTTTAGGTGCTAAATAAGAAAAGGATCGACCGCCAGCAGTTGATTTTGATATTCTAGGTATTATCAACTGGCCAAAGTTTTGAGACCGCAATAGACGTGATGGAGTATAATACATTAAGAGCTCGCTCAGGTACTGGGGAGCTAAACCATTCAGTGCTTTGTAAGTAATAAGCAAGATTTTAAAATTTATACGATGTTTAATAGGGAGCCAGTGCAGTGTTGACAGAACTGGGCTAATATGGTTATACTTCCTGGTTCTAGTAAGAACTCTAGCTGCTGCGTTTTGGACCAGCTGCAGTTTATTTATTAAGCGAGCAGGGCAACCACCCAGTAGAGCATTACAATAATCTAGCCTCAAGGTCATGAACGCATTAACTAAGTGTTTAGCATTTTGCATTGAAAGCATGTGCCGTAATTTAGATATATTTTTAAGATGGAAGAATGCAGTTTTACAGATGCTAGAAACGTGGCTTTCAAATTAAAGATTGGTATCAAAGAGCACACCCAGGTTCCTAACTGACGATGAGGACTTGACAGAGCAGCCATCAAGTGTTAGACAGTATTCTAGGTTACTACGTGCAGAGGGTTTTTGCCCAATAATAAGAAATTCTGTTTTTCCAGAATTAAGTTGTAGTAAATTACAGGTCATCCAATTTTTTATATCAGCTATGCATTCCGTCAATCTTGTGAATTGGTAAGTTTCGTCAGGGCGTGAAGAAGTATAGACAAGCATAACAATGAAAACTAACGCCATGCTTCCTAATGATGTCTCCCAAGGGTAGCATGTACAGGGTGAAAAGCAACGGTCCTAGCACTGAGCCTTGCGGTACTCCGTACTGAACTTGTGATCGGTACGACATCTCTTCATTTACTGCTACAAACTGATAGTGGTCAGATAAGTATGATTTAAACCATGCCAATGCAATTCCACTAATGCCAACATAATTTTCGAGTCTATTCAGAAGAATGTTGCGGTCGATAGTATCGAATGCAGCGCTAAAATCGAGTAACACTAATAGAGAGTTACAACCACGATCGGATGATAAGAGCAAATCATTTGTAACATTTTAAACATTCTGTGCCGCACACACACGTGCGCACATAACGGCTTCTCGCGATAATGAACTAAGTTCGCTTCCTCGTCTTTTTTCACAGCACATGAACTGACAAATACACACAAAATATGTCAAAATATTCTCGTAAACACAGTTGGTTATGTCTTAAGACAGAGAACAAAAGATGAAAACATATGTGTAATCCGTGTGATCTGTGTGCAGCTCTTAAAGTGACGGCAGATTTTCCTGATGCCGTCTCTATGACAACATTAATCAAACAAAAGACAACGAGAAAACTCACTCGCTGTTCTAGACAGAATATAGTTTAACTATTTGTAATGTATAGCCTATATTTTATTATTAAAGTGCAGTGTTATTTTACATTTGATTATACAGTTTCTGTACCTGAATATCTGAAAATGTTTATTTCTTTCTATATTTATATCTTTGCTCAATTGTATTTATTTGTGCAACTGATAATTTATTTGTTCTTTTTTAATTACTGAGTCTCTTTAATAATGCTTGAAATTTATATTAGTTAGGCTAGTTGTTTTTCCTCTGGTATTTTTAAACCATAGGCAAAAGTTCCTTGTATAAGTGTTCTTAGCCTGTTGATTTTTGTTCATGGTATTCAGCTCCTATGAAATGTTTTACAATAAGACTTAGAATAAATGTGAATGATATCTAAGGTTTTTTTTTTTTTTTTTTTACCTTATTAGAATCGAAATTAGGAATCGATAAGAATCGGACTCGATAAGCAGAATCGGAATCGGAATCGTTAAAATTCAAACGATACCCAACCCTAGCTATTAATTAAAGGACGCTATTGCGAGCGTCCGCCCGTCTATCTTGGGTTAAAAAGAGTAGAAATAGGGCGCTATTGCGAGTGCCCAACCTACTGGGCCTAGGTGAAGAAGGATCAGATCTGAAGGGAGACGTCCGACAGATTATTAGCGCGCGCGCGAACAGCCACAGAGACAGACTGCCAGTATGGGGAAGTCCCAAAGCAAGCTAGCTGAATATGATACACCGGTATTTTGTCAAATGAGAAAATTATATGGCCAAAAATGTATGCAAGGTATAGAGAAGTTAATCAAATATCGTGATTTCCCAAAAGAGGGAACGCTGAGTGTCACCAGACTGAAAGTGGTGAAAGAGTCAATTGAAGAGGGGAGATAAATCGAAGGCCTGTTGTGGGAAACGTGTGTGAGAAATGCGAACGAACAGTGAAATGTTGGGTGGAAGAGGCAGATAACAGGGAAAGGAAAATGTTGTCTCATCATCCAGAAGCCACAGCTGTGTTGTTTAAAGATCGCCGCCTCCATCTCTGCTGGTATAAATTCAGGTAAGTATGAACTTTGACTAAATTACGGCTAACAATTTGAGTGACATGATTAGTAACTTGATCAGTCCGGATAAAGATTTTGAGACGAAAGAGAGCAAACGGTGTAAGCAGCTCTGCTCTGAAGGCCTCACTTCAAAGAAATTTGCAGGACTTATTAAGGAAATGGGCAGAAAAGGTTTTAATTCTAATTGGAAAGTTAATCAGCAACTTGACTGGTTACAAACAAAAAGAGAACCAGGGAAATTCAAATTTCTAGCTGTTTGTGTTTATTTAATTTATTGTAAAATGGGTGGTGTGCCATTAACCCCCGACGGAAAAATCCCAGAAGTAACTGAGATATACAATTGGGTAACTAAAAGTGATGTTTTTGAAACAGCAGATGGAGCCATGAATTGCAAGCCATTGTCTGTTTTACTGGACCCCGAGCTCTCTTCTCAGACTGTCCAAGTGTCAACGCCTTACAGACTGGGAACCAGACTGAAACATGCCGGTTGCTGAACAACAGAGAGTGTTTCAATTGTTGTCAGCAGGGCCACTTTGCAGGTAACTACAGTGGGGAGAACAAGTATTTGATACACTGCCGATTTTGCAGGTTTGCCCACTTAAAAAGCATGTAGAAGTCTGTAATTTTTATCATAGGTACACTTCAACTGTTAGTGACGGAATCTAAAACAAAAATCCAGAAAATCACATTGTATGATTTTTAAATAATTAATTTGCATTTTATTGCATGACATAAGTATTTGATCACCTACCAACCAGTAAGAATTACGGCTCTCACAGACCTGTTAGTTTTTCTTTAAGAAGCCCTCCTGTTCTCCACTCATTACCTGTATTAACTGCACCTGTTTGAACTCGTTACCTGTATAAAAGACACCTGTCCACACACTCAATCAAACAGACTCCAACCTCTCCACAATGGCCAAGACCAGAGAGCTGTGTAAGGACATCGGGGATAAAATTGTAGACCTGCACAAGGCTGGGATGGGCTACAGGACAATAGGCAAGCAGCTTGGTGAGAAGGCAACAACTGTTGGCGCAATTATTAGAAAATGGAAGAAGTTCAAGATGACGGTCAATCTCCCTCGGTCTGGGGCACCATGCAAGACCTCACCTCGTGGGGCATCATTGATCATGAGGAAGGTGAGGGATCAGCCCAGAACTACACAGCAGGACCTGGTCAATGACCTGAAGAGAGCTGGGACCACAGTCTCAAAGAAAACCATTAGTAACACACTACGCCGTCATGGATTAAAATCCTGCAGCGCACGCAAGGTCCCCCTGCTCAAGCCAGCGCATGTCCAGGCCCATCTGAAGTTTGCCAATGACCATCTGGATGATCCAGAGGAGGAATGGGAGAAGGTCATGTGATCTGATTAGACAAAAATAGAGCTTTTTGGTCTAAACTCCACTCGCCGTGTTTGGAGGAAGAAGAAGGATGAGTACAACCCCAAGAAAACCATCCCAACCGTGAAGCATGGAGGTGGAAACATCATTCTTTTGGGGATTCTTTTCTGCAAAGGGGACAGGACGACTGCACTGTATTGAGGGGACGATGAATGGGGCCATGTATCGCGAGATCTTGGCCAACAACCTCCTTCCCTCAGTAAGAGCATTGAAGATGGGTCGTGGCTGGGTCTTCCAGCATGACAACGACCCAAAACACACAGCCAGGGCAACTAAGGAGTGGCTCCGTAAGAAGTATCTCAAGGTCCTGGAATGGCCTAGCCAGTCTCCAGACCTGAACCCAATAGAAAATCTTTGGAGGGAGCTGAAAGTCCGTATTGCCCAGCGACAGCCCCGAAACCTGAAGGATCTGGAGAAGGTCTGTATGGAGGAGTGGGCCAAAATCCCTGCTGAAGTGTGTGCAAACCTGGTCAAGAACTACAGGAAACGTATGATCTCTGTAATTGCAAACAAAGGTTTCTGTACCAAATATTAAGTTCTGCTTTTCTGATGTATCAAATACTTATGTCATGCAATAAAATGCAAATTAATTACTTAAAAATTATACAATGTGATTTTTTGGATTTTTGTTTTAGATTCCGTCACTCACAGTTGAAGTGTACCTATGATAAAAATTACAGACTTCTACATGCTTTGTAAGTGGGCAAACAAACTTTTAATTATGAGAGTAAAATTAAAGACAATGACGATAAAACGTGAGTTGCAAAAGATATACAAATAGTTACGTAGAGGGTTTTAAATGACAAATTTATGAGAAAATTCCTCTAACTCGGAAAATTCTGATAATGTTTATTGGACTGAATGTTGGGTTGTTAAAAACACTATAGGTAAGATAATTGGTGTTAATATGTTGAAAACCCTAGAAGATGATGTTTTGGTTTCAAAAGATAAGCTTGGGCTTAGCTAAAATAAAACAATTTGCTTATCTGAATCCGGCCCCACCATGTCATTTCTGGTGCTGTGGCCTAACTTGCTGTGTAACAGAGACTCAATCTGAGTGGAAATTTATAAAGCCATTTCTGGCAAAGGATAGAGTTAAAAGGATAATGTCTGATGTTTATTTGAAAACAAATTTAATTTCTAGCCAAGTCTTACGCTGAGTTAGAGTGAGGGGTGAAAAGTTTATGAAAATGCAGTGTACAAGTCTGGAATGCCTCAGAGTCAGGACTCTCATTTGAAACCAGCTCAAAGCTGATATCTGAGCCTGTGTCATAGGTGATAAGATATTTGAAGTAAAAGCACAGGGCATCAGTTGAACATACTAGACAATGATTTGTTAAAAGAAAGGATTGCCATTAAGAGGGCAATGATAAATATTTCAGGTAAAACAAAATGTGATGTTTTTAAAATATAGACTTTAAATGAACTGAAATTTTTTTACTAATTTATTCCATGACCAGTAACATCTTTGTCTGATCTTAGCCTCCACCATGTACAGAACCGATGGCTTTGGTTATAGAGGTCGAACATTAAATTGAATGGACAGTTGTTATGGCTAAATTCACTGAGTATAATCTACGCACTGATATGTTGCGGCTCCGAAAAGGTATGATGGATTTTAGTGATTAAATTGTGCTGTAGTTAACCCGTCTCCATGTTTTACCAATAGGATTCAGACCAAATGGCTCTGGTGACTCTTGAACGCACTTTCCCAAAAGCTCCAGAAAACATCTGATCCTGTTAAAGGAAATGGTCAAAGATCTCGAGCGGTTACCAGTGTGCATGAGGTGATTTCCCAGAGACGGGTAAGATCCTCTTTTGGCCAGATGGGGTCAACCTAAGGCAGGGGGTCGCCGCCACCACTGGGCACCTCCTAAAGGGGGGTGTTTTATGTGAGGTGTGTATGTGTGTGAAGCAGATGTCTGTGAGGCCAGCAGCATCATCAGGGGAGAGCTGTGAGATATCCAGCAGTCTACCCAAGAAATGTTCCTCCATACCACTCACCCCCAAAAAAAAACGCATTCAGTGAATAGCTTGTTTTTGAATGTCAGGGAACACCCTGAGGAAAAGAGCTGTGATGGGAGGGGGCTTTCAAGAGCCGGCTGAGACTGAGGGGATTGTCATTAACTTTTGTGGAGACCAGAACAAAATGTATTAATTGGTATCAGTAAAACTGTGTGATCAGGAACTAATGTCTATTTTGAGTTTTACTCCTGTAGGTCATTAGATATGGCATAGGATAATGCTGAGACATGGTGGCGGCTAAAGATGAGGACAGCTTTTGAAGTTTAAAGAGAAGGTCTGGATAACAAAGGTATTTAAATTAAAGATAATTAAAAAATGCTCCTAGCATAACGTATTTGAGATGATTATAATAGTTCTAATTTGAATGTTAAACATTTAAATTTCTAAACTTTGTAAAGGATTAAAGGTCAATGAATTTAATATTATAGTTTGTCTGAGTTAAAGTCTTAGGAGGCTGCTGAAAAGATTATTTGTGTAAGAGAGAGAGAGACTGCTTGAGTGGAAGCAGGGATTGTACTCTGTCGGTTACCACCTTGCTGAAACAAAACAAAGCAATGATATCAGAACCAAAACAAACCAGCTGACTTTTGTAGAGACAAATTAATAATGAACAGACGTGATTTGAAATTGGTTAAGAGATTTTGTTAAGAGATTTTGTTTTTAAAAGAGATGCTTACAGAGGTCATAGATCCTCTTCTTAATATCATTAATTCATCCTTGACATTAGGATATGTACCGAAAACCTTTAAGTTGGCTATTATTAAACCACTTATTAAAAAACCGCAACTTGATCCTACAGAATTAGTCAATTACAGGCCAATCTCAAATCTACCCTTTCTGTCAAAAATACTAGAAAAGGCAGTGTCCTCACAATTATGCTCCTTTTTAGAAAGAAATGGTATCTGTGAGGATTTCCAGTCAGGATTTAGACCGTATCATAGTACTGAGACTGCTCTCATTAGAGTCACAAATGATTTACTCTTATCATCCGATCGTAGTTGTATCTCTCTGTTAGTGTTACTCGATCTTAGCGCTGCATTCGATACTCTCGACCACAACATTCTTTTGAATAGACTCGAATATTATGTTGGCATTAGTGGAATTTCATTGGCATGGTTTAAATCATACTTATCTGACCGTTATCAGTTTGTAGCAGTAAATGAAGAGATGTCACACCGATCACAAGTTCAGTATGGAGTACCGCAGGGCTCAGTGCTAGGACCGTTGCTTTTCACCCTGTACATGCTACGACTGGGAGATATTATTAGGAAGCATGGCGATAGTTTTCATTGTTATGCTGATGATACTCAGCTCTATATTTCTTCACGCCCTGACGAAACTTACCAATTCACAAGATTAACGGAATGCATAGCTGATATAAAAAATTGGATGACTAGTAATTTCCTGCAACTTAATTCAGAAAAAACTGAATTTTTAATCATCTAACACTCGATGGCTGCTCTGTCAAGTCCTCGTCGTCAGTTAGGAACCTGGGTGTGCTCTTTGATACCAATCTCTCATTTGAAAGCCACATTTCTAGCATCTGTAAAACTGCATTCTACCATCTTAAAAATATATCTAAATTACGGCACATGCTTTCAATGCAAAATGCTGAACAGTTAGTTCATGCGTTCATGACCTCAAGGCTAGATTATTGTAATGCTCTACTGGGTGGTTGCCCTGCTCACTTAATAAATAAACTGCAGCTTGTCCAAAATGCAGCAGCTAGAGTTCTTACAAGAACCAGGAAGTATAACCATATTAGCCCGGTTCTGGCAACACTCCATTGACTCCCTATTAAACATCGTATACATTTTAAAATGTTGCTGATTACTTACAAAGCACTAAATGGTTTAGCTCCCCAGTACTTGAGCGAGCTCTTAACGCATTATACTCCATCACGTATAATGCGGTCTCAAAATTCTGGCCAGTTGATAATACCTAGAATATCAAAATCAACTGCAGGCAGTCGATCCTTTTCCTATTTAGCACCTAAACTCTGGAACAGTCTTCCTAGCATTGTTCGGGAAGCAGACACACTCTGTCAGTTTAAATCTAGACTAAAAACACATCTCTTTACTATGGCATACACATAAAACATTTTTAATTTATATTATTCAAATCAGTTAAATGATTGTTTTAGGCTGCATTAACTAGGTCAGCCGGAACCGGGAACACTTCCCATAACACCTGATGTACTCATTACATCATAAGAAGAATGGCATCTACGCTAATGTTAGTCTCTCTGTTTATCCCGAGGTTTACTGCAGTTGGCCGGATCCGGGCCGTATCCGGACCAGATGGTGGACCTTTGCCTGGACACATGAACGTATGCCTGAAGTGTCTGCAGAGACTGTGTCAATTAAACTCCCCCCTGTAAATCGACACAACATCCTCATTAAACCCGTCCCCGGCGTGACGACTCCAATCTTTCGAATAACCCTAGGAATATCTATTGATCTAATATGACTTCTGACCTGTAATGTTGCCAGAATCATAATCATACACTATTTGTTCGTCGGCCAGAGGAGAACTGACACCCCGACTGAGCCTGGTTTCTCCCAAGGTTTTTTTCTTCATTCTGGCCCTGAAGGAGTTTTGGTTCCTTGCCACTGTCGCCTTTGGCTTTTGGCTTGCTCAGTTGGGGACACTTAAATTTCAACTATATTACTGATCTGCCCGCATTGACACTATATGATAACTGAAATGAGCTAGATGACATCACCGTTTTCACCAGAGCGGCTGTACAAATCAAATTCTGTTGCATTATTTTCCTGTTACCACTGTGAAGCTGCTTTGAAACAACTGGCATTGTAAAAAGCGCTATATAAATAAAGGTGATTTGATTTGATTTGATTTTGTGCACTTTATGTTTTGTATGTGTTGGTTTGTGGAACTATTTTGTCCTGATTGAGTGTATGGCGTTATTAACCTCTGGAATGAGTGTTTATCATTACAGATGGGTTAAGTGACACGACAAACTTTAAAGAAGCTTATACTTCTGAAGGAAACTGATGAAAAGATGATCCAGAACATGGGATGAGCTTTAAGTGGATTGGTATCCAGCTCTGTCTGTTACTGGTAATTATGACTACTTTTGTCATTCATGATGCTGATTTGAATTATTCTCTGGATTAGTGTATTTATGTTAAAATGGTAAACGTAAATGTTATAGACTTGACGGCAGAGACAAAGTGACAAATTGGCTGAAGTCACTATTTAAACTATCCAGAGACTCCCTCATATTTATGAAAGGCAGGAGGGCGGCCAAAAAGATAACTTCTAAAAGGAAAAGTTTTATTTTTATCCATTAAAATAGTCATGACATTTGATTTATATAAAGAACTACAACTATTGTTAAAAAAGCAAGACTATAAGGCTTTCTGTGTGACTGGGATTGAGATATGAGTAATATAATATTTTGGGTTTCTGCAGAGCAGTAGAGATAAATGGTACTAAAACAATAATGATCATATGGTGCATCTGCAGACTAACTATTTGATAGAGGAATAATGTGACAAGTAAGTTAAAACAAGAGAGAGAAATAGCCCCAAAGATTAATGTTGTGAAGAATAGATTTTCGGACGGAATTTATGAATGCTTTTCAAAATACAGATTGTTTTAAAACAGCCTTAAAGAAATTGATGATGCCTTACAGTACAATGTTAAAGTGCTTAGATGGATTATTATCTATCTTACTTATTTTTGCTGTTTCTTCATGTACAGTGGGGAGAACAAGTATTTGATACACTGCCGATTTTGCAGGTTTGCCCACTTACAAAGCATGTAGAAGTCTGTAATTTTTATCATAGGTACTCTTCAACTGTGAGTGACAGAATCTAAAACAAAAATCCAGAAAATCACATTGTATGATTTTTAAGTAATTAATTTGCATTTTATTGCATGACATAAGTATTTGATACATCAGAAAAGCAGAACTTAATATTTGGTACAGAAACCAGAGATCATACGTTTCCTGTAGTTCTTAACCAGGTTTGCACACACTTCAGCAGGGATTTTGGCCCACTCCTCCATACAGACCTTCTCCAGATCCTTCAGGTTTTGGGGCTGTCGCTGGGCAATACGGACTTTCAGCTCCCTCCAAAGATTTTCTATTGGGTTCAGGTCTGGAGACTGGCTAGGCCACTCCAGGACCTTGAGATGCTTCTTACAGAGCCACTCCTTAGTTGCCCTGGCTGTGTGTTTCGGGTCGTTGTCATGCTGGAAGACCCAGCCACGACCCATCTTCAATGCTCTTACTGAGGGAAGGAGGTTGTTGGCCAAGATCTCGTGATACATGGCCCCATCCATCCTCCCCTCAATACGGTGCAGTTGTCCTGTCCCCTTTGCAGAAAAGCATCCCCAAAGAATGATGTTTCCACCTCCATGCTTCTCGGTTGGGATGGTGTTCTTAGGGTTGTACTCATCCTTCTTCTTCCTCCAAACACAGCGAGTGGAGTTTAGACCAAAAAGCTCTATTTTTGTCTCATCAGACCACATGACCTTCTCCCATTCCTCCTCTGGATCATCCAGATGGTCATTGGCAAACTTCAGACGGGCCTGGACATGCGCTGGCTTGAGCAGGGGGACCTTGCGTGCGCTGCAGGATTTTAATCCATGACGGCGTAGTGTGTTACTAATGGTTTTCTTTGAGACTGTGGTCCCAGCTCTCTTCAGGTCATTGACCAGGTCCTGGCGTGTAGTTCTGGGCTGATCTCTCACCTTCCTCATGATCATTGATGCCCCACGAGGTGAGATCTTGCATGGTGCCCCAGACCGAGGGAGACTGACCGTCATCTTGAACTTCTTCCATTTTCTAATAATTGCGCCAACAGTTGTTGCCTTCTCACCAAGCTGCTTTCCTATTGTCCTGTAGCCCATCCCAGCCTTGTGCAGGTCTACAATTTTATCCCTGATGTCCTTACACAGCTTTCTGGTCTTGGCCATTGTGGAGAGGTTGGAGTCTGTTTGATTGAGTGTGTGGACAGGTGTCTTTTATACAGGTAACGAGTTCAAACAGGTCCAGTTAATACAGGTAATGAGTGGAGAACAGGAGGGCTTCTTAAAGAAAAACTAACAGGTCTGTGAGAGCCGGAATTCTTACTCGTTGGTAGGTGATCAAATACTTATGTCATGCAATACAATGCAAATTAATTATTTAAAAATCATACAATGTTTTTTTCTGTTTTTTTGTTTTAGATTCCGTCACTCACAGTTGAAGAGTACTTATGATAAAAATTACAGACTAAAAATAACAGACTGAAAATACTTGTTCTCCCCACTGTATGACCTCTGGAAGCATCTCTTTTAATAGCCTAGTCGGTATAGGGTCGAGCATACATGTTGTTGATTTTGATGATTTAAGGAGTTTAGCCAATTCTTCTTCTCCTATAGCAGTGAATGAGTGGAATTTTTCCTCAGTGACACTACAATGCACTGTTTGATGTGATACTGTAGTAGACGGATGCATGGTTATGATTTTTTTCCTAATATTATCAATCTTACACGTAAAGAAGTTCATAAAGTCATTACTGCTGTGCTGTTTACAAACATCAGAAGTTGAAGCTTTATTTTTGGTTAATTTAGCCACTTTATCGAATAAATACCTAGGGTTATGTTTGTTTTCTTCTAAGAGAGTCGAGAAATAAGCAGATCTAGCAGTTTTTAGGGCCTTTCTGTATGCAATCATGCTCTCTTTCCACAAAATGCGAAAAACCTCCAGTTTTGTTTTCTTCCAGCTGCGCTCCATTTTTCTGGCTGCTGTTTTAAGGGCCCAAGTGTGCTCGTTGTAACACGGCATTGGACTATTTTCTTTAATCTTCTTTAAGTGCCGGGGAGCAACTGTCTAAAGTACTGGAAAAGAGAGAGTCAGTAGTTTCTGTTGCAGCATCGAGTTCCTCTAGGCTATCTGGGATGCTGAGGAGATGAAACTGATGAGGAAGATTATTTACAAAGCAAACTTTAGTGGCAGCAGTGATAGTCCTGCCATATTTGAAGCGAGGGGACGGCTTTGCAGCCTAAGCTAAATTAAGTATACATGATACTAGATAATGATCTGAGATGTCATCGCTCTGCTGCAGAATTTCAATGGTATCAACATTTATTCCATGTGACAATATTAGGTCTAAAGTATGATTACGGCGATGGGTGGGTCCTGACACGTGTTGCCTAACTCCAATAGAGTCTACATGGATATTAAAATCACCAACAATTAGTACTTTATCTGCAGCCAGTACTAACTCTGATAGAAAACCAGCAAATTCTTTGGTAAAGTCTGTATGGTGCCCTGGTGGCCTGTATACAGTAGCCAGCCCAAATGTCAAACGGGATTTATCAATTACACTACATAATGTTACATAAAGCACCAAAATTTCAAAGGAATTATATTTGAAACTAGACTTCTGAGTAATACTGAAGATATTATTATAAATTACAGCAACACCTCCCCCTTTACCTTTCAGACGCGGCTCGTGTTTATAACAATAATCTTGGGGGTTTACTCATTTAAAGTAATGTAGTCGTCAGATTTTAGCCAGGTTTCTGTCAAACACAGCACATCTAGATTATTATCTGTAATCATATCATTAACAATAAGCGCTTTTGGGGACAGGGATCGAATATTCAGCAGCCCAAGCTTTATCGTTTGTTCATCTGTATTATATCTGTTATTTACTTTTTGGACATCAATTCGATTTTTACCGTTGAATGGTTTTGATGGTTTTTTGTATTTACTAAATCGGGGAACAGACACAGTCTCTATGTGATAATATCTAGGTGAAAGAGTCTCTATGTCCTGGGATTTATCTGACTTCTGTGACGTGAGACAGCTAGCCGGCGGACGGTCGGTTAAGCCAGTCCGTCTGCTTCCTGACCTGGGCCCCAGTTAGTCAAGGTTTAGCTCTAAGACTATGTGCCAAATTACTAGAGAGAAGAGCGGCACCATCCCAGGAAGGATGGATGCCATCTTTCTTCAACAGGTCAGGTCTGCCCCAAAAGCTTTTCCAACTGTCTATGAACCCTATGTTATTTTGCGGACATCACTTAGACAACCAGCCACTGAGTGATGATAGTCTGCTAAGTATCTCATCACTCCGACGAACAGGGAGTGGACCAGAGCAAAAAATGTCATCTGCCATCGTACTTGCAAGTTTACACACCTCTTTAATCTTAATTTTAGTGATCTCCGACTGGCGAAGTCGAACATCATTAGTGCCGACGTGAATAATCTTAGAGAATTTACGATTAGCATTAGCCAGCACTTTTAAATTTGCTTTGATGTCAGGCGCTCTGGCTCCTGGTATACATGTGACTATGGTGGCTGGTGTCTCTATTTTCACGTTCCGTGTAATAGAATCGCCAATAACTAGGGCACTTTCAACAGGATTCTCAGTGGGGAGAACCTGTTTGATGTTCTAATTGGAACGGAAGAGTGTTTTTTTGATCCGCGACTATGCCGTCTCACAGTCACCCAGTTCCCTTTCAGTCAGTACAGTCAGTACAGTACAGTTCAGTCAGGCCAAGGTGCTCAGAGACATGCACAAGGGCAATGTTGACCCCGCGTTAATGCAGGAGCTGCGGGCGGCCACCGACCTCGCGCTACGAGCGGTCAGGTGATGTCCACTTCTGTGGTCCAGGAGCGCCACTTATGGCTCAACCTGGCTGATATGAGAGAATCTGAGCAAACACGTTTCCCCAATTCTCCCATTTCCCAGGATGGAAACAGACTGAGGCGATGATATTCTTCCCCGGCGGCCTGCTGCTGCCTCCACCCAGCCGCCAGCTCAGAAGCCTCAGTCTGCTCACCCACCTGCTATACCATGGTGGGTGGTAATGCCCCTGTCATGCGTGTGGAGGTCGCCACCCTACTGGCGAAGGGTGCGATCGAGATCGTCCCTCCAGCCGAGATGGAGTCTGGCTTCTACAGCCCTTACTTCATTGTACCCAAGAAAACCGGTGGGTTACCCTTCACAGGCTTCCATTCAGGATGTTGACAGCCAAATGCATTTTCGAATGCGTTCGTCCATTGGATTGGTTTGCAGCGATCGACCTGAAGGACGCGTACTTTCATGTCTCCATTCTTCCTCGACACAGACCGTTTCTACAGTTTGCCTTCGAGAGGCAGGCATATCAGTACACGGTTCTCCCATTCGGGCTAGCCCTGTCCCCTCGCGTCTTTACGAAGGTCGTCGAGGCAGCCCTTGTGCCGCTCAGGCAACATGGGGTTTGCATCCTGAACTATCTCGATGACTGGCTGATTCTAGGCCACTCTCGGGATCAGATTTGTGAACACAGGGACCTGGTGCTTCAGCACCTCGCCCGTCTGGGCCTTCAGGTCAACTGGTAAAAGAGCAAACTCTCCCCAGTGCAGAGGATCTCTTTTCTCGGTATGGAAATCAACTCGGTCGCCATGTACGCGCAGCTTACGAGCGAGTGCGTGCAGTCACTGCTGACTTCGCCAGTTCGAGGGCAAGAGTGCGGTTCCACTGAAATATTTTCAGAGGCTCCTGGGGCATATGGCATCCGCGGCCGCGGTAACGCCGCTCGGTTTGCTTCATATGAGACCGCTTCAGCACTGGCTTCGCGATCGAGTCCCGAGATGGGCATGGCAACACAACACGCTCCGGGTCCCAGTGACTCGGGCCTGCTGTCAGACCTTCACTTCGTGGGCGAACCTCAGTTTTCTACGGGCAGTTTTCTACGGATGTCACAACTCGCCCGCCATCTCGGCACAGCTTTTCAGCCTGCATCGCTGGTAAACCCATCGTTTCCTCTAAATTGAAGTTAATTCATTTATGGAGTTTTTGGAAAATGATCTAGTCCCATTTCAGAAGGTGGCATACTGTTCCAGATCATTTTCCAAAAACTCCATTTGATTGTCTTAGCAGCAGGTGATAACTGGAGACGCATACAAAGGTGTAATGCATTTCCTGTTGAAACTAGCTGCTAAGCCAAACAAAGCTACAGTAAAATTAATACATGGTACAGAAAACATGTCCTCCACCCTCTTGAAACATGGGACTACAGTTATAGAAGTTGTATAAAAACGACGTCTAAAATTTGTCTAAATTGTATGTTGAAAAGACGTCCACAAACGACCACATTTTGTCTATAAATAGCCCTTACACGGAGGTCCCACGGACGTCAACATTAGACGTGCGGTAGACGTCAAAAAAGACGTCGCCTGGCGTTACAAAACAACCCCTTCAGTGGACCGAAATTGGACGTCCAAAAACTACATAGAAAAGACGTCACTCCGACGTCACATTGCGCAGTGGGTAAGTTATATTTAGCAGTTTAAACAACAGGGAATGATATTTAAATAGAGATTCAAAAGCAAGCAAAGCACACGCGAGCACAGCAGCAGGACAAACAGGAGGCAGACAGGAGCAATCGATCAGGAGCAATCGATCAGGCAGGAGCAATGAGGCAGCCGAGAACTGGGATGTTTTCAGCTTCCAGGAATTGTGTACAGATCCTTGCAACATGGGGTCGTGCATTATCATGCTGCAACATGAGGTGATGGTCGTGGATGAATGGCACAACAATGGGCCTCAGGATCTCGTCACGGTATCTCTGTGCATTCAAAATGCCATCAATAAAATGCACCTGTGTTCGTTGTCCATAACATACGCCTGCCCATACCATAACCCCACCACCACGATGGGCCACTCGATCCACAACGTTGGCATCAGCAAACCGCTCACCCACACAACGCCATACACGCTGTCTGCCATCTGCCCTGTACAGTGAAAACTGAGATTCATCCGTGAAGAGAACACCTCTCCAAAGTGCCAGACGCCATCGAATGTGAGCATTTGCCCACTCAAGTCGGTTTATGACGACGAACTGCAGTCAGGTCGAGACCCCGATGAGGACGACGAGCATGCAGATGAGCTTCCCTAAGACGGTTTCTGACAGTTTGTGCAGAAATTCTTTGGTTATGCAAACCGATTGTTGCAGCAGCTGTCCGGGTGGCTGGTCTCAGACGATCTTGGAGGTGAAGATACTGGATGTGGAGGTCCTGGGCTGGTGTGGTTACACGTGGTCTGCGGTTGTGAGGCCGGTTGGATGTACTGCCAAATTCTCTGAAACGCCTTTGGAGACGGCTTATGGTAGAAAAATGAACATTCAATTCACGGGCAACAGCTCTGGTGGACATTCCCTCAGTCAGCATGCCAATTGCACGCTCCCTCAAAACTTGCGACATCTGTGGCATTGTGCTGTGTGATCAAACTGCACATTTTAGAGTGGCCTTTTATTGTGGCCAACCTAAGGCACACCTGTGCAATAATCATGCTGTCTAATCAGCATCTTGATATGCCACGCCTGTGAGGTGGTTGGATTATCTTGGCAAAGGAAAGTGCTCACTAACACAGATTTAGACAGATTTGTGAACAATATTTGAGAGAAATAGGCCTTTTGTGTACATAGAAAAAGTCTTAGATCTTTGAGTTCAGCTCATGAAAAATGGGGACAAAAACAAAAGTGTTGCGTTTATAATTTTGTTCAGTGTAGATAGATAGATAGATAGATAGATGATAGAATATCGATAGATAGATGATAGAATTAGATCGATAGGTAGATCGATAGATAGAATCTCTCTCTCTTCTGTTCCTGAAATTACCACAATGATAGAAAATAAAGCACAGCTGGAAGAAAACAAAACTGGATGTTTTTCACATTTAGTGGAAAAGGCATACAGAAAGGCCGTAAAAACTGCTAGATCTCCTTATTTCTCAACTCTCTTAGAAGAAAACAAACACAACCCTAGGTATTTATTTGATACAGTGGCTAAATTAACAAGAAACGTTTGACGTTTGCAAACAGCACAGCAGTAATGACTTTATGAACTTCTTTACGTGCAAGATTGATAATATTAGGAAGAAAATTATAACTATACAATCATCTACTACAGTATTGCATCAGACAGTGCATTGTAGTGTCACTGAGGAAAAATTCCACTCATTCATTCACTGCTATAGGAGAAGAAGAATTGGCTAAACTCATTAAATCATCAAAATCAACAACATGTATGCTCGACCCTATACCGACTAAGCTACTGAAAGAGATGCTTCCAGAGGTCATAGATCCTCTTCTTAATATCATTAATTCATCTTTATCATTAGGATATGTACCGAAAACTTTTAAGCTGGCTATTATTAAACCACTTATTAAAAAAAATGCAACTTGATCCTACAGAATTAGTCAATTACCGGCCAATCTCAAATGTACCCTTTCTGTCAAAAATACTAGAAAAGGCAGTGTCTTCACAACTATGCTCCTTTTTTAGAAAGAAATGATATCTGTGAGGTTTTCCAGTCAGGATTTACACCCTATCATGAGACTGAGACTGCTCTCATTAGAGTTACAAATGATTTGCTCTTATCATCCGATCGTGGTTGTATCTCTCTATTAGTGTTACTCGATCTTAGCACTGCATTCGATACTATTGACCACAACATTCTTTTGAATAGACTCGAAAATTATGTTGGCATTAGTGGAATTTCATTAGCATGATTTAAATCATACTTATCTGACCGCTATCAGTTTGTAGCAGTAAATTAAGAGATATCATACCGATCACAAGTTCAGTATGGAGTACCGCAAGGCTCAGTGCTAGGACCGTTGCTTTTCACCCTGTACATGCTAACCTTGGGAGACATCATTAGGAAGCATGGTGTTAGTTTTCATTGTTATGCTGACGATACTCAGCTCTATATTTCTTTGCGCCCTGACGAAACTTACCAATTCACAAGATTGACGGAATGCATAGCTGATATAAAAAATTGGATGGCTAGTACTAGTATTTCCTACAACTTAATTCTGAAAAAACTGAATTTTTAATTATTGGACAAAAACCCTCTGCACGTAGTAACCTAGAATACTGTTTAACACTTGATGGCTGCTCTGTCAAGTCCTCGTCGTCAGTTAGGAACCTGGGTGTGCTCTTTGATACCAGTCTTTCATTTGAAAGCCACGTTTCTAGCATCTATAAAACTGCATTTTTCCGTCTTAAAAATATATCTAAATTACGGCACATGCTTTAAATACAAAACAGTTAGTTCATGCGTTCATGACCTCAAGGCTAGATTATTGTAATGCTCTACTGGGTGGTTGCCCTGCTCGCTTAATAAATAAACTGCAGCTTGTCCAAAACGCAGCAGCTAGAGTTCTTACTAGAACCAGGAAGTATGACCATATTAGCCCGGTTCTGGCAACACTGCATTGGCTCCCTATTAAACATCGTATACATTTTATCTTGCTAATTACTTACAAAGCACTAAATGGTTTAGCTCCCCAGTACTTGAGCGAGCTCTTAACGCATTATACTCCATCAAGTCTATTGCGGTCTCAAAATTCTGGCCAGTTGATAATACCTAGAATATCAAAATCAACTGCAGGCGGTCGATCCTTTTCCTATTTAGCACCTAAACTCTGGAACAGTCTTCCTAGCATTGTTCGGGAAGCAGACACACTCTGTCAGTTTAAATCTAGACTAAAAACACATCTCTTTACTATGGCATACACATAAAACATTTTTAATTTCTATTATTCAAATCAGTTAAATGATTGTTTTAGGCTGCATTAACTAGGTCAGCCGGAACCGGGAACACTTCCCATAACACCTGATGTACTCGTTACATCATAAGAAGAATGGCATCTACGCTAATGTTAGTCTCTCTGTTTATCCCGAGGTTTACTGCAGTCGGCCGGATCCAGGCCGTATCCGGACCAGATGGTGGACCTTTGCCTGGACATGACGAACGCATGCCTGAAGTGTCTGCAGAGACCGTGTCAATTAAACTCCCCCCTGTAAATGCCGCATCGACACGACATCCTCATTAAACCCGTCCCCGGTGTGACGACTCCAATCTTTTGAATAATCCTACGAATATCTATTGATCTAATATGACTTCTGAGCTGTAATGTTGCCAGAATCATAATCATACACTATTTGTTCGTCGGCCAGAGGAGAACTGGCACCCCGACTGAGCCTGGTTTCTCTCAAGGTTTTTTTCTCCATTCTGGCCCTGAAGGAGTTTTAGTTCCTTGCCACCGTCGGCTTTGGCTTTTGGCTTGCTCAGTTGGGGACACTTAAATTTCAACTATATTACTGATCTGCCCGCATTGACACTATATGATAATTGAAATGAGCTAGATGACATCACCGTTTTCACCAGAGCGGCTGTACAGCCGAATCAAATTCTGTTGCATTATTTTCCTGTTACCACTGTGAAGCTGCTTTGAAACAATTGGCATTGTAAAAAGCGCTATATAAAGGTGATTTGATTTTGATTTTGGAAGACCCAGCCACGACCCATCTTCAGTGCTCTTACTGAAGGAAGGAGGTTGTTGGCCAAGATCTCGCGATACATGGCCCCATTCATCCTCCCCTCAATACGGTGCAGCCGTCCTGTCCCCTTTGCAGAAAAGCATCCCCAAAGAACGATGTTTCCACCTCCGTGCTTCATGGCTGGGATGGTGTTCTTGGGGTTGTACTCATCCTTCTTTTTCCTCCAAACACGGCGAGTGGAGTTTAGACCAAAAAGCTCTATTTTTGTCTCATCAGACCACATGACCTTCTCCCATTCCTCCTCTGGATCATCCAGATGGTCATTGGCAAACTTCAGACGGGCCTGGACATGCGCTGGCTTGAGCAGGGGGACCTTGCGTGCGCTGCAGGATTTTAATCCATGATGGCGTAGTGTGTTACTAATGCTTTTCTTTGAGACTGTGGTCCCAGCTCTCTTCAGGTCATTGACCAGGTCCTGCCGTGTAGTTCTGGGCTGATCCCTCACCTTCCTCATGATCATTGATGCCCCACGAGGTGAGATCTTGCATGGAGCCCCAGATCGAGGGAGATTGACCGTCATCTTAAACTTCTTCCATTTTCTAATAATTGCGCCAACAGTTGTTGTCTTCTCACCAAGCTGCTATTGTCCTGTAGCCCATCCCAGCCTTGTGCAGGTCTACAATTTTATCCCTGATGTCCTTACACAGCTCTCTGGTCTTGGCCATTGTGGAGAGGTTGGAGTCTGTTTGATTGAGTATGTGGACAGGTGTCTTTTATACAGGTAACAAGTTCAAACAGGTGCAGTTAATACAGGTAATGAGTGGAGAACAGGAGGGCTTCTTAAAGAAAAACTAACAGGTCTGTGAGAGCCGGAATTCTTACTGGTTGGTAGATGATCAAATACTTATGTCCTGCAATAAAATGCAAATTAATTATTTAAATATTAATACAATGTGATTTTCTGTATTTTTGTTTTAGATTCCGTCTCTCACAGTTGAAGTGTACCTATGATTAAAATGACAGACCTCTACATGCTTTGTAAGTAGGAAAACCTACAAAATCGGCAGTGTATCAAATACTTGTTCTCCCCACTGTATGTTAATTGTGGTCTTTTTCATTGCACAGAGGAATAAGTTAGATATTTTATGCAATGCAAACAGCACAAATTATTATCTTTTCAATGCACTACGGAATGAGTTAGCGTTATATGCATTGTAACAGCACATATGTGTAATACTTCATTGAAAAAAGGATGCGCAGTGCAAAGCGTACTTGTTATGTGATAGCTCTTCAAGGCAATGGAATTATTTAGATGTTTATGCAATGAAGATGCGACAGGACATGTTATTATGTGTTATATGTTATATGTGTTACAACACGGAATAAGTTAGATCTTTTAGGCAACGAAATGCAGTAGAACATATGTAATTATGGTCAAAGGGCCGTCAAAAGATAACACTATATATTCTTTTAGACTCCTTCAGATGTAAAATCAACCAGATGGACCAGGGTCGTCAAAAGGTAACTTATTATATATTCTCATAGACTCTTTCTGATGTTAAATCAGCCAGACTTTAGACCATATTTGATCTACTGAACATTTTTCTGGCCCAAGAGTCCTCAAACATGAACTTTCAATACATTCTCTATCACTCCTTCTGATGTCATTTCAGCCATACAGAAGTCCATAACTGACCTACTGAACATATTTCTGGCCCAAGAGTCCTCAATCATGAACTTTCTACACATACTAATTGACTCCTTCTGATGTTACTTCAGCCATACAGAAATCCATATTTGAAATTCTGAAAATACTGTACTTCTGGCCAATGGGTCATCAAATGGTAACATATCATACATTCTCTTAGACTATTTCTGAAGTTAACTCAGCCACACTTTACTTCAGCCATACAGAAGTCGATAGTTAACGACCTGAACATACTGTATTTCTGGCCCAAGAGTCCTCTAACATAAACTTTCTATAGATTCTCTTTCACTCCTTCTGATGTTACTTCAGCCTTGCAGAAGTCAATAGTTGACGACCCGAACATATCTGTCCCAAGAGTCATCAATGATGAACTTTCTATACAATCTCATTCACTCCTTCTAATGTTATTTCAGCCATACATAAGTCCATAATTGATCTACTCAACATATTTCTGGCCCGAGTCCTCAATCATGAACTTTATATACATTCTCATTCACTCCTTCTAATGTTATTTCAGCAATACAGAAGTCCATAATTGACCTACTCAACATATTTCTGGCCAAAGGGTCGTCAAAAGTAATTCTCCTAGACTTTTTCTGATGTTAAATCAGTCTGACTTTAGTCCATATTTGACCTACTGAACATATTTCTGGTCCAAGAGTAAATGATCTTGAACTTCATCTTGATCTCAATGATCAATGATCTTGATCTTGAACTACTGATTGACTTATTCTGATTTTACATCATCCATGCAATAGTCCAAATTTGAGCTACTGAACATATTTCTTGCCCAACAGTCCTCAATCATGAACTTTCTATACATTCTCATTCACTCCTTCTGATGTTTCTTCAGCCATACAGAAGTCCATAATTGAATTACTGAAGATAATTCTGGCCAAAGGTTCGTCAAAAGGTAACATATTATATACTCTCGTAGACTCTTTCTGAAGTTAACTCAGCCACACTTTATTCCATATTTGACCTACTGAACATATTCTGACCATAGGGTCATCGTTCATGAACATTATATACACTGTCAATGACCCCTTCTGATGTTATGTCAGCCATACAGAAGTCTATAATTGACCTACTGAACATTTGTCTGGTCAAAGAATCCTCAATCTTGAACTTTCTATACATTCTCATTTACTCCTTCTGATGTTACTTCAGCCATACAGAAGTCCATATTTGGACCTACTGAACATATTTTTGGCCAAAGATTCCTCAATCTTGAACTTTCTATACATTCTCATTCACTCCTTCTGATGTTACTTCAGCCATACAGAAGTCCATATTTGACCTACTGAACATATGTCTGGTCAATCTTGAACTTTCTAAATATCCGGATATTACATCAGCCATGCAAGTGTCCATATCTGACCTATTGAACATATTTCTGGCCCAAGAGTCCACAAACGTAAACATTATATGCATTCTCAATGACTCCTTCTCATGTTATGTCAGCCATATAGAAGTCCATGTTTGACCTACTGAACATATGTCTGGTCAAGATTGATGACCAGAACTTTCTAAATATCCGGATATTACATCAGCCATGCAAGTGTCCATATCTGATCTATTGAACATATTTCTGGCCCAAGAGTCCACAAAAGTGAACATTACATGCATTCTCAATGACTCCTTTTGATGTTATGTCAGCCATGCAGAAGTCTATAATTGACCTACTGAACATATTTCTGGCCCAGGAGTCCTCAATCATGAACTTTCTACACATACTGATTGACTCCTGATGTTATGTCAGCCATAAGTCTATAATTGACCTACTGAACATATTTCTGGGTCAACAGTCCTCAATCATGAACTTTCTATACATTCTCATTCACTCCTTCTGCCATAAAGAAGTCAATAATTGAAGTACTGAACATAATTCTGGCCAAAGGTTCGTCAAAAGGTAACATATTATATATTCTTGTAGACGCTTTCTGAAGTTAACTCAGCCACACTTTAGTCCATATTTGACCTACTGAACATATTTCTGGCCCAAGAGTCCTCAGTCATGAACTTTCTACACATACTGATTGATTTCTTCAGATGTTATGTCAGCCATACAAAAGTCAATAGTTGACGACCCGAACATATTACTGTCCCAAGAGTCCTCAATCATGAACTTTCAATACATTCTCTATCACTCCTTCTGATGTTACTTCAGCCATACAGAAGTCCATAATTGACCTACTGATCATATTTCCGTCCCAAGAGTCCTCAATCATGAACTTTCTACACATACTGAATCATCCTTCAGATGTTATGTCAGCCATACAGAAGTCAATAGTTGACGACCCGAACATATTACTGTCCCATATTACTCTACCTTGAACTTTCTGTACATTCTCATAGACTCCTTCTGATGTTACAACTGCCAGATAGTAGTCCAATTGACCCACTGAACATTTTTCTGGCCAAAGTGTTCTCAATCTTGAACTTTCTATAGATACTCACAGAGTGAGTGGCCCAGACAATAATCCATATTTCACCTGTGGAATATAGTTATGACCAAGGAGTACTCACACTTTATTTTCTTATTCATTCTCATTGACTCCACCTGATGTTATATCATCCAGACAGTAATCCATAATTGACCTACTGAACATATATCTCTAATATAGAGTCCTTGATCTCCAACTTTATATACATGCTCATTGACTCCGTCTGATGTTTCATGAGGCAAAGACAGTAATCCATGTTTGGCCTACTGAACATATTTCTGGCCAAAGAGTCCCCGATCTCCGACTTTCTATACATATTCATAGACATATTTGATCATATTTGATCTATGGAGTATAGCTATGACCAACTTTCTGATCTCCAACTTTCTATTCATTCTTATAGACTCTGTCAAATGTTTCATGAGCAAGACAGTAGTCCAACTATGGAATATAGTTTTGACCAAGGAGCCTTCAAATTTTAACTTCCCATTCATACTCATTGACTCCATCTGATGTTATGTCAGCCAGACAGTAATCCATAATTTTCTATACATACTTGTATAGACTCCTTCTTAGAAAGTGGTCCATATTTAATCTATGGAATATAGTTATGACTAAAGAGTCCTCAAACTTTAACTTCCTGTTCATATACTCATTGAATCCATCTGATGTTACATCAGCCAGACAGTAGTCCATATGTAACCTATTGATCTTACATCTGGCCAAAGAGTACTCGACCTTGAACTGTTTGTACATTATTGTCCATTATTGACCTACTGAACATATTTCTGGCCAAAGAGTCCTCAATCTCCAACTTTCTATACATAATCATAGACTCCGTCTGATGTTTCATGAGCTAAAACAGTAGTCCATAGTAGGCCAGTAGTCCTACTGTACATATTTCTGGCCAAAGAGTTCTCAATCTTGAATTTTCTGTATATATACGTAGACTCCTTCTGATGTTACATCAGCCAGGCAGTGGTCTACATTTAACCTATTGAACGTGTCTGAACTAAAAGAGTCCTCATTGTTGAATTTTTTTATACATACTTGTAGACTCCTTCTGATGTTACATTAGCTAGACAGTGGTCCATATTTGACCTACTCAACATATTTCAGGCCAAAGAGTACTCGACCTTGAACTGTCTATACATACTCATAGACTCCGTCTGATGTTGCATGAACGAGACAGTAGTCCTGTCAATGAAATAAGTTAGATGTAAGTCAATATGTATAGTAAAATTGAGATTGAGGACTCTTTCGTTAGAAATATGTTCAAAAGTTCAAATAAACTGTCTGGCTGATGTAACATTGAGTCAATGAGAATGAAAAGGAAGTTAACATTTGAGGATCCCTTTTGTAATAACTGTATTTCCATAGAAAGTTCAAGGTCGAGGTCTCTTTGGTCAAGCACATGTTCAATATGGATACTATTCAATTAGTACTCAATTAGTTTGTATATTAAGTTAGTGTTCAAGAACTCTTTGGCCAGAAAAAAGTTCAAAGGGTCAGACATGGACAACTGCATGACTGATGTATGGATTTCTGTATGGCTGAAGTAACATCAGAAGGAGTGAATGAGAATATATAGAAAGTTCATAATTGAGGAACCTTGGGCCAGAAATATGTTCAGTAGGTCAATTATGGACTTCTGTATGGCTGAAGTAACATCAGAAGGAGTGAATGAGAATGTATAGAAAGTTCATGTTTGTGGACTCTTGGGACAGAAATATGTTCAGTAGGTCAAATATGGACTTCTGTATGGCTGAAGTAACATCGGAAGTAGTGAAAGAGAATGTATAGAAAGTTCACAATTGAGGACTCTTGGGCCAGAAATATGTTCAGGAGGTCAATATGGACTTCTGTATGGCTGACATAACATCAGAATGAGTCACTGAGAATGTATATAATGTTCATGAGAATGTATAGAAAGTTCATGATTGAGGACTCTTGGGCCAGAAATATGTTCAGTAGGACAAATGTGGACTTCTGTATGGCTGCCATAACATCAGAATGATTAATTGAGAATGTATTGAGGACTCTTTGGCCAGAATATGTTCAGAAGGTCAAATATGGACTTCTGTATGGCTGAAGTAACATCAGAAGTAGTGAAAGAGAATGTATAGAAAGTTCATGATTGAGGACTCTTGGGCCAGAAATATGTTCAGTAGGTCAAATATGGACATCTGTACGGCTGAAGTAACATCAGAAGGAGTGAATGAGAATGTATAGAAAGTTCATGATTGAGGATTCTTGGGCCAGAAATATGTTCAGGAGGTCAATTATGGACTTCTGTATGGCTGAAGTAACATCAGAAGGAGTGAGTGAAATTGAATAGAAAGTTCATGATTGAGGACTCTTGGGACAGAAATATGTTCGGCTCATCAACTACTGACTTCTATATGGCTGACATAACATCAGAAGAAGTCAATCAGTATGTGTAGAAAGTTCATGATTGAGGACTCTTGGACCAGAAATATGTTCAGTAGGACAAATATGGACTTCTTTATGGCTGATATAACATCAGAATGATTCTTTGAGAATGTATATAATGTTCATGATCGAGGACTCTTTGGCCAGAATATGTTCAGTAGGTCAAATATGGACCAACGTCTGGCTGATTTAATATCAGAAAGAGTCTATGAGAATATATGTTACCTTTTTACGGCCCTTTGTCCAGAAATATATTCAGTAGGTCAATTATGGACTCATGTATGGCTGAAGTAACATCATAAGGAGTGATTGAGAATGTATAGAAACTTCATGCTCAAGGACTCTTCAGACAGAAATATGTTCAGTAGGTCAAATATGGACTTCTGTATGGCTGACATAACATCAGATGGAGTCAATCAGTATGTGTAGAAAGTTCAAGATTGAGGATTCTTTGACCACAAATATGTTCAGTAGGTCAAATATGGACTTCTGTATGGCTGACATAACATCAGAATGAGTCATTAAGAATGTATATATTGTTCATGAGAATGTATAGAAAGTTCATGATTGGGGACTCGGGCCAGAATTATGTTCAGTAGGTCAAATATGGCCTTCTGTATGGCTAGCATAACATCAGAAGGAGTCATTGAGAATGTATATGATGCTCATGATCGAGGACTCTGTGGCCAGAATATATTCAGTAGGTCAAATATGGACTAAAGTCTGGCTGATTTAACATCAGAAAGAGTTTTCAAGAATATATAATATGTTACCTTTTGACGACCCTTTGGCCAGAAAAATGTTCAGTAGGTCAATTATGGACTTCTGTATGGATGAAGTAACATCAGGAGTGAAAGAAAATTTATAGAATGTTCATGACTGAGGACTCTTGGGTCAGAAATATGTTCAGTAGGACAAATATGGACTTCTGTATGGCTGACATAACATCAGAAGGAGTGAATGAGCATGTATAGAAAGTTCATGATTGAGGACTCTTGGGCCAGAAATATGTTCAGTAGGTCAAATATGGATGATTCATTGAGAATGTATATATTGTTCATGAGAATGTATGGAAAGTTCAGGATTGAGGTCAGAATATGTTCAGTAGGTCAAATATGGACCAAAGTCTCGCTGATTTAATATCAGAAAGTCTACAAGAATATGTTTCCTTTTTACCATTTTACCTTTTGACGACCCTTTGGCCAGAAAAAAATATTCAGTAGGTCAATTATAGACTTCTGTATGGCTGAAGTAACATTAAAAGGAGTGAATGAGAATGTATAGAAAGTTCATCATTGGGGACTCTTTGGCCAGAAAAAAATGTTCAGTAGGTCAATTATGGACTTCTGTATGGCTGAAGTAACATCAGAAGGAGTGAATGAGAATGTATAGAAAGTTCATCATTGAGGACTCTTGGCCCAGAAATATGTTCAGTAGGTGAATTATGGACTTCTGTATGGCTGAAGTAACATCAGAAGGAGTGAAAGAGAATGTATATGATGTTCATGATAGAGGACTCTTTGGCCTGAATATGTTCAGTAGGTCAAATATGGACTAAAGTCTGCCTGATTTAACATCAGAAAGAGTTTTCGAGAATATGTAATATGTTACCTTTCGACGACCCTTTGGTCAGAAAAATGTTCAGTAGGTCAATTATGGACTTCTGTATGACTGAAGTAACATCAGAAGGAGTGAATGAGAATGTATAGAAAAATTATGATTGAGGACTCTTTGGCCAGAACTCTCAGAACACCAATATAAAATTGATCCATGACGCCATAGTGTGCTGCGCTGCACACTATGGCGGTGTTACAGGCATACCAGGCTGACCTCTTGAAGGACTTGAGTGTTGGCAGTACTATCGATGAGGAAGCGTTCACGGAACTGTGTCGAGCCACAGACCTGTGTCGAGCCACAGACCTGTCTCTCCATGCCACTAAGCAGCCGGCCCGTGCCATCGGCCCTGTGGCCCTGTGGCCCTGTGGCTCAACCTCACGGGGATAAAGGATAAAGACCACGTTTTTCTCCTCGATTCCCCGGTTTCTCCTACTGGCCTGTTTGGCGATTCAGTTAACACGGTAGTCTCCAGGTTCATAGAGGTTAAGAAACATGAGGAAGCATTTGTCCAGTTCCTTCCTCGTCGCACTCAAGGGGAGGGGCCATCGGCCACCCAACCTCTCCCCAGACGGGAGGTGAAAAAGCAGCGTGTGGCGAGTCGTGCTTCCCCTCGTAAAGACTCGGGACCGGCTCGTCGCATTCAACAACCTCCCAGGGCAGACCTCAGGACTTTTATCAATAAAAAGTCCTGATGGTCTTGCGCCCAGTCTGGTGGGGGTAGCCCCCGCGGGACGGGGCGCGTCAAACATCTGTTTGTCCCTTCCTACTACCCTCACAAAACCACTCCATCCCTGCCGCCTCTGGCAATTCGGGGGGCAGCGGTTTCCAGCGAAATGTTAGATGTTCCGTTGCTTGCCGCTATCATCCAGGACACTAACTATGTGGCTCAGACCCCGGTTTCTCGCCTTGGGTCCCACTCTAGGGGTGCCTTGTTATCGCAGATTGTTAACGACAGACACCTCCCTGACGGGCTGGGGTGCGGTCTTAAGTGGTCGTCCAGCAAAAGGGGAATGGGAGGGTCATCAGCTCGATTGGCACATCAATTCCGGAGAGGAGGGACCTTCTGTCTCAGGCAGGGTGCACGATATTCCATCCCAGGCCTGACCTGTGGAACCTTCATGTTTGTACGACACATAATGCAGATCCAGTCAATTGCAGGAAAAGTTGTCAACACTAACCACAGTTGTAACCACTCTCAGGGTTTATGTGGCCGTGCTTTCGGCGTGCCACATAAACGTGCGTCCCGTAAGAGCCAAGATCCCTTCATGGGACTTAGCTATAGTCCTCGAGGGTCTGGTTGAGACCCCCTTTGAACCTCTAGAGTCAGCGTCTGAAAAACTTCTTACTCTAAAGATGGTTTTTCTTATGGCTATAACTTCCTTAAAAAGAATCGGGGATATGCAGGCTCTGTCGATATAGCCATCCTGCTTAGACTTTGCCCCAGGAATGGTGAAAGTGATTTTGCATCCTCATCCTGACTACCTGCCTAAGGTTCCTTTTTCGACTGTACATCCTGTCACTCTTGAGACCTTCTGCCCTCCGCCGTTCTCAACGCTGGATCAGAAGAAACTTCATAGACTATGTCCAGTGCATGCTCTTCAGGCCTACGTCCACCGCACTAGCCAGTGGTGTAAGTCAGAGCAACTGTTCGTTTGTTATGGGGGCCGTAACAGAGGGGCGGCCGCCACCAAACAGACTATGTCACATTGGGTCAGGGATGCTATTGCTCTCGCCTATGAGGTGCTTCACCAACAGGTTTAAGGGCTCACTCCACCTACTCATCGCCTCCTCTACTGCTTTGGCAAGGGGTGCCCCCTTACAACTTGTTTGTGATGCGGCAGGATGGTCCTCTCCGCACACATTCATAAAGTTTTATAATTTGGATGCTCATGCCACTCCGGGCTCTCATGTCCTTGAGTCGACATCACAAGCTAATGTCTGAGGCCTTCTTGCGTTCTTGTGAGCACACCTACACAACCGTAAGGGTGCCACTTGGGAGTGGCAAGTGGCTACGAGGCTATAAATAGATGAGCCCACAGCTGCATCGTGAGGATATTTTGTCTGAAGAGCAGTCCTGGGACATCTTCAGCATGGCAAAGTAGTGCAGCATCTCGTTCTGCTTTTTCAGGGAACAGGGTTACAGTCAAGTAACCCGGGTCGTTCCCTTTCAAAAGCTACAATCGATGCTGCGCTGATTAGCGCTATTGGGAACGAGAATACCCACGCCGCCGTGCTTGAAAGTGTCAGGACTGCTCTTCAGACAAAATATCCTGACGATGCAGCTGTGGACTCATCTATTTATAGCCTCGTTTCGCGGGTGCGCGCTGATGACATCACCAACCGAGGCTATAATACCTTTACACCCTATATTCACAGCTGGTCACGATAAAGACGTTCCCAATAGCGCTAATCAGCGCAGCATCTCGTTCCGCTTTTTCAGGGAACAGGGTTACAGTCAAGTAACCCGGGTCGTTCATGATCAAGGACACTTTGGCCTGAATATGTTCACTAGGTCAAATATGGACTAAAGTCTGGCTGATTTAACATCAGAAAGAGTTTTCGAGAATATATAATGTGTTACCTTTCGACGACCCTTTGGCCAGAAAAATGTTCAGTAGGTCAATTATGGACTTCTGTATGGCTGAAGTAACATCAGAAGGAGTGAAAGAGAATCTATAGAAAGTTAATGTTCGAGGATTCTTGGGCCAGAAATATGTTCAGTAGGTCAATTATGGACTTCTATATGGCTGAAGTAACATCAGAAGGAGTGAATGAGAATGTATAGAAAGTTCAAGATTGAGGATGCTTTGACCAGAAGTATGTTCAGTAGGACAAATATGGACTTCCGTATGTCTGACATAACATCAGAATGATTCATTGAGACTATATATAATGTTCATGATCGAGGACTCTTCAGCCAGAATATGTTCAGAATGTCAAATATGGACTAAAGTCTGGCTGATTTTATATCAGAAAGGGTGTACGAGAATATGTTACCTTTTTACGGCACTTTGGCCAGAAAAATATTAAGTCAATTATGGACTTATGTATGGCTGAAGTAACATCAGAAGGAGTGAATGAGAATGTATAGAAAGTTCATGTTTGGGGACTCTTCAGACAGAAATATGTTTAGTAGGTCAAATATGGACGGACTTCTGTATGGCTGACATAACATAAGAATGAGTCATTGAGAATGTATATATTGTTCATGAGAATGTATAGAAAGTTCATGATTGAGGACTCTTGGGCCAAAAATATGTTCAGTAGGTCAAATATGGACTTCTTTATGGCTGACATAACATCAGAATGATTCATTGAGAATGTATATATTGCTCATGAGAATGTATAGAAAGTTCCTGATTGAGGACTCTTGTGCCAGAATATGTTCAGTAGGTCAGTTATGGACTTCTGTATGGATGAAGTAACATCAGAAGGAGTGAATGAGAATGTATAGAATGTTCAAGATTGAGAATTCTTTGACCAGAAATATGTTCAGTAGGACAAATATGGACTTGTGTATGACTGACATAACATCAGAAGCCTGTTAGCTTGCCATCTCTGCACTCGGGTCTCTTGTTTTCTGAGTTCATTAAACAACTGTGGTGAGTTGGATTAGTAAATAGACTCCATCAAACAACTGTGGTAAATTGGATTAATCAACAAATACGGTAAGCTCCTGTCATTGTCACTTGCACTGCATGTTTCATGTTTAGTATATCTTTCTCCGTTGGCGAACAGGGCTTCACATGTGATAAACGTAAGGAGATAGTCAGGCTGACGGAGAAGATTTCAGAATTAGAGACACGCATCCAGACTTTATTTGAGAGTAGTGAGAATGTAACAGCTTTAGACACTGCTTTGGATGCGAATAGCTTAGTGATCGGTTCCGGCTGTAGAGTCCGTGCAGCACGGCAGCTGGGTGACGGTGAGACGGCATAGTCGTGGATCAAAAAACCACTCTTCCATTCCGATTAGAACATCAAACAGGTTCTCCCCACTCAGTGATGCACCCACTGAGAATCCTGTTGAAAGTGCCCTAGTTATTGGCGATTCTATTACACGGAACGTGAAAATAGAGACACCAGCCACTATGGTCACATGTTTACCGGGAGCCAGAGCACCTGACATCAAAGCAAATTTAAAAGTGCTGGCTAATGCTAATCGTAAATTCTCTAAGATTATTATTCACGTCGGCACAAATGATGTTCGACTTCGCCAGTCGGAGATCACCAAAATTAACATTAAAGAGGTGTGTAAACTCGCAAGTACGATGGCAGATGATGTTTTTTGCTCTGGTCCCCTCCCCGTTAAAAGGAGTGATGAGATACTTAGCAGACTATCATCACTCAATGGCTGGTTGTGGTGGTGTCCGCAAAATAACATAGCGTTCATAGACAATTGGAAAAGCTTTTGGGGCAGACCTGACCTGTTGAAAAAAGATGGCATCCATCCTTCCTGGGATGGTGCCGCTCTTCTCTCTAGTAATTTGGCACATAGTCTTAGAGCTAAACCTTGACTAACTGGGGCCCAGGTCAGGAAGCAGACGGACTGGCTTACCCGACCGCCTGCTAGCTGTCTCACGTCACAGAAGTCAGATAAATCCCAGCACATAGAGACTCTTTCACCTAGATATTATCACATAGAGACTGTGTCTGTTCCGCGAATTAGTAAATACAAAAAACCATAAAAACCATTCAACGGTAAAAATGTAATTGATGTCCAACAAATAAACAACAGATATAATACAGATCAAATGATAAAGCTCGGGCTGCTGAATATTCGATCCCTTTCCTCAAAAGCGCTTATTATTAATGATATGATTACAGATCATAACCTAGATGTGCTGTGTTTGACAGAAACCTGGCTAAAACCTGACGATTACATTACTTTAAATGAGTCCACCCCCCAAGATTATTGTTATAAACATGAGCCGCGTCTGAAAGGTAAAGGGGGAGGTGTTGCTGTAATTTATAATAATATCTTCGGTATTACTCAGAAGTCTAGTTTCAAATATAATTCCTTTGACGTTTTGGTGCTTTATGTAACGTTATGTAGTGAAATTGATAAATCCCGTTTGACATTTGTGCTGGCTACTGTATACAGGCCACCAGGGCACCATACAGACTTTACCAGAGAATTTGCTGATTTTCTATCAGAGTTAGTGCTGGCTGCAGACAAAGTCCTAATTGTTGGTGATTTTAATATCCATGTAGACAATGAAAAAGACGCATTGGGATTGGCATTTAGAGACATTCTAAACTCTATTGGAGTAAGGCAACACGTGTCAGGACCCACTCATCGCCGTAATCATACGTTAGACCTAATACTGTCACATGGAATAAATGTTGATACCATTGAAATTCTGCAGCAGAGCGATGACATCTCAGATCATTACCTAGTATCATGTACACTTAATTTAGCAAAGGCTGCAAAGCCGTCCCCTCGCTTCAAATATGGCAGGACTATCACTGCTGCCACTAAAGATTGCTTTGTAAATAATCTTCCTCATCAATTTCATCTCCTCAGCATCCCAGATAGCCTAGAGGAACTTGATGTTGCAACAGAAACTATTGACTCTCTCTTTTCCAGCACTTTAGACACAGTTGCTCCCCGGCGCTTAAAGAAGATTAAAGAAAATAGTCCAATGCCGTGGTACAACGAGCACACCCGGGCCCTTAAAACAGCAGCCAGAAAAATGGAGCGCAGCTGGAAGAAAACAAAACTAGAAGTTTTTCGCATTTTGTGGAAAGAGAGCATGATTGCATACAGAAAGGCCCTAAAAACTGCTAGATCTGCTTATTTCTCGACTCTCTTAGAAGAAAACAAACACAACCCTAGGTATTTATTCGATACAGTGGCTAAATTAACCAAAGATAAAGCTTCAACTTCTGATGTTTGTAAACAGCACAGCAGTAATGACTTTATGAACTTCTTTACTTGTAAGATTGATAATATAAGGAAAAAAAATTATAATCATGCAGCCGTCTACTACAGTATTACATCAGACAGTGCATTGTAGTGTCACTGAGGAAAAATTACATTCATTCACTGCTATAGGAGAAGAAGAATTGGCTAAACTCGTTAAATCATCAAAATCAACAACATGTATGCTCGACCCTGACTAAACTACTAAAAGAGATGCTTCCAGAGGTCATAGATCCTCTTCTTAATATCATTATTCATCCTTGACATTAGGATATGTACCGAAAACTTTTAAGTTGGCTATTATTAAACCACTTATTAAAAAAACGCAACTTGACTACAGAATTAGTAAATTACAGGCCAATCTCAAATCTACCCTTTCTCTCAAAAATACTAGAAAAGGCAGTGTCCTCACTATTATGCTCCTTTTTAGAAAGAAATGGTATCTGTGAGGATTTTTCCAGTCAGGATTTAGACCGTATCATAGTACTGAGACTGCTCTCATTAGAGTTACAAATGATTTACTCTTATCATCCGATCGTGGTTGTATCTCTCTGTTAGTGTTACTCGATCTTAGCGCTGCATTCGATACTATCGACCACAACATTCTTTTGAATAGACTCGAAAATTATGTTGGCATTAGTGGAATTTCATTGGCATGGTTTAAATCATACTTATCTGACCGTTATCAGTTTGTAGCAGTAAATGAAGAGATGTCACACCGATCACAAGTTCAGTATGGAGTACCGCAGGGCTCAGTGCTAGGACCGTTGCTTTTCACCCTGTACATGCTACCACTGGGAGATATTATTAGGAAGCATGGCGATAGTTTTCATTGTTATGCTGACGATACTCAGCTCTATATTTCTTCACGCCCTGACGAAACTTACCAATTCACAAGATTAACGGAACGCATAGCTGATATAAAAAATTGGATGACTAGTAATTTCCTGCAACTTAATTCAGAAAAAAATGAATTTTTAATCATTGGACAAAAAAACTCCACAAGTAGTAACCTAGAATACTGTCTAACACTCGATGGCTGCTCTGTCAAGTCCTCGTCGTCAGTTAGGAACCTGGGTGTGCTCTTTGATACCAATCTCTCATTTGAAAGCCACGTTTCTAGCATCTGTAAAACTGCGTTCAACCATCTTAAAAATATATCTAAATTACGGCACATGCTTTCAATGCAAAATGCTGAACAGTTAGTTCATGCGTTCATGACCTCAAGGTTAGATTATTGTAATGCTCTACTGGGTGGTTGCCCTGCTCGCTTAATAAATAAACTGCAGCTTGTCCAAAACGCAGCAGCTAGAGTTCTTACTAGAACCAAGAAGTATGACCATATTAGCCCGGTTCTGGCAACACTGCATTGGCTCCCTATTAAACATCGTATACATTTTAAAATCTTGCTGATTACTTACAAAGCACTAAATGGTTTAGCTCCCCAGTACTTGAGCGAGCTCTTAACGCATTATACTCCATCACGTCTATTGCGGTCTCAAAATTCTGGCCAGTTGATAATACCTAGAATATCAAAATCAACTGCAGGCGGTCGATCCTTTTCCTATTTAGCACCTAAACTCTGGAACAGTCTTCCTAGCATTGTTTGGGAAGCAGACACACTCTGTCAGTTTAAATCTAGACTAAAAACACATCTCTTTACTATGGCATACACATAAAACGTTTTTAATTTATATTATTCAAATCAGTTAAATGATTGTTTTAGGCTGCATTAACTAGGTCAGCCGGAACCGGGAACACTTCCCATAACACCTGATGTACTCGTTACATCATAAGAAGAATGGCATCTACGCTAATGTTAGTCTCTCTGTTTATCCCGAGGTTTACTGCAGTCGGCTGTATCCGGGCCGTATCCGGACCAGATGGTGGACCTTAGACATGACGAACGCATCCCTGAAGTGTCTGTAGAGACCGTGTCAATTAAACTCCCCCCTGTAAATGCCGCATCGACACGACATCCTCATTAAACCCGTCCCTGGCGTGACGACTCCAATCGAATAATCCTACGAATATCTATTGATCTAATATGACTTCTGACCTGTAACGTTGCCAGAATCATAATCATACACTATTTGTTCGTCGGCCAGAGGAGAACTGGCACCCCGACTGAGCCTGGTATCTCCCAAGGTTTTTTTCTCCATTCTGGCCCTGAAGGAGTTTTGGTTCCTTGCCACCGTCGCCTTTGGCTTTGGCTTGCTCAGTTGGGGACACTTAAATTTCAACTATATTACTGATTTGCCCGCATTGACACTATATGATAATTGAATGAGCTGGATGACATCACCGTTTTCACCAGAGCGGCTGTACAGCCGAATCAAATTCTGTTGCATTATTTTACTGTTACCACTGTGAAGCTGCTTTGAAACAATTGGCACTGTAAAAAGCGCTATATAAATAAAGGTGATTTTGATTTTGATTTTGATTTGAATGAGAATATATAGAAAGTTCATGATTGAGGACTCTTGGGCCAGAAATATGTTCAGTAGGTCAATAATGGACTACTATCTGGCAGTTGTAACATCAGAAGTAGTCTATGAGTATTAACAGACACTTCAAGGTCGAGTACTCTTTGGTCAGACATAAGGTCAGTAGGTTAAATATGGACATCAGATGGATTCAATGAATATGAAGTTAAAGTTTGAGGACTTCTTGTTTATAACTATATTCTATAGTTCATGAACCATCCGACAGAGTCTCTTTGGTCAGAATATGTTCAGTAGGTGAATTATGGACCACTATCTGGCTAATGTAACATCAGACGAATGAGTATGTACAAGTATCTATAGAAAATTCAAGATTGCGGGCTCTTTGGTCAGACATATGTTCAATATGGACTACTTTCTGTCTCTTGAATTATCAAACAGAGTCTATGAGTATGTATAGAAAAGTTTAAGGTACAGTGTTCTTTGGCCATGACAGTGTGTGAAATATGGACTACTGTATGGCTGATGTAACATCAGAAGGAGTCTATGATTATTAATAGAAAGTTCAAGATTTGTTGAGATTCAGCAACATGTTCAATAGGTCAAATATAGACTAATGTCAAGGTTGGCATAACATCAGATTGCGTCAATGGGAATGAATAGGAAGTTAAAGTTTGAGGTCATACTATATTCCACAGGTCAAATATGGACTATTGTCTGGCTCATGAAACATCAGTCTGAGTCACTGAGTGTGTATCTAAATATCAAGGAGTCTGTGAGTATGTATAGAAAGTTGGAGATCAAGGACTCTTTGGTCATAAACATGCTCAATAGGACAAATATGCACTACTGTCTGGCTGATGTATCATCAAAAGAAGTCTAAGAGTATCTATGGACTACTGTCTGATTGATGGAACATCAAAAGGAGTCTGAGTATGTATAGAAAGTTCAAGGTCGAGTACTGTTTGTTCAGAAATATGTTCAGTAGGTCAAATATGGACTACTGTCTGGCTGTAGTAACATCAAAAGAATTCTATAGTGAAGTATAGAATGTATAGAAATTATGTATAGAAAATGCATACAGAATTCAAGATTGAGGACTCTTTGGTCAGACATCTGTTCAATGGGTCAAATATGGACTACTCTCTGGCTGATGAAACATCAGACAGAGTCTATGATTATGTATAGAAAGTTTCATATCGAAGCCTCTTTAGACAGCAATATGTTCATTAGGTCAAATATAGACTACTGTCTGGCTGACATAACATCAGGTGGAGTCATTGAGTATGAATAGGAAAATAAAGTTTGAGGACATCTTGGTCATAACTATATTCCATAGTTCAAATATGGACTACTGTCTTGCTCATTAGACATCAGACAGAGTCTGTGAGAATATATAGAAAGTTGGAATTCAAGGACTCTTTGGTCAGAAATATGTTCAATAGGTCAATTATGGACTACTGTCTGGCTGATGAAACATCAGATTGCATCAATGAGTATGAAGAGGACGTTAAAGTTTGAGGCCTAGTTTGTCATTATATTTCATAGGTCTGTATGCTTGTGAAAAATCAGAAGGAGTCTTTAGGTATGTATAGAAAGTTGGAGATTAAGGACTCTATTAGAAATATGCTTAATATGTCAAATATGGACTACTGTCTGGCTCATTAAACATCAGACATAGATGAGTATGTATAGAAAGTTGGAGATCAAGGATTCTTTGGTCAGAAATATGTTCAATAGGTCAAATATGGACCTGTGGATACTGTCTTGCTGATGAGTCTACAAGTATCACTAGAAAAATCAAGAGATAATCGAGTTTGGTCTTTGCTTTTTGTCAGAAAGATTTTTTCATATTTATCTTTTGTCATATGCTCAGTATGTCAAATTTGGACTACTGTCTAGCTGATGTAAATCAGAGACATCTACAAGTATAGAAAATTCAAGATTGAGGACTCTTATGGGGACTTAATGAGGACTGCTCAATGGGTTCTATATGGACTAATGTCTGACTGAAGGAAAATCAGGAGTCTATGATTATGTATAGACAGTTCAAGGTTGAGCACTCTTTGGCCAAAAATATGTTCAGAAGGTCAAATATGAACATAACATCAGAAGGAATCAATGAATATGAATCGGAAGTTAAAGTCTGAGGTCTCCTTGGTCATATCTGTAGGTCGAGATATGACTGTTTAGTTCAAATATGGACTGCTGTCTGGCTCATTAAACATCAGACAGAGTCTATCATTGTTTATGTTTTTCTGCATGCACAACAGAATTAGTTCTTGAATGCATTGCAATGCAACAATGCACAACTAATTGAGTTAGGTCTTGTATGCAGTGCAGTGAATTAGAGTGTTATCTCTTCAATGCACAAATGGAATTTCTTGGATCTGTAATGCAATGCATGAATACAGTAAAACATTTTATTCTTCACTCATGTTGCATTGTGTTTGCAATGTAATGGCACATATATCGCTTCAATGATCAATATATCGCTTCAATGATCAACAGAATTAGTACATACTTCATTGCAAAACGGAATAAGCTAAGTCTTGTATGCAGTGCAAAGAAATATCTCATGTGTGCAACAGCACATATCTTCAGTGGACATAGGGATAATTAGATCCTGTGTGCACTGCAATGCAACACGTTATCTCTTCATTGCACAACTGATTGAGTTCTTGTATACAATGCGATGAATTAGATCAATGTAATCCTTTTATGCAATGCAACATCACATTGCTTTAATGCTTCTTAAATGCAAAACGGAACGAGTTAGATTAATATCTTTTATTAGTATGCTATGCAACAAAACAAAAAACTCTTCAATGCACAACGAATAAAGCTAGACAATGCAGCAGCACATTATCTCTTCAATGCACAACAGAATAATTTAGCAGTTAATAGCTGATATGTCATTCTTTCTCTTCAGTACCGAGTGAATGAATTAGTTATGAAAATCATTGTTATGTTATTCTTATGTGTTAACACAACGAAATTAGTTGTATTCAATGCAATAAAATGTTTATTTTGTATCCTCAATGCGCAACGGATTTAGATCTTGTATACAGACGTGAGTAAGATTAAGTTTATGCAACTGCAATGCCACAGCACATATGTTAATGTGTTATCATTTCAATGCACAACAGAATATATTAGTTCTTGAATGCAATGAAATAGATAATATATATATATAATTTAATATATGTTATTCCTCAATGCACAACGGAATGAGTTAGTTCTTGTATGCATTGCAAGGCGACAGGCATTTAGCTTGTATGCATTGTAATGCAACATCTAATGCAATGATTTTCCTTCAAAACACAACTGAATAAGAATGCACAACGGATTGAGTGCAATGAAACAGAGCATGACATAAGTGTTATCTCTTCAATGCACAACGGAATAATTTAGTTCTTGTAGATAATGCAATGAAAAAGTGCATAGCTGAAATTTTATTCTTTCCCTTCAGTACACAACAAATAAACTAATTATTATATTCATTGCAATGCCGCAGCAGTACATCATGTATGCACAACAGAATGAGTTGTTTGTTGCTGTTTTTAATGCATTCTTGTAAACAGTGCAAAGAATAAGTGCAGTTTGTTACTGTCACTGCACAACCGATAAAATTAGATCGTTTATGCAATGCAATGCCACAGCACACATGTCATGTGTTAGCGTTTTAATGCACAAAGGAATGAGTTAGTTCTTGAATGCAATGAAATAAAGCATTACATTTGTTATTCTTCAATGCACAACTGATTGATTTAGTTCTTGTATACAATGCAATGAATTAGATGCAGTGCAATTCATTGTAAGCACATATGTAGTGTGACAGCTTATTTATTCTTTAATGCGCAACGGAACAAGTTAGATATTATAATGCCATGCAACAAAACACAAAAATTCTTCAATGCACAACGAAAAAAAGCTAGATAATGCATCAGCACATTATCTCTTCAATGCACAACAGAATCATTTAGCACTTGCATATAATGCAATGAAACAGTTTATAGCTGATATGTTATTCTTTCTCTTCAACGAATTAGTTAGTTATGAAATTCATTGTTATTCTTATGTGTTAACTCTTCAATGCACAACGAAATTAGTTGTATGCAATGCAATAAAAGGTTATTTTGTATCCTCAATGCGAAACGGATTAAGATCTTGTATACAGTGCAATGAAAACGTGAGTAAGATTAAGTTAGATAGTTTATGCAATTGCAATGCCACAGCTCATATGTTAATTTGTTATCATTTCAATGCACAAAAGAATAAGTTAGTTCTTGAATGCAATGCAATGAAATAAGAGCACAATATATGTGTTATTCTGCAATGCACAACAAAAAAGTTTTTTTTTTTTTGCAGTGCAACAGCACATTTGTTATGTGTTATCTCTCCAATGCATATTGATAGTTTAGTTCTTGTAGATAATGCAATTAAAAAGTGTATTCAATACACAACGAATGAACTAATTATTACATTCATTGCAATGCAGCAGCACATCATTTATGATATATTTTCAATGGAATGAGTTGTTTATTGCTGTATGCAATGTATGTATTCATTCATACAGTGCAAAAAATAAGGGCAGCTTGTTACTGTTGTTTCCTGATGTTACATTAGCCAGACAGTAGTAGTCCATATTTGACCTATTGAACAAATATCTGGCCCAAGAGTCCTCGATCTTGTATGCATTGCAATGCAACAGTTGCATAGCTGATATTTTGTTCTTCAATGCACAACGTTTGATATGTTGTGGGTTGTCTTTTCAAAGGCTAATGCAATGATTTTGCTTCATAGACAAATGCGATGCAATAGTGCAATGCGAAAGCACATGTTACTGTATGTATGGTCTTTTCATTTTCATAAAAGACTTAAGTTATTCTTCTGCGCAATGCAGCTGCGCAATTGTTATGCACATCGGAATGAGTTAGTTCTTGTCTGCATTGCAAGGCAACAGGCGCATAGCTTGTATCCATTGTAATGCAACATCTGCTGCAATGATTTTCCTTCAATACACAGCTGAATAAGTTAAATACACAACTGAATAAGTTAGTTGTAGTAGGGAAATGCAATGCGAAAGCACATTGTTATTTGTTGCTTTTCATTGCACAGAGGAATAGGTTAGATCTTTTATGCAATGCGACAGTACAAATGTTATCTCTTCAATGCATAACGGAATGAGTTAGTTCTAGCATTGTAAAGAAACAGCTTTTTCGCCAGTACAAAAATAAATTTTCGTTTTTGTATGCATTGCAATGCGAAAACAAATATGTTGTGAGTTGTCTTTTCAACAGCTAAGGGAATAATTTTCCTTCATACACAAATGAACAAGTTAGTTGCAGTATGCAATGCACATGTGTTATGTTATCTTTTCATTGCACTGAGAAAGAAATAACATCTTTTATGCAATGCAAAGCAACAGCACAAATGCTATCACTTTAATGCTCAACGGAATGAGTTAGTCTTTGTGCATAGCTTACATGCTATTCTTCAATTTACATTGTTAGATAGAGCAGACAATGCTATGCAAACAGCACAAGTAGTCTATATAAGACACCTTGTGTCAAAATGATTGATTGCTTTGACCTTTTGACCTTTGCCACACCCTTCCCCTCCCCCACCGGACCACCCACGTCGTTCCCCTCCCCCACCGTTGACCTTGACCACCCACTACGACCTCTGGTTGTTTTCTGTGGTGATCAAATGGAAGAATGATCGTTTTGAACTTTGACACGGCTATTTGATTTCGGGGCTACATCTGCAGGACACGTGCGGGCTTCCGCATTCCAACACAGGGACCATTTTACAGTGTACAGAGGACAAAAATAAGATTTTAGCATCGTCATTAGGGCAAATCACAATATGTTCTCTCTCTCTCTCTCTCTCTCCGACACACACACACACGCAATTGGTTTTATAAAAGGAATGCAAATCTATTTAAATGTGATGAACATAAACAAAATATATAATGATATTACACTATATAATAACAATAATCTTACTAAATTGTACTGAAACACGGCGAATCAAATATTATAGTTTTAGTTAAAATGAATATATAAAACACCTTACATTTTTCAGAGAGCAGGAAAAAAAGTGGTCCATTTACAATGATGTATATACATTAAATGAAATGCAATATATAAAATCACTCTCTCTGTCTCTCCAAGAGAGAGCTGCTCGCACCCAGTAGGTGTGAAATGTGAGACAGTCACAGCAGTGGGGCAGGGTGCAATCTATACACAGCACATGTAAGGCTTTAACTTTCCCAGAGAAAATGTTTGTTAGAGTCAAAATAGTTCAAACCATAAAAGTTTAAATATGATCTTTTAAAATGAAATGATTAAATAAAATCTTTAAAGTTTAAATAAAATTGTATCGTCTTTATCTTATTACACAATGAATAATAACAAATATGTTACTAAAATTATTTGAACACTTTTAGTTTTAGCTAAATATAATAATAAATATAAATATATGAATATAAATATATAAATACAAATAAATAAATATAAAAACACATTTTCAGAGAGTTGAAGAAGATAAAAAGCAAATAGTTTGTCAAAACACCCCCAGACCCCCATGCAGGGATAAACTCCAGTGTGAAACGAATGCTTCAGACCCTCACAGAGAGTTACAGACCAGATGAGCCTCTGTGCACCATGTTACAGCACATGTTAAGTCAGCCTGCTTACTTTTGCTCGTACAAATTTTATTTCAAAGCATAATCTTAAAAGTTTAAATTAGATCTAAGTAAAATCTTTAAAGTTTTAATAAAATCTTATCTTCTTTATCTTCCCAGAAGACTGTATCCAGATAACATCTGATGCCCTGTGGTAGGAATGATTTTGCTTAAATTCAACCTAAAGTATCATTTTTACTAAACAGCGTCTGTTCAAAAACTTTAGATTGTTTAAAATTTGAGATCTTAGATCTTATTTCTACAAAGATTCAAGCAGGTCTTGATTAACAACCATTAACCATGGATGAACCCATGCAATGAAACACGTTGACAAAGTTTGTCACAAATCTGTATGTTTTAACAATAAACTAGAAATATTTAATTTGTTTTAAAAATATCCAAATATGAAGGTGTTTAATGCCGCACAACTCTCGCGTCACCTCGAACGAGGACTCAACATTGCTCTTATTTAGTTTAAGACGTATCTTTAAGAAAACCACCACACAGGTCCTCAGCAATCATTAATGGCAGCTTCAGGCTATAGGGTGATGGGGTGATTTACAGACCAGATGTTTCTCTTTGGTCAATGACACAACATAAGTAAAGTTTGTCTTGAGTGAATATTTAATTTTACTTGTCTTATGTCAAAGCATGATCTTACTTTTTTCTGCAGTAGCCATGATCTAGGATTGGACGTATAAGTTATATATGATTTTACTTTTCTTGTGTCTTCCGAACTGGCCTTTATCAGTTTGGAAATATACAGGGTGAAAATATACTATCAAAACTACTCAAAAATACATGTAGAATTTTAAAATGTTACCATATGTTGATGCGACAGTTTGTCTGTTGGCCGCATGAACAGACTGAGCTGATGACACTAGCAGGGAGAATGCCCTTTGACCCCAACGATTTTGGAGGGTGTTAAAGACCCTACAAGGTTTTTTTTTTTCAACTGGGTGAATCTACACATGTGAGGTCTTCGGAAGTCGTGACTTCCAGGGTCAGTGGATCTCCTGAGAATATTTAATTTCCCCCTAGAAACGTCTCGGTTACGTATGTAACCCTCGTTCTCTGAAGGAGGGAACGGAGACGTACGTCGGAACTGACCGACGAATTGGGGATCATTTTCAGAGACCAATCTACTTCGAGTGTATAAAAACGAGCCAATAACGTTGGCATGTGGTCCACGCACCGCCCCGCAGCGCGGGTATAAATACGGAAGTGGAATACCGCATCCTCACTTTTCCAACTGAGGAGCCGAAAAAGTGACTCGGCCCTTCAGCGGAAGCACAGCACCTGGCGACGGGACGTACATCTCCGTTCCCTCCTTCAGGGAACGAGGGTTACATACGTAACCTAGACGTTCCCTTTCAGTCGGTCACGTTCGACGTACGTCGGAACTGACCGACGAATTGGGGATCCCTACCAACACGCCAGGGAGGCTGGCCCTTCCAGCGCCCTGCTTGAGCTCTCTGGAGTGCTCCTAGGTTGGAGCAGGAGTCAGGGCTCCAAGCAGAAACTGCTGTTTCTGCAAGACCCACTCAGTGTGACTATTGGATAACGCTGGGAAAGCTTGCCTGTCTCAGGGAGACGGAACGCTGTGGAGCCACGTCCTCCAGGGGAGGAGAGGTGGAATACTCATAAGGACTAACCTAGCAGGGTAGTGGCAGTCTCTGGGGTGGATCCAACATGGTCCCAGGGGGGAAAGAACACCACCAGAGACGACAGAGCGAGCTCTGTCAAGGGAAAGACATGGGGCTATCCGAGTAGGGTAGCGGTACCGTGGAGAATACACATACGGGGTCACCGTAGGGACTGCTACATATGGAACCCAGCCTACACACACGTTCCACAAGCATATGGGTGCAGACCTGTGGCAGGCCACCTAGAACCTCCGCGTCCCATCCATGGACCAGACATGGAGTTTCCAGAGGTCTGGACGCGGGTGCCATAGAGTGCCCAGTCCCTGAGAAAGCAGGTCCTTCCTCAGGGGAATCGGCCAGGGAGGGGCTGTCGAGAGAGTTCGGGGAACCAGGTCTGGTTGGGCCAGTAGGGCGCAACTAGCAATACCTGCTCCTCGTCCTCCCTGACCTTGCACAGAGTCTGTGCGAGAAGGCTCACTGGGGGAAACGCATATTTGCGTAGGTCACGGGGCCAGCTGTGCGCCAGTGCATCTGTGCCGAGGGTGCCCCCGGCCAGGGAATAGTACAGCTGGCAATGGGTCGAGTCCGGAGAGGCGAAGAGGTCTACCTGCGCAGCTCCGAAAAGGTCCCATATCAGCTGGACGCTCCAGGGGTGGAGTCGCCACTCTCCCGGAGGTGTCGACTGACGAGAGAGCTCGTCGGCTGTCTGGTTCAGCGCACCAGGGATGTGAATGGCCCGAAGTGACCTCAGATGCTTCTGACTCCACAGGAGGAGATGGCGGGCGAGTTGCATCATGCGACGGAAGCGTAGACCACCCTGGCGGTTGATGTACGCAACGGCCGCAGTGCTGTCCGTACGGACCAGTACGTGCTTGCTCTGAAGCGGCTTTTTGAGGCGGCTTAGGGCAAGACGTACTGCAAGCAACTCCAGGCAATTGATATGCCAATGCAGCTGGGGCCCCGTCCACAGACCCGAGACTGCATGCCCGTTGTACGTGGCCCCCCAGCCGGTGGACGAGGCATCCGTGAAAACCACAGCATGCCTGGACACTTGTTCTAAGGGCACTCCCGCCCATAGAAATGAAGGGTCTGACCACGGTCTGAAGGTTTGGCGACAGTACGGAGTAACTGGGACCCGGTACTTGCCGCTCTGCCACGCCCATCTCGGGACCCGGCCATGAAGCCAGTGCTGAAGCGGTTTCATATGAAGCAATCCAAGCGGCGTTACCGCGGCTGCAGACGCCATATGCCCCAGGAGCCTCTGAAAATATTTCAGTGGGACCGCCATCCTGCCTTTGAACGTATTCAAGCAGTTCAACACTGACCGGACTCGCTCCTCTGTGAGGCACGCAGTCTGGTTGACCGAGTCCAGCTCCATGCCGAGATAAGAGATCCTCTGTGTGGGACAGAGTTTGCTCTTCTCTCGGTTGACCCGAAGGCCCAACAGGCTGAGGTCCCTGTGTTCGCACAACTGCTCCCGAGACTGGGCGAGTATGAGCCAGTCATCAAGATAGTTGAGGATGCGAACGCCGCGTTCTCTGAGCGGAACAATGGCTGCCTCTGCGACTTTCGTGAAGACGCGAGGCGACAGGGACAGCCCGAAGGGCAAGACTTTGTACTGATATGCCCTCCCCTCGAACGCAAAGTGTAGGAAGGAGTCTGTGTTGAGGAAGGATAGAGACATGAAATTACGTGTCCTTCTGTGTTGAGGAAGGATAGAGACATGAAATTACGTGTCCTTCAGGTCGATCGCTGCAAACCAATCTCGGGGACGGATGCATTCAAAAATGCGTTTCTGCGTTAACATCCTGAACGGAAGCTTGTGCAGGGCCCGATTCAGGACACGCAGGTCCAAGATTGGCCGTAACCCACCCCCTTTCTTGGGTACAATGAAGTAGGGGCTGTAAAACCCCGACCTCATATCGGCTGGAGGAACCGGCTCGACCACGTCCTTCGCCAGTAGGACATCGATCTCTGACCGCAAGACGTGGGCATCGCTGCTCCGCACGGAGGTGAAGAGGATGCCCCTGTACTTGGGGGGCTGGTACGTGAACTGAATCGCGTAGCCGAGTCTGATAGTACGGATGAGCCAGCAAGACGGCCTGGGGGGCGCTAGCCAGGCCCCCAGAGACCGTGCAAGCGGGACCAACGGCACCACAGACGTACCCGGGGTGGGGCAGCGAGGTGGAACGCTCAGACCCGACCCGGACAGCCCGGAGGCGGCCCGGAGTGTTGTCTGACCGTTCCAGGGTGGGGCAGTGTGTGGGAGAGAAGGCCCGGGGGCGTCCTCTAGCCCCCTGGCGAAAAGAGGGGGAGCCAGGAGTGGCAAGGCCCGGGGGCGTCGCACACAGCCGGCTTGGCCCTCTTGGGGCCCAGGGACAACGGAAACTGCTCTTTTATTGAAAATGTGGGTACCGCTGCACTCCGAAGAGCCAGCGGCAGAGTTTTGATGTTGGCCCCCCGGTCCTCCTCCTGGGGGGGGGGGGGGGGAGTGCGGACACCATCTCCCTCCGAGCAGACCCATCCGTCCCTGGGCTGCCCGTCTCAGGGCCGCTTACCCTTCCGTTTACCGGCCGACTTCGCGGGACCCTGAGCGGGTTGGGCGGCACCCTTGCGTCTGGCGCCCTGCTTCCCGGGTGGAGGCTGCTGCTTGGGTTTGGCAGGGGCGCCCTTGGCGACGAGCAGGCGGAGGTGCTGCAGCCGGCAACGGGGTGGAGGCAGCAGCTGGTCGTCGGGGCAGGATATTTTTAATCGTCTCCGTCTGCTTCTGGGCCACCGAGAACTGCTGGGCGAAGCTCTCGATGGCGTCACCGAAAAGGCCGGCCTGGGAGACAGGGGCGTCGAAGAACCGAACCTTGTCGGACTCGCGCATGTCTGCCAGGTTCAGCCACAGGTGGCGCTCCTGGACCACCAGAGTGGACATCGCCCGACCCAGGGAGCGCGCAGTGACTTTCGTCGCCCAGAGGGCGAGGTCCGTCGCTGTGCGCAGTTCCTGCATCACGCCTGGGTCGGAACTACCCTCGTGCAGATCCTTTAGCGCTTTGGCCTGGTAGACCTGCAGGAGCGCCATGGCATGCAGAGATGACGCGGCTTCCCCGCAGGCTGTGTAAGCCTTGCCCGTTAGGTTGGACGAGAACTTACACGCCCGGGAGGGGAGACGTGGGTTAGCCCGCCAGTCCGCAGCGGCCCTGGGACACAGTTGCATCTCCACGGACCACTCGACTGAGGGAATCCCCACGTACCCCTTAGCCGCGCCACCATCGAGGGTAGTGAGGACGGAGGAGTCACTAGATCGGTTTCTGGCGCTATAGGGCGCCGTCCACGACTTCATGAGCACTTCCGGAAAGAATGGTACCGGGGCGGGGCACTGAGAACCAGCACGGGCCGTCCCGAGGAACCAATCATCCAGCCGCGAGGGTTCGGGACACGGTGGAGGGTTCCACTCGAGCCCAACACTCGCGGCGGCCCGGGAAAGCATAGCCGTAAGCTCTGGATCTGACTCGGGCAACGCTACCACACCCGAAGGGGGTAACGCAGCCGAATCCTCATCTCCAGAGCCCATTAGCTCGTCCTCCGATGCAGCTATCGAGATCATATCCTCAGCCGGAGCCCCGAAAGAGACGGCCGGCCGCCCATGGGAAGGACCGGGCCGCTCTTCCGGAAACTCCACCGCCGCAGCGGAGGGGGGAGGGGCCCAAGGGGCTTGTTGGCCCGTCGGGGAAGCCCTCACAGTCACCCTCAGGTCTCCACCAAAGGCATCAGCCAAAGTAAATCAAATCAAATCACCTTTATTTATATAGCGCTTTTTACAATGCCAAATGTTTCAAAGCAGCTTTACAGTGGTAACAGGAAAATAATGCAACGGAATTTGATTCGGCTGTACAGCCGCTCTGGTGAAAACGGTGATGTCATCCAGCTCATTTTAATTATCATATAGTGTCAATGCGGGCAAATCAGTAATATAGTTGAAATTTAAGTGTCCCCAACTGAGCAAGCCAAAAGCCAAAGGCGACGGTGGAAAGGAACCAAAACTCCTTTAGGGCCAGAATGGAAAAAAAAACCTTGGGAGAAACCAGGCCAGTTCTTCTCTGGCCGACGAACAAATAGTGTATGATTATGATTCTGGCAACATTACAGGTCAGAAGTCATATTAGATCAATAGATATTTGTAGGATTATTCGAAAGATTGGAGTCGTCACGCCGGGGACGGGTTTAATGAGGATGTCGTGTCGATGCGGCATTTACAGGGGGGAGTTTAATTGACACGGTCTCTACAGACACTTCAGGGATGCGTTCGTCATGTCCAAAGTAGCAGCCCTCTGCTTTGCAGCGGGAGGACCACTAGATCGGGGGATGCGCAATGGGACTCCACCCCTTCTGAGGTATTCGAGCCTAGACCATAGAACTGCGATGGTCATGTTCCCGCAATGGAAACATGAGTCATTCACGAACGCCGCCTCAGCGTGCAGAACGCCCAAACACGTGAGACAGCGATCATGACTGTCAACTGGGGACAGAAAACGACGGCATCCAGAAACACACGGTTTGAATGACATCTTGAAAAAGACACAGGGTCAAACCGTGTTGCTCTTTTAGGAAGGGAAATGCTCTTTTTAGGAGTGCTGGGAGATTGCACTCAGGGAGATGGCAGCGGCTCACAGCGGTCCAATAGTGCAAGCCCGCGTGTGAGCACTCAATAAACGGAACGCCCAGCCAACCAACACACACAGTGTACGCACCGTCACGCCAGCACCAGCAAGACAGTGATCTCCCTCAAAAAGGCTCCCTTCACAGAACACTCTTGTAAACAGCAACAGACTGACTGTAGACCGTTCGGCTCCGAAGTTGAAAGCGAGGATGCGGTATTCCACTTCCGTATTTATACCCGCGCTGCGGGGCGGTGCGTGGACCGCATGCCAACGTTATTGGCTCGTTTTTATACACTCAAAGTAGATTGGTCTCTGAAAATGATCCCCAATTCGTCGGTCAGTTCCGACGTACGTCGAACGTGACCGACTGAAAGGGAACCAAAGATTTAGCTGTTGTGTTCTGACACAATGGCATTATTTGGTACTTTTTGTTTATAAAATTCCCTTTTCTTATTTCTACAAAGGTTCACGTTACTTTTATCAGCCTGATAAAATAGTTATATATGCAGTTAATACATGATGAAACAAGAGAATCATGCTACCAATGTTTGACACAATGTTTTTAAGAAAAAGCGGTGTTTTAAAATACAACTAAACCAGATTATTTTTTTCTTTTGACAAACTATTAGACAAAATCTCTGTGGTGTTGAAATAGGTCTTTTTTTTTTAGTATCAGGCATGTTACAATCATGCAGTACAAGAATTCAGATGAAGCTTCTTATCAAACAAGGAAAAGAATATGTCATTTTCACTTGTGAGTATGTTTCAACGTGTTATGTAATATTTGTACACTAGAATCACACTTTCATGACATTTTTAATAGTCTTTACTAGTGTCTTATGCATCAGAATCCAGGTAGTTTTCAGCTAAGTTGTTTCAGCTGTTTATTACCATTGTCTTTGTATTTTTTCCTTTATTATTTTGGCACAAATAAATAGATGTTGATTAAAGCTTATTGTCATTGCCTAAAATCCAAACATGTTCTTTGTAGGAATTATGTGTGCACAAAACTCTGGTGTAAATTCAAGAGTACCTAAGAATGCAGTTACATTATATAAAGAAAGTATCATATTGCATACAGAAAATCCACTTTATTGTGATAGGCATTTCCCCTTCCCTAGTTTTAGTCATATTTTATAAAGATTTTCAAGATCACTGTTCACATTTCATTTGTCGGTCTGTATATGCCAGTGTACGTTTGTGCAAATCCTCACGTGTGTGATGAATACGGGCCTTTCATTTTAAGTATCTTTTTAAACGTATGACTAAACTTTTCTTTTGACAAAATCAACATTTAAAATTATTTTTCTGTAGGTTTTTAACAAATCCTGCTTGACATTAAAGATTGTGACATGTTTTCAACTATTATCAACATCTTTGACTCAAGTGAAGCAACACCATTGCGTACTACAAATCAGTTGTAATAAACATTTTACATTGTGTAAATAGATGTGCTAAAAATTCTGTCAGATTTGTTAGTGGGATTGTACCACATCAACATTACCTGTCCCTTGTTTTAGGTTACAGGTAAATTCAAGCATAATCTTTATGCAACAATTATGTGTGCACAATTTACTACAAATGTGTATGGCATATAAGAAAAGAGACATTTAGCTATAATGAAAATATAATACAGAAATCCTCTCTTCTGATCTATTGTAAAAGGTTTTATTGTTTGTAAATGATTTTTACCCAACAGTGGATGACAGTTTTACATTTTGTTTCTTTGTACGTTTTTTAGATGAAGACTGCTCTCTGAGTGTGGTCAAACATGCAGTTACTCACAGGAATTCATGAAAACATGAACAAACGTTATTCCTTCTACATGACAGTGAATAAACTACAACTGCGATGTTCTTTCTGGCTTATCTAGGAAGCGGTCACAAGACACATAATACATCAACATGTAAAGTGAGTCTTGAAGTTTTTCTGTTACATTTACAACTATTGCGCTTAAAACACGTCTATTACACTTAGTTACAGCATGTTACTAAGCATTATGTGGTAATGCAATATTTTTTGTAATGCGTCTCTAAACACGACTTCAATAAAAAAAGTAAACTTGATAAGTAGTTATTTTACGTGAGCGGTTAGATGATTCAGGACGTTTTATTTTGACCGCTCCAATGCTATGTCTTTTAGGCTTGATCCATGAAAAAGGCCCAACTACATTACAATGTGTCATCATGTTTGTGATGAATAGTGTCATGCGGTTCTTGTCCCTCACCAGCATGCTTAACACCTCTTACATTTTTTACAATTTTAAATATATGTTCAGCTTAAATATTAGTTTTTAGTCATTTACAAAGGTGTCAGGCATGATATCTTATATATAATTATGATATTGTTACATGTTCTGGGTTGTTGGGTACCTGTAAGTGGTAAAAACTTAACAGTAAATGAGAGACGTGATTAGGTTGTTACTCAAATGGTCCTCTGTGATCTCTTTTAATAAAACATTTCAGCGTCATTAAGCCAAACTCAGTAACGGTATACAGTGAAATAAATATAAACTAACAAAACTTTATGGTAATGAATAGGCTAAATAAACACACATGCTTGTTCTGACTCTTTCACATACCAGACTGACCCCGGGTAAGTAAACCTCAAATACCCAAATCACACAGTAGTTATCTTGACTTTATCCACGTTTAGGGGTGCTGTACTCGTCCTCGTGCGCTTATAATTTTTTTTTTGCTTAAAAAGTTTCTTTGATTTTGTTCAAGTTTTTTCTGAAACAGTGTTTTACCACGGTTTCATTTTTTAAAACATCACCATTCTTTTTTCTTTTTTTTTGTGTGTGTGTGTGTGTGTGTGTAATTTTAATTATGAGCATGTTTTCCCTTTACATTTTGTCCGAAAACTATGTTTCCTGCATTTAGCTGTAATGCTAGTGAGTGCTTGGTGTTACTCATTGTTCCAGTACAGCAATTGGTTGGTTTAATCAGATGATGCATTAAACCGTCGCATTCGCTTGAGTCATTTACAGTATAGTAGCCTATATTATCCTAGTTCATACTATCATAAATGTTTTTGGGGGTATAGAATGCAGTTCTTTGAAAACATTTGATCTTGGTTAAGTAATAGCCTACCATTTTTAATGAGCTCACGCACATATCCATAAATAATAACAAGTGATTGAACCTTTTATTTTTCAAGAAACTAGTTCTGGACCTTGATGGCTTAAGCTCTCTCCTAAAGTACGTTCTTTGAAAAACAAGCTACTTGCTTGACTTTTTTTTTTTTTTTTTTTGTGCTGTGGATGTTTATAGGCATTTATCTGCCTTGTTGACTTGCTTTTTTTGCGACTGGAGAACTGTACCCTTGAGAAATCCTGTACCCTGTGACATCCAAAATGTTCATTGTGTGCAATCTGTATAAGTTGCATGCACATCTCTTATGCTGTATTAAAACAACATAGTTGATAATGAGGGTTGCCATCATTTGATAACTGTTTTGAAAAAATATTTTTACATTTACAAATTTCAGAATTTGTATTTTAGGTTTTTGTTAGTTTAAAAGGCTTTCCAAATGTTTTGATACTGAGATTAAGCTATCTATACATAGAACTGCTAATTTTAGAGTTCTAATATGTGTTTAATATGTCATTGAACGTGGATGTTTATCATTGCTCAAGCTGCTTAAACCAGTAAAGTGATTATAAGCATTATAGGTTTCTGTAAGTGCTTGTTATTTCTTAAGTCTTAACTGCACATTGTCACATTATTATTTTGTCACATTATAAGAGTAACATTTAATTCAATTTAAAATAATTACCAGCACTGCATAAAACAAGTAAAATGTATTTAAAACAGCAAATGATTTTATGTAATTATATTAATTACATCAGATTTGTAAGTAAAAATTACTCAGTATAATTTAACAGGCCAAGTTATATTTACAGTGGGGAGAACAAGTATTTGATACACTGCCGATTTTGCAGGTTTGCCCACTTACAAAGCATGTAGAAGTCTGTAATTTTTATCATAGGTACACTTCAACTGTGAGAGACGGAATCTAAAACAAAAATCCAGAAAATCACATTGTATGATTTTTAAATAATTAATTTGCATTTTATTGCATGACATAAGTATTTGATCACCTACCAACCAGTAAGAATTACGGCTCTCACAGACCTGTTAGTTTTTCTTAAAGAAGCCCTCCTGTTCTCCACTCATTACCTGTATTAACTGCACCTGTTTGAACTCGTTACCTGTATAAAAGACACCTGTCCACACACTCAATCAAACAGACTCCAAACTCTCCACAATGGCCAAGACCAGAGAGCTGTGGAAGGACATCAGGGATAAAATTGTAGACCTGCACAAGGCTGGGATGGGCTACAGGACAATAGGCAAGCAGCTTGGTGAGAAGGCAACAACTGTTGGCGCAATTATTAGAAAATGGAAGAAGTTCAAGATGACGGTCAGTCTCCCTCGGTCTGGGGCACCATGCAAGATCTCACCTCGTGGGGCATCAATGATCATGAGGAAGGTGAGGGATCAGCCCAGAACTACACGGCAGGACCTGGTCAATGACCTGAAGAGAGCTGGGACCACAGTCTCAAAGAAAACCATTAGTAACACACTACGCCGTCATGGATTAAAATCCTGCAGCGCACGCAAGGTCACCCTGCTCAAGCCAGCGCATGTCCAGGCCCGTCTGAAGTTTGCCAATGACCATCTGGATGATCCAGAGGAGGAATGGGAGAAGGTCATGTGGTCTGATGAGACAAAAATAGAGCTTTTTGGTCTAAACTCCACTCGCCGTGTTTGGAGGAAGAAGAAGGATGAGTACAACCCCAAGAACACCATCCCAACCGTGAAGCATGGAGGTGGAAACATCATTCTTTGGGGATGCTTTTCTGCAAAGGGGACAGGACGACTGCACCATATTGAGTGGAGGATGGATGGGGCCATGTATCGCGAGATCTTGGCCAACAACCTCCTTCCCTCAGTAAGAGCATTGAAGATGGGTCGTGGCTGGGTCTTCCAGCATGACAACGACCCGAAACACACAGCCAGGGCAACTAAGGAGTGGCTCCGTAAGAAGCATCTCAAGGTCCTGGAGTGGCCTAGCCTCAAAGACCTGAACCCAATAGGCCTAGCCTCAAAGACCTGAACCCAATAGAAAATCTTTGGAGGGAGCTAAAAGTCCGTATTGCCCAGCGACAGCCCCGAAACCTGAAGGATCTGGAGAAGGTCTGTATGGAGGAGTGGGCCAAAATCCCTGCTGCAGTGTGTGCAAACCTGGTCAAGAACTACAGGAAACGTATGATCTCTGTAATTGCAAACAAAGGTTTCTGTACCAAATATTAAGTTCTGGTTTTCTGATGTATCAAATATTTATGTCATGCAATAAAATGCAAATTAATTACTTAAAAATCATACAATGTGATTTTCTGGATTTTTGTTTTAGATTCCGTCTCTCACAGTTGAAGAGTACCTATGATAAAAAATTACAGACTTCTACATGCTTTGTAAGTGGGCAAACCTGCAAAATCGGCAGTGTATCAAATACTTGTTCTCCCCACTGTACTTACTCACTTTGTTAATTTTACTCCACTTAGTTAAGTAGATTTACTTAATTTCCATATGTGTAAAATTTACTTGAAAAATATTTGTGCAAAAAAAAAAAATCTACTTATTGTTTTTCTCATTGTATTGAAAACAATATATAAAACAAAGACTGAAACAACTGATAAGCATTTTAAGTAGCAGATCTCTGAAATATTTTATCTTGTAAAACATCTATAGTGTTAGAAATCATTGTTGAAGTTATTTCCATTACTTGGACTTACAGTAAAATAGCTTTAAATATTTAAGTACTTTAAAATAAAATTGTTGAATCTTGTATAACTTATAAAAAAAGTTGAAAATTGCTTAACTTATTCTGATGAGTTAAAGCAATGTAAAAACATGCTGTCATAACTTATTGATCATATAATTTTTACAGTGTACAGAGGAGAAGAGTGAGAAAAATAATGTCAGGGTGAAGGAGAGGAGTAGTTGGATCAGGACAAGGGAGATGGAGAGGTAGAGGAGAGAAAGAAGAATGTGTGCATTCTTGGCAACATATATCTAAAAGTGAACGAGTCAATACTTTATAGAACACATTCAACAAAATTGTAGAATGGCTTATAGTAAAAGAAACTGAATTATATAATGGATTTCATATTGTCTGCAGGTAGAACTGAAACTTGACAGTAATGCAGTTTTCATAATGCCATCAATTGTTAGTATTTGTCGTTGTGCAATGATTGACTATATGTTCATGTTGGATAAAAAAAACTAGTGCTAGAGTTTGACAGAATTATTTAATTTTGAATCGGTTTGCTGTGTTTTGATTACATTCAGGGGCGTCGGACTGGGGGTAAAACCAGTACTGATTACCAGGGCCCCTAGGGGAGAGAGGGCCCTTGAAAAGTCTGGAATATATTTTATTTTACCTGGATATTTACATTTTCCATGATTTCTAACACTATAGATGTTTTACAAGATAAAATATTTCAGAGATCTGCTACTTAAAATGCTTATCAGTTGTTTCAGTCTTTGTTTTATATATTTATTTCAATACAATGAGAAAAACAATAAGTAGATTTTTTCTCAATTTTTTTATTTGGCAAGTTTTTGCACAAATATTTTTTAAGTAAATTTTACACATATGGAAATTAAGTAAATCTACTTAACTAAGTGGAGTAAAGTTAACAAAGTGAGTAAGTAAATATAACTTGGCCTGTTAAATTATACTGAGTAATTTTTACTTACAAATCTGATGTAATTAATATAATTACATAAAATCATTTGCTGTTTTAAATACATTTTACTTGTTTTATGCAGTGCTGGTAATTATTTTAAATTGAATTATATGTTACTCTTATAATGTGACAAAATAATAATGTGACAATGTGCAGTTAAGACTTAAGAAATAACAAGCACTTACAGAAACCTATGCTTATAATCACTTTACTGGTTTAAGCAGCTTGAGCAATGATAAACATCCATGTTCAATGACATATTAAACACATATTAGAACTCTAAAATTAGCAGTTCTATGCATAGATAGCTTAATCTCAGTATCAAAACATTTGGAAAGCCTTTTAAACTAACAAAAACCTAAAATACAAAGAACGTACTTTAGGAGAGAGCTTAAGCCATCAAGGTCCAGAACTAGTTTCTTGAAAAATAAAAGGTTCAATCACTTGTTATTATTTATGGATATGTGCGTGAGCTCATTAAAAATGGTAGGCTATTAATTAACCAAGATCAAATGTTTTCTTAGAACCGCATTCTATAAGCCCCAAAAACATTTATGATAGTATGAACTAGGATAATATAGGCTACTATACTGTAAATGACTCAAGCGAATGCGACGGTTTAATGCATCATCTGATTAAACCAACCAATTGCTGTACTGGAACAATGAGTAACACCAAGCACTCACTAGCATTACAGTTAAATGCAGGAAACATAGTTTTCGGACAAAATGTAAAAGGAAAACATGCTCATAATTAAAATTACACACACACACACACACACACACACACACACAAAAAAAAAAGAAAAAAGAATGGTGATGTTTTAAAAAATGAAACTGTGGTAAAACACTGTGTTTCAGAAAAAACTTGAACAAAATCAAAGAAACTTTTTAAGCAAAAAAAAAATTATAAGCGCACGAGGACGAGTACAGCACCCCTAAACGTGGATAAAGTCAAGATAACTACTGTGTGATTTGGGTATTTGAGGTTTACTTACCCGGGGTCAGTCTGGTATGTGAAAGAGTCAGAACAAGCATGTGTGTTTATTTAGCCTATTCATTACCATAAAGTTTTGTTAGTTTATATTTATTTCACTGTATACCGTTACTGAGTTTGGCTTAATGACGCTGAAATGTTTTATTAAAAGACATCACAGAGGACCATTTGAGTAACAACCTAACACGTCTCTCATTTACTGTTAAGTTTTTACCACTTACAACCCAGAACATGTAACAATATCATAATTATATATAAGATATCATGCCTGACACCTTTGTAAATGACTAAAAACTAATATTTAAGCTGAACATATATTTAAAATTGTAAAAAATGTAAGAGGTATTAAGCATGCTGGTGAGGGACAAGAACCGCATGACACTATTCATCACAAACATGATGACACATTGTAATGTAGTTGAGCCTTTTTCATGGATCAAGCCTAAAAGACATAGCATTGGAGCGGTCAAAATAAAACGTCCTGAATCATCTAACCTCTCACGTAAAATAACTACTTATCAAGTTTAATTTTTTTATTGAAGTCGCGTTTAGAGACGCATTACAAAAAATATTGCATTACCACATCATGCTCGACTGTAACATGCTGTAACTAAGTGTAATAGACATGTTTTAAGCGCAATAGTTGTAAATGTAACAGAAAAACTTCAAGACTCACTTTACATGTTGATGTATTATGTGTCTTGTGACCGCTTCCTAGATAAGCCAGAAAGAACATCGCAGTTGTAGTTTATTCACTGTCATGTAGAAGGAATAACGTTTGTTCATGTTTTCATGAATTCCTGTGAGTAACTGCATGTTTGACCACACTCAGAGAGCAGTCTTCATCTAAAAAACGTACAAAGAAACAAAATGTAAAACTGTTGGGTAAAAATCATTTACAAACAATAAAACCTTTTACAATAGATCAGAAGAGAGGATTTCTGTATTATATTTTCATTATAGCTAAATGTCTCTTTTCTTATATGCCATACACATTTGTAGTAAATTGTGCACACATAATTGTTGCATAAAGATTATGCTTGAATTTACCTGTAACCTAAAACAAGGGACAGGTATGGTTGATGTGGTACAATCCCACTAACAAATCTGACAGAATTTTTAGCACATCTATTTACACAATGTAAAATGTTTATTACAACTGATGTGTAGTACGCAATGGTGTTGCTTCACTTGAGTCAAAGATGTTGATAATAGTTGAAAACATGTCACAATCTTTAATGTCAAGCAGAGTAGCATGATTCTCTTGTTTCATCATGTATTAACTGCATATTTATCAGGCTGATAAAAGTAACGTGAACCTTTGTAGAAATAAGAAAAGGAAATTTTATAAACAAAAAGTACCAAATAATGCCATTGTGTCAGAACACAACAGCTAAATCTTTGGTTTCTAGGGGGAAATTAAATATTCTCAGGAGACCCACTGACCCTGGAAGTCACGACTTCCGAAGACCTCACATGTGTAGATTCACCCAGTTGAAAAAAAAAACCTTGTAGGGTCTTTAACACCCTCCAAAATCGTTGGGGTCAAAGGGCATTCTCCCTGCTAGTGTCATCAGCTCAGTCTGTTCATGCGGCCAACAGACAAACTGTCGCATCAACATATGGTAACATTTTAAAATTCTACATGTATTTTTGAGTAGTTTTGATAGTATATTTTCACCCTGTATATTTCCAAACTGATAAAGGCCAGTTCGGAAGACACAAGAAAAGTAAAATCATATATAACTTATACGTCCAATCCTAGATCATGGCTACTGCAGAAAAAAGTAAGATCATGCTTTGACATAAGACAAGTAAAATTAAATATTCACTCAAGACAAACTTTACTTATGTTGTGTCATTGACCAAAGAGAAACATCTGGTCTGTAAATCACCCCATCACCCTATAGCCTGAAGCTGCCATTAATGATTGCTGAGGACCTGTGTGGTGGTTTTCTTAAAGATACGTCTTAAACTAAATAAGAGCAATGTTGAGTCCTCGTTCGAGGTGACGCGAGAGTTGTGCGGCATTAAACACCTTCATATTTGGATATTTTTAAAACAAATTAAATATTTCTAGTTTATTGTTAAAACATACAGATTTGTGACAAACTTTGTCAACGTGTTTCATTGCATGGGTTCATCCATGGTTAATGGTTGTTAATCAAGACCTGCTTGAATATTTGTAGAAATAAGATCTAAGATCTCAAATTTTAAACAATCTAAAGTTTTTGAACAGACGCTGTTTAGTAAAAATGATACTTTAGGTTGAATTTAAGCAAAATCATTCCTACCACAGGGCATCAGATGTTATCTGGATACAGTCTTCTGGGAAGATAAAGAAGATAAGATTTTATTAAAACTTTAAAGATTTTACTTAGATCTAATTTAAACTTTTAAGATTATGCTTTGAAATAAAATTTGTACGAACAAAAGTAAGCAGGCTGACTTAACATATGCTGTAACATGGTGCACAGAGGCTCATCTGGTCTGTAACTCTCTGTGAGGGTCTGAAGCATTCGTTTCACACTGGAGTTTATCCCTGCATGGGACGATCTGGGGGTGTTTTGACAAACTATTTGCTTTTTATCTTCTTCAACTCTCTGAAAATGTGTTTTTATATTTATTTATTTGTATTTATATATTTATATTCATATATTTATATTTATTATTATATTTAGCTAAAACTAAAAGTGTTCAAATAATTTTAGTAACATATTTGTTATTATTCATTGTGTATTATATTTTATTTATAATCAATTCATTTAAAATAGAGATAAGTTCCTTTTATAGAACCAATTAACCAATTACCGTGTGTGTGTGTGTGTGTCTGTGTGTGTGTGTGTGTGTGGTTTAGGTATTCCCCTGATCAAAATTTGACCCATGTGCAAAACAGCTTATAAATTATATTAAATGATTTATTTATTTATTTATTTTAAATGTAAAAATGCAAAAAGTTTTTTGTGAGGGCCCCATGTTTAGGTGCATGGGATGTACAGTTACAGTACAAAAGTCATTATGTCTATGGAAAGCCTCCATAAAACATGGAAAGTGTCCCAGAGTTTGCTCCCTGACCCCTACTGTGACTGTCTCACATTTCAGCAGGGTTTTTGCACCAGAGAGAGGGATTTTATATATTGCATTTCATTCAATGTATATGCATATTCATTGTATAAGGACCACTTTTTTCCTGCTCTCTGAAAAATGTAATGAATGTTGTTTATATTTTCATTTAACTAAACTAACATTTGATTCACTGTGTTTCTGTAAATTTAGTGAGATTCTTATTATTGAGTGTAATAGTTCAACCCTAATTTCTTAAAGATAGAAAAAAACTAAATAATAGAGCATTGTTGAGTTGATGTCAAACACATAATTCAATATTCCTTTTTTAAAAATCATACAGATTGTGACAACCATGTTTCATGACGCAATGCCATAAATGGTGTTTAAATCTTTTTGTATAAATGAGATCTAAAACTACTATAGTACTGGAAAAGTTTAGTAAAATGATACTTTATGTTAGATTTAAGCAAAAATCATCCCTGCATGGCATCAGATGTTGGATGTGGATACACCAGTCTTATAAGATAAAGACGATACAATTTTATTTAAACTTTAAAGATTTTATTTAATCGTTTCATTTTAAAAGATCATATTTAAACTTTTATGGTTTGAACTATTTTGACTCTAACAAACATTTTCTCTGGGAAAGTTAAAGCCTTACATGTGCTGTGTCGTGAGAGTCCCCTCTGCCACACCCCAATCTACCACCTTCGAGAGAGGTGGTACTTTGGCTGGTGGCCAGGGTGACCTGAGGGTGACGGTGTGGAATAAAGCCCTGGCGCTTGTTCCTCGGGCCACACCCCCCTCTTGCACACCGCTACCTGCGGGTGCCCGGACTGAAACAGCAGTACCGTCTGTTGGCGCTCCGCGTGCTTCGTTCAGCGCCCCAGAGGACGACGAGATGTCGTTCGCCGCATCTCAAGGTGGGCTAGAGTCCTCTGGGGATGAAGATTCGGCTATGCTGCCGCCTTCGGGTGTGCCAGCATTGCCCGAGTCAGACCCAGAGTTAACAGCCATGTTATCTCGGGCTGGAGTGGAACTGTCCTGAGCGCATGCGATTGGACGATTGGTTTTTGGGGGCGGCGCGCCCTGACAGCGCCCTGACAGCCGTCAGGCCCCGCCCCCAATACCTTTCTTCCCCGAGGTACATGAGGAGGTCACGCAGTCCTGGAAGTCCCCGTTGTCTTCCCGTGACCGTTCGGCGGCCTCCTCCACCTTCTCTGCCCTCGATGGAGCCGCGGCCAAAGGGTAAACTGTGGTTCCCCCCATTGAACGCTCTGTTGCGATGCAACTGTGTCCGCAGAGTGCTTCAATGTGGCATGGCGATCCTAAGCACTCCTCCAAAGCCTGTAGGTTCTCGTCTACTTTGGTGGCGAAGTCCTACAGAGCTGCGGGGCAGGCCGCCGCCTCTTTGCATGCCATGGCCATCCTGCAGGTCTACCAGGCCCGGATGCTCAGGGACATGCACGAGGGTAGAGCTGACCCTGGGCTCTTGGATGAGCTGTGTGCTGCCACCGACCTCGCCCTCCGGACGACGAAGGTGACCGCACGCTCCCTGGGTCAGGTGATGTCCACAGCCGTGGTCCAGGAAAGACACCTGTGGCTCAACCTGGTTGATATGAGAGAGGCTGAGCGAACCCGGTTCCTCAACTCTCCTATATCCCAGGCGGGCCTCTTCGGCGGCGCGGTCGAGGACTTCGCCCAACAGTTCTCGGCTGCCCAGTCTCCTCAGCCTGCCCGCCCCTTGCTGGTCCAGCTTCTACAGCCCCTACTTCATTGTACCCAAGAAAACCGGTGGGTTACGGCCAATCCTGGACCTGCGCGTCCTGAACCGATCCCTTCACAGGCTTCCGTTCAGGATGTTGACAGCCACACGCCTTTTCGAATGCGTTCGTCCTTTGGATTGGTTTGCAGCAATCGACATGAAGGACATGTACTTTCATGTCTCCATTCTTCCTCGACACAGACCGTTTCTATGGTTTGCTTTCGAGGGGCAGGCATACCAGTACACGGTTCTCACATTCGGGTTAGTCCCCTCGCGTCTTCACGAAAGTCGTCGAGGCAGCCCTTGTGCCACTCAGGCAACACGGGGTTCACATCCTGAACTATCCTGACGACTGGCTGAGTCACTCTCGAGATCAGATGTGCGAACACAGGGACCTGGTGCTCCAGCACCTCGCCCGTCTGGGCCTTCGGGTCAACTGGGAAAAGAGCAAACTCTCCCTCGTGCAGAGGATCTCTTTTCTCGGTATGGGAATCGACTCGGTCGCCATGTACACGCAGGACTAGTGCACAGCTGGCCGCGGGGCCTCCGCAAATATGCGTTTCCCCCAGTGAGCCTTCTTGCACAGACACTATGCAAGATCAGGGAGGACAAGGAGCAGGTCCTTTTGGTCGCCCCGTATTGGCCCGGCCGGACTTGGTTCTCCGAACTCTTACTCCTTGCGACAGCCCCTCCCTGGTCGATTCCTCTGAGGAAGGACCTCCTTTCTCAGAGATGGGGCACCCTTTGGCACCCCAATCACCCTTTGGCACCCCAATCTCTGGAACCTACACGTGTGGGTTCTGGACGGGACGCAGCAGATTTGAGTACCCTACCACCTCCGGTGGTGGCTACCATCACTTCCGCTAGAGCCTTGTCCACGAGACAGGCCTATGCGTTGAAGTGGAACCTCTTCGCCACGTGGTGTTCTTCTCGCCGAGAAGACCCCTGGAAATGCCTGATCGGGTCTGTGCTCTCCTTCCTCCAAGAAGGGTTGGAACGAAGGCTGTCTCCTTCCACCCTGAAGGTTTACGTGGCCGCTATCTCTGCGCACCATGACCTTGTGGAGTCGAAAACAGTGGACGCCATTGTCTTGGCTTACCAGACGCAGGGTCGTCCATGCCCCCGAGGGGTGAGGGCACACTCCACCAGGAGTGTGGCCTCCTCCTGGGCTCTAGCGCATGGTGCCTCGCTAACAGACATTTGCAGAGCTGCAGGCTAGGCGACACCCAACACATTCGCCAGATTTTATAGTCTCCGAGTGGAGCCAGTGTCCTCCCGTGTACCTTGGTATTCCTGTGTTAAGTGCAGTCCTTCGTCCGTGCTAGTCTCACGACAGGGAGCTCACACTTGCGCAGGGCACTGGAAGACAGCCGAGTGGAACCTTGCAGACCTCTTCTGCAGACAAAAGAATCTAAATTATTATGTCTTCAATGCACTACGGAATGAGTTAGCGTTATATGCATTGCAATGCAACAGCACATATGTGTAATACTTCAGTGAAAAACGAATGCGCAATGCAAAGCGTATTTGTTATGTGATAGGTCTTCAAGGCAATGGAATTATTTAGATCTTTATGCAATGAGGATGCGACAGGACATGTTATTATGTATTATATTATATGTTATATGTGTCATATGTGTTATATATGTTATGTTATGGAATAAGTTAGAGCTTTTATGCAATGAAATGCAATAGCACATATTTTATCTATACGTTGTACAACGGAATGAGTTAGTAATGATTAATGATAGTAATGATAGTATTTATTGTAATGAAACTCATGTTACGTTATCTCCTCAATACACAATGGAAAAAGTTAGTTGTTGTATGCAAAGCACAATGCAATGAGTGTCCGCAATCATGAACTTACTGTACATTCTAATTCACTCTATATCAGTATAGCTGATATTACGTCAGCTATACAGTAGTCCACATATGACTTACTGAACATATTTCTGGCCCAAGAGTCCTCAATCATGAACTTTCTATACATTCTAATTCTTTTGATGTTACTTCAGCCATACAGAAGTCCATAACTGACCTTGAACATATTTCTGGCCAAAGGGTCATCAAAAGGTAACATATTATATATTCTCCTAGACTCTTTCTGATGTTAAATCAGCCAGACTTTAGTCCATATTTGACCTACTGAACATATTCTGGCCAAAGAGTCCTTGATCAAGAACATTATATACATTCTCAATGACTCCTTCTGATGTTATGTCAGCCATACAGAAGTCCATAATTGACCTACTGAACATATTTCTGGCCCAAGAGTCCTCAATCATGAACTTTCTACACATACTAATTGACTCCTTCTGATGTTATGTCAGCCATACAGAGTCAATAATTGACCTACCGAACATATTTCTGGCCCAAGAGTCCTCAATCATGAACTTTCTATACATTCTCATTTACTCTTTCTGATGTTATTTCAGCCATACAAAAGTGCATAATTGACCTGCTGAACATATTTCTGGCCCAAGAGTCCTCGAACATTAACTTTCTATAGATTCTATAGATTCTGGCTGAAGTAACATCAAAAGGAGTGAATGAGAATGTGTAGAAAGTTCAAGATTGAGGATTCTTTGACCAAAAATATGTTCAGTAGGTCAAATATGGACTTCTGTATGGCTGACATGACATCAGAATGAGTCATTGAGAATGTATATATTATTCATGAGAATGTATAGAAAGTTCATGATTGAGGGCTCTCAATCATGAGAGTCTGGCTAAAGTCTGGCTGATTTAACAACAGAAAGAGTTTTCGAGAATATATAATATGTTACCTTTTGATGACACTTTGGCCAGAAAAATGTTCAGTAGGTCAATTATGGACTTCTGTATGGCTGAAGTAACATCAGAAGGAGTAAATGAGAATGTATAGAAAGTTTATGATTGAGGACTCTTGGGCCAGAAATATGTTCAGTAGGTCAAATATGGACTTCTTTATGGCTGACATAACATCAGAATGATTCATTTAGAATGTATATAATGTTCATGATCGAGGACTCTTTGGCCAGAAGATGTTCAGTAGGTCAAATATGGACCAAAGTCTAGCTGATCCAATATCAGAAAAAGCCTCTGACCTTTATGACCTATATATGACCTTTTTACGGCCCTTTGGCCAGAAATATATTCAGTTGGTCAATTACGGACTTATGTATGGCTGAAGTAACATCACAAGGAGTGAATGAGAATGTATAGAAACTTCATGTTTGAGGACTCTTCAGACAGAAATAGGTCAAATATGGACTTCTGTATGACTGACATAACATCAGAATTAGTCATTGAGAATGTGTATATATACAAACCCGATTCTAAAAAAGTTGGGACACTGTACAAATTGTGAATAAAAAATTAATGCAATAATTTACAAATCTCATAAACTTATATTTTATTCACAATAGAATATAGATAACATATCAAATGTTGAAAGTGAGACATTTTAAAATGTCATGCCAAATATTGGCTCATTTTGGATTTCATGAGAGCTACACATTCCAAAAAAGTTGGGACAGGTAGCAATAAGAGGCCGGAAAAGTTAAATGTACATATAAGAACAGCTGGAGGACCAATCTGCAACATATTAGGTCAATTGGCAACATGATTGGGTATAAAAAGAGCCTTTCAGAGTGGCAGTGTATCTCAGAAGTCAAGATGGGCAGAGGATCACCAATTCCCCCAATGCTGTGGCGAAAAATAGTGGAGCAATATCAGAAAGGAGTTTCTCAGAGAAAAATTGCAAAGAGTTTGAAGTTATCATCATCTACAGTGCATAATATCATATCAATATCAATCTGGAACAATCTCTGTGCGTAAGGGTCAAGGCCGGAAAACCATACTGGATGCCCGTGATCTTCGGGCCCTTAGACGGCACTGCATCACATACAGGAATGCTACTGTAATGGAAATCACAACATGGGCTCAGGAATACTTCCAGAAAACATTGTCGTGAACACAATCCACCGTGCCATTCGCCGTTGCCGGCTAAAACTCTATAGGTCAAAAAAGAAGCCATATCTAAACATGATCCAGAAGCGCAGGCGTTTTCTCTGGGCCAAGGCTCATTTAAAATGGACTGTGGCAAAGTGAAAAACTGTTCTGTGGTCAGACGAATCAAAATTTGAAGTTCTTTTTGGAAAACTGGGACGCCATGTCACCCGGACTAAAGAGGACAAGGACAACCCAAGTTGTTATCAGCGCTCAGTTCAGAAGCCTGCATCTCTGATGGTATGGGGTTGCATGAGTGTGTGTGGCATGGGCAGCTTACACATCTGGAAAGGCACCATCAATGCTGAAAGGTATATCCAAGTTCTAGAACAACATATGCTCCCATCCAGACGTTGTCTCTTTCAGGGAAGACCTTGCATTTTCCAACATGACAATGCCAGACCACATACTGCATCAATTACAACATCATGGCTGCGTAGAAGAAGGATCCGGGTACTGAAATGGCCAGCCTGCAGTCCAGATCTTTCACCCATAGAAAACATTTGGCGCATCATAAAGGGGAAGATGCGACAAAGAAGACCTAAGACAGTTGAGCAACTAGAAGCCTGTATTAGACAAGAATGGGACAACATTCCTATTCCTAAACTTGAGCAACTTGTTTTCAGTCCCCAGACGTTTGCAGACTGTTATAAGATGCCACACAGTGGTAAACATGGCCTTGTCCCAGCTTTTTTGAGATGTGTTGATGCCATGAAATTTAAAATCAACTTATTTTTCCCTTAAAATGATACATTTTCTCAGTTTAAACATTTAATATGTCATCTATGTTGTATTCTGAATAAAATATTGAAATTTGAAACTTCCACATCATTGCATTCGGTTTTTATTCACAATTTGTACAGTGTCCCAACTTTTTTAGAATCGGGTTTGTATGTATGTATGACCTTTTTACAGCCCTTTGGCCAGAAATATGTTCAGTAGGTCAATTATGGACTTCTGTATGGCTGAAGTAACATCAGAAGGCGTGAAAGAGAATCTAAAGAAAGTAATGTTTGAGGACTCTTTGTCCAGAATATGTTCAGTAGGTCAAATATGGACCAAAGTCTGACTGATTTAATATCAGAAAGAGTCTACGAGAATATATGTTACCTTTTTACTGCCCTTTGGGCAGAAATATATTCAGTAGATCAATTATTGACTTCTGTATGGCTGAAGTAACACCATAAGGAGTGAATGAGAAAGTATAGAAACTTCATATTTGAGGCCTCTTCAGACAAAAATATGTTCAGTAGGTAAAATATGGACTTCTGTATGGCTGACATAACTTCAGAAAGAGTCAATCAGTATGTGTAGAAAGTTCAAGATTTAGGATTCTTTGACCAAAAGTCGTCAAGTCACTTTTATTTATATAGCGCTTTTTACAATGCCGATTGTATCAAAGCAGCTTCACAGTGTTAACAGGAAAATAATGAAACAGAATTTGATTCAGCTGTACAGCCGCTCTGGAGAAAACGGTGATGTCATCCAGCTAATTTCAATGATCATTTAGTGTCAATGCGGGCAGATCAGTAATATAGTTGAAATTTTAGTGTCCCCAACTGAGCAAGCCAAAAGACAAAGGCGACAGTGGCAAGGAACCAAAACTCCTTCAGTGGCCAGAACGGAGAAAAAAACCTTGGGAAAAGTATGTTCAGTAGGTCAAATATGGACTTCAGGAGGAGTCATTGGGAATGTTCATGATAGTGGACTCTTTGGCCTGAATATGTTCAGTAGGTCAAATATGGACTAAAGTCTGGCTGATTTAACATCAGAAAGAGTTTTCGAGAATATATAATATGTAACCTTTTGACAACCCTTTAGCCAGAAAAATGTTCAGTAGGTCAGTTATGGACTTCTGTATGGCTGAAGTAACATCAGAAGAAATGGCTGATGTTATATCAGATGGAGTCAATCGGAGTCAACACGTAGAAAGTTCAAGATTGAGGATTCTTTAACTAGACAAAGAATCAGTAGGTCAAATATGTACTTCTGTATGGCTGACATAACATCAGAAGGAGTCATTGACAATGTATATAATGTTCATGATTGATGACCCTATGGCCAGAATATGTTTAGTAGGTCAAATATGGACTAAAGTGTAGCCACAAAGTGTAGCTCAGCCAAGTTAACTTCAGTGTCTACGACAATATGTTACCTTTTGATGAACCTCTGGCCAGAATTATGTTCAATACTTCAATTATGGACTTCTGTATGGCTGAAGAAACATCAGAAGGAGTCAATCAGTAGTTGTGTCCCAATGTGAAGGCTGCGCGCTTCGAAGGCCGCGGACTTCGAAGGCCGCGGACTTCGAAGGCCGAACCGAGGGACAGGGTTGCCAGGTCTGCACAACAAAACCCCTGCAATTGCTAATCAAAAGTAGCGGAATCACGACCAAAACGGGCCAAAATGCGTCAAAACGCGTGGGGCCAGCGGTAGAAATATTGCTAAAGTAAAGACAACTTAAACCTGTGGACTATAGGCTACAAACAACCACAGCAACAGTGTAAAAGTATTCCAGTTTTTTTTTGTTTTGTTTTGTTTTTTTTGCTTTTTATGAGTTTTTATTGGATTTTGACATGCTTCAAAGCTTGCGCCGATGGGAGACCGGACCATAACCAGGTAAATATGTAGGCTATGGTTAAATATTTCGTTAGCAACTATTAGTTAACAGTTTATTTCTTATGTTAAATGTAACTGTTACAATATATTTTCACATTTATATATTTACGTCCAAGTCTTTATTTAAGTACTTATTTAACTCACATCATCTAAGATGCATTGTACTTTTTATGACATGGCAGCCGTCGACTGATTCAGCCCAGCAAACCTGTGGAAATATGCAGATGATGTCCCGCTGGCAGAGGCCTTACCAGGGTCTCTATTGTGCAGCCCATCCCGGTCCAGCAGCACCACCAGGGTCTCCCGCTCAGCTCAATTAAAGTGTACATACACAGTTTTATTCTGTTTTAGATGTTAATTAAAATTTCTGTTCAAAAAGATGTTTTCTGATGTTAAACTTAAGTTATATTGTATAAATAGTTGTAAAAAGTACTTTAAGTAATGTATAGACGAAGTTATTTTCATTTACACATTTTAATTTACATGACAAGAAAATAAATGTATAGAATAATTTCTTTAATGTACAAATTATAACTTGCATTACAAAAATAAACAATGTACAGAACTTCACTTCAGAATCACTTCTCTTTTATTTAGCCATTCTCATTTCAAGTTCCATAACGAAAAATGAACAATGGACAGCAATTACTTTGTTACATTTACAAATAACTTGCATTGCAAAAAAATAAATAAGGTATAGGCCTACGTTTAAAAAAATAATATATCGAAAAATTGTTCTGTGCATCCCGGCCACGAATTTAGAGAAAACATTCAGCCTTTGTGGTTGGGTTTTGGAGGACACTTTCGGCAATGGACCGTCGTCAGTGAGCGACATTTATTCATTCATATAAAAGACTTCATTTTGCAGTATAGCTAGTAAGCCAACAGTTTTCGTTTATTTGTATTTTGGCTTATAATTTTGAGTGACAGATGTATTTGATTTAGCCTATTTTCCACGGTGCCTATCATACAGGTGACAGTATTATAAGACAAAATAAATAAAATGATTGTATAGCCAACATTTTACATTTGTTATCCTCAGTCTCGCTCTTTCTCTAGTTGAAATTTAAATGAGAGATTCTGCAAACGAAATCTAAATTTAGCGGGATCGGTCGGGTCGGGAATAAAATCATTCTAGCGGGTGAACACGGAGTGAATTTTAAGAGCGAGCGGGAGGGTGCAGAATAGATCCTATAGCGGGAGTGGGACGAAAAAAAGCCCCGCGCAGATCTCTAATTTGTATTTAAAGAAAAAAAGAAAGAAAAAAGAAAGAAAGAGCAGGGAGAGAATTGACAGACTGATTCCTCTTCTTGAGAGAATGGTTGAGAAATTAAATTTATGCAAGTTAAAATTGGGAAATGAAACTTTATCTTGCCAGGTTGCTCAGGGCAGGGAATTGGGAACTGTGTGAATGCAACCACTACAGAACGTTTTGTTTACTTCAAGTTCAAGCGCGATTGCGCTGTTGTGTCGGGAGCAGCCGGGCTATTGTCAGAATGCCCACTACCGTCCAAAGTACACCAGAGTTACCGACCGCTACTGTCTTTCAATGGGAAATTTAATCCCGCGCCGCAAGAAATCTGATCGAGTGCAGATCAATCTATACAAATCCTGTTGTCACCGGTGTGCTATGAATTCTGGGATAGGGTAGGCTGCGAAGGGTCCATCTTTTGTATCCTTCCTTTGCCTGAGAAACAGAGGGCGCATTTTGAAGTCGCTTTCGAATTGCTGCAGCCTTCGTCGCACCGCAGTGACGCAATCACATTTCAAATGCGCCTTCAGATAGTGCAGCCTTCACATTGGGACACAGCTAGTATCTGTAGAAAGTTCAAGATTGAGGATTATTTGACCAGAAATATGTTCAGTAGGACAAATATAGACTTCTGAATGGCTGACATAACATCAGAAGGAGTGAATGAGAATGTATAGAAATTTCAGGCTTGAGGCTTCAGGCTTTATGGCCAGAATATATTTAATATCAGAAAGAGTCTACGAGAATGTTACCTTTTTACCATTTTACCTTTTGACGACCCTTTAGCCAGAAAAAAATGTTCAGTAGGTCAATTATGGACTTCTGTATGGCTGAAGGAACATCAGAAGGAGTGAATGAGAATGTATAGAAAGTTCATGATTTAGGACTCTTGGGCCAGAAATATGTTCAGTAGGTCAAATATGGACTTCTTTATGGCTGACATAACATCAGAATGATTCATTTAGAATGTATATAATGTTCATGATCGAGGACTCTTTGGCCAGAAGATGTTCAGTAGGTCAAATATGGACCAAAGTCTAGCTGATCCAATATCAGAAAAAGCCTCTGACCTTTATGACCTATATATGACCTTTTTACGGCCCTTTGGCCAGAAATATATTCAGTTGGTCAATTACGGACTTATGTATGGCTGAAGTAACATCACAAGGAGTGAATGAGAATGTATAGAAACTTCATGTTTGAGGACTCTTCAGACAGAAATAGGTCAAATATGGACTTCTGTATGACTGACATAACATCAGAATTAGTCATTGAGAATGTGTATATATACAAACCCGATTCTAAAAAAGTTGGGACACTGTACAAATTGTGAATAAAAAATTAATGCAATAATTTACAAATCTCATAAACTTATATTTTATTCACAATAGAATATAGATAACATATCAAATGTTGAAAGTGAGACATTTTAAAATGTCATGCCAAATATTGGCTCATTTTGGATTTCATGAGAGCTACACATTCCAAAAAAGTTGGGACAGGTAGCAATAAGAGGCCGGAAAAGTTAAATGTACATATAAGAACAGCTGGAGGACCAATCTGCAACATATTAGGTCAATTGGCAACATGATTGGGTATAAAAAGAGCCTTTCAGAGTGGCAGTGTATCTCAGAAGTCAAGATGGGCAGAGGATCACCAATTCCCCCAATGCTGTGGCGAAAAATAGTGGAGCAATATCAGAAAGGAGTTTCTCAGAGAAAAATTGCAAAGAGTTTGAAGTTATCATCATCTACAGTGCATAATATCATCCAAAGATTCAGACAATCTGGAACAATCTCTGTGCGTAAGGGTCAAGGCCGGAAAACCATACTGGATGCCCGTGATCTTCGGGCCCTTAGACGGCACTGCATCACATACAGGAATGCTACTGTAATGGAAATCACAACATGGGCTCAGGAATACTTCCAGAAAACATTGTCGTGAACACAATCCACCGTGCCATTCGCCGTTGCCGGCTAAAACTCTATAGGTCAAAAAAGAAGCCATATCTAAACATGATCCAGAAGCGCAGGCGTTTTCTCTGGGCCAAGGCTCATTTAAAATGGACTGTGGCAAAGTGAAAAACTGTTCTGTGGTCAGACGAATCAAAATTTGAAGTTCTTTTTGGAAAACTGGGACGCCATGTCACCCGGACTAAAGAGGACAAGGACAACCCAAGTTGTTATCAGCGCTCAGTTCAGAAGCCTGCATCTCTGATGGTATGGGGTTGCATGAGTGTGTGTGGCATGGGCAGCTTACACATCTGGAAAGGCACCATCAATGCTGAAAGGTATATCCAAGTTCTAGAACAACATATGCTCCCATCCAGACGTTGTCTCTTTCAGGGAAGACCTTGCATTTTCCAACATGACAATGCCAGACCACATACTGCATCAATTACAACATCATGGCTGCGTAGAAGAAGGATCCGGGTACTGAAATGGCCAGCCTGCAGTCCAGATCTTTCACCCATAGAAAACATTTGGCGCATCATAAAGGGGAAGATGCGACAAAGAAGACCTAAGACAGTTGAGCAACTAGAAGCCTGTATTAGACAAGAATGGGACAACATTCCTATTCCTAAACTTGAGCAACTTGTTTTCAGTCCCCAGACGTTTGCAGACTGTTATAAGATGCCACACAGTGGTAAACATGGCCTTGTCCCAGCTTTTTTGAGATGTGTTGATGCCATGAAATTTAAAATCAACTTATTTTTCCCTTAAAATGATACATTTTCTCAGTTTAAACATTTAATATGTCATCTATGTTGTATTCTGAATAAAATATTGAAATTTGAAACTTCCACATCATTGCATTCGGTTTTTATTCACAATTTGTACAGTGTCCCAACTTTTTTAGAATCGGGTTTGTATGTATGTATGACCTTTTTACAGCCCTTTGGCCAGAAATATGTTCAGTAGGTCAATTATGGACTTCTGTATGGCTGAAGTAACATCAGAAGGCGTGAAAGAGAATCTAAAGAAAGTAATGTTTGAGGACTCTTTGTCCAGAATATGTTCAGTAGGTCAAATATGGACCAAAGTCTGACTGATTTAATATCAGAAAGAGTCTACGAGAATATATGTTACCTTTTTACTGCCCTTTGGGCAGAAATATATTCAGTAGATCAATTATTGACTTCTGTATGGCTGAAGTAACACCATAAGGAGTGAATGAGAAAGTATAGAAACTTCATATTTGAGGCCTCTTCAGACAAAAATATGTTCAGTAGGTAAAATATGGACTTCTGTATGGCTGACATAACTTCAGAAAGAGTCAATCAGTATGTGTAGAAAGTTCAAGATTTAGGATTCTTTGACCAAAAGTCGTCAAGTCACTTTTATTTATATAGCGCTTTTTACAATGCCGATTGTATCAAAGCAGCTTCACAGTGTTAACAGGAAAATAATGAAACAGAATTTGATTCAGCTGTACAGCCGCTCTGGAGAAAACGGTGATGTCATCCAGCTAATTTCAATGATCATTTAGTGTCAATGCGGGCAGATCAGTAATATAGTTGAAATTTTAGTGTCCCCAACTGAGCAAGCCAAAAGACAAAGGCGACAGTGGCAAGGAACCAAAACTCCTTCAGTGGCCAGAACGGAGAAAAAAACCTTGGGAAAAGTATGTTCAGTAGGTCAAATATGGACTTCAGGAGGAGTCATTGGGAATGTTCATGATAGTGGACTCTTTGGCCTGAATATGTTCAGTAGGTCAAATATGGACTAAAGTCTGGCTGATTTAACATCAGAAAGAGTTTTCGAGAATATATAATATGTAACCTTTTGACAACCCTTTAGCCAGAAAAATGTTCAGTAGGTCAGTTATGGACTTCTGTATGGCTGAAGTAACATCAGAAGAAATGGCTGATGTTATATCAGATGGAGTCAATCGGAGTCAACACGTAGAAAGTTCAAGATTGAGGATTCTTTAACTAGACAAAGAATCAGTAGGTCAAATATGTACTTCTGTATGGCTGACATAACATCAGAAGGAGTCATTGACAATGTATATAATGTTCATGATTGATGACCCTATGGCCAGAATATGTTTAGTAGGTCAAATATGGACTAAAGTGTAGCCACAAAGTGTAGCTCAGCCAAGTTAACTTCAGTGTCTACGACAATATGTTACCTTTTGATGAACCTCTGGCCAGAATTATGTTCAATACTTCAATTATGGACTTCTGTATGGCTGAAGAAACATCAGAAGGAGTCAATCAGTAGTTGTGTCCCAATGTGAAGGCTGCGCGCTTCGAAGGCCGCGGACTTCGAAGGCCGAACCGAGGGACAGGGTTGCCAGGTCTGCACAACAAAACCCCTGCAATTGCTAATCAAAAGTAGCGGAATCACGACCAAAACGGGCCAAAATGCGTCAAAACGCGTGGGGCCAGCGGTAGAAATATTGCTAAAGTAAAGACAACTTAAACCTGTGGACTATAGGCTACAAACAACCACAGCAACAGTGTAAAAGTATTCCAGTTTTTTTTTGTTTTGTTTTGTTTTTTTTGCTTTTTATGAGTTTTTATTGGATTTTGACATGCTTCAAAGCTTGCGCCGATGGGAGACCGGACCATAACCAGGTAAATATGTAGGCTATGGTTAAATATTTCGTTAGCAACTATTAGTTAACAGTTTATTTCTTATGTTAAATGTAACTGTTACAATATATTTTCACATTTATATATTTACGTCCAAGTCTTTATTTAAGTACTTATTTAACTCACATCATCTAAGATGCATTGTACTTTTTATGACATGGCAGCCGTCGACTGATTCAGCCCAGCAAACCTGTGGAAATATGCAGATGATGTCCCGCTGGCAGAGGCCTTACCAGGGTCTCTATTGTGCAGCCCATCCCGGTCCAGCAGCACCACCAGGGTCTCCCGCTCAGCTCAATTAAAGTGTACATACACAGTTTTATTCTGTTTTAGATGTTAATTAAAATTTCTGTTCAAAAAGATGTTTTCTGATGTTAAACTTAAGTTATATTGTATAAATAGTTGTAAAAAGTACTTTAAGTAATGTATAGACGAAGTTATTTTCATTTACACATTTTAATTTACATGACAAGAAAATAAATGTATAGAATAATTTCTTTAATGTACAAATTATAACTTGCATTACAAAAATAAACAATGTACAGAACTTCACTTCAGAATCACTTCTCTTTTATTTAGCCATTCTCATTTCAAGTTCCATAACGAAAAATGAACAATGGACAGCAATTACTTTGTTACATTTACAAATAACTTGCATTGCAAAAAAATAAATAAGGTATAGGCCTACGTTTAAAAAAATAATATATCGAAAAATTGTTCTGTGCATCCCGGCCACGAATTTAGAGAAAACATTCAGCCTTTGTGGTTGGGTTTTGGAGGACACTTTCGGCAATGGACCGTCGTCAGTGAGCGACATTTATTCATTCATATAAAAGACTTCATTTTGCAGTATAGCTAGTAAGCCAACAGTTTTCGTTTATTTGTATTTTGGCTTATAATTTTGAGTGACAGATGTATTTGATTTAGCCTATTTTCCACGGTGCCTATCATACAGGTGACAGTATTATAAGACAAAATAAATAAAATGATTGTATAGCCAACATTTTACATTTGTTATCCTCAGTCTCGCTCTTTCTCTAGTTGAAATTTAAATGAGAGATTCTGCAAACGAAATCTAAATTTAGCGGGATCGGTCGGGTCGGGAATAAAATCATTCTAGCGGGTGAACACGGAGTGAATTTTAAGAGCGAGCGGGAGGGTGCAGAATAGATCCTATAGCGGGAGTGGGACGAAAAAAAGCCCCGCGCAGATCTCTAATTTGTATTTAAAGAAAAAAAGAAAGAAAAAAGAAAGAAAGAGCAGGGAGAGAATTGACAGACTGATTCCTCTTCTTGAGAGAATGGTTGAGAAATTAAATTTATGCAAGTTAAAATTGGGAAATGAAACTTTATCTTGCCAGGTTGCTCAGGGCAGGGAATTGGGAACTGTGTGAATGCAACCACTACAGAACGTTTTGTTTACTTCAAGTTCAAGCGCGATTGCGCTGTTGTGTCGGGAGCAGCCGGGCTATTGTCAGAATGCCCACTACCGTCCAAAGTACACCAGAGTTACCGACCGCTACTGTCTTTCAATGGGAAATTTAATCCCGCGCCGCAAGAAATCTGATCGAGTGCAGATCAATCTATACAAATCCTGTTGTCACCGGTGTGCTATGAATTCTGGGATAGGGTAGGCTGCGAAGGGTCCATCTTTTGTATCCTTCCTTTGCCTGAGAAACAGAGGGCGCATTTTGAAGTCGCTTTCGAATTGCTGCAGCCTTCGTCGCACCGCAGTGACGCAATCACATTTCAAATGCGCCTTCAGATAGTGCAGCCTTCACATTGGGACACAGCTAGTATCTGTAGAAAGTTCAAGATTGAGGATTATTTGACCAGAAATATGTTCAGTAGGACAAATATAGACTTCTGAATGGCTGACATAACATCAGAAGGAGTGAATGAGAATGTATAGAAATTTCAGGCTTGAGGCTTCAGGCTTTATGGCCAGAATATATTTAATATCAGAAAGAGTCTACGAGAATGTTACCTTTTTACCATTTTACCTTTTGACGACCCTTTAGCCAGAAAAAAATGTTCAGTAGGTCAATTATGGACTTCTGTATGGCTGAAGGAACATCAGAAGGAGTGAATGAGAATGTATAGAAAGTTCATGATTTAGGACTCTTGGGCCAGAAATATGTTCAGTAGGTCAAATATGGACTTCTTTATGGCTGACATAACATCAGAATGATTCATTTAGAATGTATATAATGTTCATGATCGAGGACTCTTTGGCCAGAAGATGTTCAGTAGGTCAAATATGGACCAAAGTCTAGCTGATCCAATATCAGAAAAAGCCTCTGACCTTTATGACCTATATATGACCTTTTTACGGCCCTTTGGCCAGAAATATATTCAGTTGGTCAATTACGGACTTATGTATGGCTGAAGTAACATCACAAGGAGTGAATGAGAATGTATAGAAACTTCATGTTTGAGGACTCTTCAGACAGAAATAGGTCAAATATGGACTTCTGTATGACTGACATAACATCAGAATTAGTCATTGAGAATGTGTATATATACAAACCCGATTCTAAAAAAGTTGGGACACTGTACAAATTGTGAATAAAAAATTAATGCAATAATTTACAAATCTCATAAACTTATATTTTATTCACAATAGAATATAGATAACATATCAAATGTTGAAAGTGAGACATTTTAAAATGTCATGCCAAATATTGGCTCATTTTGGATTTCATGAGAGCTACACATTCCAAAAAAGTTGGGACAGGTAGCAATAAGAGGCCGGAAAAGTTAAATGTACATATAAGAACAGCTGGAGGACCAATCTGCAACATATTAGGTCAATTGGCAACATGATTGGGTATAAAAAGAGCCTTTCAGAGTGGCAGTGTATCTCAGAAGTCAAGATGGGCAGAGGATCACCAATTCCCCCAATGCTGTGGCGAAAAATAGTGGAGCAATATCAGAAAGGAGTTTCTCAGAGAAAAATTGCAAAGAGTTTGAAGTTATCATCATCTACAGTGCATAATATCATCCAAAGATTCAGACAATCTGGAACAATCTCTGTGCGTAAGGGTCAAGGCCGGAAAACCATACTGGATGCCCGTGATCTTCGGGCCCTTAGACGGCACTGCATCACATACAGGAATGCTACTGTAATGGAAATCACAACATGGGCTCAGGAATACTTCCAGAAAACATTGTCGTGAACACAATCCACCGTGCCATTCGCCGTTGCCGGCTAAAACTCTATAGGTCAAAAAAGAAGCCATATCTAAACATGATCCAGAAGCGCAGGCGTTTTCTCTGGGCCAAGGCTCATTTAAAATGGACTGTGGCAAAGTGAAAAACTGTTCTGTGGTCAGACGAATCAAAATTTGAAGTTCTTTTTGGAAAACTGGGACGCCATGTCACCCGGACTAAAGAGGACAAGGACAACCCAAGTTGTTATCAGCGCTCAGTTCAGAAGCCTGCATCTCTGATGGTATGGGGTTGCATGAGTGTGTGTGGCATGGGCAGCTTACACATCTGGAAAGGCACCATCAATGCTGAAAGGTATATCCAAGTTCTAGAACAACATATGCTCCCATCCAGACGTTGTCTCTTTCAGGGAAGACCTTGCATTTTCCAACATGACAATGCCAGACCACATACTGCATCAATTACAACATCATGGCTGCGTAGAAGAAGGATCCGGGTACTGAAATGGCCAGCCTGCAGTCCAGATCTTTCACCCATAGAAAACATTTGGCGCATCATAAAGGGGAAGATGCGACAAAGAAGACCTAAGACAGTTGAGCAACTAGAAGCCTGTATTAGACAAGAATGGGACAACATTCCTATTCCTAAACTTGAGCAACTTGTTTTCAGTCCCCAGACGTTTGCAGACTGTTATAAGATGCCACACAGTGGTAAACATGGCCTTGTCCCAGCTTTTTTGAGATGTGTTGATGCCATGAAATTTAAAATCAACTTATTTTTCCCTTAAAATGATACATTTTCTCAGTTTAAACATTTAATATGTCATCTATGTTGTATTCTGAATAAAATATTGAAATTTGAAACTTCCACATCATTGCATTCGGTTTTTATTCACAATTTGTACAGTGTCCCAACTTTTTTAGAATCGGGTTTGTATGTATGTATGACCTTTTTACAGCCCTTTGGCCAGAAATATGTTCAGTAGGTCAATTATGGACTTCTGTATGGCTGAAGTAACATCAGAAGGCGTGAAAGAGAATCTAAAGAAAGTAATGTTTGAGGACTCTTTGTCCAGAATATGTTCAGTAGGTCAAATATGGACCAAAGTCTGACTGATTTAATATCAGAAAGAGTCTACGAGAATATATGTTACCTTTTTACTGCCCTTTGGGCAGAAATATATTCAGTAGATCAATTATTGACTTCTGTATGGCTGAAGTAACACCATAAGGAGTGAATGAGAAAGTATAGAAACTTCATATTTGAGGCCTCTTCAGACAAAAATATGTTCAGTAGGTAAAATATGGACTTCTGTATGGCTGACATAACTTCAGAAAGAGTCAATCAGTATGTGTAGAAAGTTCAAGATTTAGGATTCTTTGACCAAAAGTCGTCAAGTCACTTTTATTTATATAGCGCTTTTTACAATGCCGATTGTATCAAAGCAGCTTCACAGTGTTAACAGGAAAATAATGAAACAGAATTTGATTCAGCTGTACAGCCGCTCTGGAGAAAACGGTGATGTCATCCAGCTAATTTCAATGATCATTTAGTGTCAATGCGGGCAGATCAGTAATATAGTTGAAATTTTAGTGTCCCCAACTGAGCAAGCCAAAAGACAAAGGCGACAGTGGCAAGGAACCAAAACTCCTTCAGTGGCCAGAACGGAGAAAAAAACCTTGGGAAAAGTATGTTCAGTAGGTCAAATATGGACTTCAGGAGGAGTCATTGGGAATGTTCATGATAGTGGACTCTTTGGCCTGAATATGTTCAGTAGGTCAAATATGGACTAAAGTCTGGCTGATTTAACATCAGAAAGAGTTTTCGAGAATATATAATATGTAACCTTTTGACAACCCTTTAGCCAGAAAAATGTTCAGTAGGTCAGTTATGGACTTCTGTATGGCTGAAGTAACATCAGAAGAAATGGCTGATGTTATATCAGATGGAGTCAATCGGAGTCAACACGTAGAAAGTTCAAGATTGAGGATTCTTTAACTAGACAAAGAATCAGTAGGTCAAATATGTACTTCTGTATGGCTGACATAACATCAGAAGGAGTCATTGACAATGTATATAATGTTCATGATTGATGACCCTATGGCCAGAATATGTTTAGTAGGTCAAATATGGACTAAAGTGTAGCCACAAAGTGTAGCTCAGCCAAGTTAACTTCAGTGTCTACGACAATATGTTACCTTTTGATGAACCTCTGGCCAGAATTATGTTCAATACTTCAATTATGGACTTCTGTATGGCTGAAGAAACATCAGAAGGAGTCAATCAGTAGTTGTGTCCCAATGTGAAGGCTGCGCGCTTCGAAGGCCGCGGACTTCGAAGGCCGAACCGAGGGACAGGGTTGCCAGGTCTGCACAACAAAACCCCTGCAATTGCTAATCAAAAGTAGCGGAATCACGACCAAAACGGGCCAAAATGCGTCAAAACGCGTGGGGCCAGCGGTAGAAATATTGCTAAAGTAAAGACAACTTAAACCTGTGGACTATAGGCTACAAACAACCACAGCAACAGTGTAAAAGTATTCCAGTTTTTTTTTGTTTTGTTTTGTTTTTTTTGCTTTTTATGAGTTTTTATTGGATTTTGACATGCTTCAAAGCTTGCGCCGATGGGAGACCGGACCATAACCAGGTAAATATGTAGGCTATGGTTAAATATTTCGTTAGCAACTATTAGTTAACAGTTTATTTCTTATGTTAAATGTAACTGTTACAATATATTTTCACATTTATATATTTACGTCCAAGTCTTTATTTAAGTACTTATTTAACTCACATCATCTAAGATGCATTGTACTTTTTATGACATGGCAGCCGTCGACTGATTCAGCCCAGCAAACCTGTGGAAATATGCAGATGATGTCCCGCTGGCAGAGGCCTTACCAGGGTCTCTATTGTGCAGCCCATCCCGGTCCAGCAGCACCACCAGGGTCTCCCGCTCAGCTCAATTAAAGTGTACATACACAGTTTTATTCTGTTTTAGATGTTAATTAAAATTTCTGTTCAAAAAGATGTTTTCTGATGTTAAACTTAAGTTATATTGTATAAATAGTTGTAAAAAGTACTTTAAGTAATGTATAGACGAAGTTATTTTCATTTACACATTTTAATTTACATGACAAGAAAATAAATGTATAGAATAATTTCTTTAATGTACAAATTATAACTTGCATTACAAAAATAAACAATGTACAGAACTTCACTTCAGAATCACTTCTCTTTTATTTAGCCATTCTCATTTCAAGTTCCATAACGAAAAATGAACAATGGACAGCAATTACTTTGTTACATTTACAAATAACTTGCATTGCAAAAAAATAAATAAGGTATAGGCCTACGTTTAAAAAAATAATATATCGAAAAATTGTTCTGTGCATCCCGGCCACGAATTTAGAGAAAACATTCAGCCTTTGTGGTTGGGTTTTGGAGGACACTTTCGGCAATGGACCGTCGTCAGTGAGCGACATTTATTCATTCATATAAAAGACTTCATTTTGCAGTATAGCTAGTAAGCCAACAGTTTTCGTTTATTTGTATTTTGGCTTATAATTTTGAGTGACAGATGTATTTGATTTAGCCTATTTTCCACGGTGCCTATCATACAGGTGACAGTATTATAAGACAAAATAAATAAAATGATTGTATAGCCAACATTTTACATTTGTTATCCTCAGTCTCGCTCTTTCTCTAGTTGAAATTTAAATGAGAGATTCTGCAAACGAAATCTAAATTTAGCGGGATCGGTCGGGTCGGGAATAAAATCATTCTAGCGGGTGAACACGGAGTGAATTTTAAGAGCGAGCGGGAGGGTGCAGAATAGATCCTATAGCGGGAGTGGGACGAAAAAAAGCCCCGCGCAGATCTCTAATTTGTATTTAAAGAAAAAAAGAAAGAAAAAAGAAAGAAAGAGCAGGGAGAGAATTGACAGACTGATTCCTCTTCTTGAGAGAATGGTTGAGAAATTAAATTTATGCAAGTTAAAATTGGGAAATGAAACTTTATCTTGCCAGGTTGCTCAGGGCAGGGAATTGGGAACTGTGTGAATGCAACCACTACAGAACGTTTTGTTTACTTCAAGTTCAAGCGCGATTGCGCTGTTGTGTCGGGAGCAGCCGGGCTATTGTCAGAATGCCCACTACCGTCCAAAGTACACCAGAGTTACCGACCGCTACTGTCTTTCAATGGGAAATTTAATCCCGCGCCGCAAGAAATCTGATCGAGTGCAGATCAATCTATACAAATCCTGTTGTCACCGGTGTGCTATGAATTCTGGGATAGGGTAGGCTGCGAAGGGTCCATCTTTTGTATCCTTCCTTTGCCTGAGAAACAGAGGGCGCATTTTGAAGTCGCTTTCGAATTGCTGCAGCCTTCGTCGCACCGCAGTGACGCAATCACATTTCAAATGCGCCTTCAGATAGTGCAGCCTTCACATTGGGACACAGCTAGTATCTGTAGAAAGTTCAAGATTGAGGATTATTTGACCAGAAATATGTTCAGTAGGACAAATATAGACTTCTGAATGGCTGACATAACATCAGAAGGAGTGAATGAGAATGTATAGAAATTTCAGGCTTGAGGCTTCAGGCTTTATGGCCAGAATATATTTAATATCAGAAAGAGTCTACGAGAATGTTACCTTTTTACCATTTTACCTTTTGACGACCCTTTAGCCAGAAAAAAATGTTCAGTAGGTCAATTATGGACTTCTGTATGGCTGAAGGAACATCAGAAGGAGTGAATGAGAATGTATAGAAAGTTCATGATTTAGGACTCTTCGGCCAGAAATATGTTCAGTAGGTCAATTATGGACTTCTGTATGGCTGAAGTAACATCAGAAAGAGTGAAAGAGTGAAAGAGAATGTATATACATTCTCTTTCACTCTTTCACTCCTTCTGATGTTCATGATCGATTTATATATCGAAAATATATAATATGTAACCTTTTGACAACCCTTTAGCCAGAAAAATGTTCAGTAGGTTAATTATGGACTTCTGTATGGCTGAAGTAACATCAGAAGGAATGGCTGATGTTATATCATAGTCAATCAGTATGTGTAGAAAGTTCAAGACTGAGGATTCTTTGACCAGACATGTGTTCAGTAGGTCAAATATGTACTTCTGTATGGCTGAGTTTACTTCAGAAAGAGTCTACGACAATATATAATGTTACCTTTTGACGAATCTTTTGCCAGAATTATGTTCAGTACTTCAATTATGGAATTCTGTATGGCCAGAAATACATTCAGTAGGTGGCTGAAGTAACATCATAAGGAGTGAATGAGAATGTATAGAAACTTCATGTTCGAGGACTCTTCAGATAGAAATATGTTCAGTAGATCAAATATGGACTTCTGTATGGATGACTGACATAATATCAGATAGAGTCATTGAGAATGTGTGATATTCATGATCGAGGACTCTTTGGCCTAAATATGTTCAGTAGGTCAAATATGGACTTCTGTGTGGCTGACATAACATCAGAAGAAGTCATTCAGAATGTATATATTGTTCATGAGAATGTATACAAAGTTCATGATTGAGGACATTTGGGACAGAAATATGTTCAGTAGGTCAAATATGGACTAAAGTGTGGCTGAGTTAACTTCAGAAAGAGTCTACGACAATATATAATATGTTACCTTTTGACGAACCTTTTGCCAGAATTATGTTCAGTACTTCAGTTATGGACTTCTGTATGGCTGAAGAAACATCAGAAGGAGTGAATGAGAATGTTCATGATTGAGGACTGTTGGGCCAGAAATATGTTCAGTAGGTCAATTATAGACTTCTGTATGGCTGACATAACATCAGGAGTCAATCAGTATGTGCAGAAAGTTCAAGATTGAGGATTCTTTGATCAGAAATATGTTCAGTAGGACAAATATGGACTTCTGGTGGCTGACATGACATCAGAAGGAGTGAATGAGAATGTATAGAAAGTTCATGATTGAGGACTCTTGGGCCAGAATATGTTCAGTAGGTCAAATATGGACTTCTTTATGGCTGACATAACATAAGAATGATGCATTGAGAATGTATATAATGTTCATGATCGAGGACTCTTTGGCAAGAATATGTTCAGTAGGTCAAATATGGACTAAAGTCTGGCTGATTTAACATCAGAAAGAGTTAACGAGGATATGTTAACTTTTGATGACCCTTTGGCCAGAAAAATGTTCAGTAGGTCAATTATGGACTTCTGTATGGCTGAAGTAACATCAGAAGGAGTGAAACAGAATCTATAGAAAGTTAATGTTCGAGGACTCTTGGGCCAGAATATGTTCAGTAGGTCAAATATGGACCAAAGTCTCGCTGATTTAATATCAGAAAGGGTCTATGAGAATATGTTACCTTTGTACCATTTTACCTTTTGATGACCCTTTGGCCAGAAAAAAATGTTCAGTAGGTCAATTCTGGACTTCTGTATGGCTGAAGTAACATCAGAAGGAGTGAAAGAGAATGTATATGATGTTCATGATCGAGGACTCTTTGGTCTGAATATGTTCAGTAGGTCAAATATGGACTAAAGTCTGGCTGATGAGTGAATGAGAATTTATAGAAACTTCATGTTTGAGGACGCTTCAGACAGAACTATGTTCAGTAGGTCAAATATGGACTTCTGTATGGCTGACATAACATCAGAATGAGTCACTGAGAATGTATATATTGTTCATGAGAATGTATAGAAAGTTCATGTTCGAGGCCTCTTCAGACAGAAATATGTTAAGTAGGTCAAATATGGACTTCTTTATGGCTGACATAACGTCAGAAGGAGTCATTGAGAATGTATATGATGTTCATGATTGAGGACTCTTTGGCCAGAAAGATTTTCATTAGGTCATAATGGACTACAGTCTAGCTGATTTAACATAAGAAGGAGTCTATGAGAATATATAGTTTAATTTTTTTTTTTTTTTTAAACAAACAAACAAAAAAAACCTTTTGTGGACCCTTTGGACAGAAATGGGAATCAGAAGGGAAATCAATAAGTATATATAGTAGGTTAATTTTCAAGGACTCTGGTCAAAAAAATGTTCAGTAGGTCAAATATGGACTACTGTCTGGCTGATTTAACATAAAAAGGAGTCTATGAGAATATATAGTTGAAAACTTTTTGTGGACCTCTTGGTCAGAAATAGATTCAGAAGGTCAAATAAGGACTTCAGTATAGCCATAACATGTAAAAAAAAAAAAAAAAAAACACCTATTGTGGACCCTTTGGCCAGAATGGGAATCAGATGGGAAGTCCAATGAGTTTGTATAGTAAGTTCATCATCGAGGACTCTTGGGCCGGAAATATATAATTAGTAGGTCAATTATGGACTTCTGAATGGCTTGATGTGACATAAGGAGGAGTCAGTGAGTATGTATAGTAACTTAATATTTGAGGACTCAAAAGGTCATAATGGAATACAGTCTGGCTTTTTGGCAAGAAATATGTTGTCAAGTTTTAAGTTAGGTCAAATATAGACTACTGTATGGCTGACGTAACAAGGAGTCAATGAGTATGTATAAGTCAATGTTCAAGCACTTATATCTTCAATGGACAACGAGTTCTTGTATGCAATGCAAAAGTACTTATGTCTTCAATGCACAACGAGTTCATGTATGCAATGCAAAAGCAATTATCTCTTCAATACACAACAAGTTCTCGTATGTAATACAAAAGCAATTATCTTTTCAGTGCACAGCGAGTTCTTGTATGCATTACTATGCAAAAGCACTTTTCTCTTCAATGCACGAGATCTTGTATGCAATGCAGAATCACTTATCTTTTCAGTGCACATCGAGTTCTTGTATGCAGTGCTTTTGATAAGAGCACTTATCTCTTCAGTGCACAGCGAGTTCTTGTATACATTGCAATACAAATGCACTTATCTCTTCAATGCACAACGAGTTCATATATGCAATGCAAAAGCAATGATCTCTTTAATGCACAATAAGTTCTTGTATGCGATGCAAAAGCAATTATCTCTTCAATGCACAACATGTTCTTGTATGCAATACAAAAGCAATTATCTCTTCAATGCAAAACAAATTCTTGTATGCAATAAAAAACAACTTATCTCTTCAGTGCACAGCGAATTCTTGTATGCAATGCAAAATCACTTATCTCTTCAGTGCACAGCGAGTTCTTGTATGCATTGCAATACAAATGCACTTATCTCTTCAATGCACAACGAAATCTTGTATGCAATGCAAAAGCACTTATCTCTTCAATGCACAACGAGTTTATGTATGCAATGCGAAAGCAATTAGCTCTTCAATGCACAACGAGTTTTTGTATGCAATACAAAAATACTCATCTCTTCAGTGCACAACGAGTTCTTGTATGCAATGCAAAAGCACTTATCTCTTCAATGCACAACATGTTCATGTATGCAATGCAAAAGCACTTTTCTCTCAATGCACAATGCGTTCTTGTATGCACTACAATGCAAAAATACTTATCTCTTCAATGCACAACGAGATCTTGTATGCAATGCAAAATCACTTATCTTTTCAATGCACAATAAGTTCTTGTATGCAATGCAAAAGCAATTATCTCTTCAATACACTATGAGCTCTTGTATGCAATGCAAAAGCACGCATCTCTTCAATACATAACGATTTCTTTTATGCAATGCAAAAACAATTATCTCTTCAGTGCACAGCGAGTTCTTGTATGCATTGCAATGCAAAAGCACTTTTCTCTTCAATGCACGAGTTCTTGTATGCAATGCAATGCAAAAGTACTTATCTCTCAAATGCACAACGAGTTCTTGTATGCATTGCAATGCAAAAGCACTTTTCTCTTCAGTGCACGAGTTCTTGTATGCAATGCAATGCAAAAGTACTTAACTCTCCAATGCACGAGTTCTTGTATGCAATGCAAAAGCACTTATCTCTTCAAAGCACAACGATTTATTGTCTGCAGTGCTAATGTACTTATCTCTCAATGCACAACGCATTCTTGTATGCATTACAATGCAAAAGCACTTTTCTCTTCAATGCACAATGAGATCTTGTATGAAATGCAAAATCACTTAACTTTTCAGTGCACAGCGAGTTCTTGTATGCATTGCAGTGCAAAAGCACGTATCTCTCAATGGCACAACGACATCGTGAATGCAATGCAATCGCCCTTATCTTTTCCATTGCACGTGTTATTGTATGCAATGCAAAAATACTTTTCTCTTCAAAGCACAACGAGATCTTGTATGCAATGCAATGCAAATGCACTTATCTCTTCAATACATAACGAGTTCTTGTATGCAATGTAAAAGCACTCAACTTTTCAGTGTACAACGAGTTTTTGTATGCAACGCAAACACACCTAGCTCTTCAGTGCACAACGAGATCTTGTATGAAATGCAAAAGCAATTATCTCTTCAATGCACAACGAGATCTTGTATGCAATGCAAAAGCAATTATCTCTTCAGTGCACAGCGAGTTCTTGTATGCATTACAATGCAAAAGCACTTTTCTCTTCAATGCACAATGAGATCTTGTATGCAATGCAGAATCACTTATCTTTTCAGTGCACAGCGAGTTCTTGTATGCATTGCAATACAAATGCACTTATCTCTTCAATGCACAACGAGTTCATATATGCAATGCAAAAGCAATGATCTCTTTAATGCACAATAAGTTCTTGTATGCGATGCAAAAGCAATTATCTCTTCAATGCACAACATGTTCTTGTATGCAATACAAAAGCAATTATCTCTTCAATGCAAAACAAATTCTTGTATGCAATGCAAAATCACTTATCTCTTCAGTGCACAGCGAGTTCTTGTATGCATTGCAATACAAATGCACTTATCTCTTTAATGCACAATGAGATCTTGTATGCAATGCAGAATCACTTATCTTTTCAGTGCACAGCGAGTTCTTATATGCATTGCAATACAAATGCACTTATCTCTTCAATGCACAACGAGTTCATATATGCAATGCAAAAGCAATGATCTCTTTAATGCACAATAAGTTCTTGTATGCAATGCGAAAGCAATTAGCTCTTCAATGCACAACGAGTTTTTGTATGCAATACAAAAATACTCATCTCTTCAGTGCACAACGAGTTCTTGTATGCAATGCAAAAGCACTTATCTCTCAGTGCACAACTAGATCTTGTATGCAATTCAAAAATACTTATCTCTTCAATGCACAGCGAGTTCAATGCAATGCGAAAGCAATTTTCTCTTCAATGCACAACGAGTTCTTGTATGCAATGCAAAGCACTCATCTCTTCAGTGCATAACGAGTTCTTGTATGCAATGCAAAATCACTTAAGGCTTCAGTGCAGAGCGAGTTCTTGTATGCATTGCAATGCAAAATCACTTTTCTCTCCAATGCACAATGAGATCTTGTATGCAATGCAAAAATACTTATCTCTTTAATGCACAACGAGATCTTGTATGCAGTGCTAATGCACTTATCTCACAATGCACAACGACTTCATGTATGCAATGCAAAAGCAATTATCTCTTCAATGCACATGTTCTTGTATGCATTACAAAAGCAATTATCTCTTCAAAGCAAAAAAAATTCTTGTATGCAATACAAATGCACTTATCTCGTCAATGCACAACGTGTTCATCTACGCAATGCAATGCAAAAGCACAACGAGAGATAAGTGCAATGCAAACGCACTTATCTTTTCCAATGCACGTGTTCTTGTATGCAATGCAAAAGCACTTATCGCTCAATGCACGAGTTCTTGTATGCATTGCAATGCAAAATCTCTTTAGTGCACAAGTTCTTGTATGCACTTATCTCGTCAATGCACAACGTGTTCATCTACGCAATGCAATGCAAAAGCACTTATCTCTTCAACGCACGAGATCTTGTATGCAATACAAAAATACTTATCTCGTCAATGCACAACGAGTTCATGTATGCAATGCAAAAGCAATTATCTCTTCATGCACAATAAGTTCTTTTATGCAATGCAAAAGCAATTATCTCTTCAATGCAAAACAAATTCTTGTATGCAATGCAAATGCACTTATCTCTTCAATACACAAGTTCGTGTATGCAATGGAAAAGCACTTATCTCTTCAATGCAGAACGTTTTTTTGAATGCATTGCAGTGCAAAAACACATCTCTCAATGCACAACGAGATCTTGTATGCAATGCAAACGCACATATCTTTTCAAAATGCACGTGTTCTTGTATGCAATGCAAAAGCATATGGTATTCTGTTTGGCTTGATGTAAAATGTCAATAAGTATGATAGTAACCTAATATTTGTGGACTTTTCGTCTAGAAAGATGTTCAATAGGTCATAATGGGAATATGGATTTAACATGAGAAGAAGTCAGTGGGAATGTATAGAACGTTCATGATCGAGGACTCTTTGGTCAAAAATATGTTGAGGTCAAATATGGACTTCTGTATAGACATAACATGAAAAAAAAAACACCTTCACAAAAAAGCTTTTGTGGAACGTTTGGCCAGAAATAGGAATCAGAAGAAGTCAATGAGATCTTTTTGGCCAGAAAAATATTCAGTAGGTCAGTAATGGTCTTCTGTATGGCTTGTAACGTAAGAAGGAGTCAATGAGTATGTACAGTAACTTAATATTTGAGGACTCTTGGGCCAGAAATTTGGTCAGTGGGTCAAATACTGTATGACTGATTTAATATCAGAAGGAGTCTATGAGAAACTATAACAAAAAACTTTTGTGGACCCTTTGGCAAGAAATATGTTCAGTGGGTCAAATATGGACTACTGTCTGGCTGATTTAACATTCGAAGGAGTCTATGAGAATATATAGTAAAAATCTTTTGAGGACTCTTCGGCCAGAAAGATGTTCAGTAGGTCATAATGGACTACGGTTTGGATAATTTAACCTGAGAGGAGTCAATGGGAATGTATAGAAATCTTGATTGAGGACTCTTTGTCCAGAAATTTGTTTAGCAGGTCAAAAACAGACTAGTGTATGGATCATGTAAGATAAGAAGGAATCAATGAAAAAAAAAAAACATTAAAAAAACCTTTAAAAAACTTTTTGTGGACCCTTTGGCAGAAATGTGAATCAGATGGGGTCGTCAATGTGTTTGTATAGTATAAGTTCACCATCAATGAACGGACTGGCTGATTTTAACCTGAGAGTAGTCAATGGGAATTTATAGAAAGATCATGATTGAGGACTCTTGGGTCAGAAATTTGTTCAATAGGCTAAATATGGTCTTCTGAATGGCTTGATGTAACGTAAAGAGGAGTCAATAAGTATGTATAGTAACTTAATATTTGTGGACTCTTCAGCCAGAAATTTGTTCAGTTGGTCAAATATGGATTACTGTCTGGCTGATTTAACATTATAAGGAGTCTATGAGAATATATAGTTGAAATTTTTTTGTGGACCTCCTGGTCAGAAATATGTTCAGTAGGTCAAATATGGTGTTCTGAATGGCTTGACTTAAAACCTTTTTTGGACCTCTTGGCCAAGAGGTCCAAAAAAGGTTAATTTAGTAAGTTTAGTAACTTAAATTTAGTAATAGTAAGTTAATTTTCAAGGATTTGTTGGTCAAAAATATGTTCAGTAGGTCAAATATGGTCTTCTGAATGGCTTGATGTAACGTAAGAAGGAGTCAGTGAGTATTTATAGTGACTTAAATTTCAGGACTCTTCGCCCAGAAACATGTTCGATAGATTATAATGGAATATGGTCTGGCTGATTTAACATTAGAAGGAGTCCATGAGAATATATATTTGAACATTTTTTGTGGACCTCTTGGTTAGAAATATGTTCAGTAGGTCCAATATGAACTTCTGTATAGCCATAACATGTAATAAAAAATAAATTAAAAAAAACTTAAAAAAAAATAAAATAAAAAAAAACTTTTGTGGACCCTTTAGACAGAACTGGAAATCAGAAGGGAAGTCAATGAGTATGTATAGTACGTTAATTTCAAGGACTCTTTGGTCAAAAATATGTTCAGTAGGTCAAATATGGACTACTGTCTGGCTGATTTAACATCAGAAGGAATCTTTGAGAATAAATACTTGAAAATGTTTTGTGGACCCCTTGGCCAGAAATATGTTAAGTAGGTTAAATATGGTCTTCTGAATGGCTTGATGTAATGTAAGGAGGAGTCAATAAGTATGTATAGTAACTTAATATTTGAGGACTCTTCAGCCAGAAATTTGTTCAGTTGGTCAAATATGGATTACTGTCTGGCTCATTTAACATTAGAAGGAGTCTATCAGAATATATAGTTGAACATTTTTTGTGGACCTCTTGGTCAGAAATATGTTCAGAAGGTCAAATATGGACTTCTTTATCCATATTTAAAGAAGGATAAAGTACAAAAAAAAAAAAAAAACCTTTTGTGGACCCTTTAGACAGAAATGTGAATCAGAAGGGTTCAATGAGTATGAATAGTAAGTTCATTTTCAAGGACTCGTTGGTCAAAATATGAGTAGGTCAGTAGGTCAAATATGGACTACTGTCTGTCTGATTTAACATCACAAGGAAACTTTAGGAATATATAGTTGAAAACCATTTGTGGACTAGTTGGCAAGAAACATGTTAAGTAGGTCAAATATGGTCTTCTGAATGGCTTGATGTAACGTAAGGAGTCAGTGAGTATGTATAATAACTTAAATTTCAGGACTCTTCGGCCAGAAAGATGTTCAGTAGGTCATAATGGACTACGGTCTGGCTGATTTAACCTGAGATTAGTCAATGGGTATGTATAGAAAGATCATGATTGAGGACACTTCGCCAGAAAGATGTTCAGTAGGTCATAATGGACTACGTCTGGCTGATTTAACATAAGGAGTCTTATGAGAATATATAGTTGAAAACTTTTTGTGGACCTCTTGGTCAGATATATGTTCAGAAGGTCCAATATGGACTTCTGTATAGACATAACATGAAAAAAAAAAAAAAAACACCTTAACAAAAAACTTTTGTGGGACATTTGGCTAGAAAAAGAAATCAGAAGGAGTCAATGAGAACTTTTTGGCCAGAAAAATATTCCGTAGGTCAATAATGGTCTTCTGTATGGCTTGTAACATGAAGGACTCAATGAGTATGTATAGTAACTTAATATTTGAGGACTCTTCAGTCAGAAAGATGTTCAATAGGTCATAATGGAATGCGTTCTGGCCTGATTTAACAGGGAAGGCCAATTCCATATTAAACCCTATGGATTAAGAATGGGATGTCATTAAAGTTCAAGGCAGGCGTCCCAAAACTTTTGGCAATATGGTAGTTCAATAGGTCAAATATAGACTAGTCTATGGCTGATGTGACACAAAAATCAGTCAAAGAGTATGTATAGTCAATGATTATGTTCAAGCTTGAGGACTCTTTGGTCAAAAATATGTTCAGAAAGTCAAATATGGAATACTGTCTGGTTGATTTAACATCAGGAGTCTATAATTTTGTATAGAAACTTAATGTTTGAGGACTCTTCGGCCAGAAAGATGTTCAATAGGTCATAATGGACTTCTGGATGGCTGACGTAACATAAGAACGAGTCAATGAGTATGTATAGTAACTTAATATTTGAGGACTCTTGGGGCAGACATTTGTTCAGTGGGTCAAATACTGTATGACTGATTTAATATCAAAAGGAGTCTATGAGAATATATAGTAAAAATCTTTTGATGACTCTTTGGCCAGAAAGATGTTCAGTAGGTCATAATGGACTACGGTTTGGATAATTTAACCTGAGAGGAGTCAATGGGAATGTATAGAAAGATCATGATTGAGGACTCTTGGGTCAGAAATGTTTTCAGTTGGTCAAATATGGATTACTGTACGGCTGACATTAGAAGGAGTCTATGAGAATATATAGCTGAAAACATTTTGTGGACCTCTTGATCAGAAATATGTTAAATAGGTCAAGAAGGTCAAAAATGGATTTCTATATAGCCATAACATGTAAAAAAAAAAAAAAAAAAAAAAACCTTACAAACATTTTGTGGACCCTTTGGCCAAAAATGGGAATCAGATGGGACGTCGAAGTTCATCATCTTTGATACCAATCTCTCATTTGAAAGCCACATTTCTAGCATCTGTAAAACTGCATTCTACCATCTTAAAAATATATCTAAATTACGGCACATGCTTTCAATGCAAAATGCTGAACAGTTCAAGGCTAGATTATTGTAATGCTCTACTGGGTGGTTGCCCTGCTCACTTAATAAATAAACTGCAGCTTGTCCAAAACGCAGCAGCTAGAGTTCTTACTAGAACCAGGAAGTATGACCATATTAGCCCGGTTCTGGCAACACTGCATTGGCTCACTATTAAACATCGTATACATTTTAAAATCTTGCTGATTACTTACAAAGCACTAAATGGTTTAGCTCCCCAGTACTTGAGCGAGCTCTTAACGCATTATACTCCATCACGTCTATTGCGGTCTCAAAATTCTGGCCAGTTGATAATACCTAGAATATCAAAATCAACTGCAGGCGGTCGATCCTTTTCCTATTTAGCACCTAAACTTTGGAACAGTCTTCCTAGCATTGTTCGGGAAGCAGACACACTCTGTCAGTTTAAATCTAGACTAAAAACACATCTCTTTACTATGGCATACACATAAAACATTTTTAATTTCTATTATTTAAATCAGTTAAATGATTGTTTTAGGCTGCATTAACTAGGTCAGCCAGAACCGGGAACACTTCCAATAACACCTGATGTACTCTTTACATCATAAGAAGAATGGCATCTACGCTAATGTTAGTCTCTCTGTTTATCCCGAGGATCCGGGCCGTATCCAGACCAGATGGTGGACCTTAGCCTGAACATGACGACCATATCCCTGAAGTGTCTGTAGAGACCGTGTCAATTAAACTCCCCCCTGTAAATGCCGCATCGACACGACATCCTCATTAAACCCCTCATTAAGCGTGACGACTCCAATCTTTCGAATAATCCTACGAATATCTATTGATCTAATATGACTTCTGACCTGTAATGTTGCCAGAATCATAATCATACACTATTTGTTCGTCGGCCAGAGGAGAACTGGCACCCCGACCGAGCCTGGTTTCTCCCAAGGTTTTTTTTCTCCATTCTGGCCCTGAAGGAGTTTTGGTTCCTTGCCACCGTCTCCTTTGGCTTTTGGCTTGCTCAGTTGGGGACACTTAAATTTCAACTATATTACTGATCTGCCCGCATTGACACTACATGATAATTGAAATGAGCTGGATGACATCACCGTTTTCACCAGAGCGGCTGTATAGCCGAATCAAATTCCATTGCATTATTTTCCTGTTACCACTGTGAAGCTGCTTTGAAACATTTGCCATTATAAAAAGCGCTATATAAATAAAGGTTATTTGATTTGATTTTGATCATCGATAACTCTTGGGCCAGAAATATATAAATAGTAGGTAAATTAAGGACTTCTAAATGGCTTGATGTAACATAAGTCAATAAGTATTGTATAGTAACTTAATAATTGAGGACTCTTCGGCCAGAAAGATGTTCAATAGGTCATAATGGACTTCTGTATATCCATAACATGAAAGAAAAAATTTTAAAAAACTTTACAAAAAACCCTTTTGTAGACCCGTTGGCCAGAAATAGGAATCAGAAGGGAAGTCAATATGTATAGTAAGTTAATTTTCAAGGACTCTTTGGTAAAAATATGTTCAATAGGTCAATTATGGTCTTCTGTATGGCTTAATGTAACATAAGGTACAGTAACTTAATATTTCAGGAATCTTCGGCTGGAAGTCTTCAGTAGGTCAAATGCGGACTTCTGTATGGCTGACGTAACATAAGGAGTCAATGTGTATGTATAGTAAGTTCACAAACGAGGACTCTTGGGCCAGAAATATGTTCAGTGGGTCAAACAACAGCATGCTGACCAATGCAACAGTGGGCTGATTTAATGTCAGAAGGAGTCAATGCGTATGGATAGTGTCAATGTTCAAGGACTCTTTGATTAAAAATATGTTCAGTTTGTTCTTGTATGCATTGCAATGCATTGCAATAAGGACTACTGTCTGGCTGATTTAACATCAGAAGTAATCTTTGAGAATAAATAAAATGAAAATCCTTTGTGGTTCACTTGGCAAGAAACATGTTCAGTAGCTCAAATATAGTCTTCTGAATGGCTTGATTTAACATAAGAAGGAGTCCATTAATATGTATAGTAACTTAATATTTGAGGACTCAATAGGTCACTGGGTCATAATGGAATACAGTCTGGCTTTTTGGCAAGAAATATGTTAAGTAGGTCAAATATAGACTACTGGCTGACGTAACATAAGGAGTCAATAAGTATGTATAGTAAGTCAATGTTCAAGCACTTATATCTTCAATGCACAACGAGTTCATGTATGCAATGCAAAAGCAATTATCTCTTCAGTGCACAGCGAGTTCTGGTATGCATTGCAAAGCAAAAGCACTTTTCTCTTCAATGCATGAATTCTTGTATGCAATGCAATGCAAAAGTACTTATCTCTCCAGTGCACAGCGAGCTATTTTATGCATTACAATGCAAAAGCACTTTTCTCTTCAATGCACAATAGGTTCTTTTATGCAAAGCAAAAGCAATTATCTCTTCAATGCACAATAGGTTCTTGTATGCAATGCAAAAGCAATTATCTCTTCATGCAAAACAAATTCTTGTATGCAATGCAAAAGCACTTTTCTCTTCAATGCACAATAACATCTTGTGTGCAATGCAAAATCACTTATCTCTTCAGTGCACAATGAGCTCTTGTAAGCAATGCAAAAATAGTTGTCTCTTCAATGCACAACGAGATCTTGTATGCAATGCAATGCAAATGCACTTATCTCTTCAATACTTAACGAGTTCTTGTGTGCAATGCAAAAGCACTCATCTTTTCAGTGCACAACGAGTTCTTGTATGCAATGCAAAATCACTTTTCTCTCCAATGCAAAATGAGATCTTGTATGCAATGCAAAAATACTTATCTCTTCATTGCACAACATGTTCTTGCATGCAATGCAAAAGTACTTGTGTCTTCAATGCACAACGAGTTCATGTATGCAAGGCAAAAGCAATTATCTCTTCAGTGCACAACGAGTTTTTGTATGCAATTCAAAAGCACTTATCTCTTCAATCCACAACGAGATCTTGTTGCAAATGCAAAAATACTTATATCTTCAATGCACAATGAGATCTTGTATGCAATGCAAAAGCACTCCTCTGTTCAGTGCACAAAGAGTTTTTGTATGCAATGCAAAAGTACTTGTGTCTTCAATGCACAACGAGTTCATGTATGCAAGGCAAAAGCAATTATCTCTTCAGTGCACAGCGAGTTCTGGTATGCATAGCAATGCAAAAGCACTTTTCTCTTCAATGCACGAGTTCTTGTATGCAATGCAATGCAAAAGTATTTATCTCTCCAATACACAATGAGTATATATGCAATACAAAAGCACTCTTTAAAGCACAATGAGATATTGTATGCAATGCAAAATCACTTATCTTTTCAGTGCACAGCGAGCTATTGTATGCATTATATTGCAAAAGCACTTTTCTCTTCAATGCACAACTAGATCTTGTATGCAATGCAAAATCACTTATCTCTTCAATGCACAACAAGTGCTTGTATGCAATGCAAAAAGCACTCATCTCTTCAGTGCACGAGTTCTTGTATGCAATGCAAAAGCACTTAGCTCGTCAATGCACAACGAATTCCTGTAAGCAATGCAAAAATACTTATCTCTTCAATGCACAACGTGTTCACTTATGCAATGCAAAAGCAATTATTTCTTCAAAGCACAAGTTCTTGTATGCAATACAAAAGCACTTATATTGTATTGTATGCAACGCACTTATCTTTTACAAATGCACGTGTTCTTGTATGCAATGCAAAAGCACTTATCGCTCAATGTAAAACAAGTTCTTGTGTGCATTGCAATGCAAAATCACTTTTCTCGCCAATGCACAACGTGTTCATGTACGCAATGCAATGCAAAAGCGCTTATCTCTTCAATGCACAACGAGATATTGTATGCAAGCAAACGCAATTATCGTTTGCAATGCACGTGTTCTTGTATGCAATGCAAACGCACTTATCTTTTCAAATGCACGTGTTCTTGCATGCAATGCAAAAGCAATTATCTCTTCAGTGCACAGCGAATTCTTGTATGCAATGCAAAATCATTTTTCTCTTAAATGCAAAACGAGATGGTTTATGCAAACCAAAAATACTTGTCTCTTCCAATGCACAAGGAGATCTTGTATGCATTGGTATGCAAAATCACTTTTCTCTCCAATGCACAATGAGATCTTGTATGCAATGCAAAATCACTTATCTCTTCAGTGCACAGCGATTTCTTGTATGCATTGCAATGCAAAATCACTTTTCTCTCCAATGCACAACGAGATCTTGTATGCAATGCAATGCAAGAGTACTTATCTCTCCAATGCACAACGAGTTCATGTATGCAATGCAAAAGCAATTATCTTCCAATGCACAAGAAGTTCTCGTATGCAATGCAAAATCACTTATCTCTTCAGTGCACAGCGAGTTCTTGTATGCATTGCAATGCAAAAGCACTTTTCTCTTCAGTGCACAGCGAGTTCTTGTATGCAATGCAATGCAAAAGAACTTATCTCTCAATGCACAAAGCGTTCTTGTATGCATTACAATGCAAAAGCAATTATCTCTTGAATGCACAATAGGTTCTTGCATGCAATGCAAAAGCAATTATCTCTTCATGCAAAACAAATTCTTGTATGTGATGCAAAAGCACTTTTCAAAAGCACTCTTCAGTGCACAATGAGCTCTTATTAGCAATGCAAAAATATTTGTCTCTTCAATGCAAAACGAGTTCATGTATGCAATGCAAAAGCAATTATCTCTTCAATGCACAACGGGTTTTTGTATGCAATACAAAAGCGCTTATCTCTTCAATGCACAATGCATTCTTGTATGCAATGCAATGCAAAAGTACTTATCTCTCCAATACACAACGAGTTCTTGTATGCAATACAAAAGCACTCTTCAGAGCACAATGAGATATTGTATGCAATGCAAAATCACTTATCTTTTCAGTGCACAGCGAGCTATTGTATGCATTATAATGCAAAAGCACTTTTCTCTTCAATGGACAACTAGATCTTGTATGCAATGCAAAATCACTTATCTCTTCAATGCACAACGAGTGGTGTATGCAATGCAAAAGCACTTATCTCTTCAATGCAAAACGTGTTCATGTACGCAATGCAATGCAAAAATACTTATCTCTTCAATGCAAAACAAATTCTTGTATGCAATGCAAAATCACTTATCTCTTCAACGCACAACGTGTTCATGTACGCAATGCAATGCAAAAATACTTATCTCTTCAATGCAAAACAAATTCTTGTATGCAATGCAAAATCACTTATCTCTTCAATGCACAACGAGTTCATGTATGCATTGGTATGCAAAATCACTTTTCTCTCCTATGCACAAGGAGATCTTGTATGCAATGCAAAAGCACTCATTTCTTCAGTGCACAACGAGTTCTTGTATGCTTTGCAATGCAAAATCACTTGTCTCTCCAATGCACAATGAGATCTTGTATGCAATGCAAAATCACTTATCTCTTCAGTGCACAGCGAGTTCTTGTATGCAATGCAATGCAAAAGTACTTATCTCTCCAATGCACGAGTTCTTGTATGTAATGCAAAAGCACTTATCTCTTCAAAGAACAACGATTTATTGTCTGCATTGCTAATGTACTTATCTCTCAATGCACAAAGCGTTCTTGTATGCATTACAATGCAAAAGCAATTATCTCTTCAATGCACAACGAGATCTTGTATGCAATACAATGCAAATGCACTCATCTCTTCAATGCAGAATGAGATCTTGTATGCAATGCAAAATCACTTATCTCTTCGGTGCACAGCGAGTTCTTGTATGCACTGCAATGCAAAATCACATTTCTCTCCAATGCACAATGAGATCTTGTACGCAGTGCAAAAGCACTCATCTCTTCAGTGCACAGCGAGTTCTAGTATGCACTGCAATGCAAAATCACATTTCTCTCCAATGCACAACGAAATTTTGTATGCAATGCAAACGCACATATCTTTTCAAAATGCACGTGTTCTTGTATGCAATGCATATGGTATTCTGTTTGGCTTGATGTAAAATGAGTCAATAAGTATGATCGTAAACCTAATATTTGTGGACTTTTCGTCTAGAAAAGTTGGTCAAATATGGATTACTCTCTGGCTGATTTAACATTATGAAAAGTCTATGAGAATATATAGTTGAACATTTTTTGTGGACTTCTTGGTCAGAAATATGTTAAGTAGGTCAAATATGGTCTTTAGAAGGAGTCAGTGAGTATTTATAGTAACTTAAATTTCAGGACTCTTCGGCCAGAAAGATGTTCAATAGGTTATAATGGAATACGGTCTGGCTGATATAACATTAGAAGGGGTCTATGAGAATATATAGTAAAAACGTTTTGAGGACTCTTTGGCCAGAAGGATGTTCAGTAGGTCATAATAGACTACGTCTGGCTGATTTAACATAAGAAGGAGTCTATGAGAATATACAGTTGAACATTTTTTGTGGACCTCTTGGTTAGAAATATGTTCAGTAGGTCCAATATAAACTTCTGTATAGCCATAACATGTAATAAAAAATAAATAATAAAAACTTATGTGGACCCTTTAGACAGAACAGGAAATCAGAAGTGGTCAATTAGTATGTATAGTACGTTAATTTCAAGGACTCTTTGGTCGAAAATATGTTCAGTAGGTCAAATATGGACTACTGTCTGTCTGATTAATATATAGCTGAAAACCATTTGTGGACCAGTTGGCAAGAAACATGTTAAGTAGGTTAAATATGGTCTTCTGAATGGCTTGATGTAACGTAAGGAGGAGTCAATATGTATAGTAACTTAATATTTGAGGACTCTTCAGCCAGAAATTTGTTCAGTTGTTCAGTTGGAATACGGTCTGGCTGATTTAACATTAGAAGGGGTCTATGAGAATATATAGTAAAAACGTTTTGAGGACTCTTCGGCCAGAAAGATGTTCAGTAGGTCATAATAGACTACGTCTGGCTGATTTAACATAAGAAGGAGTCCATGAGAATATATAGTTGAACATTTTTTGTGGACCTCTTGGTTAGAAATATGTTCAGTAGGTCCAATATGAACTTCTGTATAGCCATAACATGTAATAAAAAATAAATAAAAAAAAAACTTTTGTGGACCCTTTAGACAGAACTGCAAATCAGAAGGGAAATAAATGTGTATGTATAGTACGTTAATTTCAAGGACTCTTTGGTCAAAAATATGTTCAGTAGGTCAAATATGGACTACTGTCTGTCTGATTTAACATCACAAGGAAACTTTGAGAATATATAGCTGAAAACAATTTGTGGACCAGTTGGCAAGAAACATGTTAAGTAGGTTAAATATGGTCTTCTGAATGGCTTGATGTAACGTAAGGAGGAGTCAATATGTATAGTAACTCATATCTGAAGACTCTTCAGCCAGAAATTTGTTCAGTAGGTCAAATATGGATTACTGTCTGGCTGACAACATTAGAAGGAGTCTATGAAAATATACAGTTGAAAATTTTTTGTGGACTTCTTGGTCAGAAATATGTTCAGAAGGTCAAATATGGACTTCTGTATAGACATAACACTTACAAAAAAAAAAAAAAAAAAAACCTTTTGTGGACCCTTTAGACAGAAATGGGAATCAGAAGGGAAGTCAATGAGTATGTATATTACTTTTTCAAGGACTCTGTGGTCAAAAATATGTTCAGTAGGTCAAATATGGACTACTGTCTGTCTGATTTAACATCACAAGGAAACTTTGAGAATATATAGTTGAAAACCATTTATGGACCAGTTGGCAAGAAACATGTCAAATATGATCTTCTGAATGGCTTGATGTAACGTAAGAAGGAGTCAGTGAGTATTTATAGTAACTTAAATTTCAGGACTCTTCGGCCAGAAAGATGTTCAGTAGGTTATAATGGAATATGGTCTGGCTGATTTAACATTAGAAGGGGTCTATGAGAATATGTAGTAAAAATGTTTTGAGGACTCTTCGGCCAGAAAGATATTCAGTAGGTCATAATAGACTACGTCTGGCTGATTTAACATAGGAAGGAGTCTATAAGAATATATAGTTGAAAATTTTTTGAGGAAATCTTGGTTAGAAATATGTTCAGTAGGTCCAATATGAACTTCTGTATAGCCATAACATGTAATAAAAAATAAATTAAAAAAAAAATGTAAAAAAAACTTTTGTGGACCCTTTAGGCAGAACTGGAAATCAGAAGGGAAGTCAATAAGTATGTATAGTACGTTAATACTGAACATGGTCAAAAATATGTTCAGTAGGTCAAATATGGACTATTGTCTGTCTGATTTAACATCAAAAGGAAACTTTGAGAATATATAGCTAAAAAACATTTGTGGACCAGTATAAGGAGTCTATGAGAATATATAGTTGAAAATGTTTTGTGGACCTCTTGGTCAGAAATATGTTCAGAAAGTCAAATATGGACTTCTGTATAGACATAACACTTACAAAAAAAACCAAAAAAAAAAACCTTTTGAGGACCCTTTAGACAGAAATGGGAATCAGAAGGGAAGTCAATGAGTATGTATAGTACGTTAATTTCAAGGACTCTTTGGTCAAAAATATGTTCAGTAGGTCAAATATGGACTACTGTCTGGCTGATTTAATTATGAGAATATATAGTAAAAACGTTTTGAGGACCAGTTGGCAAGAAACATGTTAAGTAGGTAAAATATGGTCTTTAGAAGGAGTCAGTGAGTATTTATAGTAACTTAAATTTCAGGACTCTTCGGCCAGAAAGATATTCAATAGGTTATAATGGAATACGGTCTGGCTGATATAACATTAGAAGGGGTCTATGAGAATATATAGTAAAAACGTTTTGAGGACTCTTTGGCCAGAAGGATGTTCAGTAGGTCATAAAAGACTTCGTCTGGCTGATTTAACATAAGAAGGAGTCTATGAGAATATATAGTTGAACATTTTTTGTGGACCTCTTGGTTAGAAATATGTTCAGTAGGTCCAATATGAACTTCTGTATAGCCATAACATGTAATAAAAAAAAAAACTAAAAAAAACTTATGTGGACCCTTTAGACAGAACAGGAAATCAGAAGTGAAGTCAATTAGCATGTATAGTACATTATTTTCACGGACTCTTTGGTCAAAAATATGTTCAGTAGGTCAAATATGGACTACTGTCTGTCTGATTAATATATAGCTGAAAACCATTTGTGGACCAGTTGGCAAGAAACATGTTAAGTAGGTTAAATATGGTCTTCTGAATGGCTTGATGTAACGTAAGGAGGAGTCAATATGTATAGTAACTTAATATTTGAGGACTCTTCAGCCAGAAATTTGTTCAGTTGTTCAGTTGGAATACGGTCTGGCTGATTTAACATTAGAAGGGGTCTATGAGAATATATAGTAAAAACGTTTTGAGGACTCTTCGGCCAGAAAGATGTTCAGTAGGTCATAATAGACTACGTCTGGCTGATTTAACATAAGAAGGAGTCCATGAGAATATATAGTTGAACATTTTTTGTGGACCTCTTGGTTAGAAATATGTTCAGTAGTTCCAATATGAACTTCTGTATAGCCATAACATGTAATAAAAAATAAATTAAAAAAAATCTTTTGTGGACCCTTTAGACAGAACTGCAAATCAGAAGGGAAATAAATGAGTATGTATAGTACGTTAATTTCAAGGACTCTTTGGTCAAAAATATGTTCAGTAGGTCAAATATGGACTACTGTCTGTCTGATTTAACATCACAAGGAAACTTTGAGAATATATAGCTGAAAACAATTTGTGGACCAGTTGGCAAGAAACATGTTAAGTAGGTTAAATATGGTCTTCTGAATGGCTTGATGTAACGTAAGGAGGAGTCAATAAGTATGTATAGTAACTTAATATCTGAAGACTCTTCAGCCAGAAATTTGTTCAGTTGGTCAAATATGGATTACTGTCTGGCTGACTTAACATTAGAAGGAGTCTATGAGAATATACAGTTGAACACTTTTTGTGGACTTCTTGGTCAGAAATATGTTCAGAAGGTCAAATATGGACTTCTGTATAGACATAACACTTACAAAAAAAAAAAAAAAAAAAAAAAACCTTTTGTGGACCTTTAGACAGAAATGGGAATCAGAAGGGAAGTCAATGAGTATGTATAGTACGTTCATTTTCAAGGACTCTTTGGTCAAAAATATGTTCAGTAGGTCAAATATGGACTACTGTCTGGCTGATTTAACATCAGAAGGAATCTTTGAGAATAAATACTTGAAAACCTTTTGTGGACCCCTTGGCCAGAAATATGTTCAGTAGGTAGAATATGGACTACTGTCTGGCTGATTTAACATCAGAAGGAATCTTTTAGAATAAATACTTGAAAATGTTTTGTGGACCCCTTGGCCAGAAATATGTTCAGTAGGTCAGTTATGGTCTTCTGAATGGTTTGACTAAAACCTTTTTTGGACCTCTTGGCCAGAAATGGGAATCAGAAGGGAAGTCAATGAATATGTATAGTAAGTTAATTTTCAAGGACTCGTTGGTCAAAAATATGTTCAGTAGGTCAAATATGGACTACTATCTGTCTGATTTAACATCACAAGGAATCTATGAGAATATATAGCAAAAAACATTTGTGGACCAGTTGGCAAGAAACATGTTAAGTAGGTTCAATATGGTCTTCTGAATGGCTTGATGTAACGTAAGGAGGAGTCAATAAGTGTGTATGTAACTTAATATTTGAGGACTCTTCAGCCAGAAATATGTTCAGTAGGTCAAATAGGGTCTTCTGAATGGCTTGATGTAAAACCTTTTTTGGACCCCTTGGCCAGAAATGTGAATCAGAAGGGAAGTCAATGAGTATGTATAGTAAGTTCATTTTCAAGGACTCGTTGGTCAAAAATATGTTCAGTAGGTCAAATATGAACTTCTGTATAGCCATAACATATAATAAAAAATAAATTAAAAAAAACTTTTGTGGACCCTTTAGACAGAACTGCAAATCAGAAGGGAAGTAAATGAGTATGTATAGTACGTTAATTTCAAGGACTCTTTGGTCAAAAATATGTTCAGTAGGTCAAATATGGACTACTGTCTGTCTGATTTAACATCACAAGGAAATTTTGAGGATATATAGCTGAAAACAATTTGTGGACCAGTTTGCAAGAAACATGTTAAGTAGGTTAAATATGGTCTTCTGAATGGCTTGATGTAACGTAAGGAGGAGTCAATAAGTATGTATAGTAACTTAATATTTGAGGACTCTTCAGCCAGAAATTTGTTCAGTTGGTCAAATATGGATTACTGTCTGGTTGATTTAACATTATAAGGAGTCTAAGAGAATATATAGTTGAAAATTTTTTGTGGACCTCTTGGTCAGAAATATGTTCAGAAGGTCAAATATGGACTTCTGTATAGACATAACACTTACAAAAAAAAAACAAAAAAAACCTTTTGTGGACCCTTTAGACAGAAATGGGAATCAGAAGGGAAGTCAATATGTATATTACTTTTTCAAGGACTCTGTGGTCAAAAATATGTTCAGTAGGTCAAATATGGACTACTGTCTGTCTGATTTAACATCACAAGGAAACTTTGAGAATATATAGTTGAAAACCATTTATGGACCAGTTGGCAAGAAACATGTTAAGTAGGTCAAATATGGTCTTCTGAATGGCTTGATGTAACGTAAGGAGGAGTCAGTGAGTATTTATAGTAACTTAAATTTCAGGACTCTTCGGACAGAAAGATGTTCAGTAGGTTATAATGGAATATGGTCTGGCTGATTTAACATTAGAAGGGGTCTATGAGAATATGTAGTAAAAATATTTTGAGGACTCTTCGGCCAGAAAGATATTCAGTAGGTCATAATAGACTACGTCTGGCTGTTTTAACATAAGAAGGAGTCTATGAGAATATATAGTTGAACATTTTTTGAGGAAATCTTGGTTAGAAATATGTTCAGTAGGTCCAATATGAACTTCTGTATAGCCATAACATGTAATAAAAAATAAATTAAAAAAACTTTAAAAAAAACTTTTGTGGACCCTTTAGACAGAACTGGAAATCAGAAGGGAAGTCAATAAGTATGTATAGTACGTTAATACTGAACATGGTCAAAAATATGTTCAGTAGTTCAAATATGGACTACTGTCTGTCTGATTTAACATCAAAAGGAAACTTTGAGAATATATAGCTGAAAACCATTTGTGGACCAGTTGGCAAGAAACATGTTAAGTAGGTTAAATATGGTCTTCTGAATGGCTTGATGTAACGTCAGGAGTCAATAAGTATGTATAGTAACTTAATATTTGAGGACTCTTCAGCCAGAAATTTATTCAGTTGGTCAAATATGGATTACTGTCTGGCTGATTTAACATTAGAAGGAGTCTATGAGAATATATAGTTGAAAATTTTTTGTGAACCTCTTGGTCAGAAATATGTTCAGAAGGTCAAATATGGACTTCTGTATAGACATAACACTTACCAAAAAAAAAAAAAAACTTTTGTGGACCCTTTAGACAGAAATGGGAATCAGAAGGGAAGTCAATGAGTATGTATAGTACGTTAATTTTCAAGGACTCTTTGGTCAAAAATATGTTCAGTAGGTCAAATATGGACTACTGTCTGGCTGATTTAACATCAGAAGGAATCTTTGAGAATAAATACTTGAAGACCTTTTGTGGACCCCTTGACCAGAAATATGTTCAGTAGGTCAAATATGGACTACTGTCTGGCTGATTTAACATCAGAAGGAATCTTTGAGAATAAATACTTTAAAATGTTTTGTGGACCCCTTGGCCAGAAATATGTTCAGTAGGTCAAATAGCGTCTTCTGAATGGCTTGATGTAAAACCTTTTTTGGACCCCTTGGCCAGAATTGGGAATCAGAAGGGAAGTCAATGAGTATGTATAGTAAGTTCATTTTTAAGGACTCGTTGGTCAAAAATATGTTCAGTAGGTCAAATATGGACTACTGTCTGGCTGCTTTAACATCAGAAAGAATCTTTGAGAATAAATACTTGAAAATTTTTTGTAGACCCCTTGACCAGAAATACGTTCAGTAGGTCAAATAGGGTCTTCTGAATGGCTTGATGTAAAACCTTTTTTGGACCCCTTGGCCAGAAATGGGAATCAGAAGGGAAGTCAATGAGTATGTATAGTAAGTTCATTTTCAAGGACTCGTTGGTCAAAAGTATGTTCAGTAGGTCAAATATGGATTACTGTCTGGCTGATTTAACATCAGAAGGAATCTTTGAGAATAAATAATTGAAAATGTTTTGTGGACCCCTTGGCCAGAAATATGTTCATTAGGTCAAATATGGTCTTCTGAATGGTTTGACTTAAAACCTTTTTTGGACCTCTTGGCCAGAAATGGGAATCAGAAGAGGTCAATGAGTATGTATAGTACGTTAATTTTCAAGGACTCTTTCATCAAAAATATGTTCAGTAGGTCAAAAATGGACTACTGTCTGGCTGATTTAACATCAGAAGGAATCTTTGAGAATAAATACTTGAAAATATTTTGTGGACCCCTTGGCCAGAAATATGTTCAGTAGGTCAAATATGGACTACTGTCTGTCTGATTTAACATCAAAAGGAAACTTTGAGAATATATGGCTAAAAAACCATTTGTGGACCAGTTGGCAAGAAACATGTTAAGTAGGTCAAATATGGTCTTCTGAATGGCTTGATGTAACGTAAGAAGGAGTCAGTGAGTATTTATAGTAACTTAAATTTCAGGACTCTTCGGCCAGAAAGATTTTCAATAGGTTATAATGGAATACGGTCTGGCTGATTTAACATTGGAAGGGGTCTATGAGAATATATAGAAAAAACGTTTTGAGGACTCTTCGGCCAGAAAGATATTCAGTAGGTCATAATAGACTACGTCTGGCTGATTTAACATAAGAAGGAGTCTATGAGAATATATAGTTGAACATTTTTTGAGGAAATCTTGATTAGAAATATGTTCAGTAGGTCCAATATGAACTTCTGTATAGCCATAACATGTAATAAAAAATAAATTAAAAAAACTTAAAAAAAAAAAAAAAACTTTTGTGGACCCTTTAGACAGAACTGGAAATCAGAAGGGAAGTCAATATGTATAGTATTGAACATGGTCAAAAATATGTTCAGTAGGTCAAATATGGGTTACTGTCTGTCTGATTTAACATCAAAAGGAAACTTTGAGAATATATAGCTAAAAAACATTTGTGGACCAGTTGGTAAGAAACATGTTAAGTAGGTTAAATATGGTCGTCTGAATGGCTTGATGTAACGTAAGGAGGAGTCAATATGTATAGTAACTTAATATTTGAGGACTCTTCAGCCAGTAATTTGCTCAGTTTGTCAAATATGGATTACAGTCTGGCTGATTTAACATTAGAAGGAGTCTATGAGAATATATAGTTGAACATTTTTTGTGGACCTCTTGGTCAGAAGTATGTTCAGAAGGTCAAATATGGTCGTCTGAATGGCTTGATTTAACATAAGGAGTCCATTAGTATGTATAGTAACTTAATATTTGAGGACTCAATAGGTCACTGGGTCATAATGGAATACAGTCTGGCTTTTTGGCAAGAAATATGTTAAGTAGGTCAAATATAGACTACTGGCTGACGTAACATAAGGAGTCAATAAGTATGTATAGTAAGTCAATGTTCAAGCACTTATATCTTCAATGGACAAAGAGTTCTTGTATGCAATGCAAAAGTACTTATGTCTTCAATGCACAACGAGTTCATGTATGCAATGCAAAAGCAATTATCTCGCACAGCGAGTTCTGGTATGCATTGCAATGCAAAAGCACTTTTCTCCTCAATGCACAATGAGATCTTTTATGCAATGCAAAAACAATTATCTCTTCAATGCACAAAATATTCTTGTATGCAATACAAAAGCAATTATCTCTTCAATGCAAAACAAATTCTTGTATACAATGCAAAAGCACTTATCTCTTCAAAGCACAATGAGTTATTGTATGCAGTGCTAATGCACTCGTCTCTCAATACACAACACTTGTATGCATTGCAATGCAAACGCACTTATCTTTTCAAATGCATGTGTTCTTACATGCAATGCAAAAGCAATTATCTCTTCAATGCACAACATGTTCTTGTATGCAATACAAAAGCAATTATCTTTTCAATGCAAAACAAATTCTTGTATACAATGCAAAAGCACTTATCTCTTCAAAGAACAATGAGATCTTGTATACAATGCAAACGCACTTATCTTTTCAAATGCACGTGTACTTGTATGCAATGCAAATGCACGTATCACTTCAATGCAAAACAAATTCTTGTACGCAATGCAAAAGCACTTAACTTGTCATTGCACAACGAATTCTTGTATGCAATGCAAAAGCACTTATCTCTCAATGCACAACGAGATCGTGTGTGCAATGCAAACGCACTTATCTTTTCCAAATGCACGTGTTCTTGTATGCAATGCACAATCACGTTTCTCTCCAATGCCCAGTGAGATCTTGTATGCAATGCAAAAATGCTTTTCTCTGCAATGCACAATGAGATCTTGTATGCAATGCAAAATCACTTATGTCTTCAGTGCACAACGAATTCTTGTATGCATTGCAATGCAAAATCACTTTTCTCTCCAATGCACAATGAGACTTATGTATGCAATGCAATGCAAGAGTACTTATCTCTCCAATGCACAACGAGTTCATGTATGCAATGCAAAAGCAATTATCTCTTCAATGCCCAACAAGTTCTCTTATGTAATGCAAAATCACTTATCTCTTCAGTGCACAGCGAGTTCTTGTATGCATTGCAATGCAAAAGCACTTTTCTCTTCACTGCACGAGTTCTTGTATGCAATGCAAAAGCACTTATCTCTTCAAAGCACAACGATTTATTGTCTGCAGTACTAATGTACTTATCTCTCAATGCACAAAGCGTTCTTGTATGCATTACAATGCAAAAGCAATTATCTCATCAATGCACAATAGGTTCTTGTATGCAATGCAAAAGCAATTATCTCTTCATGCAAAACAAATTCTTGTATGCGATGCAAAAGCACATCTTTTCAGTGTACAACAAGTTCTCGTCTGTAATGCAAAATCACTTATCTTGTAAGCAATGAAAAAATATTTGTCTCTTCAATAACGAGTTCTTGTGTGCAATGCAAAAGCAATTATCTCTTCAGTGCACAGAGTTTTTGTATGCAATGCAAAAGCAATTATCTCTTCAATGCACAACAAGTTCTCGTAATGCAAAATCACTTATCTTTTCAGTGCACAGCGAGAACTTGTATGCAATGCAAACGCCCTTATCTTTTCCAATGCACGTGTATGCAATGCAAAAATACTTTTCTCTTCAAAACATAACGAGTTCTTGTATGCAATGCAAAAGCACTCATCTCTTCAGTGCACAACGAGTTTTTGTATGCAACGCAAAAGCACTTATCTTTTCAAATGCACGTGTTCTTGCATGCAATGCAAAAGCAATTACCTCTTCAATGCACAAGTTCTCGTATGTAATGCAAAATCACTTATCTTTTCAGTGCACAGCAAGCTATTGTATGCATTACAATGCAAAAGCACTATTCTCTTCAATGCACAACGAGAACTTGTATGCAATGCAAAAGCACTCATCTCTTCAGTGCACGAGTTCTTGTATGCAATGCAAATGCACTTAGCTCGCCAATGCACAACAAATTCCTGTAAGCAATGTAAAAGCACTTTTCTCTCCATTGAACAATGAGATCTTGTATGCAGTGCAAAAATACTAATCTCTTCAGTGCACAACGAGTTTTTGTATGCAACGAAAAAGCACTTATCTTTTCAATTGCACAACATGTTCTTGTATGCAATACAAAAGCAATTATCTTTTCAATGCACAACAAATTCTTGTATGCAATGCAAAAGCACTTATCTCTTCAAAGCACAACGACTTATTGTATGCAGTGCAATGCAAAAGCACTTTTCTCTTCAATGGACAATGAGACCTTGTATGTAATGCAAAAGCAATTATCTCTTCAGTGCACAACATGTTCTTGTATGCAATACGAAAGCAATTATTTCTTTAATGCAAAACAAATGCTTGTATGCAATGCAAATGCACTTATCACTTCAATGCAAAACAAATTCTTGTATGCAATGCACTTAATTCGTCATTGCTTAACGAATTCTTGTATGCAATGCAAACGCACTTATCTTTCCAAATGCACGTTTTCTTGTATGCAATGCAAAAGCACTTTTCTCTCCAATGCACAATGAGATCTTGTATGCATTGCAGAAATACTTATCTCTTCAATGCACAAGGAGCTGTTGTATGCAATGCAAAAGCACTCATTTCTTCAGTGCACAGCATTGCATTGCAATGCATTGCAATGCAAAAGCACTTTTCTCTTCAATGCACGAGTTCTTGTATGCAATGCAAAAGCACTTATCTCTTCAAAGCACAACGATTTATTGCCTGCAGTGCTAATGTTCTTATCTCTCAATGCACAAAGCGTTCTTGTATGCATTACAATGCAAAAGCAATTATCTCTTCATGCAAAACAAATTCTTGTATGCGATGCAAAAGCACTTTTCTCTTCAATGCACAATGAGATCTTGTGTGCAATGCAAAATCACTTATCTCTTCAGTGCACAGTGAGTTCTTGTAATGCATTGCAATGCAAAATCACTTTCTTCAATGCACAACGAATTCTTGTATGCAATGCAAAATTACTTATCTCTTCAGTACACAACGCGGTCTTGTATGCATTGCAATGCAAAAGCTTTTATCTCTTCAAAGCACAATGAGATCTTGTACACAATGCAAACGCACTTATCTTTTTAAATGCACGTGTTCTTGCATGCAAAGCATTTCTTTTCAAATGCACTTAATATCTTCAGTGTACAATGAGATCCTGTATGCAGTGCAAAAATACATATCTCTTCAATGCACAACGAGATCTTGTATGCAGTGCTAATGCACTTATCTCTCAATGCACAAGTTCTTGTATGTAATGCAAAAGCAATTATCTTTTCAGTGCACAACATGTTCTTGTATGCAATACAAAAGCACTTATCTTTCCAAATGCACGAGTTCTTGTATGCATTACAATGCAAAATCACTTTTCTCTCCAATGCACTATGAGATCTTGTATGCAATGCAAAAATACTTGTCTCTTCAATGCAAAACAAATTCTTGTATGCAATGTAAATGCACTTATCTCTTAAATACACAAAGAGTTCTTGTATGCAATGCAAAAGCACTTATCTTTTGTAATGCAAGTGTTCTTGCATGCAATGCAAAAGCAATATCTCTTCAATGCACAACATGTTCATGTATGCAATACAAAGGCAATTATCTCTTCAATACAAAACAAATTCTTGTATGCAATGCAAAATCATTTTTCTCTTCAGTGCACAAGGAGATCTTGTATGCAATGCAATGCAAGAGTACTTATCTCTCAAATGCACAACGAGATCATGTATGCAATGCAAAAGCAATTATCTCTTCAATGCACAAGTTCTCGTTATGTAATGCAAAATCACTTATCTCTTCAGTGCACAGCGATTTCTTGTATGCATTGCAATGCAAAATCACTTTTCTCTCCAATACACAACGAGATCTTGTATGCAATGCAATGCAAGAGTACTTATCTCTCCAGTGCACAACGAGATCATGTATGCAATGCAATGCAAGAGTACTCATGTATGCAATGCAAAAGCAATTATCTCTTCAATGCACAAGTTCACGTTATGTAATGCAAAATCACTTATCTCTTCAGTGCACAGCGAGTTATTGTATGCATTGCAATGCAAAAGCACTTTTCTCTTCAATGCACGAGTTCTTGTATGCAATGCAATGCAAAAGTACTTATCTCTCCAATGCACGAGTTCTTGTATGCAATGCAAAAGCACTTTCTTCAAAGCACAATGATACATTGTCTGCAGTGCTAATGTACTTATCTCTCAATGCACAAAGCGTTCTTGTATGCATTACAATGCAAAATCACTTATCTCTTCAGTGCACAATGAGCTCTTGTAAGCAATGCAAAAATATTTGTCTCTTCACTGCACAACGACATCTTGTATGCAATGCAATGCAAATGTACTTATCTCTTCAATACTTAACGAGTTCTTGTGTGCAATGCAATGCAAACTGACTTATCTCTTCAATGCAAAACGAATTCTTGTATGCAATGCAAAAGCACTTATCTCTTCAATGCAGAATGAGATCTTGTATGAAATGCAAAATCACATCTCTTCAGTGCACAGCGAGTTCTTGTATGCATTGCAATGCAAAATCACTTTTCTCTCCAATGCACAGTGAGATCTTGAATGCAATGCAAAAATACTTATCTTTTCAATGCACAACGTGTTCTTGCATGCAATGCAAAAATACTTATCTCTTCAATGCACAATGAGATCTTGTATGCACTGCAAAAGCACTCATCTCTTCAGTGCACAAAGAGTTTTTGTATGCAATGCAAAAGCACTTATCTCTTCAAAGCATAATGATTTATTTTATGCAGTGCTAATGCACTTATCTCGCAACGCACAATGACATCTTGTATGCAATGCAATGCAAATGCACTTATTTATTCAATACATGGAGTTCTCTTATGCAATGCAAAAGCACTCATCTCGTCAGTGCATAACGAGTTCTGTATGCAATGCAAAAATAATTATCTCTTCAATGCACGACACGATCTTGTATGCAATGCAAAAGCAATTATCTCTTGAATGCACGACAATTTCTTGAATGCAATGCAAAATCACTTAACGCTTCAGTGCAGAGCGAGTGCTTGTATGCATTGCAATTCAAAATCACTTTTCTCTCCAATGCACAATGAGATCTTGTTATGCAATGCAAAAATACTTATCCCTTTAATGCACAACAAGATCTTGTATGCAGTGCTAATGTACTTATCTCACAATGCACAACGACTTCATGTATGCAAGGCAAAAGCAATTATCTCTTCAATGCACAACATGTTCTTGTATGCATTACAAAAGCAATTATCTCTTCAAAGCAAAAAAAATATTGTATGCAATGCAAATGCACTTATCTCGTCAATGCAGAACGTGTATATCTACGCAATGCAATGCAAAAGCACTTATCTCTCAATGCACAACGATCGTGTGTGCAATGCAAAAGTACTTATCTTTTACAATGCACGTGTTCAATGCAATGCCAAAGCACTTATCGCTCAATGCACAGAGATCTTGCATGCAATGCAATGCTAAAGCACTTTTCTCTTCAATGCACAATGAGATCTTTTATGCAATGCAAAATTACTTATCTCTTCAGTGCACAGCGAGTTCTTGTATGCATTGCAATGCAAAATCTCTTTTCTCTCCAGTGCACAATGAGACCTTTCATGCAATGCAATATTACTTATCTCTTCAATGCACAACGTGTTCTTGCATACAATGCAAAAGCAATTATCTCTTCAATGCACAACATGTTCATGTATGCAATACAAAAGCAATTATCTCTTCAATGCATAACGAGTGCTTGTATGCAATGCAAAAGCACTTAGCTCGTCAATGCACAACGAGTTCATGTATGCAATGCAAAAGCAATTATCTCTTCAGTGCACAGCGATTTCTTGTATGCAATGCAATGCAAAATCACTTTTCTCTCCAATGCACAACGAAATCCTGTATGCAATGCAATGCAAGAGTACTCATGTATGCAATACAAAAGCACTTATCTCTTCAAAGCACAATGAGATATTGTATGCAATGCAAAATCACTTATCTTTTCAGTGCACAGCGAGCTATTGTATGCATTACATTGGAAAAGCTCTTTTCTATTCAATGCACAACGAGATCTTGTATGCAATGCAAAATCACTTATCTCTTCAATGCATAACGAGTGCTTGTATGCAATGCAAAAGCACTTAGCTCGTCACTGCACAACGAATTCTTGTAAGCAAGGCAAAAGCACTTATCTCTTCAATGCACAACGAGTTTATGTACGCAATACAATGCAAAAATACTTATCTCTTCAAAGCAAAACAAATTCTTGTGTGCAATGCAAAAATACTTATCTCGTCAATGCACAGAGAACTTATATGCATTGCAATGCAAAAGCGCTTTTCTTTTCAATGCACAGAGATCTTGAATGCAATGCAATGCAAAATAACTTGCTTTGCATTGCATTCAATGCACAAGTTGCATTGCTTCAATGCACGAGTTCTTGTATGCAATGCAAAAGCACTTAGCTCGTCAATGCACAACGAATTCCTGTAAGCAATGCAAAAGCAATTATCTCTTCAATAAACAACGGGATCTCTTTTGTAATCCAGTGAAAATGCATTTATCACTTCAATACATAACGAGCTCTTGTGTGCAATGCAAAATCACTTATCTCTTGAGGGCACAGCGAGTTTTTGTATGCATTGCAATGCAAAATCACATTTCTCTCCAATGCATTTGTATGCAATGCAATGCACATTTTCTTATCTCTTCAATACATAACGAGCTCTTGTATGCAATGCAAAAACAATTATCTCTTCAATGCACAACATGTTCTTGTATGCAATACAAAAGCAATTATCTTTTCAATGCATAAATTCTTGTGTGCAATGCAAAAATACTTATCTCATCAATGCACAGAGAACTTGTATGCATTGCAATGCAAAAGCGCTTTTCTTTTCAATGCACAGAGATCTTGAATGCAATGCAATGCAAAATCACTTGCTTTGCATTGCATTCAATGCACAAGTTGCATTGCTTCAATGCACGAGTTCTTGTATGCAATGCAAAAGCACAGCTCGTCAATGCACAACGAATTCCTGTAAGCAATGCAAAAGCAATTATCTCTTTAATAAACAACGGGATCTCTTTTGTAATCCAATGAAAATGCATTTATCACTTCAATACATAACGAGCTCTTGTATGCAATGCAAAATCACTTATCTCTTGAGGGCACAGCGAGTTTTTGTATGCATTGCAATGCAAAATCACATTTCTCTCCAATGCATTTGTATGCAATGCAATGCACATTTTCTTATCTCTTCAATACATAACGAGCTCTTGTATGCAATGCAAAAACAATTATCTCTTCAATGCACATGTTCTTGTATGCAATACAAAAGCAATTATCTTTTCAATGCATAAATTCTTGTATGCAATGCAAAAGCACTTATCTCTTCAATGCACAATGAGATCTTGTATACAATGCAAACGCACTTATCTTTTCAAGTGCACGTGTTCTTGCATGCAATGCATTTCTTTTCAAATGCACTTATATCTTCAGTGCACAATGAGATCCTGTATGCCGTGCAAAAATAGATATCTCTTCAATGCACAACGAGATCTTGTGTGCAGTGCTAATGCACTTATCTCTCAATTCACAAGTTCTTGTATGTAATGCAAAAACAATTATCTCTTCAGTGCACAACATATTCTTGTATGCAATACAAAAGCAATTATCTTTTCCAAATGCACGTGTTCTTGTATGCAATGCAAAAGCACTTATCGCTCAATGTAAAACGAGTTCTTGTATGCATTGCAATGCAAAATCACTTTTCTCTTCAATGCACTATGAGATCTTGTATGCAATGCAAAAATACTTATCTCTTCAATGCAAAACAAATTCTTGTATGCAATGCAAAAGTAATTATCTCTTCAATGCACAACATGTTCATATAAGCAATACAAAAGCAATTATCTCTGTAATACAAAACAAATTCTTGTATACAATGCAAAAGCCCTTATCGTTCAGTGCACAGCGAATGCTTGTATGCAATGCAAAATCATTTTTCTCAATGCACAAGTTCTCGTTATGTAATGCAAAATCACTTATCTCTTCAGTGCACAGCGAGTTATTGTATGCATTGCAATGCAAAAGCACTTTTCTCTTCAATGCACGAGTTCTTGTATGCAATGCAAAAGCACTTTCTTCAAAGCAAAACGATATATTGTCTGCAGTGCTAATGTACTTATCTCTCAATGCACAAAGCGGTCTTGTATGCATTACAATGCAAAATCTCTTATCTCTTCAGTGCATAATGAGCTCTTGTAAGCAATGCAAAAATATTTGTCTCTTCAATGCACAACGAGATCTTGTATGCAATGCAATGCAAATGCACATATTTCTTCAATACATGGAGTTCTCTTATGCAATGCAAAAGCACTCATCTCTTCAGTGCATAACGAGTTCTTGTATGCAATGCAAAAATAATTATCTCTTCAATGCACAACAAGATCTTGAATGCAATGCAAAATCACTTATCGCTTCAGTGCACAATGAGCTCTTGTTATGCAAAGCAAAAATACTTATCTCTTTAATGCACAACAAGATCTTGTATGCAGTGCTAATGCACTTATCTCACAATGAACAACGACTTCATGTATGCAGTGCAAAAGCAATTATTTCTTCAATGCACAACATGTTCTTGTATGCATTACAAAAGCAATTATCTCTTCAAAGCAAAAAAAAAATATTGTATGCAATGCAAATGCACTTATCTCTTCAGTGCACGAGTTCTTGTATGCAATGCAAAAGCACTTATCTCGTCAATGCACAACGTGTTCATCTACGCAATGCAATGCAAAAGCACTTATCTCTCAATGCACAACGATCGTGTGTGCAATGCAAAAGTACTTATCTTTTCCAATGCACGTGTTCAATGCAATGCAAAAGCACTTATCGCTCAATGCACAGAGATCTTGTATGCATTATAATGCAAAAGCAATTTTCTCTTCAATGCACAGAGATCTTGTACGCAATGCAATGCTAAAGCACTTTTCTCTTCAATGCACAATGAGATCTTTTATGCAATGCAAAATCACTTATTTCTTCAGTGCAGAACGAGTTCTTGTATGCATTGCAATGCTAATGCACTTATCTCTTCAACGCACGAGATCTTGTATGCAATGCAAACCCACATATCTTTTCAAAATGCACTTGTTCTTGTATGCAATGCAAAAGCATATGGTATTCTGTTTTTGGCTTGATTTAAAATGAGTCAATAAGTATGATAGTAAACCTAATATTTGTGGACTTTTCGTCTAGAAAGATGTTCAATAGGTCATAATGGACTACGGTTTGGATAAATTATCCTGAGAGGAGTCAATGGGAATGTATAGAAAGATCTTGATTGAGGACTCTTTATCTAGAAATTTGTTTAGCAGGTCAAAAACAGACTAGTGTATGGATCACGTAAGATGTCAATTAAAAAAAACCATTAAAAAAACCTTTAAAAAACCTTTTGTGGACCCTTTGGCCAGAAATGGGAATCAAATGGGGGTCATCAATGAGTTTGTATAGTAGAAGTTCATCATCGATGAATGGTCTGGCTGATTTAACCTGAGAGGGGGGAATGTATAGAAAGATCATGATCACTCTTGGGTCAGAAATTTGTTCAGTAGGTTAAATATGGTCTTCTGAATGGCTTGATCATATGAGGAGTCAATATGTATAGTAACTTAATATTTGAGGAATCTTCAGCCAGAAATTTGTTCAGTTGGTCAAATACAGATTACTTTCTGGCTGATTTAACATTATAAGGAATCTTTGAGAATAAATACTTGAACATGTTTTGTGGACCCCTTGGCCAGAAATATGTTCAGTAGTTCAAATATGGTCTATTATGAGAATATATAGTTGAAAATTTGTCTGGCTGATTTAACATCAGAAGGAATCTTTGAGAATAAATACTTGAAAATGTTTTGTGGACCCCTTGGCCAGAAATATGTTCAGTAGTTCAAATATAGTCTTCTGAATGGCTTGAAGTAAAACCTTTTTTGGACCCCTTGGCCAGAAATGGGAATCAGAAGGGAAGTCAATGAGTATGTATAGTACGTTAATTTCAAGGACTCTTCGGCCAGAAATATGTTCAATAGGTTATAATGGAATACGGTCTGGCTGATTTAACATTAGAAGGGGTCTATGAGAATATATAGTAAAAATGTTTTGAGGACTCTTTGGCCAGAAATATGTTCAGTAGTTCAAATATTGTCTTCTGAATGGCTTGATGTAACGTGAGGAGTCAATAAGTATGTATAGTAACTTAATATCTGAGGACTCTTCAGCCAGAAACTTGATCAGTTGGTGTAATATGGATTACTGTCTGGCTGATTTAACATTATAAGGAGTCTATGAGAATATATAGTTGAAAATGTTTTGTGGACCTCTTGGTCAGAAATATGTTCAGAAGGTCAAATATGGACTTCTGTATAGCCATAACAAGTATAAAAAAAATAAAAAAACCTTTTGTGGGCCCTTTAGAGAGAAATGGGATTCAGAAGGGTTTATTATGTATAGTACGTTAGTTTTCAAGGACTATTTGGTCAAAAATATGTTCAGTAGGTCAAATATGGACTACTGTCTGGCTGATTTAACATCAGAAGGAAACTTTGAGAATATATAGCTGAAAACCATTTGTGGACCAGTTGGCAAGAAACATGTTAAGTAGGTTAAATATGGTCTTCTGAATGGCTTGATGTAACGTAAGGAGGAGTCAAGAGTATGTATAGTAACTTAATATTTGAGGACTCTTCAGCCAGAAATTTGTTCAGTTGGTCAAATATGGATTACTGTCTGGCTGATTTAACATCAGAAGGAATCTTTGAGAATAAATACTTGAAAATGTTTTGTGGACCCCTTGGCCAGAAATATGTCAAATATGGTCTTCTGAATGGATTGACGTAAATCCTTTTTTGGACCCCTTGGCCAGAAATGTGAATCAGAAGGGAAATCAATATTTATAGTAAGTTAATTTTCAAGGACTCGTTAGTCAAAAATATGTTCAGTAGGTCAAGTATGGACTACTGTCTGTCTGATTTAATATCACATGGAAACTTTGAGAATATATAGTTGAAAACCATTTGTGGACCAGTTGGCAAGAAAGATGTTCAGTAGGTCATAATAGACTACGTCTGGCCGATTTAACATAAGAAGGAGTCCATGATAATATATAGTTGAACATTTTTTGTGGACCTCTTGGTTAGAAATATGTTCAGTAGGTCAATATGAACTTCTGTATAGCCATAACATGTAATAAAAAATAAATAAAAAAAAAAACAAAAACCAACAAAAAAAAAAGCTTTTGTGGACCCTTTAGACAGAACTGGAAATCAGAAGGGAAATCAATGAATATGTATAGTGTTAATTTTCAAGGACTCGTTGGTCAGATATATGTTCAGTTGGTCAAATATGGACTACTGTCTGGCTGATTTAACATCAGAAGAAATCTTTGAGAATAAATACTTGAAAATGTTTTGTGGACCCCTTGGCCAGAAATATGTTCAGTAGTTCAAATATGGTCTTCTGAATGGCTTGACGTAAAACCTTTTTTGGACCTCTTGGCCAGAAATGGGAATCAGAAGGGACGTCAATGAGTATGTATAGTGTTAATTTTCAAGGACTCCTTGGTCAAATATATGTTCAGTAGGTGAAATATGGACTTCTGTCTGGCTGATTTAACATCAGAAGGAATCTTTGAGAATAAATACTTGAAAACCTTTTGTGGACCCCTTTGCCAGAAATATGTTCATTAGGTCAAATATGGACTATTGTCTGGCTGATTTAACATCAGAAGGAATCTTTGAGAATAAATACTTGAAAATGTTTTGTGGACACCTTGGCCAGAAATATGTTCAGTAGGTCAAATATGGTCTTCTGGATGGCTTGACGTAAAACCTTTTTTGGATCACTTGGCCAGAAATGGGAATCAGAAGGGAAGTCAATGAGTATGTATAGCACGTTAATGTTCAAGGACTCGTTGGTCAAAAATATGTTCAGTAGGTCAAATATGGACTACAGTCTGTCTGATTTAACATCAAAAGGAAACTTTGAGAATATATAGTTGAAAACCACTTATGGACCAGTTGGCAAGAAACATGTTAAGTAGGTCAAATATGGTCTTCTGAATGGCTTGATGTAATGTAAAAAGGAGTCAGTGAGTATTTATAGTAACTTAAATTTCAGGACTCTTCGGCCAGAAAGATGTTCAATAGGTTATAATGGAATACGGTCTGGCTGATTTAACATTAGAAGGGGTCTATGAGACTATATAGTAAAAATGTTTTGAGGACTATTCGGCCAGAAAGATGTTCAGTAGGTCATAATAGACTACGTCTGGCTGATTTAACATAAGGAGTCCATGAGAATATATAGTTGAACATTTTTTGTGGACCTCTTGGTTAGAAAAATGTTCAGTAGGTCCAATATGAACTTCTGTATAGCCATAACATGTAATAAAAAATAAATTTAAAAAACTTAAAAAAAAAAAAAAAAAAACTTTTGTGGACCCTTTAGACAGAACTGGAAATCAGAAGGGAAGTCAATAAGTATGTATAGTACGTTAATTTCAAGGACTCTTTTGTCAAAAATATGTTCAGTAGGTCAAATATGGACCAATGTCTGGCTGATTTAACGTCAGAAGGAATCTTTGAGAATAAATACTTGAAAACCTTTTGTGGACCCCTTGGCCAAAAATATGTTCAGTAGGTCAAATATGTACTACTGTCTGGCTGATTTAACATCAGAAGGAATCTTTGAGAATAAATACTTGAAAATGTTTTGTGGACCCCTTGGCGAGAAATATGTTCAGTAGGTCAAATATGGTCTTCTGAATGGCTTGACGTAAAACCTTTTTTGGACCTCTTGGCAAGAAATGGGAATCAGAAGGGAAGTCAATGAGTATGTATAGTGTTAATTTTCAAGGACTCGTTGGTCAAATATATGTTCAGTAGGTGAAATATGGACTACTGTCTGTCTGATTTAACATCACAAGGAAACTTTGAGAATATATAGTTGAAAACTGTTTGTGGACCAGTTGGCAAGAAACATGGTAAGTAGGTTAAATATGGTCTTCTGAATGGCTTGATGTAACGTAAGGACTCAGTGAGTATTTATAGTAACTTAAATTTCAGGACTCTTCGGCCAGAAATATGTTCAATAGGTCATAATAGACTACGTCTGGCTGATTTAACATTAGAAGGGGCCTATGAGAATATATAGTAAAAACGTTTTGAGGACTCTTCGGCCAGAAAGATGTTCAGTAGGTTATAATAGACTACGTCTGGCTGATTTAACATAAGAAGGAGTCCATGAGAATATATATTTGAACATTTTTTATTGATCTCTTGGTTAGAATTATGTTCAGTAGGTCCAATATGAACTTCTGTATAGCCATAACATGTAATAAAAAATAAATTTAAAAAACTTAAAAAAAAAAAAAAAAAAAAAACTTTTGTGGACCCTTTAGACAGAACTGGAAATCAGAAGGGAAGTCAATGAGTATGTATAGTACTTTAATTTCAAGGACTCTTTGGTCAAAAATATGTTCAGTAGGTCAAATATGGACTACTGTCTTTCTGATTTAACATCACATGGAAACTTTGAGAATATATAGCTGAAAACCATTTGTGGACCAGTTGGCAAGAAACATGTTAAGTAGGTTAAATATGGTCTTCTAAATGGCTTGATGTACCGTAAGGAGGAGTCAATAAGTATGTATAGTAACTTAATATTTGAGGACTCTTCAGCCAGAAATTTATTCAGTTGATCAAATATGGATTACTGTCTGGCTGATTTAACATTATAAGGAGTCTATGAGTATATATAATTGAAAAATTTTTGTGGACCTCTTGGTCAGAAATATGTTCAGAAGGTCAAATATGGACTTCTGTATAGACATATGTACAAAAAAAAAAACTTTTGTGGACCCTTTAGACAGAAATGGGAATCAGAAGGGACGTCAATGTGTATGTATAGTACGTTAATTTTCAAGGACTCTTTGGTCAAAAATATGTTCAGTAGGTCAAATATGGACTACTGTCTGGCTTATTTAACATCAGAAGGAATCTTTGAGAATAAATACTTGAAAACCTTTTGTGGACCCCTTGGCCAGAAATATGTTCAGTAGGTCAAATATGGACTACTGTCTGGCTGATTTAACATCAGAAGGAATCTTTATGAATAAATACTTGAAAAAGTTTTGTGGACCCCTTGGCCAGAAATATGTTCAGTAGGTCAAATTTGGTCTTCTGAATGGCTTGACGTAAAACCTTTTTTGGACCTCTTGGCCAGAAATGGGAATCAGAAGGGAAGCCAATGAGTATGTATAGTGTTAATTTTCAAGGACTCGTTGGTCAAATATATGTTCAGTAGGCGAAATATGGACCACTGTCTGTCTGATTTAACATCACAAGTACACTCTGAGAATATATAGTTGAAAACTGTTTGTGGACCAGTTGGCAAGAAACATGTTAAGTAGGTCAAATATGGTCTTCTGAATGGCTTGATGTAACGTAAGTAGTCAGTGAGTATTTATAGTAACTTAAATTTCAGGACTCTTCGGCCAGAAAGATGTTCAATAGGTCATAATAGACTACGTCTGGCTGATGTAACATTAGAAGGGGTCTATGAGAATATATAGTAAAAACGTTTTGAGGACTCTTCGGCCAGAAAGTTGTTCAGTAGGTCATAATAGACTACGTCTGGCTGATTTAACATAAGGAGTCCATGAGAATATATAGTTGAACATTTTTTGTTGATCTCTTGGTTAGAAATATGTTCAGTAGGTCCAATATGAACTTCTGTATAGCCATAACATGTAATAAAAAATAAATGTAAAAAACTTAAAAAAAAAAAAAAAAAAAAACTTTTGTGGACCCTTTAGACAGAACTGGAAATCAGAAGGGAAGTCAATGAGTATGTATAGTACTTTAATTTCAAGGACTCTTTGGTCAAAAATATGTTCAGTAGGTCAAATATGGACTACTGTCTTTCTGATTTAACATCACATGGAAACTTTGAGAATATATAGCTGAAAACCATTTGTGGACCAGTTGGCAAGAAACATGTTAAGTAGGTTAAATATGGTCTTCTAAATGGCTTGATGTACCGTAAGGAGGAGTCAATAAGTATGTATAGTAACTTAATATTTGAGGACTCTTCAGCCAGAAATTTATTCAGTTGATCAAATATGGATTACTGTCTGGCTGATTTAACATTATAAGGAGTCTATGAGAATATACAATTGAAAAATTTTTGTGGACCTCTTGGTCAGAAATATGTTCAGAAGGTCAAATATGGACTTCTGTATAGACATATGTACAAAAAAAAAAACTTTTGTGGACCCTTTAGACAGAAATGGGAATCAGAAGGGACGTCAATGTGTATGTATAGTACGTTAATTTTCAAGGACTCTTCGTTCAAAAATATGTTCAGCAGGTCAAATATGGACTACTGTCTGGCTTATTTAACATCAGAAGGAATCTTTGAGAATAAATACTTGAAAACCTTTTGTGGACCCCTTGGCCAGAAATATGTTCAGTAGGTCAAATATGGACTACTGTCTGGCTGATTTAACATCAGAAGGAATCTTTGAGAATAAATACTTGAAAATGTTTTGTGGACCCCTTGGCCAGAAATATGTTCAGTAGGTCAAATATGGTCTTCTGAATGGCTTGACATAAAACCTTTTTTGGACCTCTTGGCCAGAAATAGGAATCAGAAGGGAAGTCAATGAGTATGTATAGTGTTAATTTTCAAGGACTCGTTGGTCAAATATATGTTCGGTAGGTCAAATATGGAGTATTGTCTGGATGATTTAACATCAGAAAGAATCTTTGAGAATAAATACTTGAAAATGTTTTGTGGACCCCTTGGCCAGAAATATGTTCAGTAGGTCAAATATGGACTACTGTCTGGCTGATTTAACATCAGAAGGAATCTTTATGAATAAATACTTGAAAAAGTTTTGTGGACCCCTTGGCCAGAAATATGTTCAGTAGGTCAAATTTGGTCTTCTGAATGGCTTGACGTAAAACCTTTTTTGGACCTCTTGGCCAGAAATGGGAATCAGAAGGGAAGTCAATGAGTATGTATAGTGTTAATTTTCAAGGACTCGTTGGTCAAATATATGTTCAGTAGGTGAAATATGGACCACTGTCTGTCTGATTTAACATCACAAGTACACTTTGAGAATATATAGTTGAAAACTGTTTGTGGGCCAGTTGGCAAGAAACATGTTAAGTAGGTCAAATATGGTCTTCTGAATGGCTTGATGTAACGTCAGGAGGAGTCAATATGTATGTACTGTAACTTAATATTTGAGGACTCTTCAGCCAGAAAGATGTTCAATAGGTCATAATAGACTACGTCTGGCTGATTTAACATAAGGAGTCCATGAGAATATATAGTTGAACATTTTTTGTTGATCTCTTGGTTAGAAATATGTTCAGTAGGTCCGATATGAACTTCTGTATAGCCAAAACATGTAATAAAAAAATAAATTTAAAAAACTTAAAAAAAAAAAAAAAAAACTTTTGTGGACCCTTTAGACAGAACTGGAAATCAGAAGGGAAGTCAATGAGTATGTATAGTACGTTAATTTCAAGGACTCTTTGGTCAAAAATATGTTCAGTAGGTCAAATATGGACTAATGTCTGGCTGATTTAACATCAGAAGGAATCTTTGAGAATAAATACTTGAAAACCTTTTGTGGACCCCTTGTCCAGAAATATGTTCAGTAGGTCAAATATGGACTACTGTCTGGCTGATTTAAAATCAGAAGGAATCTTTGAGAATAAATACTTGAAAATGTTTTGTGGACCCCTTGTCCAGAAATATGTTCAGTAGGTCAAATATGGACTACTGTCTTTCTGATTTAACATCACATGGAAACTTTGAGAATATATAGCTGAAACCCATTCGTGGACCAGTTGGCAAGAAACATGTTAAGTAGGTTAAATATGGTCTTCTGAATGGCTTGATGTAACGTAAGGAGGAGTCAATAAGTATGTATAGTAACTTAATATTTGAGGACTCTTCAGCCAGAAATTTGTTCAGTTGGTCAAATATGGATTACTGTCTGGCTGATTTAACATTATAAGGAGTCTATGAGAATATATAGTAAAAACGTTTTGAGGACTCTTCTGCCAGAAAGATGTTCAGTAGGTCATAATAGACTACGTCTGGCTGATTTAACATAAGAAGGAGTCCATGAGAGTGTATAGTTGAACATTTTTTGTTGATCTCTAGGTTAGAAATATGTTCAGTAGGTCCAATATGAACTTCTGTATAGCCATAACATGTAATAAAAAATAAATTTAAAAAATTTAAAAAAAAAAAAAAATAAAAAAAAAACTATTGTGGACCCTTTAGACAGAACCGGAAATCAGAAGGGAAGTCAATGAGTATGTATAGTACTTTAATTTCAAGGACTCTTTGGTCAAAAATATGTTCAGTAGGTCAAATATGGACTACTGTCTTTCTGATTTAACATCACATGGAAACTTTGAGAATATATAGCTGAAAACCATTTGTGGACCAGTTGGCAAGAAACATGTTAAGTAGGTTAAATATGGTCTTCTAAATGGCTTGATGTAACGTAAGGAGGAGTCAATAAGTATGTACAGTAACTTAATATTTGAGGACTCTTTAGCCAGAAATTTATTCAGTTGGTCAAATATGGATTACTGTCTGGCTGATTTAACATTATAAGGAGTCTATGAGAATTTATAATTGAAACATTTTTGTGGACCTCTTGGTCAGAAATATGTTCAGAAGGTCAAATATGGACTTCTGTATAGACATAATATGTACAAAAAAAAAAACTTTTGTGGACCCTTTAGACAGAAATGGGAATCAGAAGGGACATCAATGAGTGTGTATAATACGTTAATTTTCAAGGACTCTTTGGTCAAAAATATGTTCAGTATGTCAAATATGGACTACTGTCTGGCTTATTTAACATCAGAAGGAATCTTTGAGAATAAATACTTGAAAACCTTTTGTGGACCCCTTGGCCAGAAATATGTTCAGTAGGTCAAATATGGACTACTGTCTGGCTCATTTAACATCAGAAGGAATCTTTGAGAATAAATACTTGAAAATGTTTTGTGGACCCCTTGGCCAGAAATATGTTCAGTAGGTCAAATATGGTCTTCTGAATGGCTTGATATTAAACCTTTTTTGGACCTCTTGGCCAGAAATGGGAATCAAAAGGGAAGTCAATGAGTATGTATAGTGTTAATTTTCAAGGACTCGTTGGTCAAATATATGTTCGGTAGGTCAAATATGGAGTACTGTCTGGCTGATTTAACATCTGAAAGAATCTTTGAGAATAAATACTTGAAAATGTTTTGTGGACCCCTTGGCCAGAAATATGTTCAGTAGGTCAAATATGGACTACTGTCTGGGTGATTTAACATCAGAAGGAATCTTTGAGAATAAATACTTGAAAATGTTTTGTGGACACCTTGGCCAGAAATATGTTCAGTAGGTCAAATATGGTCTTCTGAATGGCTTGACGTAAAACCTTTTTTGGACCTCTTGGCCAGAAATGGGAATCAGAAGGGATGTCAATGAGTATGTATAGTGTTAATTTTCAAGGACTCGTTGGTCAAATATATGTTCAGTAGGTGAAATATGGACTACTGTCTGTCTGATTTAACATTACAAGGAAACTTTGAGAATATATAGCTAAAAAACATTTGTGGACCAGTTGGCAAGAAACATGTTAAGTAGGTCAAATATGGTCTTCTGAATGGCTTGATGTAACGTAAGAAGGAGTCAGTGAGTATTTATAGTAACTTAAATTTCAGGACTCTTCGGCCATAAAGATTTTCAGTAGGTTATAACGGAATACGGTCTGGCTGATTTAACATTAGAAGGGGTCTATGAGAATATATAGAAAAAAAGTTTTGAGGACTCTTCGGCCAGAAAGATATTCAGTAGGTCATAATAGACTACGTCTGGCTGATTGAACATAAAGAGTCTATGAGAAAATATAGTTAACATTTTTTGAGGAAATCTTGGTTAGAAATATGTTCAGTAGGTCCAATATGAACTTCTGTATAGCCATAACATGTAATAAAAAATAAATTAAAAAAACAAAAAAAAAAAACTTTTGTGGACCCTTTAGACAGAACTGGAAATCAGAAGGGAAGTCAATATGTATAGTACGTTAATACTGAACATGGTCAAAAATATGTTCAGTAGGACAAATATGGACTACTGTCTGTCTGATTTAACATCAAAAGGAAACTTTGAGAATATATAGCTAAAAAACGTTTGTGGACCAGTTGGCAAGAAACATGTTAAGAAGGTTAAATATGGTCGTCTGAATGGCTTGATGTAAAGTAAGTAGGAGTCAATAAGTATGTATAGTAACTTAATATTTGAGGACTCTTCAGCCAGTAATTTGCTCAGTTTGTCAAATATGGATTACAGTCTGGCTGATTTAACATTAGAAGGAGTCTATGTGAATATATAGTTGAACATTTTTTGTGGACCTCTTGGTCAGAAATATGTTCAGAAGGTCAAATATGGACTTCTGTATAGACATAACACTTAAAAAAAAAAAAAAAAAAAAATCTTTTTTGGACCCCTTGGCCATAAATGTGAATCAGAAGGGAAGTCAATGAGTATGTATAGTGTTAATTTTCAAGGACTCGTTGGTCAAAAATATGTTCAGTAGGCCAAATATGGACTATTGTCTGTCTGATTTAACATCACAAGGAAACTTTGAGAATATATAGATGAAACCCATTTGTGGACCAGTTGGCAAGAAACATGTTAAGTAGGTTAAATATGGTCTTCTGAATGGCTTGATGTAACGTAAGGAGGACTCAATAAGTATGTATAGTAACTTAATATTTGAGGACTCTTCAGCCAGAAATTTGTTCAGTTGGTCAAATATGGATTACTGTTTGGCTGATTTAACATTATAAGGAGTCTATGAGAATATATAGTTGAAAATGTTTTGTGGACCCCTTGGCCAGAAATATGTTCAGTAGGTCAAATATGGTCTTCTGAATGGCTTGACATAAAACCTTTTTTGGACCCCTTGGCCATAAATGGGAATCAAAAGGGAAGTCAATGAGTATGTATAGTGTTAATTTTCAAGAACCTGTTGGTCAAAAATATGTTCAGTAGGTCAAATATGGACTACTGTCTTGCTGATTTAACATGACAGGGAAACTTTGAGAATATATAGTTGAAAACTGTTTGTGGACCAGTTGGCAAGAAACATGGTCTTCTGAATGGCTTGATGTAACGTAAGAAGGAGTCAGTGAGTATTTATAGTAACTTAAATTTCTTGACTCTTCGGCCAGAAATATGTTCAATAGGTTATAATGGAATACGGTCTGGCTAATTTAACATTAGAAGGGGTCTATGAGAATATATAGTTGAACAATTTTTGTGGACCTCTTGGTTAGAAATATGTTCAGTAGGTCCAATATGAACTTCTGTATAGCCATAACATGTAATAAAAAATAAATTTAAAAAAACTTTAAAAAAATAAACCAAAAAAAACTTTTGTGGACCCTTTAGACAGAACAGGAAATCAGAAGTGGTCAATGAGTATGTATAGTACGTTAATTTCAAGGACTCTTTGGTCAAAAATATGTTCAGTAGGTCAAATATGGACTACTCTCTGTCTGATTTAACATCACAAGGAAACTTTGAGAATATATAGCTGAAAACCATTTGTGGACCAGTTGGCAAGAGACATGTTAAGTAGGTTAAATATGGTCTTCTGAATGTCTTGATGTAAGGAGGAGTCAATAAGTATGTATAGTAAATTAATATTTCAGGACTCTTCAGCCAGAAATTTGTTCAGTTGGTCAAATATGGACTACTGTCTGTCTGATTTAACATTACAAGGAAACTTTGAGAATATATAGCTAAAAAACATTTGTGGACCAGTTGGCAAGAAACTTGTTAAGTAGGTCAAATATGGTCTACTGAATGGTTTGATGTAACGTAAGAAAAAGTCAGTGAGTATTTATAGTAACTTAAATTTCAGGACTCTTCGGCCAGAAAGATTTTCAATAGGTTATAATGGAATACGGTCTGGCTGATTTAACATTAGAAGGGGTCTATGAGAATATATAGAAAAAAAGTTTTGAGGACTTTTCGGCCAGAAAGGTATTCAGTAGGTCATAATAGACTACGTCTGTCTGATTGAACATAAGGAGTCTATGAGAATATATAGTTGAACATTTTTTGAGGAAATCTTGGTTAGAAATATGTTCAGTAGGTCCAATATGAACTTCTGTATAGCCATAACATGTAATAAAAAATAAATTAAAAAAAAAAAAAACCTTTTGTGGACCCTTTAGACAGAACTGGAAATCAGAAGGGAAGTCAATATGTATATAGTACGTTAATACTGAACATGGTCAAAAATATGTTCAGTAGGTCAAATATGGACTACTGTCTGTCTGATTTAACATCAAAAGGAAACTTTGAGAATATATATCTAAAAAACATTTGTGGACCAGTTGGCAAGAAACATGTTAAGTAGGTTAAATATGGTCGTCTGAATGGCTTGATGTAAAGTAAGGAGGAGTCAATAAGTATGTATAGTAACTTAATATTTGAGGACTCTTCAGCCAGTAATTTGCTCAGTTTGTCAAATATAGATTACAGTCTGGCTGATTTAACATTAGAAGGAGTCTATGAGAATATATAGTTGAACATTTTTTGTGGACCTCTTGGTCAGAAATATGTTCAGAAGGTCAAATATGGACTTCTGTATAGACATAACACTTACAAAAAAAAAAAAAAACCTTTTGTGGACCCTTTAGACAGAAATGGGAATCAGAAGGGAAGTCAATGATTATGTATAGTACGTTAATTTTCAAGGACTCTTTGATTAAAAATATGTTCAGTAGGTCAAATATGGACTACTGTCTGGCTGATTTAACATCAGAAGGAATCTTTGAGAATAAATACTTGAAAATGTTTTGTGGACCCCTTGGGCAGAAATATGTTCAGTAGGTCATATAGGGTCTTCTGAATGGCTTGATGTAAAACCTTTTTTGGACCCCTTGGCCAGAAATGGGAATCAGAAGGGAAGTCAATGAGTATGTATAGTAAGTTCATTTTCAAGGACTCGTTGGTCAAAAATATGTTCAGTAGGTCAAATAAGGACTACTGTCTGCCTGATTGAACATCAGAAGGAATCTTTGAGAATAAATACTTGAAACTGTTTTGTGGACCCCTTGACCAGAAATATGTTCAGTAAGTCAAATAAGGACTACTGTCTGCCTGATTTAACATCAGAAGGAAACTTTGAGAATAAATACTTGAAAATGTTTTGTGGACCCCTTGGCCAGAAATATGTTCAGTAGGTCAAATATGGTCTTCTGAATGGCTTGACGTAAAACCTTTTGTGGACCCTTTAGACAGAAATGGGAATCAGAAGGGAAGTCAATGAGTATGTATAGTACGTTCATTTTCAAGGATTCTTTGGTCAAAAATATGTTCAGTAGGTCAAATATGGACTACTGTCTGTCTGATTTAACACGACAAGGAAACTTTGAGAATATATAGTTGAAAACTGTTTGTGGACCAGTTGGCAAGAAACATGGTCTTCTGAATGGCTTGATGTAACGTAAGAAGGAGTCAGTGATTATTTATAGTAACTTAAATTTTAGGACTCTTCGGCCAGAAAGATGTTCAATAGATTATAATGGAATATGGTTTAACATTAGCTGATTTAACATTAGAAGGGGTCAATGAGAATATATAGTTGAAAATTTTTTGTGGACCTCTTGGTCAGAAATATGTTCAGAAGGTCCAATATGGACTTCTGTATAGCCATAACATGTAATAAAAAAAAAAGAGAAAACTTTAAAAAAAAAAAACTTTTGTGGACCCTTTAGACAGAACTGGAAATCAGAAGGGACGTCAATGAGTATGTATGCTTATCTCTTCAGTGCACAGCGTGTTCTTGTATGCATTGCAATGCAAAAGCACTTTTCTCTCAATGCACAACGAGATCTTGTACGCATTGCAAACGCACATATCTTTTCAAAATGCATATGTTCTTGTATGCAATGCAAAAGCATATGGTACTCTGTTTGGCTTGATGTAACATAAGGAGTCAATAAGTATGTATAGTAACCTAATATTTGAGGTCTCTTCCGCAGAAAGATGTTCAGTAGGTCATAATAGACTATGGATTTAACATGAGAAGCAGTCAATGGGAATGTATAGAACGTTCATGATCGAGGACTCTTGTGCCAGAAATATGTACAATATGTCAACTATGGACAACGGTCTGGCTGATTTAACATGAGAAGTCCAAGGAATGTATACTCTTTGGTCAAAAATATGTTGAGTAGGTCAAATATGGACTTCTGTATGGCGTGTAACATAAGAAGAACTCAATGAGTATGTATAGTAACGTAATATTTGAGGACTCTTCAGTCAGAAAGATGTTCAATAGGTCATAATTTACTATGTTCTGGCTTGATTTAACAGGTAGGGCCAATTCAATATTAAACCCAATGGATTAAGAATGGGATGTCATTAAAGTTCAAGGCAGGCGTCCCAAAACTTTTGGCATTATGGGTATGTTCAATAGGTCAAATATAGTCTAATCTATGGCTGATGTGACACAAAAATCAGTCAAAGAGTATGATTGTCAATGATTATGTACAGAAAGTTAAAGCTTGAGGACTCTTTGGTCAAAAATATGTTCAGAAAGTCAAATATGGAATACTGTCTGGCTGATTTAACATCAGGAGTCTATAACTTTGTATAGAAACTTAATGTTTGAGGACTCTTCGGCCAGAAAGATGTTCAATAGATCATAATAGACTTCTGTATATCCATGACATGAAATAAAAAAACTTTACAAAAAACCTTTTGTAGACCCGTTGGTCAGAAATGGGAATCAGAAGGGAAGTCAATATGTATAGTAAGTTAATTTTCAAGGACTCTTTGCTCAAAAATATGTTCAATAGGTCAAATAAAGACTATTGTCTGGCTGATTTAACATCAGAATTAATCTTTGAGAATAAATAGTTGAAAATCCTTTGTGGTCCACTTGGCAAGAAACATGTTCAGTAGCTCCAATATAGTCTTCTGAATGGCTTGATTTAACATAAGAAGGAGTCCATTAGTATGTATAGTAACTTAATATTTGAGGACTCAATAGGTCACTGGGTCATAATGGAATACAGTCTGGCTTTTTGGCAAGAAATATGTTAAGTAGGTCAAATATAGACTACTGGCTGACGTAACATAAGGAGTAATGAGTATGTATAGTAAATCAATGTTCAAGTACTTCTATCTTCAATGGACAAAGAGTTCATGTATGCAATGCAAAAGCAATTATCTCTTCAGTGCACAGCGAGTTCTGGTATGCATTGCAAAGCAAAAGCACTTTTCTCCTCAATGCACAATGAGATCTGGTATGAATTGCAAAGCAAAAGCACTTTTCTCTTCAATGCACAATGAGCTCTGTATGCAATGCAAAAATAATTATCTCTTCAATGCACAAAATATTCTTGTATGCAATACAAAAGCAATTATCTTTTCAATGAAAAAAAAATTCCTGTATACAATGCAAAAGCACTTATCTCTTCAAAGCACAATGAGTTATTGTATGCAGTGCTAATGCACTCTTCTCTCAATACACAACACGTTCTTGTATGCATTGCAATGCAAACGCACTTTTCTCTTCAATGCACAATGAGATCTTGCATACAATGCAAACGCACTTACTTTTCAAATGCACGTGTACTTGTATGCAATGCAAATGCACGTATCACTTTAATGCAAAACAAATTCTTGTACGCAATGCAAAAGCACTTAACTCGTCATTGCACAACGAATTCTTGTATGCAATGCAAAAGCACTTATCTCTCAATGCACAACGAGATCGTGTGTGCAATGCAAACGCACTTATCTTTTCCAAATACACGTGTTTTTGTATGCAATGCACAATCACGTTTCTCTCCAATGCCCAATGAGATCTTGTATGCAATGCAAAATCACTTATCTCTTCAGTGCACAGCGATTTCTTGTATGCATTGCAATGCAAAATCACTTTTCTCTCCAATGCAAAACGAGATCTTGTATTCAACGCAATGCAAGAGTACTTATCTCTCCAATGCATAACGAGTTCATGTATGCAATGCAAAAGCAATTATCTCTTCAATGCACAAAGTGTTTTTGTATGCAATGCAAAAGCAATTATCTCTTCAGTGCACAGCGTGTTCTGGTATGCATTGCAATGCTAAATCACTTTTCTCTCCAATGCACAACGAGATCTTGTATGCAATGCTAAAGCACTTATCTCTTCAATCCACAACGAGATCTTGTATGCAAATGCAAAAATACTTATCTCTTCAATGCACAAAGAGTTTTTGTATGCAACGCAAAAGCAATTATCTCTTCAGTGCACAACATGTTCTTGTATGTAATGCAAAATCACTTATCTCTTCAGTGCACAGCGAGTTCTTGTATGCATTGCAATGCAAAATAACACTTTTCTCTTCAATGCACGAGTTCTTGTATGCAATGCAATGCAAAAGTACTTATCTAGCCAATGCACAACGAGTTCTTGTATGCAATACAAAAGCACTTATCTTTTCAGTGCACAGCGAGCTATTGTATGCATTACAATGCAAAAGCACTATTCTCTTCAATGCACAACGAGAACGTGTATGCAATGCAAAAGCACTCATCTCTTCAGTGCACGAGTTCTTGTAAGCAATGCAAAAGCACTTTTCTCTCCATTGGACAATGAGATCTTGTATGCAATGCAAAAATACTTATCCCTTCAATGCACAACGAGTTCATATATGCAATGCAAAAGCACTTTTCTCTCCATTGGACAATGAGATCTTGTATGCAATGCAAAAATACTTATCTCTTCAATGCACAACGAGTTCATATATGCAATGCAAAAGCAATTATTTCTTCAAAGCACAATAAGTTCTTGTATGCAACACAAAAGCAATTATCTCTTCGATACAGAACGAGTTCTTGTATGCAATGCAAAAGCACTTATCTCTTCAATGCACAACGAGATCTTGAATGCATTGCAATACAAAAGAACTTATCTCTTCAATGCACAACGACATCATGTATGCAATGCAAACGCACTTATTTTTTTGCAATAAACGTGTTAATGTATGCAATACAAAAGCACTTTTCTCTTCAATGCACAACGACTTCTTGTATGCAATGTGTGTTCTTGCATGCAATGTAAAAGCAATTATCAATAATAAACAACGGGATCTTTTTTGCAATCCAGTGCAAATGCACTTCAATACATAACAAGCTCTTGTATGCAATGCAAAAGCACTCATCTCTTCAGTGCACAACATGTTTTATGCATTGCAATGCACTGATCGTGTATGCAATGCAAACGCCCTTATCTTTTCCAATGCACATGTTATTGTATGCAATGCAAAAATACTTTTCTCTTCAATACATAACGAGTTCTTGTATGCAATGCAAAAGCACTCATCTCTTCAGAGCACAACGAATTCTTGTATACAATTCAAAAGCACTTATCTTTTCAAATGCACGTGTTCTTGCATGCAATGCAAAAGCACTTATATCTTCAATGCAAAATGAGATCCTGTATGCAATGCAAAAATAGATATCTCTTCAATGCACAACGAGATCTTGTATGCAGTGCTAATGCGCTTATCTCTCAATGCACAACGAGTTCATGTATGCAATGCAAAAGCAATTATCCCTTCAATGCACAATAAATTCTTATATTTAATGCAAAAGCAATTATCTCTTCAGTGCACAACGTTCTTGTATGCAATACGAAAGCAATTATCTCATTAATGCAAAACAAATTCTTGTATGCAATGCAAATGCACTTATCACTTCAATGCAAAACAAATTCTTGTATGCAATGCAAAAGCACTTAACTCGTCATTGCATAACGAATTCTTGTATGCAATGCAAACGCACTTATCTTTCCAAATGCACGTTTTCTTGTATGCAATGCAAAAGCACTTTTCTCTCCAATGCACAATGAGATCATGTATGCATTGCAGAAGCACTTTTCTCTTCAATGCACGAGTTCTTGTATGCAATTCAAAAGCACTTATCTCTTCAAAGCACAACGATTTATTGTCTGCAGTGCTAATGTACTTATCTCTCAATGCACAAAGCGTTCTTGTATGCATTACAATGCAAAAGCAATTATCTCTTCAATGCACAATAGGTTCTTGTATGCAATGCAAAAGCAATTATCTCTTCATGCAAAACAAATTCTTGTATGCGATGCAAAAGCACTTTTCTCTTCAATGCACAATAAGATCTTGTGTGCAATGCAAAATCACTTATCTCTTCAGTGCACAATGAGCTTTTGAAAGCAATGCAAAAATATTTGTCTCTTCAATGCACAACGAGATCTTATATGCAATGCAATGCAAATGCACTTATCTCTTCAATACTTAACGAGTTTTTGTGTGCAATGCAAAAGCACTCATCTTTTCAGTGCACAGTGAGTCCTTGTAATGCATTGCAATGCAAAATCACTTTCTTCAATGCACAACGAATTCTTGTATGCAATGCAAAAGCACTTATATCTTCAATGCAGAATGTGATCTTGTATGCAATGCAAAATTACTTAACTCTTCAGTGCACAGCGAGTTCTTGTATGCAATGCAAAAGCAATTATCTCTTCAATGAACAACATGTTCATGTATGCAATACAAAAGCAATTATCTCTTCAATACAAAACAAATTCTTGTATGCAATGCAAAAGCACTTATCCTTCAGTGCACAGCGAATGCTTGTATGCATTGCAATGCAAGAGTACTTATCTCTCCAATGCACAACGAGTTCATGTATGCAATGCAATGCAAGAGTACTCATGTATGCAATACAAAAGCACTTATCTCTTCAAAGCACAATGAGATATTGTATGCAATGCAAAACCACTTATCTTTTCAGTGCACAGCGAGCTATTGTATGCATTACAATGGAATAGCACTTTTCTATTCAATGCACAATGAGATCTTGTATGCAATGCAAAAGCACTTAGCTCGTCAATGCACAACGAATTCCTGTAAGCAAGGCAAAAGCACTTATCTCTTCAATGCACAACGTGTTCATGTACACAATGCAATGCAAAAATACTTATCTCTTCAAAGCAAAACAAATTCTTGTATGCAATGCAAAATCACGTATCTCTTAAATGCACAACATGTTCTTGTATGCAATGCAAAAATACTTATCTCGTCAATGCACAGAGATTTTGTAAGCATTGCAATGCAAAAGCACTTATCTCTTCAATGCATAACGAGTGCTTGCATGCAATGCAAAAGCACTTAGCTCGTCAATGCACAACGAATTCCTGTAAGCAAGGCAAAAGCACTTATCTCTTCAATGCACAACGTGTTCATGTACACAATGCAATGCAAAAATACTTATCTCTTCAAAGCAAAACAACTTCTTGTATGCAATGCAAAATCACTTATCTCTTCAATGCACAACATGTTCTTGTATGCAATGCAAAAATACTTATCTCGTCAATGCACAGAGATTTTGTAAGCATTGCAATGCAAAAGCACTTATCTCTTCAATGCATAACGAGTGCTTGCATGCAATGCAAAAGCACTTAGCTCGTCAATGCACAACGAATTCCTGTAAGCAAGGCAAAAGCACTTATCTCTTCAATGCACAACGTGTTCATGTACACAATGCAATGCAAAAATACTTATCTCTTCAAAGCAAAACAAATTCTTGTATGCAATGCAAAATCACTTATCTCTTCAATGCACAACATGTTCTTGTATGCAATGCAAAAGCACTTATCTCTTGAGGGCACAGCGAGTTCTTGTATGCAATGCAATGCAAATTCTCTTATCTCTTCAATACGTAACGAGCTCTTGTATGCAATGCAAAAACAATTATCTCTTCAATGCACAACATGTTCTTGTATGCAATACAAAAGCACTTATCTTTTCCAAATGCACGTGTTCTTGTATGCAATGCAAAAATACTTATCTCTTCAATGCAAAACAAATTCTTGTATGCAATGTAATTATTGCAAACTGATTATTAAGATTTTAAGATTATTGCAAACTGACTTATCTCTTCAATGCAAAACGAATTCTTGTATGCAATGCAAAAGCACTTATCTCTTCAATGCAGAATGAGATCTTGTATGAAATGCAAAATCACATCTCTTCAGTGCACAGCGAGTTCTTGTATGCATTGCAATGCAAAATCACTTTTCTCTCCAATGCATAACGAGATCTTGCATGCAATTGCAAAAATTCTTATCTCTTCAATGCACAAAGAGATCTTGTATGCAATGCAAAAGCACTCATCTCTTCAGTGCACAAAGAGTTTTTGTATGCAATGCAAAAGAGATCAAAGCATAATGATTTATTTTATGCAGTGCTAATGCACTTATCTCTCAACGCACAATGACAAAAATAATTATCTCTTCAATGCACAACAAGATCTTGTATGCAATGAAAAAGCAATTATCTCTTCAATGCACGACAATTTCTTGAATGCAGCGCAAAATCACTTATCTCTTCAATGCACAACGAGATCTTGTATGCAATGCAAAAGCAATTATCTCTTCAATGCACGACAATTTCTTGAATGCAATGCAAAATCACTTTTCTCTCCAATGCACAATGAGATCTTGTTATGCAATGCAAATATACTTATCTCTTTAATGCACAACGAGATCTTGTATGCAGTGCTAATGCACTTATCTCACAATGCACAACGACTTCATGTATGCAATGCAAAAGCAATTATCTCTTCAATGCACAACATGTTCTTATATGCATTACAAAAGCAATTATCTCTTCAAAGCAAAAAAAATATTGTATGCAATGCAAATGCACTTATGTCTTCAGTGCACGAGTTCTTGTATGCAATGCAAAAGCACTTATCTCGTCAATGCACAACGTGTTCATCTACGCAATGCAATGCAAAAGCACTTATCTCTCAATGCACAACGATCGTGTGTGCAATGCAAAAGTACTTATCTTTTCCAATGCACGTGTTCAATGCAATGCAAAAGCACTTATCGCTCAATGCACAGAGATCTTGTATGCAATCCAAACCCACATATCTTTTCAAAATGCACGTGTTCTTGTATGCAATGCAAAAGCATATGGTATTCTGTTTGGCTTGATTTAAAATGAGTCAATAAGTATGATAGTAAACAATATTTGTGGACTTTTCGTCTAGAAAGATGTTCAATAGGTCATAATGGGAATATGGATTTAACATGAGAAGTCAATGGGAATGTATAGAACGTTCATGATTGAGGACTCTTTGGTCAAAAATATGTTGAGAAGGTCAAATATGGACTTCTGTACAGACATAACATGAAAAAAAACCACCTTCACAAAAAAGCTTTTGTGGAACATTTGGCCAGAAATAGGAATCAGAAGGAGTCAATCAGAACTTTTTGGCCAGAAAAATATTCAGTAGGTCATAATGGACTACGGTTTGGATAATTTAACATGAGAGGAGTCAATGGGAATGTATAGAAAGATCTTGATTGAGGACTCTTTATCTAGAAATTTGTTTAGCAGGTCAAAAACAGACTAGTGTATGGATCACGTCAGATGAGTCAATTAAAAAAAAACCTTTAAAAAACCTTTTTGTGGACACTTTGGCCAGAAATGGGAATCAGATGGGGTCTTCAATGAGTTTGTACAGTATAAGTTCATCATCGATGAACGGTCTGGCTGATTTAACCTGAGAGGAGTCAATGGGAATGTATAGAAAGACCATGATCACTCTTGGGTCAGAAATTTGTTCAGTAGGTTAAATATGGTCTTCTTATATGGTCTTGATGTAACGTGAGGAGGAGTCAATATGTATAGTAACTTAATATTTAAGGAATCTTCAGCCAGAAATTTGTTCAGTTGGTCAAATATGGAATACTGTCTGGCTGATTTAACATTATAAGGAGTCTATGAGAATATATAGTTGAAAATTTGTCTGGTTGATTTAACATCAGAAGGAATCTTTGAGAATAAATACTTGAAAATGTTTTGTGGACCCCTTGGCCAAAATATGTTCAGTAGTTCAAATATGGTCTTCTGAATGGCTTGAAGTAAAACTTTTTTTGGACCCCTTGGCCAGAAATGGGAATCAGAAGGGAAGTCAATAAATATGTATAGTAAGTTAATTTCAAGGACTCTTTGGTCAAAAATATGTTCAGTATGTCAAATATGGACTACTCTCTGATTTAACATCAGAAGGAATATTTGAGAATATATAGCTGAAAACCATTTGTGGACCAGTTGGCAAGAAACATGTTAAGTGGGTTAAATATGGTCGTCTGAATGGCTTGATGTAACGTAAGGAGGAGTCAATAAGTATGTATAGTAACTTAATATTTGAGGACTCTTCAGCCAGTAATTTGTTCAGTTGGTCAAATATGGATTACAGTCTGGCTGATTTAACATTAGAAGGAGTCTATGAGAATATATAGTTGAAAATTTTTTGTGGACCTCTTGGTCAGAAATATGTTCAGAAGGTCAAATATGGACTTCTGTATAGACATAACATGTAATAAAAAATAAATTAAAGAAACTTTAAAAAAAAAAAAAAAAAAACCTTTTGTGGACCCTTTAGACAGAAATGGGAATCAGAAGGGAATTCAATGAGTATGTATAGTACGTTAATTTCAAGGACTCTTTGGTCAAAAATATGTTCAGTAGGTAAAACATGAACTACTGTCTGGCTGATTTAACATTAGAAGGGGTCTATGAGAATATATAGTAAAAACGTTCTGAGGACTCTTCGGCCAGAAAGATGTTCAGTAGGTCATAATAGACAACGTCTGGCTGATTTAACATAAGGAGTCCATGAGAAAATATAGTTGAACATTTTTTGTGGACCTCTTGGTTAGAAATATGTTCAGTAGGTCCGATATGAACTTCTGTATAGCCATAACATGCAATAAAAAATAAATTAAAAAAACTTTAAAAAAAAAAAAAAAAACTTTTGTGGACCCTTTAGACAGAACTGGAAATCAGACGGGAAGTCAATGAGTATGTATAGTACGTTAATTTCAAGGACTCTTTGGTCAAAAATATGTTCAGTAGGTAAAACATGAACTACTGTCTGGCTGATTTAACATCAGAAGGAATCTTTGAGAATAAATACTTGAAAATCTTTCTGGACCCCTTGGCCAGAAATATGTTCAGTAGGTCAAATATGGATAACTGTCTGGCTGATTTAACATTATAAGGAGTCTATGAGAAAATATAGTTGAAACATTTTTGTGGACCTCTTGGTCAGAAATATGTTCAGAAGGTCAAATATGGTCTTCTGAATGGCTTGACGTAAAACCCTTTTTGGACTTCTTGACCAGAAATGGGAATCAGAAGGGATGTCAATGAGTATGTATAGTTAATTTTCAAGGACTCGTTGGTCAAAAATGTGTTCAGTTGGTCAAATATGGACTACTGTCTGTCTGATTTAACATCACAAGGAAACTTTGAGAATATATAGTTGAAAACCGTTTGTGGACCAGTTGGCAAGAAACATGTTAAGTAGGTCAAATATGGTCTTCTGAATGGCTTGATGTAACGTAAGAAGGAGTCAGTGAATATTTATAGTAACAAATTTCAGGACTCTTCGGCCAGAAATATGTTCAGTAGGTTATAATGGAATACGGTCTGGCTGATTTAACATTAGAAGGGGTCTATGAGAATATATAGTAAAAACGTTTTGAGGACTCATCGGCCAGAAAGATTTTCATTAGGTCATAATAGACTACGTCTGGCTGATTTAACATAAGAAGGAGTCCATGAGAATATGTAGTTGAACATTTTTTGTGGACCTCTTGGTTAGAAATATGTTCAGTAGGTCCAATATGAACTTCTGTATAGCCATAACATGTAATAAAAAAAATAAAAAATAAAAAATAAAAAAAAATAAAACCTTTTGTGGACCCTTTAGACAGAACTGGAAATCAGAAGGGAAGACAATGAGTATGTATAGTACGTTAATTTCAAGGACTCTTTGGTCAAAAATATGTTCAGTAGGTCAAATATGGACTACTGTCTGTCTGATTTAACATCACAAGGAAACTTTGAGAATATATAGCTGAAACCCGTTTGTGGACCAGTTGGCAAGAAACATGTTAAGTAGGTTAAATATGGTCTTCTGAATGGCTTGATGTAACGTAAGAGGAGTCAATAAGTATGTATAGTAACTTAATATTTGAGGACTCTTCAGCCAGAAATTTGTTCAGTTTGTCAAATATGGATTACTGTCTGGCTGATTTAACATTATAAGGAGTCTATGAGAATATATAGTTGAAAATTTTTTGTTGACCTCTTGGTCAGAAATATGTTCAGAAGGTCAAATATGGACATCTGTATAGACATAACACTTACAAAAAAAAAACAAAAAAAACTTTTGTGGACCCTTTAGACAGAACAGGAAATCAGAATGGAAGTCAATGAGTATGTATAGTACGTTAATTTCAAGGACTCTTTGGTCAAAAATATGTTCAGTAGGTCAAATATGGACTACTGTCTGGCTGATTTAACATCAGAAGGAATCTTTAAGAAACAAATACTTGAAAACCGATTGTGGACCCTTTGGCCAGAAATATGTTCAGTATGTCAAATATGGTCTTCTGAATGGCTTAAATATAACGTAAGAAGGAGTCAGTGAGTATTTATAGTAACTTAAATTTCAGGACTCTTCTGCCAGAAATATGTTCAATAGGTTATAATGGAATACGGTCTGGCTGATTTAACATAAGAAGGAGTCCATGAGAATATATAGTTGAACATTTTTTGTGGACCTCTTGGTTAGAAATATGTTCAGTAGGTCCAATATGAACTTCTGTATAGCCATAACATGTAATAAAAAAATAAATAAAAAAAACTTTAAAAAAAAGAAAAAATCTTTTGTGGACCCTTTAGACAGAACTGGAAATCAGAAGGGAAGTCAATGAGTATGTATAGTAAGTTAATTTCAAGGACTCTTTGGTCAAAAATATGTTCAGTAGGTCAAATATGGACTACTGTCTGTCTGATTTAACATCACAAGGAAATTTTGAGAATATATAGCTGAAAACCATTTGTGGACCAGTTGGCAAGAAACATGTTAAGTAGGTCAAATATGGTCTTCTGAATGGCTTGATGTAACGTAAGAAGGAGTCAGTGAGTATTTATAGTAACTTAAAATTCAGGACTCTTCGGCCAGAAAGATTTTCAATAGGTTATAATGGAATACGGTCTGGCTGATTTAACATAAGAAGGAGTCTATGAGAATATATAGTTGAACATTTTTTGAGGAAATCTTGGTTAGAAATATGTTCAGTAGGTTCAATATGAACTTCTGTATAGCCATAACATGTAATAAAAAATAAATTAAAGAAACTTTAAAAAAAAAAAAAAAAAAAAAAAAACCTTTTGTGGACCCTTTAGACAGAACTGGAAATCAGAAGGGAAGTCAATGAGTATGTATAGTACGTTAATACTGAACATGGTCAAAAATATGTTCAGTAGGTCAGATATGGACTACTGTCTGTCTGATTTAACATCAAAAGGAAACTTTGAGAATATATAGCTAAAAAACATTTGTGGACCAGTTGGCAAGAAACATGTTAAGTGGGTTAAATATGGTCATCTGAATGGCTTGATGTAACGTAAGGAGGAGTCAATAAGTATGTATAGTAACTTAATATTTGAGGACTCTTCAGCCAGTAATTTGTTCAGTTGGTCAAATATGGATTACAGTCTGGCTGATTTAACATTAGAAGGAGTCTATGAGAATATATAGTTGAAAATTTTTTGTGGACCTCTTGGTCAGAAATATGTTCAGAAGGTCAAATATGGACTTCTGTATAGACATAACACTTACAAAAAAAAAAAACAACCTTTTGTGGACCCTTTAGACAGAAATGGGAAACAGAAGGGAATTCAATGAGTATGTATAGTACGTTAATTTCAAGGACTCTTTGGTCAAAAATATGTTCAGTAGGTCAAATATGGACTACTGTCTGTCTGATTTAACATCACAAGGAAACTTTGAGAATATATAGCTGAAAACCATTTGTGGACCAGTTGGCAAGAAACATGTTAAGTAGGTTAAATATGGTCTTCTGAATGGCTTGATGTAAGGAGGAGTCAATAAGTATGTATAGTAACTTAGTATTTGAGGACTCTTCAGCCAGAAATTTGTTCAGTTGGTCAAATATGGACTACTGTCTGTATGATTTAACATTACAAGGAAACTTTGAGAATATATAGTTGAAAACCATTTATGGACCAGTTGGTAAGAAACATGTTAAGTAGGTCAAATATGGTCTTCTGAATGGCTTGATGTAACGTAAGAAGGAGTCAGTGAGTATTTATAGTAACTTAAATTTCAGGACTCTTCAGCCAGAAAGATGTTCAATAGGTTATGATGGAATACGGTCTGGCTGATTTAACATTAGAAGGGGTCTATGAGAATATATAGTAAAAACGTTTTGAGGACTCTTCGGCCAGAAAGATGTTCAGTAGGTCATAATAGACAACGTCTGGCTGATTTAACATAAGAAGGAGTCCATGAGAAAATATAGTTGAACATTTTTTGTGGACCTCTTGGTTAGAAATATGTTCAGTAGGTCCAATATGAACTTCTGTATAGCCATAACATGCAATAAAAAATAAATTAAAAAAACTTAAAAAAAAAAAAAAAAAAAAAAACTTTTGTGGACCCTTTAGACAGAACTGGAAATCAGACAGGAAGCCAATGAGTATGTATAGTACGTTAATTTCAAGGACTCTTTGGTCAAAAATATGTTCAGTAGGTAAAATATGGACTACTGTCTGGCTGATTTAACATCAGAAGGAATCTTTGAGAATAAATACTTGAAAATCTTTCTGGACCCCTTGGCCAGAAATATGTTCAGTAGGTCAAATATGGATAACTGTCTGGCTGATTTAACATTATAAGGAGTCTATGAGAATATATAGTTGAAACATTTTTGTGGACCTCTTGGTCAGAAATATGTTCAGAAGGTCAAATATGGTCTTCTGAATGGCTTGACGTAAAACCTTTTTTGGACTTCTTGGCCAGAAATGGGAATCAGAAGGGAAGTCAATGAGTATGTATAGTTAATTTTCAAGGACTCGTTGGTCAAAAATATGTTCAGTTGGTCAAATATGGACTACTGTCTGTCTGATTTAACATCACAAGGAAACTTTGAGAATATATAGCTGAAACCCATTTGTGGAACAGTTGGCAAGAAACATGTTAAGTAGGTTAAATATGGTCTTCTGAATGGCTTGATGTAACGTAAGAGGAGTCAATAAGTATGTATAGTAACTTAATATTTGAGGACTCTTCAGCCAGAAATTTGTTCAGTTTGTCAAGTATGGATTACTGTCTGGCTGATTTAACATTATAAGGAGTCTATGAGAATATATAGTTGAAAATTTTTTGTTGACCTCTTGGTCAGAAATATGTTCAGAAGGTCAAATATGGACATCTGTATAGACATAACACTTACAAAAAAAAAAAAAAAAAACTTTTGTGGACCCTTTAGACAGAACAGGAAATCAGAAGGGAAGTCAATGAGTATGTATAGTACGTTAATTTCAAGGACTCTTTGGTCAAAAATATGTTCAGTAGGTCAAATATGGACTACTGTCTGGCTGATTTAACATCAGAAGGAATCTTTGAGAACAAATACTTGAAAACCGATTGTGGACCCTTTGGCCAGAAATATGTTCAGTATGTCAAATATGGTCTTCTGAATGGCTTGATATAACGTAAGAAGGAGTCAGTGAGTATTTATAGTAACTTAAATTTCAGGACTCTTCTGCCAGAAATATGTTCAATAGGTTATAATGGAATACGGTCTGGCTGATTTAACATTAGAAGAGGTCTATGAGAATATATAGTAAAAACGTTTTGAGGACTCCGGCCAGAAATATGTTCAGTAGGTCATAATATACTACGTCTGGCTGATTTAACATAAGAAGGAGTCCATGAGAATATATAGTTGAACATTTTTTGTGGACCTCTTGGTTAGAAATATGTTCAGTAGGTCCAATATGAACTTCTGTATAGCCATAACATGTAATAAAAAAATAAATAAAAAAAACTTTAAAAAAAAGAAAAAATCTTTTGTGGACCCTTTAGACAGAACTGGAAATCAGAAGGGAAGTCAATAAGTATGTATAGTAACTTAGTATTTGAGGACTCTTCAGCCAGAAATTTGTTCAGTTGGTCAAATATGGACTACTGTCTGTATGATTTAACATTATAAGGAGTCTATGAGAATATATAGTTGAAAATTTTTTGTTGACCTCTTGGTCAGAAATATGTTCAGAAGGTCAAATATGGACATCTGTATAGACATAACACTTACAAAACAAAAAAAAAAAAACTTTTGTGGACCCTTTAGACAGAACTGGAAATCAGAAGGGAAGTCAATGAGTATGTATAGTAAGTTAATTTCAAGGACTCTTTGGTCAAAAATATGTTCAGTAGGTCAAATATGGACTACTGTCTGTCTGATTTAACATCACAAGGAAATTTTGAGAATATATAGCTGAAAACCATTTGTGGACCAGTTGGCAAGAAACATGTTAAGTAGGTCAAATATGGTCTTCTGAATGGCTTGATGTAACGTAAGAAGGAGTCAGTGAGTATTTATAGTAACTTAAAATTCAGGACTCTTCGGCCAGAAAGATTTTCAATAGGTTATAATGGAATACGGTCTGGCTGATTTAACATAAGAAGGAGTCTATGAGAATATATAGTTGAACGTTTTTTGAGGAAATCTTGGTTAGAAATATGTTCAGTAGGTTCAATATGAACTTCTGTATAGCCATAACATGTAATAAAAAATAAATTAAAAAAACTTAAAAAAAAAAAAAAAAAACTTTTGTGGACCCTTTAGATAGAACAATGAGTCAATGAGTATGTATAGTACGTTAATACTGAACATGGTCAAAAATATGTTCAGTAGGTCAAATATGGACTACTGTCTGTCTGATTTAACATCAAAAGGAAACTTTGAGAATATATAGCTAAAAAACATTTGTGGACCAGTTGGCAAGAAACATGTTAAGTGGGTTAAATATGGTCGTCTGAATGGCTTGATGTAACGTAAGGAGGAGTCAATAAGTATGTATAGTAACTTAATATTTGAGGACTCTTCAGCCAGTAATTTGTTCAGTTGGTCAAATATGGATTACAGTCTGGCTGATTTAACATTAGAAGGAGTCTATGAGAATATATAGTTGAAAATTTTTTGTGGACCTCTTGGTCAGAAATATGTTCAGAAGGTCAAATATGGACTTCTGTATAGACATAACACTTACAACAAAAAAAAAAAAACCTTTTGTGGACCCTTTAGACAGAAATGGGAATCAGAAGGGAATTCAATGAGTATGTATAGTACGTTAATTTCAAGCACTCTTTGATCAAAAATATGTTCAGTAGGTCAAATATGGACTACTGTCTGTCTGATTTAACATCACTAGGAAACTTTGAGAATATATAGCTGAAAACCATTTGTGGACCAGTTGGCAAGAAACATGTTACGTAGGTTAAATATGGTCTTCTGAATGGCTTGATGTAACGTAAGAGGAGTCAATAAGTATGTATAGTAACTTAGTATTTGAGGACTCTTCAGCCAGAAATTTGTTCAGTTGGTCAAATATGGACTACTGTCTGTATGATTTAACATTATAAGGAGTCTATGAGAATATATAGTCGAAAATTTTTTGTTGACCTCTTGGTCAGAAATATGTTCAGAAGGTCAAATATGGACATCTGTATAGACATAACACTTACAAAAAAAAAAAAAAAAAACTTTTGTGGACCCTTTAGACAGAACAGGAAATCAGAAGGGAAGTCAATGAGTATGTATAGTACGTTAATTTCAAGGACTCTTTGGTCAAAAATATGTTCAGTAGGTCAAATATGGACTACTGTCTGGCTGATTTAACATCAGAAGGAATCTTTGAGAACAAATACTTGAAAACCGATTGTGGACCCTTTGGCCAGAAATATGTTCAGTATGTCAAATATGGTCTTCTGAATGGCTTAAATATAACGTAAGAAGGAGTCAGTGAGTATTAATAGTAACTTAAATTTCAGGACTCTTCTGCCAGAAATATGTTCAATAGGTTATAATGGAATACGGTCTGGCTGATTTAACATTAGAAGGGGTCTATGAGAATATATAGTAAAAACGTTTTGAGGACTCCGGCCAGAAATATGTTCAGTAGGTCATAATATACTACTTCTGGCTGATTTAACATAAGAAGGAGTCCATGAGAATATATAGTTGAACATTTTTTGTGGACCTCTTGGTTAGAAATATGTTCAGTAGGTCCAATATGAACTTCTGTATAGCCATAACATGTAATAAAAAAATAAATAAAAAAAACTTTAAAAAAAAGAAAAAATCTTTTGTGGACCCTTTAGACAGAACTGGAAATCAGAAGGGAAGTCAATGAGTATGTATAGTAAGTTAATTTCAAGGACTCTTTGGTCAAAAATATGTTCAGTAGGTCAAATATGGACTACTGTCTGTCTGATTTAACATCACAAGGAAATTTTGAGAATATATAGCTGAAAACCATTTGTGGACCAGTTGGCAAGAAACATGTTAAGTAGGTCAAATATGGTCTTCTGAATGGCTTGATGTAACGTAAGAAGGAGTCAGTGAGTATTTATAGTAACTTAAAATTCAGGACTCTTCGGCCAGAAAGATTTTCAATAGGTTATAATGGAATACGGTCTGGCTGATTTAACATAAGAAGGAGTCTATGAGAATATATAGTTGAACGTTTTTTGAGGAAATCTTGGTTAGAAATATGTTCAGTAGGTTCAATATGAACTTCTGTATAGCCATAACATGTAATAAAAAATAAATTAAAAAAACTTAAAAAAAAAAAAAAAAAAACTTTTGTGGACCCTTTAGATAGAACAATGAGTCAATGAGTATGTATAGTACGTTAATACTGAACATGGTCAAAAATATGTTCAGTAGGTCAAATATGGACTACTGTCTGTCTGATTTAACATCAAAAGGAAACTTTGAGAATATATAGCTAAAAAACATTTGTGGACCAGTTGGCAAGAAACATGTTAAGTGGGTTAAATATGGTCGTCTGAATGGCTTGATGTAACGTAAGGAGGAGTCAATAAGTATGTATAGTAACTTAATATTTGAGGACTCTTCAGCCAGTAATTTGTTCAGTTGGTCAAATATGGATTACAGTCTGGCTGATTTAACATTAGAAGGAGTCTATGAGAATATATAGTTGAAAATTTTTTGTGGACCTCTTGGTCAGAAATATGTTCAGAAGGTCAAATATGGACTTCTGTATAGACATAACACTTACAACAAAAAAAAAAAAACCTTTTGTGGACCCTTTAGACAGAAATGGGAATCAGAAGGGAATTCAATGAGTATGTATAGTACGTTAATTTCAAGGACTCTTTGGTCAAAAATATGTTCAGTAGGTCAAATATGGACTACTGTCTGTCTGATTTAACATCACAAGGAAACTTTGAGAATATATAGCTGAAAACCATTTGTGGACCAGTTGGCAAGAAACATGTTAAGTAGGTTAAATATGGTCTTCTGAATGGCTTGATGTAAGGAGGAGTCAATAAGTATGTATAGTAACTTAGTATTTGAGGACTCTTCAGCCAGAAATTTGTTCAGTTGGTCAAATATGGACTACTGTCTGTATGATTTAACATTACAAGGAAACTTTGAGAATATATAGTTGAAAACCATTTATGGACCAGTTGGTAAGAAACATGTTAAGTAGGTCAAATATGGTCTTCTGAATGGCTTGATGTAACGTAAGGAGTCAGTGAGTATTTATAGTAACTTAAATTTCAGGACTCTTCAGCCAGAAATATGTTCAATAGGTTATAATGGAATACGGTCTGGCTGATTTAACATTAGAAGGGGTCTATGAGAATATATAGTACAAACGTTTTGAGGACTCCGGCCAGAAATATGTTCAGTAGGTCATAATATACTACTTCTGGCTGATTTAACATAAGAAGGAGTCCATGAGAATATATAGTTGAACATTTTTTGTGGACCTCTTGGCTAGAAATATGTTCAGTAGGTCCAATATGAACTTCTGTATAGCCATAACATGTAATAAAAAATAAATAAAAAAAACTTAAAAAAAAATCTTTTGTGGACCCTTTAGACAGAACTGGAAATCAGAAGGGAAGTCAATGAGTATGTATAGTAAGTTAATTTCAAGGACTCTTTGGTCAAAAATATGTTCAGTAGGTCAAATATGGACTACTGTCTGTCTGATTTAACATCACAAGGAAACTTTGAGAATATATAGCTGAAAACCATTTGTGGACCAGTTGGCAAGAAACATGTTAAGTAGGTCAAATATGGTCTTCTGAATGGCTTGATGTAACGTAAGAAGGAGTCAGTGAGTATTTATAGTAACTTAAAATTCAGGACTCTTCGGCCAGAAAGATTTTCAATAGGTTATAATGGAATACGGTCTGGCTGATTTAACATAAGAAGGAGTCTATGAGAATATATAGTTGAACATTTTTTGAGGAAATCTTGGTTAGAAATATGTTCAGTAGGTTCAATATGAACTTCTGTATAGCCATAACATGTAATAAAAAATAAATTAAAAAAACTTAAAAAAAAAAAAAAAAAAAACTTTTGTGGACCCTTTAGATAGAACAATGAGTCAATGAGTATGTATAGTACGTTAATACTGAACATGGTCAAAAATATGTTCAGTAGGTCAAATATGGACTACTGTCTGTCTGATTTAACATCAAAAGGAAACTTTGAGAATATATAGCTAAAAAACATTTGTTGAGCAGTTGCAAGAAACATAAGTAGGTTAAATATGGTCGTCTGAATGGCTTGATGTAACGTAAGGAGGAGTCAATAAGTATGTATAGGAACTTAATATTAGAGGACTCTTCAGCCAGTAATTTGCTCAGTTTGTCAAATATGGATTACAGTCTGGCTGATTTAACATTAGTCCATGAGAATATATAGTTGAACAATTTTTGTGTACCTCTTGGTCAGAAATATGTTCAGAAGGTCAAATATGGACTTCTGTATAGACATAAACACTTAAAAAAAAAAAAAAAAATTTTTGTTCTTTTGTGGACCCTTTAGACAGAAATGGGAATCAGAAGGGAAGTCAATGAGTATGTATAGTTAATTTTTAAGGACTCGTTGGTCAATAATATGTTCAGTAGGTCAAATATGGACTACTGTCTGTCTGATTTAACATGACAAGGAAACTTTGAGAATATATAGTTGAAAACTGTTTGTGGACCAGTTGGCAAGAAACATGGTCTTCTGAATGGCTTGATGTAAAGTAAAAAGGAGTCAGTGAGTATTTATAGTAACTTAAATTTTAGGACTCTTCGGCCAGAAAGATGTTCAATATGTTATAATGGAATAAGGTTTAACATTAGCTGATTTGACATTAGAAGGGGTCTATGAGAATATATAGTTGAAAACCGTTTGTGGACCAGTTGGCAAGAAACATGTTAAGTAGGTCAAACATGGTCTTCTGAATGGCTTGATGTAACGTAAGAAGGAGTCAGTGAGTATTTGTAGTAACTTAAATTTCAGGACTCTTCGGCTAGAAAGATTTTCAATAGCTTATAATGGAATACGGTCTGGCTGATTTAACATTAGAAGGGGTCTATGAGAATATATAGTTGAAAACCGTTTGTGGACCAGTTGGCAAGAAACATGTTAAGTAGGTCAAACATGGTCTTCTGAATGGCTTGATGTAACGTAAGAAGGAGTCAGTGAGTATTTGTAGTAACTTAAATTTCAGGACTCTTCGCCGAGAAAGATTTTCAATAGGTTAACATTAGAAGGGGTCTATGAGAATATATAGAAAAAAAGTTTTGAGGACTCTTCGACCAGAAAGATATTCAGTAGGTCATAATAGACTACGTCTGCCTGATTGAACATAAGGAGTCTATGAGAATATATAGTTGAATATTTTTTGAGGAAATCTTGGTTAGAAACATGTTCAGTAGGTCCAACATGAACTTCTGTATAGCCATAACATGTAATAAAAAATAAATAACAAAAAAAAAACAAAAAAAAAAAAATTTTGTTGACCCTTTAGACAGAACTGGAAATCAGAAGTCAATATGTATAGTACGTTAATACTGAACATGGTCAAAAATATGTTCAGTAGGTCAAATATGGACTACTGTCTGTCTGATTTAACATCAAAAGGAAACTTTGAGAATATATAGCTAAAAAACATTTGTGGACCAGTTGGCAAGAAACATGTTAAGTAGGTTAAATATGGTCGTCTGAATGGCTTGGTGTAAAGTAAGTAGGAGTCAATAAGTATGTATAGTAACTTAATATTTGAGGACTCTTCAGCCAGTAATTTGCTCAGTTTGTCAAATATGGATTACAGTCTGGCTGATTTAACCTTAGAAGGAGTCTATGAGAATATATAGTTGAACATTTTTTGTGGACCTCTTGGTCAAAAATATGTTCAGAAGGTCAAATATGGACTTCTGTATAGACATAACATTTACAAAAAAAAAAAAAAAAACCTTTTGTGGACCCTTTAGACAGAAATGGGAATCAGAAGGGAAGTCAATGAGTATGTATAGTACGTTAATTTTCAAGGACTCTTTGGTCAAAAATATGTTCAGTAGGTCAAACATGGACTACTGTCTGGCTGATTTAACATCAGAAGGAATCTTTGAGAATAAATACTTGAAAATGTTTTGTGAACCCCTTGGGCAGAAATATGTTCAGTAGGTCAAATAGGGTCTTCTGAATGGCTTAATGTAAAACCTTTTTTGGACCCCTTTGCCAGAAATGGGAATCAGAAGGAAGTCAATATGTATAGTAAGTTAATTTTCAAGGACTCTTTGCTCAAAAATATGTTCAATAGGTCAAATAAAGACTATTGTCTGGCTGATTTAACATCAGAATTAATCTTTGAGAATAAATAGTTGAAAATCCTTTGTGGTCCACTTGGCAAGAAACATGTTCAGTAGCTCAAATATAGTCTTCTGAATGGCTTGATTTAACATAAGAAGTAGTCTATTAGTATGTATAGTAACTTAATATTTGAGGACTCAATAGGTCACTGGGTCATAATGGAATACGTTCTGGCTTTTTGGCAAGAAATATGTTAAGTAGGTCAGATATAGACTACTGGCTGATGTAACATAAGGAGTAATGAGTATGTATAGTAAATCAATGTTCAAGTACTTATATCTTCAATGGACAAAGAGTTCTTGTATGCAATGCAAATGTACTTATGTCTTCAATGCACAACGAGTTCATGTATGCAATGCAAAAGCAATTATCTCTTCAGTGCACAGCGAGTTCTGGTATGCATTGCAATGCAAAAGCAATTATCTCTTCAGTGCACAGCGAGTTCTGGTATGCATTGCAATGCAAAAGCACTTTTCTCCTCAATGCACAATGAGATCTTTTATGCAATGAAAAAACAATTATCTCTTTAATGCACAAAATATTCTTGTATGCAATACAAAAGCAATTATATTTTCAATGCAAAACAAATTCTTGTATACAATGCAAAAGCACTTTTCTCTTCAAAGCACAATGAGTTATTGTATGCAGTGCTTATGCACTCGTCTCTCAATACACAACGCGTTCTTGTATACATTGAAATGCAAACGCACTTATCTTTTCAAATGCACGTGTTCTTACATGCAATGCAAACGCACTTTTCTCTTCAATGCACAATGAGATCTTGTATACAATGCAAACGCACAACTTTTCAAATGCACGTGTACTTGTATGCAACGCAAATGCACGTATCACTTCAATGCAAAACAAATTCTTGTACGCAATGCAAAAGCACTTAACTCGTCATTGCACAACGAACTCTTGTATGCAATGCAAAAGCACTTATGTCTCAATGCACAACGAGATCGTGTGTGCAATGCAGAAGCACTTATCTTTTCCAAATGCACGTGTTTTTGTATGCAATGCACAATCACGTTTCTCTCCAATGCCCAATGAGATCTTGTATGCAATGCAAAATCACTTATCTCTTCAGTGCACAGCGATTTGTTGTATGCATTGCAATGCAAAATCACTTTTCTCTCCAATGCACAACGAGATCTTGTATGCAATGCAATGCAAGAGTACTTATCTCTCCAATGCACAACGAGTTCATGTATGCAATGCAAAAGCAATTATCTCTTCAATGCACAAAGTGTTTTTGTATGCAATGCAAAAGCAATTTATCTCTTCAGTGCACAGCGTGTTCTGGTATGCATTGCAATGCTAAATCACTTATCTCTTCAATCCACAACGAGATCTTGTATGCAAATGCAAAAATACTTATCTCTTCAATGCACGATGAGATCTTGTATGCAATGCAGAAGCACTCATCTCTTCAGTGCACAAAGAGTTTTTGTATGCAATGCAAAAGCAATTATCTCTTCAGTGCACAACAAGTTCTCGTATGTAATGCAAAATCACTTATCTCTTCAGTGCACAGCGAGTTTTTGTATGCATTGCAATGCAAAAGCACTGTTCTCTTCAATGCACGAGTTCTTGTAAGCAATGCAAAAGCACTTATCTCTTCAATGCACAACGACATCTTGTATGCAATGCAAACGCACTTATCTTTTGCAATAAACATGTTAATGTATGCAATACAAAAGCACTTTTCTCTTCAATGCACAATGACTTCTTGTATGCAATGTGTGTTCTTGCATGCAATGTAAAAGCAATTATCAATAATAAACAACGGGATCTTTTTTGCAATCAAGTGCAAATGCACTTATCACTTCAATACATAACGAGCTCTTGTATGCAATGCAAAAGCACTTATCTCGTCAATGCACAACATGTTTTATGCATTGCAATGCATTGATCGTGTATGCAATGCAAATACCCTTATCTTTTCCAGTGCTACATGTTATTGTATGCAATGCAAAAATAATTTTCTCTTCAATACGTAACGAGTTCTTGTATGCAATGCAAAAGCACTCATCTCTTCAGTGCACAACGAGTTTTTGTATGCAACGCAAAAGCACTTATCTTTTCAAATGCACGTGTTCTTGCATGCAATGCAAAAGCACTTATATCTTCAGTGCAAAATGAGATCCTGTATGCAATGCAAAAATAGTTATCTCTTCAATGCACAACGAGATCTTGTATGCAGTGCTAATGCGCTTATCTCTCAATGCACAACGAGTTCATGTATGCAATGCAAAAGCAATTATCTCTTCAATGCACAATAAATTCTTGTATTTAATGCAAAAGCAATTATTTCTTCAGTACACAACGTTCTTGTATGCAATACGAAAGCAATTATCTCATTAATGCAAAACAAATTCTTGTATGCAATGCAAATGCACTTATCACTTCAATGCAAAACAAATTCTTGTATGCAATGCAAAAGCACTTAACTCGTCATTGCATAACGAATTCTTGTATGCAATGCAAACGCACTTATCTTTCCAAATGCACGTTTTCTTGTATGCAATGCAAAATAACTTTTCTCTCCAGTGCATAATGAGATCTTGCATGCATTGCAGAAATACTTATCTCTTCAGTGCACAAGGAGATCTTGTATGCAATGTAAAAGCACTCATTTCTTCAGTGCACAGCGAGTTCTTGTATGCATTGCAATGCAAAAGCACTTTTCTCTTCAATGCACAACGATTTATTGTCTGCAGTGCTAATGTACTTATCTCTCAATGCACAAAGCGTTCTTGTATGCATTACAATGCAAAAGCAATTATCTCTTCAATGCACAATAGGTTCTTGTATGCAATGCAAAAGCAATTATTTCTTCATGCAAAACAAATTCTTGTATGCAATGCAAAAGCACTTTTCTCTTCAATGCACAATGAGATCTTGTGTGCAATGCAAAATCACTTATCTCTTCAGTGCACAATGAGCTCTCGTAAGCAATGCAAAGCACTCATCTTTTCAGTGCACAGTGAGTTCTTGTAATGCATTGCAATGCAAAATCACTTTCTTCAATACAAAACAAATTCTTGTATGCAATGCAAAAGCCCTTATCCTTCAGTGCACAGCGAATGCTTGTATGCAATGCAAAATCATTTTTCTCTTCAATGCACAAGGAGATCTTGTTTGCAATGCAAAATCACTTATCTCTTCAGTGCACAGCGATTTCTTGTATGCATTGCAATGCAAAATCACTTTTCTCTCCAATGCACAACGAAATCTTGTATGCAATGCAATGCAAGAGTACTTATCTCTCCAATGCACAACGAGTTCATGTATGCAATGCAATGCAAGAGTACTCATGTATGCAATAAAAAAGCACTTATCTCTTCAAAGCACAATGAGATATTGTATGCAATGCAAAATCACTTATCTTTTCAATGCACAGCGAGCTATTGTATGCATTACAATGGAATAGCACTTTTCTATTCAATGCACAATGAGATCTTGTATGCAATGCAAAATCACTTATCTCTTCAATGCATAACGTGTTCATGTACACAATGCAATGCAAAAATACTTATCTCTTCAAAGCAAAACAAATTCTTGTATGCAATGCAAAATCACTTATCTCTTCAATGAACAACATGTTCTTGTATGCAATGCAAAAATACTTATCTCGTAATGCACAGAGATCTTGTATGCATTGCAATGCAAAAGCACTTTTCTCTTCAATGCACAGAGATCTTGAATGCAATGCAATGCAAAATCACTTATCTCTTCAATGCATAACGAGTTCTTGTATGCAATGCAAAAGCACTTAGCTCGTCAATGCATAACGAATTCCTGTAAGCAATGCAAAAGAAATTATCTCCAATAAACAACGGGATCTCTTTTGTAATTCAATGAAAATGCACTTATCACTTCAATACATAACGAGCTCTTGTATGCAATGCAAAAGCACTTATCTCTTGAGGGCACAGCGAGTTCTTGTATGCATTGCAATGCAAAATCACATTTCTCTCCAATGCACAACGAGATCTTGTATGCAATGCAATGCAAATTCTCTTATCTCTTCAATACGTAACGAGCTCTTGTATGCAATGCAAAAACAATTATCTCTTCAATGCACAACATGTTCTTGTATGCAATACAAAAGCACTTATCGCTCAATGTAAAATGAGTTCTTGTATGCATTGCAATGTAAAATCACTTTTCTCTCCAATGCACTATGAGATCTTGTATGCAATGCAAAAATACTTATCTCTTCAATGCAAAACAAATTCTTGTATGAAATGTAATACAAGATTATTGCAAACTGACTTATCTCTTCAATGCACAACGTGTTCTTGCATGCAATGCAAAAGCACTTATCTCTTCAATCCACAACGAGATCTTGCATGCAATTGCAAAAATTCTTATCTCTTCAATGCACAATGAGATCTTGTATGCAATGCAAAAGCACTCATCTCTTCAGTGCACAAAGAGTTTTTATATGCAACGCAAAAGAGATCAAAGCATAATGATTTATTTTATGCAGTGCTAATGCACTTATCTCTCAACGCACAATGACATCTTGTATGCAGTGCTATGCAAATGCACTTATTTCTTCAATACATGGAGTTCTCTTATGCAATGCAAAAGCACTCATCTCTTCAGTGCATAACGAGTTCTTGTATGCAATGCAAAAATAATTATCTCTTCAATGCACAACGAGATCTTGTATGCAATGCAAAAGCAATTATCTCTTCAATGCACGACAATTTCTTGAATGCAATGCAAAATCACTTTTCTCTCCAATGCACAATGAGATCTTGTTATGCAATGCAAAAATACTTATCTCTTTAATGCACAACGAGATCTTGTATGCAGTGCTAATGCACTTATGTCATCAGTGCACGAGTTCTTGTATGCAATGCAAAAGCACTTATCTCTCAATGCACAACGATCGTGTGTGCAATGCAAAAGTACTTATCTTTTCCAATGCACGTGTTCAATGCAATGCAAAAGCACTTATCGCTCAATGCACAGAGAACTTGTATGCATTGCAATGCAAAAGCACTTTTCTCTTCAATGCACAGAGATCTTGTATGCAATGCAATGCTAAAGCACTTTTCTCTTCAATGCACAGAGATCTTGTATGCAATGCAATGCTAAAGCACTTTTCTCTTCAATGCACAATGAGATCTTTTATGCAATGCAAAATCACTTGTTTCTTCAGTGCAGAGCGAGTTCTTGTATGCATTGCAATGCAAATGCACTTATCTCTTCAACGCACGAGATCTTGCATGCAATGCAAAAATACTTATCTCTTCAATGCACAATAAGTTCTTTTATGCAGTGCAAAAGCAATTATCTCTTCAATGCAAAACAAATTCTTGTATGCAATGAAATGCACTTATCTTTTCAATATACAAGGAGTTCTTGTATGCAATGGAAAATCACTTATCTCTTCAACGCAGAATGTTTTTTTTAATGCATTGCAGTGCAAAATCACATCTCTCAATGTACAACGAGATCTTGTATGCAATGCAAACCCACATATCTTTTCAAAATGCATGTGTTCTTGTATGCAATGCAAAAGCATATGGTATTCTGTTTGGCTTAATTTAAAATGAGTCAATAAGTATGATAGTAAACCTAATATTTGTGGACTTTTCGTCTAGAAAGATGTTCAATAGGTCATAATGGGAATATGGATTTAACATGAGAAGTCAATGGGAATGTATAGAACGTTCATGATCGAGGACTCTTTGGTCAAAAATATGTTGAGAAGGTCAAATATGGACTTCTGTATAGACATTACATGAAAAAAAACCACCTTCAAAAAAAAGCTTTTGTGGAACATTTGGCCAGAAATAGGAATCAGAAGGAGTCAATGAGAACTTTTTGGCCAGAAAAATATTCAGTAGGTCATAATGGACTACGGTTTGGATAATTTAACCTGAGAGGAGTCAATGGGAATGTATAGAAAGATCTTGATTGAGGGCTCTTTATCTAGAAATTTGTTTAGCAGGTCAAAAAAAGACTAGTGTATGGATCACGTAAGATGAGTCAATTAAAAAAAAACCTTTAAAAAACCTTTTGTGGACCCTTTGGCCAGAAATGGGAATCAGATGGGGTCATCAATGAGTTTGTATAGTATAAGTGCATCATCAATGAACGGTCTGGCTGATTTAACCTGAGAGGAGTCAATGGGAATGTATAGAAAGATCATGATCACTCTTGGGTCAGAAATTTGTTCAGTAGGTTAAATATGGTCTTCTGAATGGCTTGAAGTAAAACCTTTTTTGGAACCCTTGGCCAGAAATGGGAATCAGAAGGGAAGTCAATGAGTATGTATAGTACATTAATTTCAAGGACTCTTTGGTCAAAAATATGTTCAGTAGGTAAAACATGAACTACTGTCTGGCTGATTTAACATCAGAAGGAATCTTTGAGAATAAATACTTGAAAATCTTTCTGGACCCCTTGGCCAGAAATATGTTCAGTAGGTCAAATATGGATAACTGTCTGGCTGATTTAACATTATAAGGAGTCTATGAGAAAATATAGTTGAAACATTTTTGTGGACCTCTTGGTCAGAAATATGTTCAGAAGGTCAAATATGGTCTTCTGAATGGCTTGACGTAAAACCCTTTTTGGACTTCTTGACCAGAAATGGGAATCAGAAGGGATGTCAATGAGTATGTATAGTTAATTTTCAAGGACTCGTTGGTCAAAAATATGTTCAGTTGGTCAAATATGGACTACTGTCTGTCTGATTTAACATCACAAGGAAACTTTGAGAATATATAGTTGAAAACCGTTTGTGGACCAGTTGGCAAGAAACATGTTAAGTAGGTCAAATATGGTCTTCTGAATGGCTTGATGTAACGTAAGAAGGAGTCAGTGAATATTTATAGTAACAAATTTCAGGACTCTTCGGCCAGAAATATGTTCAGTAGGTTATAATGGAATACGGTCTGGCTGATTTAACATTAGAAGGGGTCTATGAGAATATATAGTAAAAACGTTTTGAGGACTCATCGGCCAGAAAGATTTTCATTAGGTCATAATAGACTACGTCTGGCTGATTTAACATAAGAAGGAGTCCATGAGAATATGTAGTTGAACATTTTTTGTGGACCTCTTGGTTAGAAATATGTTCAGTAGGTCCAATATGAACTTCTGTATAGCCATAACATGTAATAAAAAAAAAAAAAAAATAAAACCTTTTGTGGACCCTTTAGACAGAACTGGAAATCAGAAGGGAAGTCAATGAGTATGTATAGTACGTTCATTTCAAGGACTCTTTGGTCAAAAATATGTTCAGTAGGTCAAATATGGACTACTGTCTGTCTGATTTAACATCACAAGGAAACTTTGAGAATATATAGCTGAAACCCGTTTGTGGACCAGTTGGCAAGAAACATGTTAAGTAGGTTAAATATGGTCTTCTGAATGGCTTGATGTAACGTAAGAGGAGTCAATAAGTATGTATAGTAACTTAATATTTGAGGACTCTTCAGCCAGAAATTTGTTCAGTTTGTCAAATATGGATTACTGTCTGGCTGATTTAACATTATAAGGAGTCTATGAGAATATATAGTTGAAAATTTTTTGTTGACCTCTTGGTCAGAAATATGTTCAGAAGGTCAAATATGGACATCTGTATAGACATAACACTTACAAAAAAAAAACAAAAAAAACTTTTGTGGACCCTTTAGACAGAACAGGAAATCAGAATGGAAGTCAATGAGTATGTATAGTACGTTAATTTCAAGGACTCTTTGGTCAAAAATATGTTCAGTAGGTCAAATATGGACTACTGTCTGGCTGATTTAACATCAGAAGGAATCTTTAAGAAACAAATACTTGAAAACCGATTGTGGACCCTTTGGCCAGAAATATGTTCAGTATGTCAAATATGGTCTTCTGAATGGCTTAAATATAACGTAAGAAGGAGTCAGTGAGTATTTATAGTAACTTAAATTTCAGGACTCTTCTGCCAGAAATATGTTCAATAGGTTATAATGGAATACGGTCTGGCTGATTTAACATTAGAAGGGGTCTATGAGAATATATAGTAAAAACGTTTTGAGGACTCCGGCCTGAAATATGTTCAGTAGGTCATAATATACTACTTCTGGCTGATTTAACATAAGAAGGAGTCCATGAGAATATATAGTTGAACATTTTTTGTGGACCTCTTGGTTAGAAATATGTTCAGTAGGTCCAATATGAACTTCTGTATAGCCATAACATGTAATAAAAAAATAAATAAAAAAAACTTTAAAAAAAAGAAAAAATCTTTTGTGGACCCTTTAGACAGAACTGGAAATCAGAAGGGAAGTCAATGAGTATGTATAGTAAGTTAATTTCAAGGACTCTTTGGTCAAAAATATGTTCAGTAGGTCAAATATGGACTACTGTCTGTCTGATTTAACATCACAAGGAAATTTTGAGAATATATAGCTGAAAACCATTTGTGGACCAGTTGGCAAGAAACATGTTAAGTAGGTCAAATATGGTCTTCTGAATGGCTTGATGTAACGTAAGAAGGAGTCAGTGAGTATTTATAGTAACTTAAAATTCAGGACTCTTCGGCCAGAAAGATTTTCAATAGGTTATAATGGAATACGGTCTGGCTGATTTAACATAAGAAGGAGTCTATGAGAATATATAGTTGAACATTTTTTGAGGAAATCTTGGTTAGAAATATGTTCAGTAGGTTCAATATGAACTTCTGTATAGCCATAACATGTAATAAAAAATAAATTAAAGAAACTTTAAAAAAAAAAAAAAAAAAAAAAAACCTTTTGTGGACCCTTTAGACAGAACTGGAAATCAGAAGGGAAGTCAATGAGTATGTATAGTACGTTAATACTGAACATGGTCAAAAATATGTTCAGTAGGTCAGATATGGACTACTGTCTGTCTGATTTAACATCAAAAGGAAACTTTGAGAATATATAGCTAAAAAACATTTGTGGACCAGTTGGCAAGAAACATGTTAAGTGGGTTAAATATGGTCATCTGAATGGCTTGATGTAACGTAAGGAGGAGTCAATAAGTATGTATAGTAACTTAATATTTGAGGACTCTTCAGCCAGTAATTTGTTCAGTTGGTCAAATATGGATTACAGTCTGGCTGATTTAACATTAGAAGGAGTCTATGAGAATATATAGTTGAAAATTTTTTGTGGACCTCTTGGTCAGAAATATGTTCAGAAGGTCAAATATGGACTTCTGTATAGACATAACACTTACAAAAAAAAAAAACAACCTTTTGTGGACCCTTTAGACAGAAATGGGAAACAGAAGGGAATTCAATGAGTATGTATAGTACGTTAATTTCAAGGACTCTTTGGTCAAAAATATGTTCAGTAGGTCAAATATGGACTACTGTCTGTCTGATTTAACATCACAAGGAAACTTTGAGAATATATAGCTGAAAACCATTTGTGGACCAGTTGGCAAGAAACATGTTAAGTAGGTTAAATATGGTCTTCTGAATGGCTTGATGTAAGGAGGAGTCAATAAGTATGTATAGTAACTTAGTATTTGAGGACTCTTCAGCCAGAAATTTGTTCAGTTGGTCAAATATGGACTACTGTCTGTATGATTTAACATTACAAGGAAACTTTGAGAATATATAGTTGAAAACCATTTATGGACCAGTTGGTAAGAAACATGTTAAGTAGGTCAAATATGGTCTTCTGAATGGCTTGATGTAACGTAAGAAGGAGTCAGTGAGTATTTATAGTAACTTAAATTTCAGGACTCTTCAGCCAGAAAGATGTTCAATAGGTTATGATGGAATACGGTCTGGCTGATTTAACATTAGAAGGGGTCTATGAGAATATATAGTAAAAACGTTTTGAGGACTCTTCGGCCAGAAAGATGTTCAGTAGGTCATAATAGACAACGTCTGGCTGATTTAACATAAGAAGGAGTCCATGAGAAAATATAGTTGAACATTTTTTGTGGACCTCTTGGTTAGAAATATGTTCAGTAGGTCCAATATGAACTTCTGTATAGCCATAACATGCAATAAAAAATAAATTAAAAAAACTTAAAAAAAAAAAAAAAAAAAAAAACTTTTGTGGACCCTTTAGACAGAACTGGAAATCAGACAGGAAGCCAATGAGTATGTATAGTACGTTAATTTCAAGGACTCTTTGGTCAAAAATATGTTCAGTAGGTAAAATATGGACTACTGTCTGGCTGATTTAACATCAGAAGGAATCTTTGAGAATAAATACTTGAAAATCTTTCTGGACCCCTTGGCCAGAAATATGTTCAGTAGGTCAAATATGGATAACTGTCTGGCTGATTTAACATTATAAGGAGTCTATGAGAATATATAGTTGAAACATTTTTGTGGACCTCTTGGTCAGAAATATGTTCAGAAGGTCAAATATGGTCTTCTGAATGGCTTGACGTAAAACCTTTTTTGGACTTCTTGGCCAGAAATGGGAATCAGAAGGGAAGTCAATGAGTATGTATAGTTAATTTTCAAGGACTCGTTGGTCAAAAATATGTTCAGTTGGTCAAATATGGACTACTGTCTGTCTGATTTAACATCACAAGGAAACTTTGAGAATATATAGCTGAAACCCATTTGTGGAACAGTTGGCAAGAAACATGTTAAGTAGGTTAAATATGGTCTTCTGAATGGCTTGATGTAACGTAAGAGGAGTCAATAAGTATGTATAGTAACTTAATATTTGAGGACTCTTCAGCCAGAAATTTGTTCAGTTTGTCAAATATGGATTACTGTCTGGCTGATTTAACATTATAAGGAGTCTATGAGAATATATAGTTGAAAATTTTTTGTTGACCTCTTGGTCAGAAATATGTTCAGAAGGTCAAATATGGACATCTGTATAGACATAACACTTACAAAAAAAAAAAAAAAAAACTTTTGTGGACCCTTTAGACAGAACAGGAAATCAGAAGGGAAGTCAATGAGTATGTATAGTACGTTAATTTCAAGGACTCTTTGGTCAAAAATATGTTCAGTAGGTCAAATATGGACTACTGTCTGGCTGATTTAACATCAGAAGGAATCTTTGAGAACAAATACTTGAAAACCGATTGTGGACCCTTTGGCCAGAAATATGTTCAGTATGTCAAATATGGTCTTCTGAATGGCTTGATATAACGTAAGAAGGAGTCAGTGAGTATTTATAGTAACTTAAATTTCAGGACTCTTCTGCCAGAAATATGTTCAATAGGTTATAATGGAATACGGTGTGGCTGATTTAACATTAGAAGAGGTCTATGAGAATATATAGTAAAAACGTTTTGAGGACTCCGGCCAGAAATATGTTCAGTAGGTCATAATATACTACGTCTGGCTGATTTAACATAAGAAGGAGTCCATGAGAATATATAGTTGAACATTTTTTGTGGACCTCTTGGTTAGAAATATGTTCAGTAGGTCCAATATGAACTTCTGTATAGCCATAACATGTAATAAAAAAATAAATAAAAAAAACTTTAAAAAAAAGAAAAAATCTTTTGTGGACCCTTTAGACAGAACTGGAAATCAGAAGGGAAGTCAATGAGTATGTATAGTAAGTTAATTTCAAGGACTCTTTGGTCAAAAATATGTTCAGTAGGTCAAATATGGACTACTGTCTGTCTGATTTAACATCACAAGGAAACTTTGAGAATATATAGCTGAAAACCATTTGTGGACCAGTTGGCAAGAAACATGTTAAGTAGGTCAAATATGGTCTTCTGAATGGCTTGATGTAACGTAAGAAGGAGTCAGTGAGTATTTATAGTAACTTAAAATTCAGGACTCTTCGGCCAGAAAGATTTTCAATAGGTTATAATGGAATACGGTCTGGCTGATTTAACATAAGAAGGAGTCTATGAGAATATATAGTTGAACATTTTTTGAGGAAATTTTGGTTAGAAATATGTTCAGTAGGTTCAATATGAACTTCTGTATAGCCATAACATGTAATAAAAAATAAATTAAAGAAACTTTAAAGAAAAAAAAAAAAAAAAAACCTTTTGTGGACCCTTTAGACAGAACTGGAAATCAGAAGGGAAGTCAATGAGTATGTATGTATAGTACTTTAATACTGAACATGGTCAAAAATATGTTCAGTAGGTCAAATATGGACTACTGTCTGTCTGATTTAACATCACAAGGAAACTTTGAGAATATATAGCTGAAAACCATTTGTGGACCAGTTGGCAAGAAACATGTTACGTAGGTTAAATATGGTCTTCTGAATGGCTTGATGTAACGTAAGAGGAGTCAATAAGTACGTATAGTAACTTAGTATTTGAGGACTCTTCAGCCAGAAATTTGTTCAGTTGGTCAAATATGGACTACTGTCTGTATGATTTAACATTATAAGGAGTCTATGAGAATATATAGTTGAAAATTTTTTGTTGACCTCTTGGTCAGAAATATGTTCAGAAGGTCAAATATGGACATCTGTATAGACATAACACTTACAAAACAAAAAAAAAAAAACTTTTGTGGACCCTTTAGACAGAACTGGAAATCAGAAGGGAAGTCAATGAGTATGTATAGTAAGTTAATTTCAAGGACTCTTTGGTCAAAAATATGTTCAGTAGGTCAAATATGGACTACTGTCTGTCTGATTTAACATCACAAGGAAATTTTGAGAATATATAGCTGAAAACCATTTGTGGACCAGTTGGCAAGAAACATGTTAAGTAGGTCAAATATGGTCTTCTGAATGGCTTGATGTAACGTAAGAAGGAGTCAGTGAGTATTTATAGTAACTTAAAATTCAGGACTCTTCGGCCAGAAAGATTTTCAATAGGTTATAATGGAATACGGTCTGGCTGATTTAACATAAGAAGGAGTCTATGAGAATATATAGTTGAACGTTTTTTGAGGAAATCTTGGTTAGAAATATGTTCAGTAGGTTCAATATGAACTTCTGTATAGCCATAACATGTAATAAAAAATAAATTAAAAAAACTTAAAAAAAAAAAAAAAAAAACTTTTGTGGACCCTTTAGATAGAACAATGAGTCAATGAGTATGTATAGTACGTTAATACTGAACATGGTCAAAAATATGTTCAGTAGGTCAAATATGGACTACTGTCTGTCTGATTTAACATCAAAAGGAAACTTTGAGAATATATAGCTAAAAAACATTTGTGGACCAGTTGGCAAGAAACATGTTAAGTGGGTTAAATATGGTCGTCTGAATGGCTTGATGTAACGTAAGGAGGAGTCAATAAGTATGTATAGTAACAATATTTGAGGACCCTTCAGCCAGTAATTTGTTCAGTTGGTCAAATATGGATTACAGTCTGGCTGATTTAACATTAGAAGGAGTCTATGAGAATATATAGTTGAAAATTTTTTGTGGACCTCTTGGTCAGAAATATGTTCAGAAGGTCAAATATGGACTTCTGTATAGACATAACACTTACAACAAAAAAAAAAAAACCTTTTGTGGACCCTTTAGACAGAAATGGGAATCAGAAGGGAATTCAATGAGTATGTATAGTACGTTAATTTCAAGCACTCTTTGATCAAAAATATGTTCAGTAGGTCAAATATGGACTACTGTCTGTCTGATTTAACATCACAAGGAAACTTTGAGAATATATAGCTGAAAACCATTTGTGGACCAGTTGGCAAGAAACATGTTACGTAGGTTAAATATGGTCTTCTGAATGGCTTGATGTAACGTAAGAGGAGTCAATAAGTATGTATAGTAACTTAGTATTTGAGGACTCTTCAGCCAGAAATTTGTTCAGTTGGTCAAATATGGACTACTGTCTGTATGATTTAACATTATAAGGAGTCTATGAGAATATATAGTCGAAAATTTTTTGTTGACCTCTTGGTCAGAAATATGTTCAGAAGGTCAAATATGGACATCTGTATAGACATAACACTTACAAAAAAAAAAAAAAAAAACTTTTGTGGACCCTTTAGACAGAACAGGAAATCAGAAGGGAAGTCAATGAGTATGTATAGTACGTTAATTTCAAGGACTCTTTGGTCAAAAATATGTTCAGTAGGTCAAATATGGACTACTGTCTGGCTGATTTAACATCAGAAGGAATCTTTGAGAACAAATACTTGAAAACCGATTGTGGACCCTTTGGCCAGAAATATGTTCAGTATGTCAAATATGGTCTTCTGAATGGCTTAAATATAACGTAAGAAGGAGTCAGTGAGTATTAATAGTAACTTAAATTTCAGGACTCTTCTGCCAGAAATATGTTCAATAGGTTATAATGGAATACGGTCTGGCTGATTTAACATTAGAAGGGGTCTATGAGAATATATAGTAAAAACGTTTTGAGGACTCCGGCCAGAAATATGTTCAGTAGGTCATAATATACTACTTCTGGCTGATTTAACATAAGAAGGAGTCCATGAGAATATATAGTTGAACATTTTTTGTGGACCTCTTGGTTAGAAATATGTTCAGTAGGTCCAATATGAACTTCTGTATAGCCATAACATGTAATAAAAAAATAAATAAAAAAAACTTTAAAAAAAAGAAAAAATCTTTTGTGGACCCTTTAGACAGAACTGGAAATCAGAAGGGAAGTCAATGAGTATGTATAGTAAGTTAATTTCAAGGACTCTTTGGTCAAAAATATGTTCAGTAGGTCAAATATGGACTACTGTCTGTCTGATTTAACATCACAAGGAAATTTTGAGAATATATAGCTGAAAACCATTTGTGGACCAGTTGGCAAGAAACATGTTAAGTAGGTCAAATATGGTCTTCTGAATGGCTTGATGTAACGTAAGAAGGAGTCAGTGAGTATTTATAGTAACTTAAAATTCAGGACTCTTCGGCCAGAAAGATTTTCAATAGGTTATAATGGAATACGGTCTGGCTGATTTAACATAAGAAGGAGTCTATGAGAATATATAGTTGAACGTTTTTTGAGGAAATCTTGGTTAGAAATATGTTCAGTAGGTTCAATATGAACTTCTGTATAGCCATAACATGTAATAAAAAATAAATTAAAAAAACTTAAAAAAAAAAAAAAAAAACTTTTGTGGACCCTTTAGATAGAACAATGAGTCAATGAGTATGTATAGTACGTTAATACTGAACATGGTCAAAAATATGTTCAGTAGGTCAAATATGGACTACTGTCTGTCTGATTTAACATCAAAAGGAAACTTTGAGAATATATAGCTAAAAAACATTTGTGGACCAGTTGGCAAGAAACATGTTAAGTGGGTTAAATATGGTCGTCTGAATGGCTTGATGTAACGTAAGGAGGAGTCAATAAGTATGTATAGTAACAATATTTGAGGACTCTTCAGCCAGTAATTTGTTCAGTTGGTCAAATATGGATTACAGTCTGGCTGATTTAACATTAGAAGGAGTCTATGAGAATATATAGTTGAAAATTTTTTGTGGACCTCTTGGTCAGAAATATGTTCAGAAGGTCAAATATGGACTTCTGTATAGACATAACACTTACAACAAAAAAAAAAAAACCTTTTGTGGACCCTTTAGACAGAAATGGGAATCAGAAGGGAATTCAATGAGTATGTATAGTACGTTAATTTCAAGCACTCTTTGATCAAAAATATGTTCAGTAGGTCAAATATGGACTACTGTCTGTCTGATTTAACATCACAAGGAAACTTTGAGAATATATAGCTGAAAACCATTTGTGGACCAGTTGGCAAGAAACATGTTACGTAGGTTAAATATGGTCTTCTGAATGGCTTGATGTAACGTAAGAGGAGTCAATAAGTATGTATAGTAACTTAGTATTTGAGGACTCTTCAGCCAGAAATTTGTTCAGTTGGTCAAATATGGACTACTGTCTGTATGATTTAACATTATAAGGAGTCTATGAGAATATATAGTCGAAAATTTTTTGTTGACCTCTTGGTCAGAAATATGTTCAGAAGGTCAAATATGGACATCTGTATAGACATAACACTTACAAAAAAAAAAAAAAAAAACTTTTGTGGACCCTTTAGACAGAACGGGAAATCAGAAGGGAAGTCAATGAGTATGTATAGTACGTTAATTTCAAGGACTCTTTGGTCAAAAATATGTTCAGTAGGTCAAATATGGACTACTGTCTGGCTGATTTAACATCAGAAGGAATCTTTGAGAACAAATACTTGAAAACCGATTGTGGACCCTTTGGCCAGAAATATGTTCAGTATGTCAAATATGGTCTTCTGAATGGCTTAAATATAACGTAAGAAGGAGTCAGTGAGTATTAATAGTAACTTAAATTTCAGGACTCTTCTGCCAGAAATATGTTCAATAGGTTATAATGGAATACGGTCTGGCTGATTTAACATTAGAAGGGGTCTATGAGAATATATAGTAAAAACGTTTTGAGGACTCCGGCCAGAAATATGTTCAGTAGGTCATAATATACTACTTCTGGCTGATTTAACATAAGAAGGAGTCCATGAGAATATATAGTTGAACATTTTTTGTGGACCTCTTGGTTAGAAATATGTTCAGTAGGTCCAATATGAACTTCTGTATAGCCATAACATGTAATAAAAAAATAAATAAAAAAAACTTTAAAAAAAGAAAAAATCTTTTGTGGACCCTTTAGACAGAACTGGAAATCAGAAGGGAAGTCAATGAGTATGTATAGTAAGTTAATTTCAAGGACTCTTTGGTCAAAAATATGTTCAGTAGGTCAAATATGGACTACTGTCTGTCTGATTTAACATCACAAGGAAATTTTGAGAATATATAGCTGAAAACCATTTGTGGACCAGTTGGCAAGAAACATGTTAAGTAGGTCAAATATGGTCTTCTGAATGGCTTGATGTAACGTAAGAAGGAGTCAGTGAGTATTTATAGTAACTTAAAATTCAGGACTCTTCGGCCAGAAAGATTTTCAATAGGTTATAATGGAATACGGTCTGGCTGATTTAACATAAGAAGGAGTCTATGAGAATATATAGTTGAACGTTTTTTGAGGAAATCTTGGTTAGAAATATGTTCAGTAGGTTCAATATGAACTTCTGTATAGCCATAACATGTAATAAAAAATAAATTAAAAAAACTTAAAAAAAAAAAAAAAAAAACTTTTGTGGACCCTTTAGATAGAACAATGAGTCAATGAGTATGTATAGTACGTTAATACTGAACATGGTCAAAAATATGTTCAGTAGGTCAAATATGGACTACTGTCTGTCTGATTTAACATCAAAAGGAAACTTTGAGAATATATAGCTAAAAAACATTTGTGGACCAGTTGGCAAGAAACATGTTAAGTGGGTTAAATATGGTCGTCTGAATGGCTTGATGTAACGTAAGGAGGAGTCAATAAGTATGTATAGTAACTTAATATTTGAGGACTCTTCAGCCAGTAATTTGTTCAGTTGGTCAAATATGGATTACAGTCTGGCTGATTTAACATTAGAAGGAGTCTATGAGAATATATAGTTGAAAATTTTTTGTGGACCTCTTGGTCAGAAATATGTTCAGAAGGTCAAATATGGACTTCTGTATAGACATAACACTTACAACAAAAAAAAAAAAACCTTTTGTGGACCCTTTAGACAGAAATGGGAATCAGAAGGGAATTCAATGAGTATGTATAGTACGTTAATTTCAAGGACTCTTTGGTCAAAAATATGTTCAGTAGGTCAAATATGGACTACTGTCTGTCTGATTTAACATCACAAGGAAACTTTGAGAATATATAGCTGAAAACCATTTGTGGACCAGTTGGCAAGAAACATGTTAAGTAGGTTAAATATGGTCTTCTGAATGGCTTGATGTAAGGAGGAGTCAATAAGTATGTATAGTAACTTAGTATTTGAGGACTCTTCAGCCAGAAATTTGTTCAGTTGGTCAAATATGGACTACTGTCTGTATGATTTAACATTACAAGGAAACTTTGAGAATATATAGTTGAAAACCATTTATGGACCAGTTGGTAAGAAACATGTTAAGTAGGTCAAATATGGTCTTCTGAATGGCTTGATGTAACGTAAGGAGTCAGTGAGTATTTATAGTAACTTAAATTTCAGGACTCTTCAGCCAGAAATATGTTCAATAGGTTATAATGGAATACGGTCTGGCTGATTTAACATTAGAAGGGGTCTATGAGAATATATAGTACAAACGTTTTGAGGACTCCGGCCAGAAATATGTTCAGTAGGTCATAATATACTACTTCTGGCTGATTTAACATAAGAAGGAGTCCATGAGAATATATAGTTGAACATTTTTTGTGGACCTCTTGGCTAGAAATATGTTCAGTAGGTCCAATATGAACTTCTGTATAGCCATAACATGTAATAAAAAATAAATAAAAAAAACTTAAAAAAAAATCTTTTGTGGACCCTTTAGACAGAACTGGAAATCAGAAGGGAAGTCAATGAGTATGTATAGTAAGTTAATTTCAAGGACTCTTTGGTCAAAAATATGTTCAGTAGGTCAAATATGGACTACTGTCTGTCTGATTTAACATCACAAGGAAACTTTGAGAATATATAGCTGAAAACCATTTGTGGACCAGTTGGCAAGAAACATGTTAAGTAGGTCAAATATGGTCTTCTGAATGGCTTGATGTAACGTAAGAAGGAGTCAGTGAGTATTTATAGTAACTTAAAATTCAGGACTCTTCGGCCAGAAAGATTTTCAATAGGTTATAATGGAATACGGTCTGGCTGATTTAACATAAGAAGGAGTCTATGAGAATATATAGTTGAAAATTTTTTGAGGAAATCTTGGTTAGAAATATGTTCAGTAGGTTCAATATGAACTTCTGTATAGCCATAACATGTAATAAAAAATAAATTAAAAAAACTTAAAAAAAAAAAAAAAAAAAACTTTTGTGGACCCTTTAGATAGAACAATGAGTCAATGAGTATGTATAGTACGTTAATACTGAACATGGTCAAAAATATGTTCAGTAGGTCAAATATGGACTACTGTCTGTCTGATTTAACATCAAAAGGAAACTTTGAGAATATATAGCTAAAAAACATTTGTTGAGCAGTTGCAAGAAACATAAGTAGGTTAAATATGGTCGTCTGAATGGCTTGATGTAACGTAAGGAGGAGTCAATAAGTATGTATAGGAACTTAATATTAGAGGACTCTTCAGCCAGTAATTTGCTCAGTTTGTCAAATATGGATTACAGTCTGGCTGATTTAACATTAGTCCATGAGAATATATAGTTGAACAATTTTTGTGTACCTCTTGGTCAGAAATATGTTCAGAAGGTCAAATATGGACTTCTGTATAGACATAAACACTTAAAAAAAAAAAAAAAAATTTTTGTTCTTTTGTGGACCCTTTAGACAGAAATGGGAATCAGAAGGGAAGTCAATGAGTATGTATAGTTAATTTTTAAGGACTCGTTGGTCAATAATATGTTCAGTAGGTCAAATATGGACTACTGTCTGTCTGATTTAACATGACAAGGAAACTTTGAGAATATATAGTTGAAAACTGTTTGTGGACCAGTTGGCAAGAAACATGGTCTTCTGAATGGCTTGATGTAAAGTAAAAAGGAGTCAGTGAGTATTTATAGTAACTTAAATTTTAGGACTCTTCGGCCAGAAAGATGTTCAATATGTTATAATGGAATAAGGTTTAACATTAGCTGATTTGACATTAGAAGGGGTCTATGAGAATATATAGTTGAAAACCGTTTGTGGACCAGTTGGCAAGAAACATGTTAAGTAGGTCAAACATGGTCTTCTGAATGGCTTGATGTAACGTAAGAAGGAGTCAGTGAGTATTTGTAGTAACTTAAATTTCAGGACTCTTCGGCTAGAAAGATTTTCAATAGCTTATAATGGAATACGGTCTGGCTGATTTAACATTAGAAGGGGTCTATGAGAATATATAGTTGAAAACCGTTTGTGGACCAGTTGGCAAGAAACATAAGTAGGTCAAACATGGTCTTCTGAATGGCTTGATGTAACGTAAGAAGGAGTCAGTGAGTATTTGTAGTAACTTAAATTTCAGGACTCTTCGCCGAGAAAGATTTTCAATAGGTTAACATTAGAAGGGGTCTATGAGAATATATAGAAAAAAAGTTTTGAGGACTCTTCGACCAGAAAGATATTCAGTAGGTCATAATAGACTACGTCTGCCTGATTGAACATAAGGAGTCTATGAGAATATATAGTTGAATATTTTTTGAGGAAATCTTGGTTAGAAACATGTTCAGTAGGTCCAACATGAACTTCTGTATAGCCATAACATGTAATAAAAAATAAATAACAAAAAAAAAACAAAAAAAAAAAAATTTTGTTGACCCTTTAGACAGAACTGGAAATCAGAAGTCAATATGTATAGTACGTTAATACTGAACATGGTCAAAAATATGTTCAGTAGGTCAAATATGGACTACTGTCTGTCTGATTTAACATCAAAAGGAAACTTTGAGAATATATAGCTAAAAAACATTTGTGGACCAGTTGGCAAGAAACATGTTAAGTAGGTTAAATATGGTCGTCTGAATGGCTTGGTGTAAAGTAAGTAGGAGTCAATAAGTATGTATAGTAACTTAATATTTGAGGACTCTTCAGCCAGTAATTTGCTCAGTTTGTCAAATATGGATTACAGTCTGGCTGATTTAACCTTAGAAGGAGTCTATGAGAATATATAGTTGAACATTTTTTGTGGACCTCTTGGTCAAAAATATGTTCAGAAGGTCAAATATGGACTTCTGTATAGACATAACATTTACAAAAAAAAAAAAAAAAACCTTTTGTGGACCCTTTAGACAGAAATGGGAATCAGAAGGGAAGTCAATGAGTATGTATAGTACGTTAATTTTCAAGGACTCTTTGGTCAAAAATATGTTCAGTAGGTCAAACATGGACTACTGTCTGGCTGATTTAACATCAGAAGGAATCTTTGAGAATAAATACTTGAAAATGTTTTGTGAACCCCTTGGGCAGAAATATGTTCAGTAGGTCAAATAGGGTCTTCTGAATGGCTTAATGTAAAACCTTTTTTGGACCCCTTTGCCAGAAATGGGAATCAGAAGGAAGTCAATATGTATAGTAAGTTAATTTTCAAGGACTCTTTGCTCAAAAATATGTTCAATAGGTCAAATAAAGACTATTGTCTGGCTGATTTAACATCAGAATTAATCTTTGAGAATAAATAGTTGAAAATCCTTTGTGGTCCACTTGGCAAGAAACATGTTCAGTAGCTCAAATATAGTCTTCTGAATGGCTTGATTTAACATAAGAAGTAGTCTATTAGTATGTATAGTAACTTAATATTTGAGGACTCAATAGGTCACTGGGTCATAATGGAATACGTTCTGGCTTTTTGGCAAGAAATATGTTAAGTAGGTCAGATATAGACTACTGGCTGATGTAACATAAGGAGTAATGAGTATGTATAGTAAATCAATGTTCAAGTACTTATATCTTCAATGGACAAAGAGTTCTTGTATGCAATGCAAATGTACTTATGTCTTCAATGCACAACGAGTTCATGTATGCAATGCAAAAGCAATTATCTCTTCAGTGCACAGCGAGTTCTGGTATGCATTGCAATGCAAAAGCAATTATCTCTTCAGTGCACAGCGAGTTCTGGTATGCATTGCAATGCAAAAGCACTTTTCTCCTCAATGCACAATGAGATCTTTTATGCAATGAAAAAACAATTATCTCTTTAATGCACAAAATATTCTTGTATGCAATACAAAAGCAATTATATTTTCAATGCAAAACAAATTCTTGTATACAATGCAAAAGCACTTTTCTCTTCAAAGCACAATGAGTTATTGTATGCAGTGCTTATGCACTCGTCTCTCAATACACAACGCGTTCTTGTATACATTGAAATGCAAACGCACTTATCTTTTCAAATGCACGTGTTCTTACATGCAATGCAAACGCACTTTTCTCTTCAATGCACAATGAGATCTTGTATACAATGCAAACGCACAACTTTTCAAATGCACGTGTACTTGTATGCAACGCAAATGCACGTATCACTTCAATGCAAAACAAATTCTTGTACGCAATGCAAAAGCACTTAACTCGTCATTGCACAACGAACTCTTGTATGCAATGCAAAAGCACTTATGTCTCAATGCACAACGAGATCGTGTGTGCAATGCAGAAGCACTTATCTTTTCCAAATGCACGTGTTTTTGTATGCAATGCACAATCACGTTTCTCTCCAATGCCCAATGAGATCTTGTATGCAATGCAAAATCACTTATCTCTTCAGTGCACAGCGATTTGTTGTATGCATTGCAATGCAAAATCACTTTTCTCTCCAATGCACAACGAGATCTTGTATGCAATGCAATGCAAGAGTACTTATCTCTCCAATGCACAACGAGTTCATGTATGCAATGCAAAAGCAATTATCTCTTCAATGCACAAAGTGTTTTTGTATGCAATGCAAAAGCAATTTATCTCTTCAGTGCACAGCGTGTTCTGGTATGCATTGCAATGCTAAATCACTTATCTCTTCAATCCACAACGAGATCTTGTATGCAAATGCAAAAATACTTATCTCTTCAATGCACGATGAGATCTTGTATGCAATGCAGAAGCACTCATCTCTTCAGTGCACAAAGAGTTTTTGTATGCAATGCAAAAGCAATTATCTCTTCAGTGCACAACAAGTTCTCGTATGTAATGCAAAATCACTTATCTCTTCAGTGCACAGCGAGTTTTTGTATGCATTGCAATGCAAAAGCACTGTTCTCTTCAATGCACGAGTTCTTGTAAGCAATGCAAAAGCACTTATCTCTTCAATGCACAACGACATCTTGTATGCAATGCAAACGCACTTATCTTTTGCAATAAACATGTTAATGTATGCAATACAAAAGCACTTTTCTCTTCAATGCACAATGACTTCTTGTATGCAATGTGTGTTCTTGCATGCAATGTAAAAGCAATTATCAATAATAAACAACGGGATCTTTTTTGCAATCAAGTGCAAATGCACTTATCACTTCAATACATAACGAGCTCTTGTATGCAATGCAAAAGCACTTATCTCGTCAATGCACAACATGTTTTATGCATTGCAATGCATTGATCGTGTATGCAATGCAAATACCCTTATCTTTTCCAGTGCTACATGTTATTGTATGCAATGCAAAAATAATTTTCTCTTCAATACGTAACGAGTTCTTGTATGCAATGCAAAAGCACTCATCTCTTCAGTGCACAACGAGTTTTTGTATGCAACGCAAAAGCACTTATCTTTTCAAATGCACGTGTTCTTGCATGCAATGCAAAAGCACTTATATCTTCAGTGCAAAATGAGATCCTGTATGCAATGCAAAAATAGTTATCTCTTCAATGCACAACGAGATCTTGTATGCAGTGCTAATGCGCTTATCTCTCAATGCACAACGAGTTCATGTATGCAATGCAAAAGCAATTATCTCTTCAATGCACAATAAATTCTTGTATTTAATGCAAAAGCAATTATTTCTTCAGTACACAACGTTCTTGTATGCAATACGAAAGCAATTATCTCATTAATGCAAAACAAATTCTTGTATGCAATGCAAATGCACTTATCACTTCAATGCAAAACAAATTCTTGTATGCAATGCAAAAGCACTTAACTCGTCATTGCATAACGAATTCTTGTATGCAATGCAAACGCACTTATCTTTCCAAATGCACGTTTTCTTGTATGCAATGCAAAATAACTTTTCTCTCCAATGCATAATGAGATCTTGCATGCATTGCAGAAATACTTATCTCTTCAGTGCACAAGGAGATCTTGTATGCAATGTAAAAGCACTCATTTCTTCAGTGCACAGCGAGTTCTTGTATGCATTGCAATGCAAAAGCACTTTTCTCTTCAATGCACAACGATTTATTGTCTGCAGTGCTAATGTACTTATCTCTCAATGCACAAAGCGTTCTTGTATGCATTACAATGCAAAAGCAATTATCTCTTCAATGCACAATAGGTTCTTGTATGCAATGCAAAAGCAATTATTTCTTCATGCAAAACAAATTCTTGTATGCAATGCAAAAGCACTTTTCTCTTCAATGCACAATGAGATCTTGTGTGCAATGCAAAATCACTTATCTCTTCAGTGCACAATGAGCTCTCGTAAGCAATGCAAAGCACTCATCTTTTCAGTGCACAGTGAGTTCTTGTATGCAATGCAAAATCACTTATCCTTCAGTGCACAGCGAATGCTTGTATGCAATGCAAAATCATTTTTCTCTTCAATGCACAAGGAGATCTTGTTTGCAATGCAAAATCACTTATCTCTTCAGTGCACAGCGATTTCTTGTATGCATTGCAATGCAAAATCACTTTTCTCTCCAATGCACAACGAAATCTTGTATGCAATGCAATGCAAGAGTACTTATCTCTCCAATGCACAACGAGTTCATGTATGCAATGCAATGCAAGAGTACTCATGTATGCAATAAAAAAGCACTTATCTCTTCAAAGCACAATGAGATATTGTATGCAATGCAAAATCACTTATCTTTTCAATGCACAGCGAGCTATTGTATGCATTACAATGGAATAGCACTTTTCTATTCAATGCACAATGAGATCTTGTATGCAATGCAAAATCACTTATCTCTTCAATGCATAACGTGTTCATGTACACAATGCAATGCAAAAATACTTATCTCTTCAAAGCAAAACAAATTCTTGTATGCAATGCAAAATCACTTATCTCTTCAATGAACAACATGTTCTTGTATGCAATGCAAAAATACTTATCTCGTAATGCACAGAGATCTTGTATGCATTGCAATGCAAAAGCACTTTTCTCTTCAATGCACAGAGATCTTGAATGCAATGCAATGCAAAATCACTTATCTCTTCAATGCATAACGAGTTCTTGTATGCAATGCAAAAGCACTTAGCTCGTCAATGCATAACGAATTCCTGTAAGCAATGCAAAAGAAATTATCTCCAATAAACAACGGGATCTCTTTTGTAATTCAATGAAAATGCACTTATCACTTCAATACATAACGAGCTCTTGTATGCAATGCAAAAGCACTTATCTCTTGAGGGCACAGCGAGTTCTTGTATGCATTGCAATGCAAAATCACATTTCTCTCCAATGCACAACGAGATCTTGTATGCAATGCAATGCAAATTCTCTTATCTCTTCAATACGTAACGAGCTCTTGTATGCAATGCAAAAACAATTATCTCTTCAATGCACAACATGTTCTTGTATGCAATACAAAAGCACTTATCGCTCAATGTAAAATGAGTTCTTGTATGCATTGCAATGTAAAATCACTTTTCTCTCCAATGCACTATGAGATCTTGTATGCAATGCAAAAATACTTATCTCTTCAATGCAAAACAAATTCTTGTATGAAATGTAATACAAGATTATTGCAAACTGACTTATCTCTTCAATGCACAACGTGTTCTTGCATGCAATGCAAAAGCACTTATCTCTTCAATCCACAACGAGATCTTGCATGCAATTGCAAAAATTCTTATCTCTTCAATGCACAATGAGATCTTGTATGCAATGCAAAAGCACTCATCTCTTCAGTGCACAAAGAGTTTTTATATGCAACGCAAAAGAGATCAAAGCATAATGATTTATTTTATGCAGTGCTAATGCACTTATCTCTCAACGCACAATGACATCTTGTATGCAGTGCTATGCAAATGCACTTATTTCTTCAATACATGGAGTTCTCTTATGCAATGCAAAAGCACTCATCTCTTCAGTGCATAACGAGTTCTTGTATGCAATGCAAAAATAATTATCTCTTCAATGCACAACGAGATCTTGTATGCAATGCAAAAGCAATTATCTCTTCAATGCACGACAATTTCTTGAATGCAATGCAAAATCACTTTTCTCTCCAATGCACAATGAGATCTTGTTATGCAATGCAAAAATACTTATCTCTTTAATGCACAACGAGATCTTGTATGCAGTGCTAATGCACTTATGTCATCAGTGCACGAGTTCTTGTATGCAATGCAAAAGCACTTATCTCTCAATGCACAACGATCGTGTGTGCAATGCAAAAGTACTTATCTTTTCCAATGCACGTGTTCAATGCAATGCAAAAGCACTTATCGCTCAATGCACAGAGAACTTGTATGCATTGCAATGCAAAAGCACTTTTCTCTTCAATGCACAGAGATCTTGTATGCAATGCAATGCTAAAGCACTTTTCTCTTCAATGCACAGAGATCTTGTATGCAATGCAATGCTAAAGCACTTTTCTCTTCAATGCACAATGAGATCTTTTATGCAATGCAAAATCACTTGTTTCTTCAGTGCAGAGCGAGTTCTTGTATGCATTGCAATGCAAATGCACTTATCTCTTCAACGCACGAGATCTTGCATGCAATGCAAAAATACTTATCTCTTCAATGCACAATAAGTTCTTTTATGCAGTGCAAAAGCAATTATCTCTTCAATGCAAAACAAATTCTTGTATGCAATGAAATGCACTTATCTTTTCAATATACAAGGAGTTCTTGTATGCAATGGAAAATCACTTATCTCTTCAATGCAGAATGTTTTTTTTAATGCATTGCAGTGCAAAATCACATCTCTCAATGTACAACGAGATCTTGTATGCAATGCAAACCCACATATCTTTTCAAAATGCATGTGTTCTTGTATGCAATGCAAAAGCATATGGTATTCTGTTTGGCTTAATTTAAAATGAGTCAATAAGTATGATAGTAAACCTAATATTTGTGGACTTTTCGTCTAGAAAGATGTTCAATAGGTCATAATGGGAATATGGATTTAACATGAGAAGTCAATGGGAATGTATAGAACGTTCATGATCGAGGACTCTTTGGTCAAAAATATGTTGAGAAGGTCAAATATGGACTTCTGTATAGACATTACATGAAAAAAAACCACCTTCAAAAAAAAGCTTTTGTGGAACATTTGGCCAGAAATAGGAATCAGAAGGAGTCAATGAGAACTTTTTGGCCAGAAAAATATTCAGTAGGTCATAATGGACTACGGTTTGGATAATTTAACCTGAGAGGAGTCAATGGGAATGTATAGAAAGATCTTGATTGAGGGCTCTTTATCTAGAAATTTGTTTAGCAGGTCAAAAAAAGACTAGTGTATGGATCACGTAAGATGAGTCAATTAAAAAAAAACCTTTAAAAAACCTTTTGTGGACCCTTTGGCCAGAAATGGGAATCAGATGGGGTCATCAATGAGTTTGTATAGTATAAGTGCATCATCAATGAACGGTCTGGCTGATTTAACCTGAGAGGAGTCAATGGGAATGTATAGAAAGATCATGATCACTCTTGGGTCAGAAATTTGTTCAGTAGGTTAAATATGGTCTTCTGAATGGCTTGAAGTAAAACCTTTTTTGGAACCCTTGGCCAGAAATGGGAATCAGAAGGGAAGTCAATGAGTATGTATAGTACATTAATTTCAAGGACTCTTCGGCCAGAAAGATGTTCAATAGGTTATAATGGAATACGGTCTGTCTGATTTAACATTAGAAGGGGTCTATGAGAATATATAGTAAAAGTGTTTTGAGGACTCTTTGGCCAGAAAGATGTTCAGTAGGTCATAATAGACTACGTCTGGTTGATTTAACATAAGAAGGAGTCTATGAGAATATATAGTTGAACATTTTTTTTGGACCTCTTGGTTAGAAATATGTTCAGTAGGTCCAATATGAACTTCTGTATAGCCATAACATGTAATAAAAAATAAATTAAAAAAACTTAAAAAAAAAAAAAAAAAAAAAAATTTGTGGACCCTTTAGACAGAAATGAGAATCAGAAGGGAAGTCAATGAGTATATATAGTACGTTAATTTCAAGGACTCTTCGGCCAGAAAGATGTTCAATAGGTTATAACGTAATACGGTCTGGCTGATTTAATATTAGAAGGAGTCTATGAGAATATATAGTTGAACATGTTTTGTGGACCTCTTGGTCAGAAATATGTTCAGTTGGTCAAATATGGACTACTGTCTGGCTGATTTAACATCAGAAGGAATCTTTGAGAATATATAGTTGAAAACCCTTTGTGGACCAGATGGCAAGAAACATGTTCAGTAGTTAAAATATGGTCTTCTGAATGGCTTGATGTAAAAGCTTTCTTTGGACCCCTTGGCCAGAAATGGGAATCAGAAGGGAAGTCAATGAGTATGTATAGTGTTAATTTTCAAGGACTCTTTGGTCAAAAATATGTTCAGTAGGTCAAATATTGACTGCTGTCTGTCTGATTTAACTTCACAAGGAAACTTTGAGAATATATAGTTGAAAACCGTTTGTGGACCAGTTGGCAGGAAACATGTTAAGTAGATTAAATATGGTCTTCTGAATAGCTTGATGTAACGTGAGGAGTCAATAAGTATGTATAGTAACTTAACATCTGAGGACTCTTCAGCCAGAAATTTGTTCAGTTGGTGTAATATGGATTACTGTCTGGCTGATTTAACATTATAAGGAGTCTATGAGAATATATAGTTGAAAATGTTTTGTGGACCTCTTGGTCAGAAATATGTTCAGAAGGTCAAATATGGACTTCTGTATAGACATAACACTTACAAAAAAAAAAAAAACCTTTTGTGGAACCTTTAGACAGAAATGGGAATCAGAAGGGAATTCAGTGAGTATGTATAGTACGTTAATTTTCAAGGACTCTTTGGTCAAAAATATGTTCAGTAGGTCAAATATGGACTACTGTCTGGCTGATTTAACATCAGAAGGAATCTTTGAGAATAAATACTTGAAAATGTTTTGTGGACCTTTTGGCAAGAAATATGTTCAGTAGGTCAAATATGGTCTTCTGAATGGCTTGACGTAAAACCTTTTTTGGACCTCTTGGCCAGAAATGGGAATCAGAAGGGAAGTCAATGAGTATGCATAGTTAATTTTCAAGGACTCGTTGGTCAAAAATATGTTCAGTAGGTCAAATATGGACTACTGTCTGTCTGATTTAACATCACAAGGATACTTTGAGAATATATAGTTGAAAACTGTTTGTGGACCAGTTGGCAAGAAACATGGTCTTCTGAATGGCTTGATGCAACGTAAGAAGGAGTCAGTGAGTATTTATAGTAACTTAAATTTCAGGACTCTTCGGCCAGAAATATTTTCAATAGGTTATAATGGAATACGGTCTGGCTGATTTAACATTAGAAGGGGTCTATGAGAATATATAGTAAAAACGTTTTGAGGACTCTTCGGCAAGAAAGATGTTCAGTAGGTCATAATAGACTACGTCTGGCTGAATTAACATAAGGAGTCCATGAGAATATATAGTTGAACATTTTTTGTGGACCTTTTGGTTAGAAATATGTTCAGTATGAACTTCTGTATAGCCATAACATGTAATAAAAAATAAATTAAAAAAACTTAAAAAACAAACAAAAAAAAACTTTTGTGGACCCTTTAGACAGAACTGGAAATCAGAAGGGAAGTCAATGAGTATGTATAGTACGTTAATTTTTAAGGACTCTTTGTTCAAATATATGTTCAGTAGGTGAAATATGGACTACTGTCTGTCTGATTTAACATCACAAGGAAACTTTGAGAATATATAGTTGAAAACTGTTTGTGGATCAGTTGGCAAGAAACATGGTAAGTAGGTTAAATATGGTCTTCTGAATGGCTTGATGTAATGTAAGGAGTCAGTGAGTATTTATAGTAACTTAAATTTCAGGACTCTTTGGCCAGAAATATGTTCAATAGGTCATAATAGACTACGTCTGGCTGATTTAACATTAGAAGGGGTCTATGAGAATATATAGTAAAAACGTTTTGAGGACTCTTCAGCCAGAAAGATGTTCAGTAGGTCATAATAGACTACGTCTGGCTGATTGAACATAAGAAGAAGTCCATGAGAAAATATAGTTGAATATTTTTTGTTGATCTCTTGGTTAAAAAAAATGTTCAGTAGGTCCAATATGAACTTCTGTATAGCCATAACATGCAATAAAAAATAAATTAAAAAAATTAAAAAAAAAAAAAACTTTTGTGGACCCTTTAGACAGAACTGGAAATCAGAAGGGAAGTCAATGAGTATGTATAGTACGTTAATTTCAAGGACTCTTTGGTCAAAAATATGTTCAGTAGGTCAAATATGGACTACTGTCTTTCTGATTTAACATCACATGGAAAATTTGAGAATATATAGCTGAAACCCATTTGTGGAGCAGTTGGCAAGAAACATGTTAAGTAGGTTAAATATGGTCTTCTGAATGGCTTGATGTAACGTAAGGAGGAGTCAATAAGTATGTTTAGTAACTTAATATTTGAGGACTCTTCAGCCAGAAATTTGTTCAGTTGGTCAAATATGGATTACTGTCTGGCTGATTTAACATTATAAGGAGTCTTTGAGAATATATAGTTGAAAAATTTTTGTGGACCTCTTGTTCAGAAATATTTTCAGAAGGTAAAATATGGACTTCTGTATAGACGTACAAAAAAAAAAAAAAAAAAAACTTTTGTGGACCCTTTAGACAGAAATGGGAATCAGAATGGAAGCCAATGAGTATGTATAGTACATTAATTTTCAAGGACTCTTTGGTCAAAAATATGTTCAGTAGGTCAAATATGGATTACAGTCTGGCTGATTTAACATCAGAAGGAATCTTTGATAATAAATACTTGAAAACCTTTTGTGGACCCCTTGGCCAGAAATATGTTCAGTAGGTCAAATATGGATTACTGTCTGGCTGATTTAACATCAGAAGGAGTCTTTGAGAATAAGTACTTGAAAATATTTTGTGGACCCCTTGACCAGAAATATGTTCATTAGGTCAAATATGGACTACTGTCTGTCTGATTTAACATCACAAGGAAACTTTGAGAATATATAGTTGAAAACTGTTTGTGGACCAGTTGGCAAGAAACATGGTCTTCTGAATGGCTTGATGTAACATAAGAAGGAGTCAGTGAGTATTTATAGTAACTTAAATTTCAGGACTCTTCGGCCAGAAATATGTTCAATAGGTTATAATGGAATACGGTCTGGCTGATTTAACATTAGAAGGGGTCTATGAGAATATATAGTAAAAACGTTTTGAGGACTCTTCGGCCAGAAAGATGTTCAATAGGTCATAATAGACTACGTCTGGCTGAATTAACACAAGAATGAGTCCATGAGAATATATAGTTGAACATTTTTTGAGGAAATCTTGGTTAGAAATATGTTCAGTAGGTCCAATATAAACTTCTGAATAGCCATAACATGTAATAAAAAATAAATTAAAAAAACTTAAAAAAAAAAAAAAAAAAAAACTTTTGTGGACCCTTTAGACAGAACTGGAAATCAGAAGGGAAGTCAATGAGTATGTATAGTACGTTAATACTGAACATGGTCAAAAATGTGTTCAGTAGGTCAAATATGGACTACTGTCTGTCTGATTTAACATCAAAAGGAAACTTTGAGAATATATAGCTAAAAAACATTTGTGGACCAGTTGGCAAGAAACATGTTGAGTAGGTTAAATATGGTCGTCTGAATGGCTTGATGTAACGTAAGGAGGAGTCAATAAGTATGTATAGTAACTTAATATTTGAGGACTCTTCAGCTAGTAATTTGTTCAGTTGGTCAAATATGGATTACAGTCTTGCTGATTTAACATTAGAAGCAGTCTATGAGAATATATAGTTGAACATTTTTTGTGGACCTCTTGGTCAGAAATGTGTTCAGAAGGTCAAATATGGACTTCTGTATAGACATAACACTTACAAAAAAAAAAAAAAACCTTTTGTGGACCCTTTAGACAGAAATAAAAATCAGAAGGGAATTCAATATGTATAGTACGTTAATTTTCAAGGACTCTTTGGTCAAAAATATGTTCAGTAGGTCAAATATGGACTACTATCTGGCTGATTTAACATCAGAAGGAATCTTTGAGAATAAATACTTGAAAATGTTTTGTGGACCTTTTGGCAAGAAATATGTTCAGTAGGTCAAATATGGTCTTCTGAATGGCTTGACGTAAAACCTTTTTTGGACCTCTTGGCCAGAAATGGGAATCAGAAGGGAAGTCATAGTTAATTTTCAAGGACTCGTTGGTCAAAAATATGTTCAGTAGGTCAAATATGGACTACTGTCTGTCTGATTTAACATCACAAGGATACTTTGAGAATATATAGTTGAAAACTGTTTGTGGACCAGTTGGCAAGAAACATGGTCTTCTGAATGGCTTGATGCAACGTAAGAAGGAGTCAGTGAGTATTTATAGTAACTTAAATTTCAGGACTCTTCGGCCAGAAATATGTTCAATAGGTTATAATGGAATACGGTCTGGCTGATTTGACATTAGAAGGGGTCTATGAGAATATATAGTAAAAACGTTTTGAGGACTCTTCGGCAAGAAAGATGTTCAGTAGGTCATAATAGACTACGTCTGGCTGAATTAACATAAGGAGTCCATGAGAATATATAGTTGAACATTTTTTGTGGACCTTTTGGTTAGAAATATGTTCAGTAGGTCCAATATGAACTTCTGTATAGCCATAACATGTAATAAAAAATAAATTAAAAAAACTTAAAAAACAAACAAAAAAAAACTTTTGTGGACCCTTTAGACAGAACTGGAAATCAGAAGGGAAGTCAATGAGTATGTATAGTACGTTAATTTTTAAGGACTCTTTGTTCAAATATATGTTCAGTAGGTGAAATATGGACTACTGTCTGTCTGATTTAACATCACAAGGAAACTTTGAGAATATATAGTTGAAAACTGTTTGTGGATCAGTTGGCAAGAAACATGGTAAGTAGGTTAAATATGGTCTTCTGAATGGCTTGATGTAATGTAAGGAGTCAGTGAGTATTTATAGTAACTTAAATTTCAGGACTCTTCGGCCAGAAATATGTTCAATAGGTCATAATAGACTACGTCTGGCTGATTTAACATTAGAAGGGGTCTATGAGAATATATAGTAAAAACGTTTTGAGGACTCTTCGGCAAGAAAGATGTTCAGTAGGTCATAATAGACTACGTCTGGCTGAATTAACATAAGGAGTCCATGAGAATATATAGTTGAACATTTTTTGTGGACCTTTTGGTTAGAAATATGTTCAGTAGGTCCAATATGAACTTCTGTATAGCCATAACATGTAATAAAAAATAAATTAAAAAAACTTAAAAAACAAACAAAAAAAAACTTTTGTGGACCCTTTAGACAGAACTGGAAATCAGAAGGGAAGTCAATGAGTATGTATAGTACGTTAATTTTTAAGGACTCTTTGTTCAAATATATGTTCAGTAGGTGAAATATGGACTACTGTCTGTCTGATTTAACATCACAAGGAAACTTTGAGAATATATAGTTGAAAACTGTTTGTGGATCAGTTGGCAAGAAACATGGTAAGTAGGTTAAATATGGTCTTCTGAATGGCTTGATGTAATGTAAGGAGTCAGTGAGTATTTATAGTAACTTAAATTTCAGGACTCTTCGGCCAGAAATATGTTCAATAGGTCATAATAGATTACGTCTGGCTGATTTAACATTAGAAGGGGTCTATGAGAATATATAGTAAAAACGTTTTGAGGACTCTTCAGCCAGAAAGATGTTCAGTAGGTCATAATAGACTACGTCTGGCTGATTGAACATAAGAAGAAGTCCATGAGAAAATATAGTTGAATATTTTTTGTTGATCTCTTGGTTAAAAAAAATGTTCAGTAGGTCCAATATGAACTTCTGTATAGCCATAACATGCAATAAAAAATAAATTAAAAAAATTAAAAAAAAAAAAAAAAAAAAACTTTTGTGGACCCTTTAGACAGAACTGGAAATCAGAAGGGAAGTCAATGAGTATGTATAGTACGTTAATTTCAAGGACTCTTTGGTCAAAAATATGTTCAGTAGGTCAAATATGGACTACTGTCTTTCTGATTTAACATCACATGGAAAATTTGAGAATATATAGCTGAAACCCATTTGTGGAGCAGTTGGCAAGAAACATGTTAAGTAGGTTAAATATGGTCTTCTGAATGGCTTGATGTAACGTAAGGAGGAGTCAATAAGTATGTTTAGTAACTTAATATTTGAGGACTCTTCAGCCAGAAATTTGTTCAGTTGGTCAAATATGGATTACTGTCTGGCTGATTTAACATTATAAGGAGTCTTTGAGAATATATAGTTGAAAAATTTTTGTGGACCTCTTGTTCAGAAATATTTTCAGAAGGTAAAATATGGACTTCTGTATAGACGTACAAAAAAAAAAAAAAAAAAAAACTTTTGTGGACCCTTTAGACAGAAATGGGAATCAGAATGGAAGCCAATGAGTATGTACAGTACATTAATTTTCAAGGACTCTTTGGTCAAAAATATGTTCAGTAGGTCAAATATGGATTACAGTCTGGCTGATTTAACATCAGAAGGAATCTTTGATAATAAATACTTGAAAACCTTTTGTGGACCCCTTGGCCAGAAATATGTTCAGTAGGTCAAATATGGATTACTGTCTGGCTGATTTAACATCAGAAGGAGTCTTTGAGAATAAGTACTTGAAAATATTTTGTGGACCCCTTGACCAGAAATATGTTCATTAGGTCAAATATGGACTACTGTCTGTCTGATTTAACATCACAAGGAAACTTTGAGAATATATATTTGAAAACTGTTTGTGGACCAGTTGGCAAGAAACATGGTCTTCTGAATGGCTTGATGTAACATAAGAAGGAGTCAGTGAGTATTTATAGTAACTTAAATTTCAGGACTCTTCGGCCAGAAATATGTTCAATAGGTTATAATGGAATACGGTCTGGCTGATTTAACATTAGAAGGGGTCTATGAGAATATATAGTAAAAACGTTTTGAGGACTCTTCGGCCAGAAAGATGTTCAATAGGTCATAATAGACTACGTCTGGCTGAATTAACACAAGAATGAGTCCATGAGAATATATAGTTGAACATTTTTTGAGGAAATCTTGGTTAGAAATATGTTCAGTAGGTCCAATATAAACTTCTGAATAGCCATAACATGTAATAAAAAATAAATTAAAAAAACTTAAAAAAAAAAAAAAAAAAAACCTTTTGTGGACCCTTTAGACAGAACTGGAAATCAGAAGGGAAGTCAATGAGTATGTATAGTACGTTAATACTGAACATGGTCAAAAATGTGTTCAGTAGGTCAAATATGGACTACTGTCTGTCTGATTTAACATCAAAAGGAAACTTTGAGAATATATAGCTAAAAAACATTTGTGGACCAGTTGGCAACATAAGTAGGTTAAATATGGTCGTCTGAATGGCTTGATGTAACGTAAGGAGGAGTCAATAAGTATGTATAGTAACTTAATATTTGAGGACTCTTCAGCTAGTAATTTGTTCAGTTGGTCAAATATGGATTACAGTCTTGCTGATTTAACATTAGAAGCAGTCTATGAGAATATATAGTTGAACATTTTTTGTGGACCTCTTGGTCAGAAATATGTTCAGAAGGTCAAATATGGTCTTCTGAATGGCTTGACGTAAAAAAGGGCCCTTTTGTGGACCCTTTAGACAGAAATGAGAATCAGAAGGGAATTCAATATGTATAGTACGTTAATTTTCAAGGACTCTTTGGTCAAAAATATGTTCAGTAGGTCAAATATGGACTACTGTCTGGCTGATTTAACATCAGAAGGAATCTTTGAGAATAAATACTTGAAAATGTTTTGTGTACCTTTTGGCCAGAAATATGTTCAGTAGGTCAAATATGGTCTTCTGAATGGCTTGACGTAAAACCTTTTTTGGACATCTTGGCCAGAAATGGGAATCAGAAGGGAAGTCAATGAGTATGTATAGTTAATTTTCAAGGACTCGTTGGTCAAAAATATGTTCAGTAGGTCAAATATGGGCTACTGTCTGTCTGATTTAACATCACAAGGAAACTTTGAGAATATATAGTTGAAAACTGTTTGTGGACCAGTTGGCAAGAAACATGGTCTTCTGACTTTCTTGATGTAACATAAGAAGGAGTCAGTGAGTATTTATAGTAACTTAAATTTCAGGACTCTTCGGCCAGAAATATGTTCAATAGGTTATAATGGAATACGGTCTGGCTGATTTAACATTAGAAGGGGTCTATGAGAATATATAGTAAAAACGTTTTGAGGACTCTTCGGCCAGAAAGATGTTCAGTAGGTCATAATAGACTACGTCTGGCTGATTGAACATAAGAAGGAGTCCTTGAGAATATATAGTTGAACATTTTTTGTGGACCTCTTGGTTAGAAATATGTTCAGTAGGTCCAATATGAACTTCTGTATAGCCATAACATGTAATAAAAAATAAATTAAAAAAACTTAAAAAACAAACCAAAAAAAACTTTTGTGGACCCTTTAGACAGAACTGGAAATCAGAAGGGAAGTCAATGAGTATGTATAGTACGTTAATTTCAAGGACTCTTTGGTGAAAAATATGTTCAGTAGGTCAAATATGGACTACTGTCTGGCTAATTTAACATCAGAAGGAATCTTTGAGAATAAATACTTGAAAATGTTTTGTGAACCCCTTGGCCAGAAATATGTTCAGTAGGTCAAATATGGTCTTCTGAATGGCTTGATGTAAAACCTTTTTTGGACCTCTTGACCAGAAATGGGAATCAGAAGGGAAGTCAATGAGTATGTATAGTACGTTAATTTTTAAGGACTCTTTGTTCAAATATATATTCAGTAGGTGAAATATGGACTACTGTCTGTCTGATTTAACATCACAAGGAAACTTTGAGAATATATAGTTGAAAACTGTTTGTGGACCAGTTGGCAAGAAACATGGTAAGTAGGTTAAATACGGTCTTCTGAATGGCTTGATGTAATGTAAGGAGTCAGTGAGTATTTATAGTACCTTAAATTTCAGGACTCTTCGGACAGAAATATGTTCAATAGATCATAATAGACTACGTCTGGCTGATTTAACATTAGAAGGGGTCTATGAGAATATATAGTAAAAACGTTTTGAGGACTCTTCGGCCAGAAAGATGTTCAGTAGGTCATAATAGACTACGTCTGGCTGATTGAACATAAGAAGGAGTCCATGAGAAAATATAGTTGAACATTTTTTGTTGATCTCTTGGTTAGAAATATGTTCAGTAGGTCCAATATGAACTTCTGTATAGCCATAACATGCAATAAAAAATAAATTAAAAAAAAAAAAAAAAAAAACTTTTGTGGACCCTTTAGACAGAACTGGAAATCAGAAGGGAAGTCAATGAGTATGTATCGTACGTTAATTTCAAGGACTCTTTGGTCAAAAATATGTTCAGTAGGTCAAATATGGACTACTGTCTTTCTGATTTAACATCACATGGAAACTTTGAGAATATATAGCTGAAACCCATTTGTGGAGCAGTTGGCAAGAAACATGTTAAGTAGGTTAAATATGGTCTTCTGAATGGCTTGATGTAACGTAAGGAGGAGTCAATAAGTATGTATAGTAACTTAATATTTGAGGACTCTTCAGCCAGAAATTTGTTCAGTTGGTCAAATATGGATTACTGTCTGGCTGATTTAACATTATAAGGAGTCTATGAGAATATATAGTTGAAAAATTTTTGTGGACCTCTTGTTCAGAAATATTTTCAGAAGGTAAAATATAGACTTCTGTATAGACATGTACAAAAAAAAAAAAAAAAAAATCTTTTGTGGACCCTTTAGACAGAAATGGGAATCAGAAGGGAAGCCAATGAGTATGTATAGTACGTTAATTTTCAAGGACTCCTTGGTCAAAAATAAGTTCAGTAGGTCAAATATGGATTACAGTCTGACTGATTTAACATCAGAAGGAATCTTTGATAATAAATACTTGAAAACCTTTTGTGGACCCCTTGGCCAGAAATATGTTCAGTAGGTCAAATATGGATTACTGTCTGGCTGATTTAACATCAGAAGGAATCTTTGAGAATAAGTACTTGAAAATGTTTTGTGGACCCCTTGACCAGAAATATGTTCATTAGGTCAAATAAGGACTACTGTCTGTCTGATTTAACATCACAAGGAAACTTTGAGAATATATAGTTGAAAACTGTTTGTGGACCAGTTGGCAAGAAACATGGTAAGTAGGTTAAATACGGTCTTCTGAATGGCTTGATGTAATGTAAGGAGTCAGTGAGTATTTATAGTAACTTAAATTTCAGGACTCTTCGGACAGAAATATGTTCAATAGGTCATAATAGACTACGTCTGGCTGATTTAACATTAGAAGGGGTCTATGAGAATATATAGTAAAAACGTTTTGAGGACTCTTCGGCCAGAAAGATGTTCAGTAGGTCATAATAGACTACGTCTGGCTCATTGAACATAAGAAGGAGTCCATGAGAAAATATAGTTGAACATTTTTTGTTGATCTCTTGGTTAGAAATATGTTCAGTAGGTCCAATATGAACTTCTGTATAGCCATAGCATGCAATAAAAAATAAATTAAAAAAATTAAAAAAAAAACAAAAAAAACCTTTTGTGGACCCTTTAGACAGAACTGGAAATCAGAAGGGAAGTCAATGAGTATGTATCGTACGTTAATTTCAAGGACTCTTTTTGTCAAAAATATGTTCAGTAGGTCAAATATGGACTACTGTCTTTCTGATTTAACATCACATGGAAACTTTGAGAATATATAGCTGAAACCCATTTGTGGAGCAGTTGGCAAGAAACATGTTAAGTAGGTTAAATATGGTCTTCTGAATGGCTTGATGTAACGTAAGGAGGTCAATAAGTATGTATAGTAACTTAATATTTGAGGACTCTTCAGCCAGAAATTTGTTCAGTTGGTCAAATATGGATTACTGTCTTGCTGATTTAACATTATAAGGAGTCTATGAGAATATATAGTTGAAAAATTTTTGTGGACCTCTTGTTCAGAAATATTTTCAGAAGGTAAAATATAGACTTCTGTATAGACATGTACAAAAAAAAAATAAAAAAACTTTTGTGGACCCTTTAGACAGAAATGGGAATCAGAAGGGAAGCCAATGAGTATGTATAGTACGTTAATTTTCAAGGACTCCTTGTTCAAAAATAAGTTCAGTAGGTCAAATATGGATTACAGTCTGGCTGATTTAACATCAGAAGGAATCTTTGATAATAAATACTTGAAAACCTTTTGTGGACCACTTGGCCAGAAATATGTTCAGTAGGTCAAATATGGATTACTGTCTGGCTGATTTAACATCAGAAGGAATCTTTGAGAATAAGTACTTGAAAATGTTTTGTGGACCCCTTGACCAGAAATATGTTCATTAGGTCAAATATGGACTACTGTCTGTCTGATTTAACATCACAAGGAAACTTTGAGAATATATAGTTGAAAACTGTTTGTGGACCAGTTGGCAAGAAACATGGTCTTCTGAATGGCTTGATGTAACATAAGAAGGAGTCAGTGAGTATTTATAGTAACTTAAATTTCAGGACTCTTCGGCCAGAAATATGTTCAATAGGTTATAATGGAATACCGTCTGGCTGATTTAACATTAGAAGGGGTCTATGAGAATATATAGTAAAAACGTTTTGAGGACTCTTCGGCCAGAAAGATGTTCAGTAGGTCATAATAGACTACGTCTGGCTGAATTAACATAAGAGTGAGTCCATGAGAATATATAGTTGAACATTTTTTGAGGAAATCTTGGTTAGAAATATGTTCAGTAGGTCCAATATAAACTTCTGTATAGCCATAACATGTAATAAAAAATAAATTTAAAAAAACTTTAAAAAAAACAACAACAAAAAAAACTTTTGTGGACCCTTTAGACAGAACTGAAAATCAGAAGCGAAGTCAATGAGTATGTATAGTACGTTAATTTCAAGGATTCTTTGGTCAAAAATATGTTCAGTAAGTCAAATATGGACTACTGTCTGTCTGATTTAACATCACAAGGAAACTTTGAGAATATATAGCTGAAAACCATTTGTGGACCAGTTGGCAAGAAACATGTTAAGTAGGTTAAATATGGTCTTCTGAATGGCTTGATGTAAGGAGGAGTCAATAAGTATGTATAGTAACTTAATATTTGAGGACTCTTCAGCCAGAAATTTGTTCAGTTGGTCAAATATGGACTACTGTCTGTCTGATTTAACATCACAAGGAAACTTTGAGAATATATAGCTGAAAACCATTTGTGGACCAGTTGGCAAGAAACATGTTAAGTAGGTTAAATATGGTCTTCTGAATGGCTTGATGTAAGGAGGAGTCAATAAGTATGTATAGTAACTTAATATTTGAGGACTCCAGCCAGAAATTTGTTCAGTTGGTCAGATATGGACTACTATCTGTCTGAATTAACATTACAAGGAAACTTTGAGAATATATAGTTGAAAACCATTTATGGACCAGTTGGCAAGAAACATGTTAAGTTGGTCAAATATTGTCTTCTGAATGGCTTGATGTAACGTAAGGAGTCAGTGAGTATTTCTAGTAACTTAAATTTCAGGACTCTTCGGCTAGAAAGATTTTCAATAGCTTATAATGGAATACGGTCTGGCTGATTTAACATTAGAAGGGTTCTATGAGAATATATAGAAAAAACGTTTTGAGGACTCTTCGGCCAGAAAGATATTCAGTAGGTCATAATAAACTACATCTGGCTGATTTAACATAAGGAGTATATGAGAATATATAGTTGAACATTTTTTGAGGAAATCTTGGTTAGAAATATGTTCAGTAGGTCCAATATGAACTTCTGTATAGCCATAACATGTAATAAAAAATAAATTAAAAAAACTTAAAAACAAAAAAAAAAAAAAACTTTTGTGGACCCTTTAGACAGAACTGGAAATCAGAAGGGAAGTCAATGAGTATGTATAGTACGTTAATACTGAACATGGTCAAAAATATGTTCAGTAGGTCAAATATGGACTACTGTCTGTCTGATTTAACATCAAAAGGAAACTTTGAGAATATATAGCTAAAAAACATTTGTGGACCAGTTGGCAAGAAACATGTTAAGTAGGTTAAATATGGTCGTCTGAATGGCTTGATGTAACGTAAGGAGGAGTCAATAAGTATGTATAGTAACTTAATATTTGAGGCCTCTTCAGCTAGTAATTTGTTCAGTTGGTCAAATATGTATTACAGTCTTGCTGATTTAACATTAGAAGGAATCTTTGAGAATAAATACTTGAAAATGTTTTGTGTACCTTTTGGCCAGATATATGTTCAGTAGGTCAAATATGGTCTTCTGAATGGCTTGACGTAAAACCTTTTTTGGACATCTTGGCCAGAAATGGGAATCAGAATGGAAGTCAATGAGTATGTATAGTTAATTTTCAAGGACTCTTTGGTCAAAAATATGTTCAGTAGGTCAAATATGGACTACTGTCTGGCTGATTTAACATCAGAAGGAATCTTTGAGAATAAATACTTGAAAATGTTTTGTGTACCTTTTGGCCAGATATATGTTCAGTAGGTCAAATATGGTCTTCTGAATGGCTTGACGTAAAACCTTTTTTGGACATCTTGGCCAGAAATGGGAATCAGAATGGAAGTCAATGAGTATGTATAGTTAATTTTCAAGGACTCGTTGGTCAAAAATATGTTCAGTAGGTCAAATATGGACTACTGTCTGTCTGATTTAACATCACAAGGAAACTTTGAGAATATATAGTTGAAAACTGTTTGTGGACCAGTTGGCAAGAAACATGGTCTTCTGAATGGCTTGATGTAACATAAGAAGGAGTCAGTGAGTATTTATAGTAACTTAAATTTCAGGACTCTTCGGCCAGAAATATGTTCAATAGGTTATAATGGAATACGGTCTGGCTGATTTAACATTAGAAGGGGTCTATGAGAATATATAGTAAAAACGTTTTGAGGACTCTTCGGCCAGAAAGATGTTCAGTAGGTCATAATAGACTACGTCTGGCTGATTGAACATAAGAAGGAGTCCATGAGAATATAAAGTTGAACATTTTTTGTGGACCTCTTGGTTAGAAATATGTTCAGTAGGTCAAATATGGACTACTGTCTGTCTGATTTAACATCACAAGGAAACTTTGAGAATATATAGCTGAAAACTATTTGTGTACCAGTTGGCAAGAGACATGTTAAGTAGGTTAAATATGGTCTTCTGAATGGCTTGATGTAAGGAGGAGTCAATAAGTATGTATAGTAACAATATTTGAGGAGTGTTCAGCCAGAAATTTGTTCAGTTGGTCAAATATGGACTACTTTCTGTCTGATTTAACATTAAAAGGAAACTTTGAGAATATATAGCTAAAACACATTTGTGGACCAGTTGGCAAGAAACATGTTAAGTAGGTCAAATATGGTCTTCTGAATGGCTTGATGTAACATAAGAAGGAGTCAGTGAGTATTTATAGTAACTTAAATTTCAGGACTCTTCGGCCAGAAAGATTTTCAATAGGTTATAATGGAATACGGTCTTGCTGATTTAACATTAGAAGGGGTCTATGAGAATATATAGAAAAAATTTTTTGAGGACTCTTCGGCCAGAAAGATATTCAGTAAATAGTCAAAAATATGTTCAGTAGGTCAAACATGGTCTATGATAATATATAGAAAAAAAGTTTTGAGGACTCTTCGGCCAGAAAGATATTCAGTAAATGGTCAAAAATATGTACAGTAGGTCAAATATGGACTACTGTCTGGCTGATTTAACATCAGAAGGAATCTTTGAGAATAAACACTTGAAAATGTTTTGTGGACCCCTTGGGCAGAAATATGTTCAGTAGGTCAAAAAGGGTCTTCTGAATGGCTTGATGTAAAACCCTTTTTGGACCCCTTGGCCAGAAATGGGAATCAGAAGGGAAGTCAATAAGTATGTATAGTAACTTAATATTTGAGGACTCTTCAGTCAGTAATTTGCTCAGTTTGTCAAATATGGATTACAGTCTGGCTGATTTAACCTTAGAAGGAGTCTATGAGAATATATAGTTGAACATTTTTTGTGGACCTCTTGGTCAGAAATATGTTCAGAAGGTCAAATATGGACTTCTGTATAGACATAACACTTACAAAAAAAAAAAAAAAAACCTTTTGTGGACCCTTTAGACAGAAATGGGAATCAGAAGGGAAGTCAATGAGTATGTATAGTACGTTAATTTTCAAGGACTCTTTGGTCAAAAATATGTTCAGTAGGTCAAACATGGACTACTGTCTGGCTGATTTAACATCAGAAGGAATCTTTGAGAATAAATACTTGAAAATGTTTTGTGAACCCCTTGGGCAGAAATATGTTCAGTAGGTCAAATAGGGTCTTCTGAATGGCTTGATGTAAAACTTTTTTTGGACCCCTTTGCCAGAAATGGGAATCAGAAGGAAGTCAATATGTATAGTAAGTTAATTTTCAAGGACTCTTTGCTCAAAAATATGTTCAATAGGTCAACTAAAGACTATTGTCTGGCTGATTTAACATCAGAATTAATCTTTGAGAATAAATAGTTGAAAATCCTTTGTGGTCCACTTGGCAAGAAACATGTTCAGTAGCTCAAATATAGTCTTCTGAATGGCTTGATTTAACATAAGAAGGAGTCCATTAGTATGTATAGTAACTTAATATTTGAGGACTTAGTAGGTCACTGGGTCATAATGGAATACATTCTGGCTTTTTGGCAAGAAATATGTTAAGTAGGTCAAATATAGACTACTGGCTGATGTAACATAAGGAGTAATGGGTATGTATAGTAAATCAATGTTCAAGTACTTATATCTTCAATGGACAAAGAGTTCTTGTATGCAATGCAAAAGCAATTATCTCTTCAGTGCACAGCGAGTTCTGGTATGCATTGCAATGCAAAGCACTTTTCTCCTCAATGCACAATGAGATCTTTTATGCAATGAAAAAACAATTATCTCTTCAATGCACAAAATATTCTTGTATGCAATACAAAAGCAATTATCTTTTCAATGCAAAACAAATTCTTGTATACAATGCAAAAGCACTTTTCTCTTCAAAGCACAATGAGTTATTGTATGCATTGCTTATGCACTCGTCTCTCAATACACAACGCGTTCTTTTATACATTGAAATGCAAACACACTTATTTTTTCAAATGCACGTGTTCTTACATGCAATGCAAACGCACTTTTCTCTTCAATGCACAATGAGATCTTGTATACAATGCAAACGCACACCTTTTCAAATGCACGTGTACTTGTATGCAATGCAAATGCACGTATCACTTCAATGCAAAACAAATTCTTGTACGCAATGCAAAAGCACTTAACTCGTCATTGCACAACGAATTCTTGTATGCAATGCAAAAGCACTTATGTCTCAATGCACAACGAGATCGTGTGTGCAATTCAGACGCACTTATCTTTTCCAAATGCACGTGTTTTTGTATGCAGTGCACAATCACGTTTCTCTCCAATGCCCAATGAGATCTTGTATGCAATGCAAAATCACTTATCTCTTCAGTGCACAGCGATTTCTTGTATGCATTGCAATGCAAAATCACTTTTCTCTCCAATGCACAACGAGATCTTGTATGCAATGCAATGCAAGAGTACTTATCTCTCCAATGCACAACGAGTTCATGTATGCAATGCAAAAGCAATTATCTCTTCAATGCACAAAGTGTTTTTGTATGCAATGCAAAAGCAATTATCTCTTCAGTGCACAGCGTGTTCTGGTATGCATTGCAATGCTAAATCACTTATCTCTTCAATCCACAACGAGATCTTGTATGCAAATGCAAAAATACTTATCTCTTCAATGCACGATGAGATCTTGTATGCAATGCAGAAGCACTCATCTCTTCAGTGCACAAAGAGTTTTTGTATGCAATGCAAAAGCAATTATCTCTTCAGTGCACAACAAGTTCTCGTATGTAATGCAAAATCACTTATCTCTTCAGTGCACAGCGAGTTTTTGTATGCATTGCAATGCAAAAGCACTGTTCTCTTCAATGCTCGAGTTCTTGTATGCAATGCAATGCAAAAGCCCTTTTCTCTCCATTGGACAATAAGATCTTGTATGCAATGCAAAAATACTTATCTCTTCAATGCAATGCAAAAGCAATTATTTCTTCAAAGCACAATAAGTTCTTGTATGCAACACAAAAGCAATTATCTCTTCGATACAGAACGAGTTCTTGTATGCAATGCAAAAGCACTTATCTCTTCAATGCACAACGACATCTTGTATGCAATGCAAACGCACTTATCTTTTGCAATAAACATGTTAATGTATGCAATACAAAAGCACTTTTCTCTTCAATGCACAATGACTTCTTGTATGCAATGTGTGTTCTTGCATGCAATGTAAAAGCTATTATCAATAATAAACAACGGGATCTTTTTTGCAATCAAGTGCAAATGCACTTATCACTTCAATACATAACGAGCTCTTGTATGCAATGCAAAAGCACTTATCTCGTCAATGCACAACATGTTTTATGCATTGCAATGCATTGATCATGTATGCAATGCAAACACCCTTATCTTTTCCAGTGCTACATGTTATTGTATGCAATGCAAAAATAATTTTCTCTTCAATACATAACGAGTTCTTGTATGCAATGCAAAAGCACTCATCTCTTCAGTGCACAACGAGTTTTTGTATGCAACGCAAAAGCACTTATCTTTTCAAATGCACGTGTTCTTGAATGCAATGCAAAAGAAATTATCTCTTCAATGCACAACATGTTCTTGTATGCAATACAAAAGCAATTATCTTTTCAATGCACAACAAATTCTTGTATGCAATGCAAACGCACTTATCTTTTCAAATGCACGTGTTCTTGCATGCAATGCAAAAGCACTTATATCTTCAGTGCAAAATGAGATCCTGTATGCAATGCAAAAATAGTTATCTCTTCAATGCACAACGAGATCTTGTATGCAGTGCTAATGCACTTATCTCTCAATGCACAACGAGTTCATGTATGCAATGCAAAAGCAATTATCTCTTCAATGCACAATAAATTCTTGTATTTAATGCAAAAGCAATTATCTCTTCAGTACACAACGTTCTTGTATGCAATACGAAAGCAATTATCTCATTAATGCAAAACAAATTCTTGTATGCACTGCAAATGCACTTATCACTTCAATGCAAAACATATTCTTGTATGCAATGCAAAAGCACTTAACTCGTCAATGCATAACGAATTCTTGTATGCAATGCAAACGCACTTATCTTTCCAAATGCACGTTTTCTTGTATGCAATGCAAAATAACTTTTCTCTCCAATGCACAATGAGATCTTGCATGCATTGCAGAAATACTTATCTCTTCAGTGCACAAGGAGATCTTGTATGCAATGTAAAAGCACTCATTTCTTCAGTGCACAGCGAGTTCTTGTATGCATTGCAATGCAAAAGCACTTTTCTCTTCAATGCACAACGATTTATTGTCTGCAGTGCTAATGTACTTATCTCTCAATACACAAAGCGTTCTTGTATGCATTACAATGCAAAAGCAATTATCTCTTCAATGCACAATAGGTTCTTGTATGCAATGCAAAAGCAATTATTTCTTCATGCAAAACAAATTCTTGTATGCAATGCAAAAGCACTTTTCTCTTCAATGCACAATGAGATCTTGTGTGCAATGCAAAGCACTCATCTTTTCAGTGCACAGTGAGTTCTTGTAATGCATTGCAATGCAAAATCACTTTCTTCAATGCACAACGAATTCTTGTATGCAATGCAAAAGCACTTATATCTTCAATGCAGAATGTGATCTTGTATGCAATGCAAAATTACTTAACTCTTCAGTGCACAGCGAGTTCTTGTATGCAATGCAAAAGCAATTATCTCTTCAATGAACATGTTCATGTATGCAATACAAAAGCAATTATCTGTTCAATACAAAACAAATTCTTGTATGCAATGCAAAAGCCCTTATCCTTCAGTGCACAGCGAATGCTCGTATGCAATGCAAAATCATTTTTCTCTTTAATGCACAAGGAGATCTTGTTTGCAATGCAAAATCACTTATCTCTTCAGTGCACAGCGATTTCTTGTATGCATTGCAATGCAAAATCACTTTTCTCTCCAATGCACAACGAAATCTTGTATGCAATGCAATGCAAGAGTACTTATCTCTCCAATGCACAACGAGTTCATGTATGCAATAAAAAAGCACTTATCTCTTCAAAGCACAATGAGATATTGTATGCAATGCAAAATCACTTATCTTTTCAGTGCACAGTGAGTTCTTGTAATGCATTGCAATGCAAAATCACTTTCTTCAATGCACAACGAATTCTTGTATGCAATGCAAAAGCACTTATATCTTCAATGCAGAATGTGATCTTGTATGCAATGCAAAATTACTTAACTCTTCAGTGCACAGCGAGTTCTTGTATGCAATGCAAAAGCAATTATCTCTTCAATGAACATGTTCATGTATGCAATACAAAAGCAATTATCTGTTCAATACAAAACAAATTCTTGTATGCAATGCAAAAGCCCTTATCCTTCAGTGCACAGCGAATGCTCGTATGCAATGCAAAATCATTTTTCTCTTTAATGCACAAGGAGATCTTGTTTGCAATGCAAAATCACTTATCTCTTCAGTGCACAGCGATTTCTTGTATGCATTGCAATGCAAAATCACTTTTCTCTCCAATGCACAACGAAATCTTGTATGCAATGCAATGCAAGAGTACTTATCTCTCCAATGCACAACGAGTTCATGTATGCAATAAAAAAGCACTTATCTCTTCAAAGCACAATGAGATATTGTATGCAATGCAAAATCACTTATCTTTTCAGTGCACAGTGAGCTATTGTATGCATTACAATGGAATAGCACTTTTCTATTCAATGCACAATGAGATCTTGTATGCAATGCAAAAGCACTTATCTCTTCAATGCATAACGTGTTCATGTACACAATGCAATGCAAAAATACTTATCTCTTCAAAGCAAAACAACTTCTTGTATGCAATGCAAAATCACTTATCTCTTCAATGAACAACATGTTCTTGTATGCAATGCAAAAATACTTATCTCGTAATGCACAGAGATCTTGTATGCATTGCAATGCAAAAGCACTTTTCTCTTCAATGCACAGAGATCTTGAATACAATGCAATGCAAAATCACTTATCTCTTCAATGCACAACGAGTGCTTGTATGCAATGCAAAAGCACTCATCTCTTCAGTGCACGAGTTCTTGTATGCAATGCAAAAGCACTTAGCTCGTCAATGCATAACGAATTCCTGTAAGCAATGCAAAAGAAATTATCTCTTCAATAAACAACGGGATCTCTTTTGTAATTCAATGAAAATGCACTTATTACTTCAATACATAACGAGCTCTTGTATGCAATGCAAAAGCACTTATCTCTTGAGGGCACAGCGAGTTCTTGTATGCATTGCAATGCAAAATCACATTTCTCTCCAATGCACAACGAAATCTTGTATGCAATGCAATGCAAATTCTCTTATCTCTTCAATACGTAACGAGCTCTTGTATGCAATGCAAAAACAATTATCTCTTCAATGCACAACATGTTCTTGTATGCAATACAAAAGCACTTATCGCTCAATGTAAAATGAGTTCTTGTATGCATTGCAATGCAAAATCACATTTCTCTCCAATGCACAACGAAATCTTGTATGCAATGCAATGCAAATTCTCTTATCTCTTCAATACGTAACGAGCTCTTGTATGCAATGCAAAAACAATTATCTCTTCAATGCACAACATGTTCTTGCATGCAATGCAAAAGCACTTATCTCTTCAATCCACAACGAGATCTTGCATGCAATTGCAAAAATTCTTATCTCTTCAATGCACAATGAGATCTTGTATGCAATGCAAAAGCACTCATCTCTTCAGTGCACAAAGAGTTTTTATATGCAACGCAAAAGAGATCAAAGCATAATGATTTATTTTATGCAGTGCTAATGCACTTATCTCTCAACGCACAATGACATCTTGTATGCAGTGCTATGCAAATGCACTTATTTCTTCAATACATGGAGTTCTCTTATGCAATGCAAAAGCACTCATCTCTTCAGTGCATAACGAGTTCTTGTATGCAATGCAAAAATAATTATCTCTTCAGTGCACAACAAGATCTTGTATGCAATGAAAAAGCAATTATCTCTTCAATGCACGACAATTTCTTGAATGCAGTGCAAAATCACTTATCTCTTCAATGCACAACGAGATCTTGTATGCAATGCAAAAGCAATTATCTCTTCAATGCACGACAATTTCTTGAATGCAATGCAAAATCACTTTTCTCTCCAATGCACAATGAGATCTTGTTATGCATTGCAAAAATACTTATCTCTTTAATGCACAACGAGATCTTGTATGCAGTGCTAATGCACTTATGTCATCAGTGCACGAGTTCTTGTATGCAATGCAAAAGCACTTATCTCGTCAATGCACAACGTGTTCATCTACGCAATGCAATGCAAAAGCACTTATCTCTCAATGCACAACGATCGTGTGTGCAATGCAAAAGTACTTATCTTTTCCAATGCACGTGTTCAATGCAATGCAAAAGCACTTATCGCTCAATGCACAGAGAACTTGTATGCAATGCAATGCTAAAGCACTTTTCTCTTCAATGCACAGAGATCTTGTATGCAATGCAATGCTAAAGCACTTTTCTCTTCAATGCACAATGAGATTTTTTATGCAATGCAAAATCACTTGTTTCTTCAGTGCAGAGCGAGTTCTTGTATGCATTGCAATGCAAATGCACTTATCTCTTCAACGCACGAGATCTTGTATGCAATGCAAAAATACTTATCTCTTCAATGCACAATAAGTTCTTTTATGCAGTGCAAAAGCAATTATCTCTTCAATGCAAAACAAATTCTTGTATGCAATGAAAAGCACTTATCTTTTCAATATACAAGGAGTTCTTGTATGCAATGGAAAAGCACTTATCTCTTCAATGCAGAACGTTTTTTTGAATGCATTGCAGTGCAAAATCACATCTCTTAATGTACAACGAGATCTTGTATGCAATGCAAACCCACATATCTTTTCAAAATGCATGTGTTCTTGTATGCAATGCAAAAGCATATGGTATTCTGTTTGGCTTGATTTAAAATGAGTCAATAAGTATGATAGTAAACCTAATATTTGTGGACTTTTCGTCTAGAAAGATGTTCAATAGGTCATAATGGGAATATGGATTTAACATGAGAAGTCAATGGGAATGTATAGAACGTTCATGATCGAGGACTCTTTGGTCAAAAATATGTTGAGAAGGTCAAATATGGACTTCTGTATAGACATAACATGAAAAAAAAACACCTTCAAAAAAAAGCTTTTGTGGAACATTTGGCCAGAAATAGGAATCAGAAGGAGTCAATGAGAACTTTTTGGCCAGAAAAATACTCAGTAGGTCATAATGGACTACGGTTTGGATAATTAACCTGAGAGGAGTCAATGGGAATGTATAGAAAGATCTTGATTGAGGGCTCTTTATCTAGAAATTTGTTTAGCAGGTCAAAAAAAGACTAGTGTATGGATCACGTAAGATGAGTCAATTAAAAAAAAACCTTTAAAAAACCTTTTGTGGACCCTTTGGCCAGAAATGGGAATCAGATGGGGTCATCAATGAGTTTGTATAGTATAAGTGCATCATCAATGAACGGTCTGGCTGATTTAACCTGAGAGGAGTCAATGGGAATGTATAGAAAGATCATGATCACTCTTGGGTCAGAAATTTGTTCAGTAGGTTAAATATGGTCTTCTGAATGGCTTGAAGTAAAACCTTTTTTGGAACCCTTGGCCAGAAATGGGAATCAGAAGGGAAGTCAATGAGTATGTATAGTACATTAATTTCAAGGACTCTTCGGCCAGAAAGATGTTCAATAGGTTATAATGGAATACGGTCTGTCTGATTTAACATTAGAAGGAGTCTATGAGAATATATAGTTGAACATGTTTTGTGGACCTCTTGGTCAGAAATATGTTCAGTGGGTCAAATATGGACTACTGTCTGGATGATTTAACATCAGAAGGAATCTTTGAGAATATATAGTTGAAAACCCTTTGTGGACCAGATGGCAAGAAACATGTTCAGTAGTTAAAATATGGTCTTCTGAATGGCTTGATGTAAAAGCTTTCTTTGGACCCCTTGGCCAGAAATGGGAATCAGAAGGGAAGTCAATGAGTATGTATAGTGTTAATTTTCAAGGACTCTTTGGTCAAAAATATGTTCAGTAGGTCAAATATTGACTGCTGTCTGTCTGATTTAACTTCACAAGGAAACTTTGAGAATATATAGTTGAAAACCGTTTGTGGACCAGTTGGCAGGAAACATGTTAAGTAGATTAAATATGGTCTTCTGAATGGCTTGATGTAACGTGAGGAGTCAATAAGTATGTATAGTAACTTAACATCTGAGGACTCTTCAGCCAGAAATTTGTTCAGTTGGTGTAATATGGATTACTGTCTGGCTGATTTAACATTATAAGGAGTCTATGAGAATATATAGTTGAAAATGTTTTGTGGACCTCTTGGTCAGAAATATGTTCAGAAGGTCAAATAAGGACTTCTGTATAGCCATAACAAGTATAAAAAAAAAAAAAAAAAACTTTTGTGGGCCCTTTAGAGAGAAATGGGAATCAGAAGGGGTTATTGAGTATGTATAGTACGTTAGTTTTCAAGGACTCGTTGGTCAAAAATATGTTCAGTAGGTCAAATATGGACTACTGTCTGGCTGATTTAACATCAGAAGGAAACTTTGAGAATATATAGCTGAAAACCATTTGTGGACCAGTTGGCAAGAAACATGTTAAGTAGGTTAAATATGGTCTTCTGAATGGCTTGATGTAACTTAAGGAGGAGTCAATGAGTATGTATAGTAACTTAATATTTGAGGACTCTTCAGACAGAAATTTGTTCAGTTGTTCAAATATGGATTACTGTCTGGCTGATTTAACATTATAAGGAGTCTATGAGAATAAATACTTGAAAATTTTTTGTGGACCTCTTGGTCAGAAATATGTTCAGTGGGTCAAATATGGACTACTGTCTGGCTGATTTAACATCAGAAGGAATCTTTGAGAATATATAGTTGAAAACACTTTTTGGACCAGATGGCAAGAAACATGTTCAGTATTTCAAATATGGACTACTGTCTGGCTGATTTAACATCAGAAGGAATCTTTGAGAATAAATACTTGAAAACTTTTTGTGGACCCCTTGGCCAGAAATATTTTCAGTAGGTCAAATATGGACTACTGTCTGGCTGATTTAACATCACAAGGAAACTTTGAGAATATATAGCTGAAAACAATTTGTGGACCAGTTGACAAGAAACATGTTAAGTAGTTTAAATATGGTCTTCTGAATGGCTTGATGTAACGTAAGGAGGAGTCAATAAGTATGTATAGTAACTTAATATTTGAGGACTCTTCAGCCAGAAATATGTTCAGTTGGTCAAAAATGGATTACTTTCTGGCTGATTTAACATTATAAGGAGTCTATGAGAAAATATAGTTGAACGTTTTTTGTGGACCTCTTGGTCAGAAATATGTTCAGAAGGTCAAATATGGACTTCTGTATAGACATAACACGTACAAAAAAAAAAAAAAAAAACTTTTGTGGACCCTTTAGACTGAAATTGAAATCAGAAGGGAAGTCAATGAGTATGTATAGTACGTTAATTTCAAGGACTCTTTGGTGAAAAATATGTTCAATAGGTCAAATATGGACTACTGTCTGGCTGATTTAACATCAGAAGGAATCTTTGAGAATAAATACTTGAAAACCTTTTGTGGACCCCTTGGCCAGAAATATGTTCAGTAGGTCAAATATGGACTACTCTCTGGCTGATTTAACATCAGAAGGAATCTTTGAGAATAAATACTTGAAAATGTTTTGTGGACCCCTTGGCCGGAAATATGTTCAGTAGGTCAAATATGGTCTTCTGAATGGCTTGATGTAAAACCTTTTTTGGACCCATTGGCCAGAAATGTGAATCAGAAGGGAAGTCAATGAGTATGTATAGTAAGTTAATTTTCAAGGACTCGTTGGTCAAAAATATGTTCAGTAGGTCAAGTATGGACAACTGTCTGTCTGATTTAATATCACAAGGAAACTTTGAGAATATATAGTTGAAAACCATTTGTGGACCAGTTGGCAAGAAACATGTTAAGTAGGTCAAATATGGTCGTTAGGAGTCGTCAGTGAGTATTTATAGTAAATTAAATTTCAGGACTCTTCGGCCAGAGAGATGTTCAATAGGTTATAATGGAATACGTTCTGGCTGATTTAACATTAGAAGGGGTCTATGAGAATATATAGTTGAACACTTTTTGTGGACCTCTTGGTTAGAAATATGTTCAGTAAGTCCAATATGAACTTCTATATAGCCATAACATGTAATAAAATATAAATTTAAAAAACTTAAAAAAAATAAAAAAAAACGTTTTGTGGACCCTTTAGACAGAACTGGAAATCAGAAGGGAAGTCAATGAGTATGTATAGTACGTTAATTTCAAGGACTCTTTGGTGAAAAATATGTTCAATAGGTCAAATACGGACTACTGTGTGTCTGATTTAACAACACAACGAAACTTTGAGAATATATAGCTGAAAACCATTTGTGGACCAGTTGGCAAGAAACATAAGTAGGTTAAATATGGTCTTCTGAATGGCTTGATGTAACGTAAGGAGGAGTCAATAAGTATGTATAGTAACTTCATATTTGAGGACTCTTCAGCCAGAAATTTGTTCAGTTGGTCAAATATGGATTACTGTCTGGTTGATTTAGAATTATAAGGAGTCTATGAGAATATATGGTTGAAAAATTTTTGTGGACCTCTTGGTCAGAAATATCTTCAGAATGTAAAATATGGACTTCTGTATAGACATATGTACAAAAAAAAAAAAAAAAAAAAACTTTAGTGGACCCTTTAGACAGAAATGGAAATCAGAAGTGAAGTTAATATGTATAGTACGTTAATTTTCAAGGACTCTTTGGTCAAAAATATGTTCAGTAGGTCAAATATGGACTACTGTCTGGCTGATTTAACATCAGAAGGAATCTTTGAGAATAAATACTTGAAAACCTTTTGTTGACCCCTTGGACAGAAATATGTTCAGTAGGTCAAATATGGCCTTCTGAATGGCTTGATGTAATGTAAGAAGGAGTTAGTGAGTATTTATAGTAACTTAAATTTCAGGACTCTTCAGCCAGAAAGATGTTCAATAGGTTATAATGGAATACAGTCTGGCTGATTTAACATTAGAAGGGTTCTATTAGAATATATAGTAAAAAAGTTTTGAGGACTCTTCGGCAAGAAAGATATTCAGTAGGTCATACTAGACCATGCCTGGCTAATTTAACATAAGGAGTCCATGAGAATATATAGTTGAACATTTTTTGTGGACCTCTTGGTTAGAAATATGTTCAGTAGTTACAATATGAACTTCTGTATAGCCACAACATGTAATAAAAAATAAATAAAAAAAACTTAAAAAAAAAAAAAAAAAAAACTTTTGTGGACCCTTTAGACAGAACTGGAAATCAGAAGGGAAGTCAATGAGTATGTATAGTACGTTAATTTCAAGGACTCTTTGGTCAAAAATATGTTCAGTAGGTCAAATATGGACTACAGTCTGTCTGATTTAACATCACAAGGAAACTTTGAGAATATATAGTTGAAAACTGTTTTTGGACCACTTGGCAAGAAACATGTTCAGTAGGTCAAATATGGTCTTCTGAATGGCTTGATGTAAAACCTTTTTTGGACCCATTGGCCAGAAATGTGAATCAGAAGGGAAGTCAATGAGTATGTATAGTAAATTAATTTTCAAGGACTCTTTGGTCAAAAATATGTTCAGTAGGTCAAGTATGGACTACTCTCTGTCTGATTTAATATCACAAGGAAACTTTGAGAATATATAGTTGAAAACCATTTGTGGACCAGTTGGCAAGAAACATGTTAAGTAGGTCAAATATGGTCGTTAATAGGAGTCAGTGAGTATTTATAGTAACTTAAATTTCAGGACTCTTCGGCCAGAAAGATGTTCAATAGGTTATAATGGAATACGGTATGGTTGATTTAACATTAAAAGGGGTCTATGAGAATATATAGTAAAAACATTTTGAGGACTCTTCGGATAGAAAGATGTTCAGTAGGTCATAATAGGCTACGTCTGGCTGATTTAACATAAGAAGGAGTCCATGAGAATATATAGTTGAACATTTTTTGTCGACCTCTTGGTTAGAAATATGTTCAGTAGGTCCAATATGAACTTCTGTATAGCCATAACATGTAATGAAAAATAAATTTAAAAAAACTTAAAAAAAAAATTTAAAAAAAACTTTTGTGGACCCTTTAGACAGAACTGGAAATCAGAAGGGAAGTCAATGAATATGTATAGTACGTTCATTTCAAGGACTCTTTGGTGAAACATATGTTCAGTAGGTCAAATATGGACTACTGTCTGGCTGATTTAACATCAGAAGGAATCTTTGAGAATAAATACTTGAAAACTTTTTGTGGACCCCTTGGTCAGAAATATGTTCAGTAGGTCAAATATGGACTACTGTCTGGCTGACTTAACATCAGAAGGAATCTTTGAGAATAAATACTTGAAAATGTTTTGTGGACCCCTTGGCCAGAAATATGTTCAGAATGTCAAATATGGTCTTCTGAATGGCTTGACGTAAAACCTTTTTTGGACCTCTTGGACAGAAATGTGAATCAGAAGGGAAGTCAATGAGTATGTACAGTGTTAATTTTCAAGGACTCGTTGGTCAAATATATGTTCAGTAGGTCAAATATGGACTACTGTCTGGCTTATTTAACATCAGAAGGAATTTTTTAGAATAAATACTTGAAAATGTTTTGTGGACCCCTTGGCCAGAAATATGTTCAGTAGGTCAAATATGGACTACTGTCTGTCTGATTTAACATCACAAGGAAACTTTGAGAATATATAGCTGAAAACCATTTGTGGACCAATTGGCAAGAAACATGTTAAGTAGGTTAAATACGGTCTTCTGAATGGCTTGATGTAACGTAAGGAGGAGTCAATAAGTATGTATAGTAACTTAATATTTGAGGAATCTTCAGCCAGAAAATTGTTCAGTTGGTCAAATATGGATTACTGTCTGGCTGATTTAACATAAGAAGGAGTCCATGAGAATATATAGTTGAACATTTTTTGTCGACCTCTTGGTTAGAAATATGTTCAGCAGGTCCAATATGAACTTCTGTATAGCCATAACATGTAATGAAAAATAAATTTAAAAAAACTTAAAAATTTTTAAAAAAAAAACTTTTGTGGACCCTTTAGACAGAACTGGAAATCAGAAGGGAAGTCAATGAATATGTATAGTACGTTCATTTCAAGGACTCTTTGGTGAAACATATGTTCAGTAGGTCAAATATGGACTACTGTCTGGCTGATTTAACATCAGAAGGAATCTTTGAGAATAAATACTTGAAAACTTTTTGTGGACCCCTTGGTCAGAAATATGTTCAGTAGGTCAAATATGGACTACTGTCTGGCTGATTTAACATCAGAAGGAATCTTTGAGAATAAATACTTGAAAATGTTTTGTGGACCCCTTGGCCAGAAATATGTTCAGAATGTCAAATATGGTCTTCTGAATGGCTTGACGTAAAACCTTTTTTGGACCTCTTGGACAGAAATGTGAATCAGAAGGGAAGTCAATGAGTATGTATAGTGTTAATTTTCAAGGACTCGTTGGTCAAATATATGTTCAGTAGGTCAGATATGGACTACTGTCTGGCTTATTTAACATCAGAAGGAATTTTTTAGAATAAATACTTGAAAATGTTTTGTGGACCCCTTTGCCAGAAATATGTTCAGTAGGTCAAATATGGACTACTGTCTGTCTGATTTAACATCACAAGGAAACTTTGAGAATATATAGCTGAGAACCATTTGTGGACCAATTGGCAAGAAACATGTTAAGTAGGTTAAATATGGTCTTCTGAATGGCTTGATGTAACGTAAGGAGGAGTCAATAAGTATGTATAGTAACTTAATATTTGAGGAATCTTCAGCCAGAAAATTGTTCAGTTGGTCAAATATGGATTACTGTCTGGCTGATTTAACATTATAAGGAGTCTATGAGAATATATAGTTGAAAAATTTTTGTGGACCTCTTGGTCAGAAATATGTTCAGAATGTAAAATATGGACTTCTGTACAGACATATGTACAAAAAAAAAAAAAAAAAACTTTTGTGGACCCTTTAGACAGAAATGGAAATCAGAAGTGAAGTTAATGAGTATGTATAGTACGTTAATTTTCAAGGACTCTTTGGTCAAACATATGTTCAGTAGGTCAAATATGGACTACTGTCTGGCTGATTTAACATCAGAAGGAATCTTTGAGAATATATTGTTGAAAACCCTTTGTGGACCAGATGGCAAGAAACATGTTCAGTAGTTAAAATATTGTCTTCTGAATGGCTTGATGTAAAAGCTTTCTTTGGACCCCTTGGCCAGAAATGGGAATCAGAAGGGAAGTCAATGAGTATGTATAGTGTTAATTTTCAAGGACTCTTTGGTCAAAAATATGTTCAGTAGGTCAAATGTTGACTGCTGTCTGTCTGATTTAACTTCACAAGGAAACTTTGAGAATATATAGTTGAAAACCGTTTGTGGACCAGTTGGCAGGAAACATGTTAAGTAGATTAAATATGGTCTTCTGAATGGCTTGATGTAACGTGAGGAGTCAATAAGTATGTATAGTAACTTAACATCTGAGGACTCTTCAGCCAGAAATTTGTTCAGTTGGTGTAATATGGATTACTGTCTGGCTGATTTAACATTATAAGGAGTCTATGAGAATATATAGTTGAAAATGTTTTGTGGACCTCTTGGTCAGAAATATGTTCAGAAGGTCAAATAAGGACTTCTGTATAGCCATAACAAGTATAAAAAAAAAAAAAAAAAAACTTTTGTGGGCCTTTTAGAGAGAAATGGGAATCAGAAGGGGTTATTGAGTATGTATAGTACGTTAGTTTTCATGGACTCGTTGGTCAAAAATATGTTCAGTAGGTCAAATATGGACTACTGTCTGGCTGATTTAACATCAGAAGGAAACTTTGAGAATATATAGCTGAAAACCATTTGTGGACCAGTTGGCAAGAAACATGTTAAGTAGGTTAAATATGGTCTTCTGAATGGCTTGATGTAACTTAAGGAGGAGTCAATGAGTATGTATAGTAACTTAATATTTGAGGACTCTTCAGACAGAAATTTGTTCAGTTGTTCAAATATGGATTACTGTCTGGCTGATTTAACATTATAAGGAGTCTATGAGAATAAATACTTGAAAATTTTTTGTGGACCTCTTGGTCAGAAATATGTTCAGTGGGTCAAATATGGACTACTGTCTGGCTGATTTAACATCAGAAGGAATCTTTGAGAATATATAGTTGAAAACACTTTTTGGACCAGATGGCAAGAAACATGTTCAGTATTTCAAATATGGACTACTGTCTGGCTGATTTAACATCAGAAGGAATCTTTGAGAATAAATACTTGAAAACTTTTTGTGGACCCCTTGGCCAGAAATATTTTCAGTAGGTCAAATATGGACTACTGTCTGGCTGATTTAACATCACAAGGAAACTTTGAGAATATATAGCTGAAAACAATTTGTGGACCAGTTGACAAGAAACATGTTAAGTAGTTTAAATATGGTCTTCTGAATGGCTTGATGTAACGTAAGGAGGAGTCAATAAGTATGTATAGTAGCTTAATATTTGAGGGCTCTTCAGCCAGAAATATGTTCAGTTGGTCAAATGTGGATTACTTTCTGGCTGATTTAACATTATAAGGAGTCTATGAGAAAATATAGTTGAATGTTTTTTGTGGACCTCTTGGTCAGAAATATGTTCAGAAGGTCAAATATGGACTTCTGTACAGACATAATACGTAAAAAAAAAAAAAAAAAAAAAACTTATGTGGACCCTTTAGACTGAAATGGGAATCAGAAGGGAAGTCAATGAGTATGTATCGTAAGTTAATTTTCAAGGACTCTTTGGTCAAAAATATGTTCAGTAGATCAAATATGGACTACTGTCTGGCTGATTTAACATCAGAAGGAATCTTTGAGAATAAATACTTGAAAACCTTTTGTGGACCCCTTGGCCGGAAATATGTTCAGTAGGTCAAATATGATCTTCTGAATGGCTTGATGTAAAACCTTTTTTGGACCCATTGGCCAGAAATGTGAATCAGAAGGGAAGTCAATGAGTATGTATAGTAAGTTAATTTTCAAGGACTCGTTGGTCAAAAATATGTTCAGTAGGTCAAGTATGGACAACTGTCTGTCTGATTTAATATCACAAGGAAACTTTGAGAATATATAGTTGAAAACCATTTGTGGACCAGTTGGCAAGAAACATGTTAAGTAGGTCAAATATGACCATATTAGGAGTCGTCAGTGAGTATTTATAGTAAATTAAATTTCAGGACTCTTCGGCCAGAGAGATGTTCAATAGGTTATAATGAAATACGTTCTGGCTGATTTAACATTAGAAGGGGTCTATGAGAATATATAGTTGAACACTTTTTGTGGACCTCTTGGTTAGAAATATGTTCAGTAAGTCCAATATGAACTTCTATATAGCCATAACATGTAATAAAATATAAATTTAAAAAACTAAAAAAAAATAAAAAAAAACCTTTTGTTGACCCTTTAGACAGAACTGGAAATCAGAAGGGAAGTCAATGAGTATGTATAGTACGTTAATTTCAAGGACTCTTTGGTGAAAAATATGTTCAATAGGTCAAATATGGACTACTGTGTGTCTGATTTAACAACACAACGAAACTTTGAGAATATATAGCTGAAAACCATTTGTGGACCAGTTGGCAAGAAACATAAGTAGGTTAAATATGGTCTTCTGAATGGCTTGATGTAACGTAAGGAGGAGTCAATAAGTATGTATAGTAACTTCATATTTGAGGACTCTTCAGCCAGAAATTTGTTCAGTTGGTCAAATATGGATTACTGTCTGGTTGATTTAAAATTATAAGGAGTCTATGAGAATATATAGTTGAAAAATTTTTGTGGACCTCTTGGTCAGAAATATGTTCAGAATGTAAAATATGGACTTCTGTATAGACATATGTACAAAAAAAAAAAAAAAAAAAACTTTAGTGGACCCTTTAGACAGAAATGGAAATCAGAAGTGAAGTTAATGAGTATGTATAGTACGTTAATTTTCAAGGACTCTTTGGTCAAAAATATGTTCAGTAGGTCAAATATGGACTACTGTCTGGCTGATTTAACATCAGAAGGAATCTTTGAGAATAAATACTTGAAAACCTTTTGTTGACCCCTTGGACAGAAATATGTTCAGTAGGTCAAATATGGCCTTCTGAATGGCTTGATGTAATGTAAGAAGGAGTTAGTGAGTATTTATAGTAACTTAAATTTCAGGACTCTTCAGCCAGAAAGATGTTCAATAGGTTATAATGGAATACAGTCTGGCTGATTTAACATTAGAAGGGTTCTATTAGAATATATAGTAAAAAAGTTTTGAGGACTCTTCGGCAAGAAAGATATTCAGTAGGTCATACTAGACCATGCCTGGCTAATTTAACATAAGGAGTCCATGAGAATATATAGTTGAACATTTTTTGTGGACCTCTTGGTTAGAAATATGTTCAGTAGTTACAATATGAACTTCTGTATAGCCACAACATGTAATAAAAAATAAATAAAAAAAATTTAAAAAAAAAAAAAAAAAAACTTTTGTGGACCCTTTAGACAGAACAGGAAATAAGAAGGGAAGTCAATGAGTATGTATAGTACGTTAATTTCAAGGACTCTTTGGTCAAAAATATGTTCAGTAGGTCAAATATGGACTACTGTCTGTCTGATTTAACATCACAAGGAAACTTTGAGAATATATAGTTGAAAACTGTTTTTGGACCACTTGGCAAGAAACATGTTCAGTAGGTCAAATATGGTCTTCTGAATGGCTTGATGTAAAACCTTTTTTGGACCCATTGGCCAGAAATGTGAAACAGAAGGGAAGTCAATGAGTATGTATAGTAAATTAATTTTCAAGGACTCTTTGGTCAAAAATATGTTCAGTAGGTCAAGTATGGACTACTCTCTGTCTGATTTAATATCACAAGGAAACTTTGAGAATATATAGTTGAAAACCATTTGTGGACCAGTTGGCAAGAAACATGTTAAGTAGGTCAAATATGGTCGTTAATAGGAGTCAGTGAGTATTTATAGTAACTTAAATTTCAGGACTCTTCGGCCAGAAAGATGTTCAATAGGTTAAAATGGAATATGGTATGGTTGATTTAACATTAAAAGGGGTCTATGAGAATATATAGTAAAAACATTTTGAGGACTCTTCGGATAGAAAGATGTTCAGTAGGTCATAATAGGCTACGTCTGGCTGATTTAACATAAGAAGGAGTCCATGAGAATATATAGTTGAACATTTTTTGTCGACCTCTTGGTTAGAAATATGTTCAGCAGGTCCAATATGAACTTCTGTATAGCCATAACATGTAATGAAAAATAAATTTAAAAAAAATTAAAAAAATTTTTTTAAAAAAAATTTTGTGGACCATTTAGACAGAACTGGAAATCAGAAGGGAAGTCAATGAATATGTATAGTACGTTCATTTCAAGGACTCTTTGGTGAAACATATGTTCAGAAGGTCAAATATGGACTACTGTCTGGCTGATTTAACATCAGAAGGAATCTTTGAGAATAAATACTTGAAAACTTTTTGTGGACCCCTTGGTCAGAAATATGTTCAGTAGGTCAAATATGGACTACTGTCTGGCTGATTTAACATCAGAAGGAATCTTTGAGAATAAATACTTGAAAATGTTTTGTGGACCCCTTGGCCAGAAATATGTTCAGAATGTCAAATATGGTCTTCTGAATGGCTTGACGTAAAACCTTTTTTGGACCTCTTGGACAGAAATGTGAATCAGAAGGGAAGTCAATGAGTATGTATAGTGTTAATTTTCAAGGACTCGTTGGTCAAATATATGTTCAGTAGGTCAAATATGGACTACTGTCTGGCTTATTTAACATCAGAAGGAATTTTTTAGAATAAATACTTGAAAATGTTTTGTGGACCCCTTGGCCAGAAATATGTTCAGTAGGTCAAATATGGACTACTGTCTGTCTGATTTAACATCACAAGGAAACTTTGAGAATATATAGCTGAAAACCATTTGTGGACCAATTGGCAAGAAACATGTTAAGTAGGTTAAATATGGTCTTCTGAATGGCTTGATGTAACGTAAGGAGGAGTCAATAAGTATGTATAGTAACTTAATATTTGAGGAATCTTCAGCCAGAAAATTGTTCAGTTGGTCAAATATGGATTACTGTCTGGCTGATTTAACATTATAAGGAGTCTATGAGAATATATAGTTGAAAAATTTTTGTGGACCTCTTGGTCAGAAATATGTTCAGAATGTAAAATATGGACTTCTGTATAGACATATGTACAAAAAAAAAAAAAAAAAACTTTTGTGGACCTTTTAGACAGAAATGGAAATCAGAAGTGAAGTTAATGAGTATGTATAGTACGTTAATTTTCAAGGACTCTTTGGTCAAAAATATGTTCAGTAGGTCAAATATGGACTACTGTCTGGCTGATTTAACATCAGAAGGAATCTTTGAGAATAAATACTTGAAAACCTTTTGTTGACCCCTTGGGCAGAAATATGTTCAGTAGGTCAAATATGGCCTTCTGAATGGCTTGATGTAATGTAAGAAGGAGTTAGGGAGTATTTATAGTAACTTAAATTTCAGGACTCTTCAGCCAGAAAGATGTTCAATAGGTTATAATGGAATACAGTCTGGCTGATTTAACATTAGAAGGGTTCTATTAGAATATATAGTAAAAAAGTTTTGAGGACTCTTCGGCAAGAAAGATATTCAGTAGGTCATACTAGACTATGCCTGGCTAATTTAACATAAGGAGTCCATGAGAATATATAGTTGAACATTTTTTGTGGACCTCTTGGTTAGAAATATGTTCAGTAGGTACAATATGAACTTCTGTATAGCCACAACATGTAATAAAAAATAAATAAAAAAAACTTTTGTGGACCCTTTAGACAGAACTGGAAATCAGAAGGGAAGTTAATGAGTATGTATAGTACGTTAATTTCAAGGACTCTTTGGTCAAAAATATGTTCAGTAGGTCAAATATGGACTACTGTCTGTCTGATTTAACATCACAAGGAAACTTTGAGAATATATAGTTGAAAACTGTTTTTGGACCACTTGGCAAGAAACATGTTCAGTAGGTCAAATATGGTCTTCTGAATGGCTTGATGTAAAACCTTTTTTGGACCCATTGGCCAGAAATGTGAATCAGAAGGGAAGTCAATGAGTATGTATAGTAAATTAATTTTCAAGGACTCTTTGGTCAAAAATATGTTCAGTAGGACTACTCTCTGTCTGATTTAATATCACAAGGAAACTTTGAGAATATATAGTTGAAAACCATTTGTGGACCAGTTGGCAAGAAACATGTTAAGCAGGTCAAATATGGTCGTTAATAGGAGTCAGTGAGTATTTATAGTAACTTAAATTTCAGCACTTTTCGGCCAGAAAGATGTTCAATAGGTTATAATGGAATACGGTATGGTTGATTTAACATTAAAAGGGGTCTATGAGAATATGTAGTAAAAACATTTTGAGGACTCTGTCCAGAAAGATGTTCAGTAGGTCATAATAGACAACGTCTGGCTGATTTAACATGAGTCCATGAGAATATATAGTTGAACAGTTTTTGTGGACCTCTTGGTTTGAAATATGTTCAGTAGGTCCAATATGAACTGTATAGCCATAACATGTAATAAAAAATAAATAAAAAAAACTTTTTAAAAAAGCTAAAACTTTTGTGGACCCTTTAGACAGAACTGGAAATCAGAAGGGAAGTCAATGAGTATGTATGGTACGTTAATTTCAAGGACTCTTTGGTCAAAAATATGTTCAGTAGGTCAAATATGGTCTTCTGAAAGGCTTGATGTAACGTAAGAAGGAGTCAGTGAGTATTTATAGTAACTTAAATTTCAGGACTCTTCGGCCAGAAATATGTTCAATAGGTTATAATGGAATACTGTCTGGCTGATTTAACATTAGACGGGGTCTATGAGAATATATAGTAAAAACTTTTGAGGACTCCGGCCAGAAAGATGTTCAGTAGGTCATAATAGACAACATCTGGCTGATTTAACATGAGTCCATGAGAATATATAGTTGAACAGTTTTTGTGGACCTCTTGGTTTGAAATATGTTTAGTAGGTCCAATATGAACTTCTGTATAGCCATAACATGTAATAAAAAATAAATTAAAAAAACTTAAAAAAAAAAACTACAACTTTTGTTGACCCTTTAGACATAACTGGAAATCAGAAGGGAAGTCAATATGTATAGTACGTTAATTTCAAGGACTCTTTGGTCAAAAATATGTTCAGTAGGTCAAATATGTGGACTACTGTCTGGTTGATTTAACATCAGAAGGAATCTTTGAAAATAAATACTTGAAAACCTTTTGTGCACCCTTTGGTCAGAAATATGTTCAGTAGGTCAAATATGGACTACTGTCTGGCTGATTTAACATCAGAAGGAATCTTTGAGAATAAATACTTGAAAATGTTTTGTGGATCCCTTGGCCAGAAATACGTTCAGTAGGTCAAATATGGTCTTCTGAATGGCTTCATATAAAACCTTTTTTGGACCCCTTGGCCAGAAATGGGAATCAGATGGGAAGTCAATGAGTATGTATAGTAAGTTAATTTTCAAGGACTCTTTGGTCAAAAATATGTTCAGTAGGTCAAGTATGGACTACTGTCTGTCTGATTTAACATAACAAGGAAACTTTGAGAATATATAGTTGAAAACCATTTGTGGACCAGTTTGCAAGAAACATGTTAAGTAGGTCAAATATGGTCTTTAGAAGGAGTCAGTTACTATTTATAGTAACTTAAATTTCAGGACTCTTTGGCCAGAAAGATGTTCAATAGGTTATAATGGAATACGGTCTGGCTGATTTAACATTAGAAGGGGTCTATTAGAATACATAGTAAAAACGTTTTGAGGACTCTTCGGCCAGAAAGATGTTCAATAGGTTATAATGGAATACGGTCTGGCTGATTTAACATGAGTCCATGAGAATATATAGTTGAACATTTTTTTTGGACCTCTTGGTTAGAAATATGTTCAGTAGGTCTAATATGAACTTCTGTATAGCCATAACTTGTAATAAAAAATACATTAAAAAAACTTTAAAAAAAAAAAAAAAAAAACTTTTGTGGACCCTTTAGAAAGAACTGGAAATCAGAAGGGAAGTCAATGAATATGTATAGTACGTTAATTTCAAGGACTCTTTGGTCAAAAATATGTTCAGTAGGTCAAATATGGTCTACTGTCTGGCTGATTTAACATCAGAAGGAATCTTTGAGAATAAATACTTGAAAATCTTTTGTGGACCCCTTGGCCAGAAATATGTTCAGTAGGTCAAATATGGATCACTGTCTGCTGATTTAACATTATAAGGAGTCTATGAGAATATATAGTTGAACATTTTTTGTGGACCTCTTGGTCAGAAATATGTTCAGAAGGTCAAATATGGTCTTCTGAATGGCGTGACGTGAAACCTTTTTTGGACCTCTTAGCCAGAAATGGGAATCAGAAGGGAAGTCAATGAGTATGTACAGTTAATTTTCAAGGACTCTTTGGTCAAAAATATGTTCAGTAGGTCAAATATGGACTACTGTATGTCTGATTTAACATCACAATGAAACTTTGAGAATATATAGCTGAAACCCATTTGTGGACCAGTTGGCAAGAAACATAAGTAGATTAAATATGGTCTTCTGAATGGCTTGATGTAACGTGAGGAGTCAATAATTATGTATAGTAACTTAATATCTGAGGACTCTTCAGACAGAAATTTGTTCAGTTGGTGTAATATGGATTACTGTCTGGCTGATTAAACATTATAAGGACTCTATGAGAATATATAGTTGAACATTTTTGTGGACCTCTTGGTCAAAAATATGTTCAGAAGGTCAAATATGGACTTCTGTATATCCATAAGTATTAAAAAAAAAAAAAAACTTTTGTGGACCCTTTAGACAGAAATGGGAATCAGAAGGGGTCAATGAGTATGTACAGTACGTTAGTTTTCAAAAATATGTTCAATAGGTCAAATATGGACTATTGTCTGGCTGATTTAACATCAAAAGGAATCTTTGAGAATAAATACTTGAAAATGTTTTGTGGACCCCTTTTCCAGAAATATGTTCAGTAGGTCAAATATGGTCTTCTGATTGTCTTGATTTAAAACCTTTTTTGGACCCCTTGGCCAGAAATGGGAATTAGAAGGGAAATCAATGAGTATGTATAGTACGTTAATTTCAAGGACTCTTTGGTCAAAGATATGTTCAGTACGTCAAATATGGACTACTGTCTGTCTGATTTAACATCACAAGGAAACTTTGAGAATATATAGCTGAAAACCATTTGTGGACCAGTTGGCAATAAACATGTTAAGTAGGTTAATTATGGTCTTCTGAATGGCTTGATGTAACGTAAGGAGGAATCAATAAGTACGTATAGTAACTTAATATTTGAGGACTCTTCAGCCAGAAATTTGTTCAGTTTGTGTAATATGGATTACTGTCTGGCTGATTTAACATTATAAGGAGTCTATGAGAATATATAGTTGAAAATTTTTTGTGGACCTCTTGGTCAGAAATATGTTCAGAAGGTCAAATACGGACTTCTGTATAGACATAACACGTACAAAAAAAAACAAAAAAAAATTCTTGTGAACCATTTAGACAGAAATGGGAATCAGAAGGGAAGTCAATGAATTTGTATAGTACGTTAATTTTCAAGGACTCTTTGGTCAAAAATATATTCAGTAGGTCAAATATGGACTACTGTCTGGCTGATTTAACATCAGAAGGAATCTTTGAGAATAAATAAAAATGTTTTGTGGACCCCTTGGCCGGAAATATGTTCAGTAGGTCAAATATGGTCTTCTGAATGCCTTGATGTAAAACTTTTTTGGACCCCTTGGCCAGAAATGTGAATCATAAGGGAAGTCAATGAGTATCTATGGTAAGTTAATTTTCAAGGACTTGTTGGTCAAAAATATGTTCAGTATGTCAAATATGGGTTACTGTCTGGCTGATTTAACATAAGAAGGAGTCCATTAGTATGTATAGTAACTTAATATTTGAGGACTCAATAGGTCACTGGGTCATAATGAAATACAGTCTGGCTTTTTGGCAAGAAATATGTTAAGTAGGTCAAATATAGACTACTGGCTGACGTAACATAAGGAGTCAATGAGTATGTATAGTTTCAATGTTCAAGTACTTATATCTTCAATGGACAACGAGTTCTTGTATGCAATGCAAAAGTACATATGTCTTCAATGCACAACGAGTTCATGTATGCAATGCAAAAGCAATTATCTCTTCAGTGCACAGCGAGTTCTGGTATGCATTGCAATGCAAAGCACTTTTCTCTTCAATGCACAATGAGATCTTGTATGCAATGCAAAAACAATTATCTCTTCAATGCACAAAATATTCTTGTATGCATTACACTGCATTGCAATGCAAAAGCACATATCTCTCAATGATCGTGTATTCAATGCAAACGCCCTTATCTTTTCCAATGCACGTGTTATTGTATGCAATGCAAAAGCAATTATCTTTTAAATGCAAAACAAATTCTTGTATACAATGCAAAAGCACTTATCTCTTCAAAGCACAATGAGTTATTGTATGCAGTGCTAATGCACTCATCTCTCAATACACAATGCGATCTTGTATGCATTGCAATGCAAAAGCACTTTTCTCTTCAATGCACAATGAGATCTTGTATACAATGCAAACGCACTTATCTTTTCAAATGCACGTGTACTTGTATGCAATGCAAATGCACTTATCACTTCAATGCAAAACAAATTCTTGTATGCAATGCAAAAGAACTTAAGTCGTCATTGCACAACGAATTCTTGTATGCAATGCAAAAGCACTTATCTCTCAATGCACAACGAGATCGTGTGTGTAATGCAAACGCACTTATCTTTTCCAAATGCACGTGTTCTTGAATGCAATGCAAAATCACGTTTCTCTCCAATGCACAACGAGTTCATGTATGCAATGCAAAAGCAATTTTCTCTTCAATACACAACGAGTTCTTGTATGCAATGCAAAAGCAATTGTCTCTTCAACGCACAACGAGATCTTGAATACATTGCAATGCAAAATAACTTATCTCTTCAATGCACAATGACATCTTGTATGCAATGCAATGCAAAAGAACTTATCTCTTTTAATGCACAACGACATCTTGTAAGCAATGCAAACGCACTTATCTTTTGCAATGCATGTGTTAATGTGTGCAATACAAAAGCACTTCTCTCTTCAATGCACACCGTCTTGTATGCAATGCGCATTCTTGCATGCAATGTAAAAGCACTTTTCTCTTCAATAAACAACGGGATCTTTTTTGCAATCCAGTACAAATGCATTTATCACTTCAAAACATAACGAGCTCTTGTATGCAACACAAAAGCACGTATCTCTTCAAGGACTCAGTGAGTTCTTGTATGCATTGCAATGCAAAATCACATTTCTCTCCAATGCACAACGAGATCTTGTATGAAATGCAAATTCTCTTATCTCTTCAATGCACAAGGTGATCTTGTATGCAATGCAAAAGCACTCATTTCTTTAGTGCACAACGAGTTCTTGTATGAATTGCAATGCAAAATCACTTTTCGCTCCAATACACAATGAGATCTTGTATGCAGTGCAAAATCACTTATCTCTCCACTGCAAAACGAGTTCATGTATGCATTGCAATGCAAATCAATTATCTCTTCAACGCACAACGAGTTCATATATGCAATGCAAAAGCAAATATTTCTTCAGAGCACAAGTTCTTGTATGCAATACAAAAGCAATTATCTCTTCAATACACAACGAGTTCTTGTATGCAATGCAAAAGCAATTGTCTCTTCAATGCACAACGAGATCTTGAATGCATTGCAATGCAAAAGAACTTATCTGTTCAATGCACAACGACATCTTGTAAGCAATGCAAACGCATTTATCTTTTGCAATGCATGTGTTAATGTGTGCAATACAAAAGCACTTCTCTCTTCAATGCACACCGTCTTGTATGCAATGCGCATTCTTGCATGCAATGTAAAAGCACTTTTCTCTTCAATGCACAACGAGAACTTGTATGCAATGCAAAAGCACTCATCTCTTCAGTGCACGAGTTCTTGTATGCAATGCAAAAATACTTATCTCTTCAATGCACAACGAGTTAATATATGCAATGCAAAAGCAATTATTTCTTCAAAGCACAATAAGTTTTTGTATGCAATACAAAAGCAATTATCTCTTCAATACAGAACGAATTCTTGTATGCAATGCAAAAACACATCTCTTCAGTGCACAGCGAATTCTTGTATGCAATGCAAAATCACTTATCTCTTCAGGGCACAGCGAGTTCTTGTATGCATTGCAATGCAAAATCACATTTCTCTCCAATGCACAACGAGATCTTGTATTCAATGCAATGCAAATTCTCTTATCTCTTCAATACATAACGAGCTCTTGTATGCAATGCAAAAGCACTCATCTTTTCAAATGCACGTGTTCTTGCATGCAGTGCAAAAGCAATTATCTCTTCAATGCACAACATGTTCTTGTATGCAATACAATAGCAATTATATTTTCAATGCTAAACAATTTCTTGTATGCAATGCAAAAACCCTTATCTCTTCAGAGCACAGCGAATTCTTGTATGCAATGCAAAATCATTTTTCTCTTCAATGCACAACGAGTTTTTGTATGCATTTGCAATGCAAAAGCACTTTTCTCTTAAATGCACAACGAGATGGTGTATGCAAAGCAAAAATACTTGTCTCTTCAATGCACAAGGAGATCTTGTATGCATTGGTATGCAAATTCACTTATCTCTCCAATGCACAATGAGATCTTGGATGCAATGCAAAATCACTTATCTCTTCAGTGCACAGCGATTTCTTGTATGCATTGCAATGCAAAATCACTTTTCTCTCCAATGCACAACAAGCTCATTTATATAATACAAAAGCAATTATCTCTTCAATGCACAACAAGTTCTCGTTATGTAATGCAAAATCACTTATCTCTTCAGTGCACAGCGAGTTCTTGTATGCATTGCAATGCAAAAGCAATTTTCTCTTCAATGCATGAGTTCATATATGCAATGCAATGCAAAAGTACTTATCTCTTCAATGCACGAGTTCTTGTATGCAATGCAAAAGCAATTATCTCTTCATGGAAAACAAATTCTTGCATGCGATGCAAAAGCACTTTTCTCTTCAATGCACAATGAGATCTTGTGTGCAATGCAAAATCACTTATCTCTTCATTGCACAATGAGCTCTTGTAAGCAATGCAAAATATTTGTCTCTTCAATGCACAACGAGATCTTGTATGTAATGCAATGCAAATGTACTTATCTCTTCAATACTTAATGAGTTCTTGTGTGCAATGCAAAAGCACTCATCTCTTCAGTGCACAGCGAGTTCTTGTATGCATTGCAATGCAAACTGACTTATCTCTTCAATGCACAACGAATTCTTGTACGCAATGCAAAAGCACTTATCTCTTCAATGCAGAATGAGTTCTTGTATGCATTGCAATGCAAAATCACTTTTTTCTCTCCAATGCACAATGAGATCTTGTATGCAATGCAAAAGCACTCATCTCTTCAAAGCATAATGATTTATTTTATGCAGTGCTAATGCACTTATCTCTCAACGCACAATGCATTCTTGTATGCACTGCAATGCAAATTCACTTTTCTCTTGAATGCACAATGAGATCTTGTATGCAATGCAATGCAAATGCACTTTTTTCTTCAATACATAAAGAGTCCTCTTATGCAATGCAAAAGCACTCATCTCTTCAGTGCATAACGAGTTCTTGTATGCAATGCAAACGCACTTATTTTTTCAAATGCACGTGCTCTTGGATACAATGCAAAAGCACTTATCTCTCAATGCACAACGAGATCTTGTATGCAATGCAAAAATAATTATCTCTTCAATGCACAATGAGATCTTGTATGCAATGCAAAAGCAATTATCTCTTCAGTGCACAACACGTTCTTGTATGCAATGCAATATCACTTATCTCCAATGCACAACGAGATCTTGTATGCAATGCAAAAGCAATTATCTCTTCAATGCACGACAATTCCTTGAATGCAAAGGAAAATCACTTATCGCTTCAGTGCACAGCGATTTCTTGTATGCATTGCAATGCAAAATCACTTTTCTCTCCAATGCACAACGAGCTCATGTATGCAATACAAAAGCAATTATCTCTTCAATGCACAACAAGTTCTCGTTATGTAATGCAAAATCACTTTTCTCTCCAATGCACAATGAGATCTAGTATGCAATGTAAAAATACTTATCTCTTTAATGCACAACGAGATCTTGTATGCAGTGCTAATGCACTTATCTCACAATGCACAACGACTTCGTGTATGCAATGCAAAAGCAATTATCTCTTCAATGCACAACATGTTCTAGTATGCAATACAAAAGCAATTATCTCTTCAAAGCAAAAAAAATATTTTATGCAATGCAAAAGCACTTATCTCTCAATGCACAACGATCGTGTGTGCAATGCAAAAGTACTTATCATTTCCAATGCACGTGTTCAATGCAATGCAAAAGCACTTATCGCTCAATGCACAGAGATCTTGTATGCATTGCAATGCAAATGCACTTATCTCTTCAACGCACAAGATCTTGTATGCAATGCAAAAATACTTATCTCTTCAATGCACAACGAGTTCATGTATGCAATGCAAAAGCAATTATCTCTTCATGCACAATAAGTTCTTTTATGCAATGCAAAAGCAATTATCTCTTCAATGCAAAACAAATTTTTGTATGCAATGCAAATGCACTTACCTCTTCAATATACAACGAGTTCTTGTATGCAATGGAAAAGCACTTATCTCTTCAATGCAGAACGTTTTTTTGAATGCACTGCAGTGCAAAAACACATCTCTCAATGCACAACGAGATCCTGTATGGAATGCAAATGCACATATCTTTTCAAAATGCATGTGTTCTTGTATGCAATGCAAAAGCATATGGTATTCTGTTTGGCAATAAGTATGATAGTAAACCTAATATTTGTGGACTTTTCGTCTAGAAAGATGTTCAATAGGTCATAATGGGAATATGGATTTAACATGAGAAGTCAATGGGAATGTATAGAACGTTCATGATCGAGGACTCTTTGGTCAAAAATATGTTGAGGTGGTCAAATATGGACTTCTGTATAGACATAACATGAAAAAAAAACACCTTCACAATATAGCTTTTGTGGAACATTTGGTCAGAAATAGGAATCAGAAGGAATCAATGAGAACATTTTGGCCAGAAAAATATTCAGTAGGTCAATAATGGTCTTCTGTATGGCTTGTAACATAAGAAGGAGTCAATATGTACAGTAACTTAATATTTGAGGACTCTTGGGCCAGAAATTTGGTCAAGGCAAGAAGTCATTTGGTTGGCAAGAAATATGTTCAGTGGGTCAAATATGGACTACTGTCTGGCTGATTTAACATTCGAAGGAGTCTATGAGAATATATAGTAAAAATCTTTTGAGGACTCTTCGGCCAGAAAGATGTTCAGTAGGTCATAATGGACTACGGTTTGGATAATTTAACCTGAGAGGAGTCAATGGGAATGTATAGAAAGATCTTGATTGAGGACTCTTTGTCCAGAAATTTTAGCAGGTCAAAAACAGACTAGTGTATGGATCACGTAAGATGTCAATTAAAAAAAAACATTAAAAAAACCTTTAAAAAACCTTTTGTGGACCCTTTGGCCAGAAATGGGAATCAGATGGAGTCTTCAATGAGTTTGTATAGTATAAGTTCATCATAGATGAACGGTCTGGCTGATTTAACCTGAGAGGAGTCAATGGGAATGTATAGAAAGACCATGATCACTCTTGGGTCAGAAATTTGTTCAGTAGGTTAAATATGGTCTTCTTAATGGCTTGATGTAACGTGAGGAGGAGTCAATATGTATAGTAACTTAATATTTAAGGAATCTTCAGACAGAAATTTGTTCAGTTGGTCAGAAATACTGGTCAAAAATACTGTCTGGCTGATTTAACATTATAAGGAGTCTATGAGAATATGTAGTTGAAAATTTGTCTGGCTGATTTAACATCAGAAGGAATCTTTGAGAAGAAATACTTGAAAATGTTTTGTGGGCCCCTTGGCCAAAATATGTTCAGTAGTTCAAATATGGTCTTCTGAATCGCTTGAAGTAAAACCTTTTTTGGACCCCTTGGCCAGAAATGGGAATCAGAAGGGAAGTCAATGAATATGTATAGTAAGTTAATTTCAAGGACTCTTTGGTCAAAAATATGTTCAGTAGGTCAAATATGGACTACTCTCTGATTTAACATCAGAAGGAATCTTTGAGAATATATATTTGAAAACCCTTTTTGGACCAGATGGCAAGAAACATATTCAGTAGGTCAAATATGGTATTCTGAATGGCTTGATGTAAAACCTTTTTTGGACCCCTTGGCCAGAAATAGGAATCAGAAGGGAAGTCAGTGAGTATGTATAGTAAGTTAATTTCAAGGACTCTTTGTTCAGTAGGTCAAATATGGACTACGGTCTGTCTGATTTAACATCACAAGGAAACTTTGAGAATATATAGCTGAAAACAATTTGTGGACCAGGTGGCAAGAAACATGTTAAGTAGGTCAAATGTAGTCTTTAGAAGGAGTCAGTGTGTATTTATAGTAACTTAAATTTCAGGACTCTTCGGCCAGAAAGATGATCAATAGGTTATAATGGAATATGGTCTGGCTGATTTAACATTAGAAGGGGTCTATGAGATTATATAGTAAAAATGTTTTGAGGACTCTTCGGCCAGAAAGATGTTCAGTAGGTTATAATAGACTGCGTCTGGCTGATTTAACATAAGAAGGAGTCTATGAGAATATATAGTTTAACTTTTTTTGTGGACATCTTGGTTAGAAATATGTTCAGTAGGTCCAATATGAACTTCTGTATAGCCATAACACGTAATAAAAAATAAATTAAAAAAACATAAAAAAAAAAAACTTTTGTGGACCCTTTAGACAGAACAGGAAATCAGAAGGGAAGTCAATGATAATGTATAGTACGTTAATTTCAAGGACTCTTTTGTCAAAAATATGTTCAGTAGGTCAAATATGGACTGCTGTCTGTCTGATTTAACATCACAAGGAAACTTTGAGAATATATAGTTGAAAACCCTTTTTGGACCAGATGGCAAGAAACATATTCAGTAGGTCAAATATGGTCTTCAGAATGGCTTGATGTAAAACCTTTTTTGGAACCCTTGGCCAGAAATGGGAATCAGAAGGGAAGTCAAAGAGTATGTATAGTAAGTTAATTTTCAAGGACTCTTTTGTCAAAAATATGTTCAGTAGGTCAAATATGGACTAATGTCTGTCTGATTTAACATCACAAGGAAACTTTGAGAAAATATAGTTGAACATTTTTTGTGGACCTCTTGGTTAGAAATATGTTCAGTAGGTCCAATATGAACTTCTGTATAGCCATAACATGTAATAAAAAATGAATTAAAAAAAATTAAAAAAAAAAAAAAAAAAAAAAACTTTTGTGGACCCTTTAGACAGAACTGGAAATCAGACGGGAAGTCAATGAGTATGTATAGTACGTTAATTTCAAGGACTCTTTGGCCAGAAATATGTTCAGTAGGTCAAATATGGATAACTGTCTGGCTGATTTAACATTATAAGGAGTCTATGAGAATATGTAGTTGAAAACTTTTTGTGGACCTCTTGTTCAGAAATATGTTCAGAAGGTCAAATATGGTCTTCTGAATGGCTTGACGTAAAACCTTTTTTGGACCTCTTGGTCAGAAATGGGAACCAGAAGGGAAGTCAATGAGTATGTATAGTTAATTTTCACGGACTCGTTGGTCAAAAATATTGTCAGTAGGTCAAATATGGACTACTGTCTGTCTGATTTAACATCACAAGGAAACTGAGAATATATAGCTGAAAACCATTTCTGGACCAGTTGGCAAGAAACATGTTAAGTAGGTCAAATATGGTCTTCTGAATGGCTTGATGTAACGTAAGAAGGAGTCAGTGAGTATTTATAGTAACTTAAAATTCAGGACTCTTCGGCCAGAAAGATGTTTAATAGGTTATGATGGAATACGGTCTGGCTGATTTAACATTAGAAGGGGTCTATGAGAATATATAGTAAAAACGTTTTGAGGACTCTTCTGCCAGAAAGATGTTCAGTAGGTCATAATAGACAACGTCTGGCTGATTTAACATAAGAAGGAGTCCATGAGAAAATATAGTTGAACATTTTTTTTGGACCTCTTGGTTAGAAATATGTTCAGTAGGTCCAATATAAACTTCTGTATAGCCATAACATGTAATAAAAAATAAATTAAAAAAACTTAAAAAAAAAAAAAAAAAAAACTTTTATAGACCCTTTAGACAGAACTGGAAATCAGACGGTAAGTCAATGAATATGTATAGTACGTTAATTTCAAGGACTCTTTGGTCAAAAATATGTTCATTAGGTAAAATATGGACTACTGTCTGGCTGATTTAACATCAGAAGGAATCTTTGAGAATAAATACTTGAAAACCTTTTGTGGACCCCTTGGCCAGAAATATGTTCAGTAGGTCAAATATGGATAACTGTCTGGCTGATTTAACATTAGATGGAGTCTATGAGAATATATAGTTGAAAAATTTTTGTGGACCTCTTGGTCAGAAATATGTTCAGAAGGTCAAATATGGTCTTCTGAATGGCTTGACGTAAAACCTTTTTTGGACCTCTTGGCCAGAAATGGGAATCAGAAGGGAAGTCAATGAGTATGTATAGTTAATTTTCAAGGACTCGTTGGTCAAAAATATGTTCAGTAGGTCAAATATGGACTACTGTCTGCCTGATTTAACATCACAAGGAAACTTTGAGAATATATAGCTGAAACCCATTTGTGGACCAGTTGGCAAGAAACATGTTAAGTAGGTTAAATATGGTCTTCTGAATGGCTTGATGTAACGTAAGAGGAGTCAATAAGTATGTATAGTAACTTAATATTTGAGGACTCTTCAGCCAGAAATTTGTTCAGTTGGTCAAATATGGACTACTGCCTGTCTGATTTAACATTACAAGGAAACTTTGAGAATATATAGTTGAAAACCATTTATGGACCAGTTGGCAAGAAACATGTTAAGTAGGTTAAATATGGTCTTCTGAATGGCTTGATGTAACGTAAGAAGGAGTCAGTGAGTATTTATAGTAACTTAAATTTCAGGACTCTTCTGCCAGAAATATGTTCAATAGGTTATAATGGAATACGGTCTGGCTGATTTAACATTAGAAGGGGTCTATGAGAATATATAGTAAAAACGTTTTGAGGACTGTTCGGCCAGAAATATGTTCAGTAGGTCATAATAGACTACGTCTGGCTGATTTAACATAAGAAGGAGTCCATGAGAATATATAGTTGAACATTTTTTGTGGACCTCTTGGTTAGAAATTTGTTCAGAAGGTCAAATATGGACTTCTGTATAGACATAACACTTACAAAAAAAAAAAAAAAAAACTTTTGTGGACCCTTTAGACAGAACAGGAAATCAGAAGGGAAGTCAATGAGTATGTATAGTACGTTAATTTCAAGGACTCTTTGGTCAAAAATATGCTCAGTAGGTCAAATATAGACTACTGTCTGGCTGATTTAACATCAGAAGGAATCATTGAGCATATATACTTGAAAAACTATTTTGGACCCCTTGGCCAGAAATATGTTCAGAATGTCAAATATGGACTACTGTCTGGCTGATTTAACATCAGAAGGAATCTTTGAGAATAAATACTTGAAAATATTTTGTGGACACCTTGGCCAGAAATATGTTCAGTAGGTCAAATATGGTCTTCTGAATGGCTTGATGTAACGTAAGAAGGAGTCAGTGAGTATTTATAGTAACTTAAATTTCAGGACTCTTCTGCCAGAAATATGTTCAGTAGGTCATAATAGACTACGTCTGGCTGATTTAACATAAGAAGGAGTCCATGAGAATATATAGTTGAACATTTTTTGTGGACCTCTTGGTTAGAAATTTGTTCAGTAGGTCCAATATGAACTTCTGTATAGCCATAACATTTAATAAAAAATAAATAAAAAAAACTTTAAAAAAAAATAAAAATCTTTTGTGGACCCTTTAGACAGAACTGGAAATCAGAAGGGAAGTCAATGAGTATGTATAGTACGTTAATTTCAAGGACTCTTTGGTCAAAAATATGTTCAGTAGGTCAAATATGGACTACTGTCTGTCTGATTTAACATCACAAGGAAACTTTGAGAATATATGGCTGAAAACAATTTGTGGACCAGTTGGCAAGAAACATGTTAAGTAGGTCAAATATGGTCTTCTGAATGGCTTGATGTAACGTAAGAAGGAGTCAGTGAGTATTTATAGTAACTTAAAATTCAGGACTCTTCGGCCTGAAAGACTTTCAATATGTTATAATGGAATACGGTCTGGCTGATTAAACATAAGAAGGAGTCTATGAGAATATATAGTTGAACATTTTTTGAGGACATCTTGGTTAGAAATATGTTCAGTAGGTTCAATATGAACTTCTGTATAGCCATAACATGTAATAAAAAATAAATTAAAAAAACTTAAAAAAAAAAAAAAAAAAAACTTTTGTGGACCCTTTAGGCAGAACTGGAAATCAGAAGGGAAGTCAATGAGTATGTATAGTACGTTAATACTGAACATGGTCAAAAATATGTTCAGTTTGTTAAATATGGACTACTGTCTGTCTGATTTAACATCAAAAGGAAACTTTGAGAATATATAGCTAAAAAACATTTGTGGACCAGTTGGCAAGAAACATGTTAAGTAGGTTAAATATGGTCGTCTGAATGGCTTGATGTAACGTAAGGAGTCAATAAGTATGTATAGTAACTTAATATTTGAGGACTCTTCAGCCAGTAATTTGTTCAGTTGGTCAAATATGGATTACAGTCTAGCTGATTTAGCATTAGAAGGAGTCTATGAGAATATGTAGTTGAAAATTTTTTGTGGACCTCTTGGTCAGAAATATGTTCAGAAGGTCAAATATGGACTTCTGTATAGACATAACACTTACAAAAAAAAAAAAAAAAAACTTTTGTGGACCCTTTAGACAGAACAGGAAATCAGAAGGGAAGTCAATGAGTATGTATAGTACGTTAATTTCAAGGACTCTTTGGTCAAAAATATGCTCAGTAGGTCAAATATAGACTACTGTCTGGCTGATTTAACATCAGAAGGAATCATTGAGAATATATACTTGAAAAACTATTTTGGACCCCTTGGCCAGAAATATGTTCAGAATGTCAAATATGGACTACTGTCTGGCTGATTTAACATCAGAAGGAATCTTTGAGAATAAATACTTGAAAATATTTTGTGGACACCTTGGCCAGAAATATGTTCAGTAGGTCAAATATGGTCTTCTGAATGGCTTGATGTAACGTAAGAAGGAGTCAGTGAGTATTTATAGTAACTTAAATTTCAGGACTCTTCTGCCAGAAATATGTTCAGTAGGTCATAATAGACTACGTCTGGCTGATTTAACATAAGAAGGAGTCCATGAGAATATATAGTTGAACATTTTTTGTGGACCTCTTGGTTAGAAATTTGTTCAGTAGGTCCAATATGAACTTCTGTATAGCCATAACATTTAATAAAAAATAAATAAAAAAAACTTTAAAAAAAAATAAAAATCTTTTGTGGACCCTTTAGACAGAACTGGAAATTAGAAGGGAAGTCAATGAATATGTATAGTACGTTAATTTCAAGGACTCTTTGGTCAAAAATATGTTCAGCAGGTAAAATATGGACTACTGTCTGGCTGATTTAACATCAGAAGGAATCTTTGAGAATAAATACTTGAAAACCTTTTGTGGACCCCTTGGCCAGAAATATGTTCAGTTGGTCAAATATGGATAACTGTCTGGCTGATTTAACATTATAAGGAGTCTATGAGAATATATAGTTGAAAATTTTTTGAGGACCTCTTGGTCAGAAATATGTTCAGAAGGTCAAATATGGACTTCTGTATAGACATAACACTTACAAAAAAAAAAAAAAAAACCTTTTTTGGACCCTTTAGACAGAAATGTGAATCAGAAGGGAAGTCAATGAGTATGTAGAGTACGTTAATTTCAAGGACTCTTTGGTTAAAAATATGTTCAGTAGGTCAAATATGGACTACTGTCTGTCTGATTTAACATCACAAGGAAACTTTGAGAATATATAGCTGAAAACCATTTGTGGACCAGTTGGCAAGAATCATGTTAAGTAGGTTAAATATGGTCTTCTGAATGACTTGATGTAAGGAGGAGTCAATAAGTATGTATAGTAACTTAATATTTGAGGACTCTTCAGCCAGAAATTTGTTCAGTTGGTCAAATATGGACTACTGCCTGTCTGATTTAACATTACAAGGAAACTTTGAGAATATATAGTTGAAAACCATTTATGGACCAGTTGGCAAGAAACATGTTAAGTAGGTTAAATATGGTCTTCTGAATGGCTTGATGTAACATAAGAAGGAGTCAGTGAGTATTTATAGTAACTTAAAATTCAGGACTCTTCGGCCAGAAAGATGTTTAATAGGTTATGATGGAATACGGTCTGGCTGATTTAACATTAGAAGGGGTCTATGAGAATATATAGTAAAAACGTTTTGAGGACTCTTCTGCCAGAAAGATGTTCAGTAGGTCATAATAGACAACGTCTGGCTGATTTAACATAAGAAGGAGTCCATGAGAAAATATAGTTGAACATTTTTTTTGGACCTCTTGGTTAGAAATATGTTCAGTAGGTCCAATATAAACTTCTGTATAGCCATAACATGTAATAAAAAATAAATTAAAAAAACTTAAAAAAAAAAAAAAAAAAAACTTTTATAGACCCTTTAGACAGAACTGGAAATCAGACGGTAAGTCAATGAATATGTATAGTACGTTAATTTCAAGGACTCTTTGGTCAAAAATATGTTCATTAGGTAAAATATGGACTACTGTCTGGCTGATTTAACATCAGAAGGAATCTTTGAGAATAAATACTTGAAAACCTTTTGTGGACCCCTTGGCCAGAAATATGTTCAGTAGGTCAAATATGGATAACTGTCTGGCTGATTTAACATTAGATGGAGTCTATGAGAATATATAGTTGAAAAATTTTTGTGGACCTCTTGGTCAGAAATATGTTCAGAAGGTCAAATATGGTCTTCTGAATGGCTTGACGTAAAACCTTTTTTGGACCTCTTGGCCAGAAATGGGAATCAGAAGGGAAGTCAATGAGTATGTATAGTTAATTTTCAAGGACTCGTTGGTCAAAAATATGTTCAGTAGGTCAAATATGGACTACTGTCTGCCTGATTTAACATCACAAGGAAACTTTGAGAATATATAGCTGAAACCCATTTGTGGACCAGTTGGCAAGAAACATGTTAAGTAGGTTAAATATGGTCTTCTGAATGGCTTGATGTAACGTAAGAGGAGTCAATAAGTATGTATAGTAACTTAATATTTGAGGACTCTTCAGCCAGAAATTTGTTCAGTTGGTCAAATATGGACTACTGCCTGTCTGATTTAACATTACAAGGAAACTTTGAGAATATATAGTTGAAAACCATTTATGGACCAGTTGGCAAGAAACATGTTAAGTAGGTTAAATATGGTCTTCTGAATGGCTTGATGTAACGTAAGAAGGAGTCAGTGAGTATTTATAGTAACTTAAATTTCAGGACTCTTCTGCCAGAAATATGTTCAATAGGTTATAATGGAATACGGTCTGGCTGATTTAACATTAGAAGGGGTCTATGAGAATATATAGTAAAAACGTTTTGAGGACTGTTCGGCCAGAAATATGTTCAGTAGGTCATAATAGACTACGTCTGGCTGATTTAACATAAGAAGGAGTCCATGAGAATATATAGTTGAACATTTTTTGTGGACCTCTTGGTTAGAAATTTGTTCAGAAGGTCAAATATGGACTTCTGTATAGACATAACACTTACAAAAAAAAAAAAAAAAAACTTTTGTGGACCCTTTAGACAGAACAGGAAATCAGAAGGGAAGTCAATGAGTATGTATAGTACGTTAATTTCAAGGACTCTTTGGTCAAAAATATGCTCAGTAGGTCAAATATAGACTACTGTCTGGCTGATTTAACATCAGAAGGAATCATTGAGAATATATACTTGAAAAACTATTTTGGACCCCTTGGCCAGAAATATGTTCAGAATGTCAAATATGGACTACTGTCTGGCTGATTTAACATCAGAAGGAATCTTTGAGAATAAATACTTGAAAATATTTTGTGGACAACTTGGCCAGAAATATGTTCAGTAGGTCAAATATGGTCTTCTGAATGGCTTGATGTAACGTAAGAAGGAGTCAGTGAGTATTTATAGTAACTTAAATTTCAGGACTCTTCTGCCAGAAATATGTTCAGTAGGTCATAATAGACTACGTCTGGCTGATTTAACATAAGAAGGAGTCCATGAGAATATATAGTTGAACATTTTTTGTGGACCTCTTGGTTAGAAATTTGTTCAGTAGGTCCAATATGAACTTCTGTATAGCCATAACATTTAATAAAAAATAAATAAAAAAAACTTTAAAAAAAAATAAAAATCTTTTGTGGACCCTTTAGACAGAACTGGAAATCAGAAGGGAAGTCAATGAGTATGTATAGTACGTTAATTTCAAGGACTCTTTGGTCAAAAATATGTTCAGTAGGTCAAATATGGACTACTGTCTGTCTGATTTAACATCACAAGGAAACTTTGAGAATATATGGCTGAAAACAATTTGTGGACCAGTTGGCAAGAAACATGTTAAGTAGGTCAAATATGGTCTTCTGAATGGCTTGATGTAACGTAAGAAGGAGTCAGTGAGTATTTATAGTAACTTAAAATTCAGGACTCTTCGGCCTGAAAGACTTTCAATATGTTATAATGGAATACGGTCTGGCTGATTAAACATAAGAAGGAGTCTATGAGAATATATAGTTGAACATTTTTTGAGGAAATCTTGGTTAGAAATATGTTCAGTAGGTTCAATATGAACTTCTGTATAGCCATAACATGTAATAAAAATAAATTAAAAAAACTTAAAAAAAAAAAAAAAAAAACTTTTGTGGACCCTTTAGGCAGAACTGGAAATCAGAAGGGAAGTCAATGAGTATGTATAGTACGTTAATACTGAACATGGTCAAAAATATGTTCAGTTTGTTAAATATGGACTACTGTCTGTCTGATTTAACATCAAAAGGAAACTTTGAGAATATATAGCTAAAAAACATTTGTGGACCAGTTGGCAAGAAACATGTTAAGTAGGTTAAATATGGTCGTCTGAATGGCTTGATGTAACGTAAGGAGTCAATAAGTATGTATAGTAACTTAATATTTGAGGACTCTTCAGCCAGTAATTTGTTCAGTTGGTCAAATATGGATTACAGTCTAGCTGATTTAGCATTAGAAGGAGTCTATGAGAATATAGTTGAAAATTTTTTGTGGACCTCTTGGTCAGAAATATGTTCAGAAGGTCAAATATGGACTTCTGTATAGACATAACACTTACAAAAAAAAAAAAAAAAAACTTTTGTGGACCCTTTAGACAGAACAGGAAATCAGAAGGGAAGTCAATGAGTATGTATAGTACGTTAATTTCAAGGACTCTTTGGTCAAAAATATGCTCAGTAGGTCAAATATAGACTACTGTCTGGCTGATTTAACATCAGAAGGAATCATTGAGAATATATACTTGAAAAACTATTTTGGACCCCTTGGCCAGAAATATGTTCAGAATGTCAAATATGGACTACTGTCTGGCTGATTTAACATCAGAAGGAATCTTTGAGAATAAATACTTGAAAATATTTTGTGGACACCTTGGCCAGAAATATGTTCAGTAGGTCAAATATGGTCTTCTGAATGGCTTGATGTAACGTAAGAAGGAGTCAGTGAGTATTTATAGTAACTTAAATTTCAGGACTCTTCTGCCAGAAATATGTTCAGTAGGTCATAATAGACTACGTCTGGCTGATTTAACATAAGAAGGAGTCCATGAGAATATATAGTTGAACATTTTTTGTGGACCTCTTGGTTAGAAATTTGTTCAGTAGGTCCAATATGAACTTCTGTATAGCCATAACATTTAATAAAAAATAAATAAAAAAAACTTTAAAAAAAAATAAAAATCTTTTGTGGACCCTTTAGACAGAACTGGAAATTAGAAGGGAAGTCAATGAATATGTATAGTACGTTAATTTCAAGGACTCTTTGGTCAAAAATATGTTCAGCAGGTAAAATATGGACTACTGTCTGGCTGATTTAACATCAGAAGGAATCTTTGAGAATAAATACTTGAAAACCTTTTGTGGACCCCTTGGCCAGAAATATGTTCAGTTGGTCAAATATGGATAACTGTCTGGCTGATTTAACATTATAAGGAGTCTATGAGAATATATAGTTGAAAATTTTTTGAGGACCTCTTGGTCAGAAATATGTTCAGAAGGTCAAATATGGACTTCTGTATAGACATAACACTTACAAAAAAAAAAAAAAAAACCTTTTTTGGACCCTTTAGACAGAAATGTGAATCAGAAGGGAAGTCAATGAGTATGTAGAGTACGTTAATTTCAAGGACTCTTTGGTTAAAAATATGTTCAGTAGGTCAAATATGGACTACTGTCTGTCTGATTTAACATCACAAGGAAACTTTGAGAATATATAGCTGAAAACCATTTGTGGACCAGTTGGCAAGAATCATGTTAAGTAGGTTAAATATGGTCTTCTGAATGACTTGATGTAAGGAGGAGTCAATAAGTATGTATAGTAACTTAATATTTGAGGACTCTTCAGCCAGAAATTTGTTCAGTTGGTCAAATATGGACTACTGCCTGTCTGATTTAACATTACAAGGAAACTTTGAGAATATATAGTTGAAAACCATTTATGGACCAGTTGGCAAGAAACATGTTAAGTAGGTTAAATATGGTCTTCTGAATGGCTTGATGTAACATAAGAAGGAGTCAGTGAGTATTTATAGTAACTTAAATTTCAGGACTCTTCAACCAGAAAGATGTTCAATAGGTTATGATGGAATACGGTCTGGCTGATTTAACATTAGAAGGGGTCTATGAGAATATATAGTAAAAACGTTTTGAGGACTCTTCGGCCAGAAAGATGTTCAGTAGGTCATAATAGACTACGTCTGGCTGATTTAACATAAGAAGGAGTCTATAAGAATATATAGTTGAACATTTTTTGAGGAAATCTTGGTTAGAAATATGTTCAGTAGGTCCAATATGAACTTCTGTATAGCCATAACATATAATAAAAAATAAATTAAAAAAACTTAAAAAAAAAAAAAAAAAAACTTTTGTGGACCCTTTGGACAGAATTGTAAATTAGAAGGGAAGTCAATGAGTATGTATAGTACGTTAACACTGAACATGGTCAAAAATATGTTCAGTAGGTCAAATATGGACTACTGTCTGTCTGATTTAACATCAAAAGGAAACTTTGAGAATATATAGTTGAAAAACATTTATGGACCAGTTGGCAAGAAACATGTTAAGTAGGTCAAATATGGTCTTCTGAATGGCTTGATGTAACGTAAGAAGGAGTCAGTGAGTATTTATAGTAACTTAAATTTCAGGACTCTTCGGCCAGAAAGATGTTCAGTAGGTCATAATAGACTACGTCTGGCTGATTTAACATAAGAAGGAGTCTATAAGAATATATAGTTAAAAATTTTTTGAGGAAATCTTGGTTAGAAATATGTTCAGTAGGTCCAATATGAACTTCTGTATAGCTATAACGTGTAATAAAAAATAAATTAAAAAAACTTAAAAAAAAAAAAAAAAAAAAATCTTTTGTGAACCCTTTAGACAGAACTTGAAATCAGAAGGGAAGTCAATGAGTATGTATAGTATGTTAATACTAAAAAATGGTCAAAAACATGTTCAGTAGGTCAAATATGGACTACTGTCTGTCTGATTTAACATCAAAAGGAAACTTTGAGAATATATAGCTAAAAAATATTTAAGGACCAGTTGGCAAGAAACATGTTAAGTAGGTTAAATATGGTCTTCTGAATGGCTTGATGTAACGTAAGGAGGAGTCAATAAGTATGTATAGTAACTTAATATTTGAGGACTCTTCAGCCAGTAATTTGTTCAATTGGTCAAATATGGATTACAGTCTGGCTGATTTAACATCAGAAGGAATCTTTGAGAATAAATACTTGAAAATGTTTTGTGGACCCCTTGGCCAGAAATATGTTCAGTAGGACAAATATGGTCTTCTGAATGGCTTAACGTAAAACCTTTTTTGGACCTCTTGGCCAGAAATCGGAATCAGAAGTGAAGTCAGTGAGTATGTATAGTTAATTTTCAAGGACTCGTTGGTCAAAAATGTATTCAGTAGGTCAAATATGGACTACTGTCTGTCTGATTTAACATCACAAGGAAACTTTGAGAATATATAGCTGAAAACTGTTTGTGGAGCAGTTGGCAAGAAACATGTTAAGTAGGTTAAATATGGTGTTCTGAATGGCTTGATGTAAGGAGGAGTCAATAAGTATGTATAGTAACTTAATATTTGAGGATTCTTCAGCCAGAAATTTGTTCAGTTGGTCAAATATGGACTACTGTCTGTCTGATTTAACATTACAAGGAAACTTTGAGAATATATAGTTGAAAACCTATGGACCAGTTGGCAAGAAACGTTAAGTAGGGCAAATATGGTCTTCTGAATGGCTTGATGTAACGTAAGAAGTAGTCAGTGAGTATTTATAGTAACTTATATTTCAGGAATCTTCGGCCAGAAAGATTTTCAATATGTTATAATGGAATATGGTCTGGCTGATTTAACATTAGAAGGGGTCTATGAGAATATATAGAAAAAAATGTTTTGATGATTCTTCGGCCAGAAAGATATTTAGTAGGTCATAATAGACTACGTCTGGCTGATTTAACATAAGGAGTCTATGAGAATATATAGTTGAACATTTTTTGAGGAAATCTTGGTTAGAAATATGTTCAGTAGGTCCAATATGAACTTCTGTATAGCCATAACATGTAACAAAAAATAAATTAAAAAAACAAAAATAACAAAAAAAAAACACTTTTGTGGACCCTTTAGACAGAACTGAAATTCAGAAGGGAAGTCAATGAGTATGTATAGTAATACTGAACATGGTGAAAAATATGTTCAATAGGTCAAATATGGACTACTGTGTGTCTGATTTAACAACACAACGAAACTTTGAGAATATATAGCTGAAAACCATTTGTGGACCAGTTGGCAAGAAACATGTTAAGTAGGTTAAATATGGTCTTCTGAATGGCTTGATGTAACGTAAGGAGGAGTCAATAAGTATGTGTAGGAACTTAATATTTGAGCACTCTTCAGCCAGTAATTTGCTCAGTTTGTCAAATATGGATTACAGTCTGGCTGATTTAACATCAGAAGGAATCTTTGAGAATAAATACTTGAAAATGTTTTGTGGACCCTTTGACCAGAAATATGTTAAGTAGGTCAAATACAGACTACTGGCTGACGTAACATAAGGAGTAATGAGTATGTATAGTAAATCAATGTTCAAGTACTTATATCTTCAATGCACAACGAGTTCATGTATGCAATGCAAAAGCAATTATCTCTTCAGTGCACAGCGAGTTCTGGTGTGCATTGCAACGCAAAAGCACTTTTCTCCTCAATGCACAATGAGATATTTTATGCAATGCAAAAACAATTATCTCTTCAATGCACAAAATATTCTTGTATGCATTGGAATGCAAAAGCAATTATCTCTTCAGAGCACAGCGAGTTCTGGTATGAACTGCAAAGCAAAAGCACTTTTTTCTTCAATGCACGAATTTTTGTATGCAATGCAATGCAAAAGTTCTTATCTTTCCAATGCACAGCGAGCTATTGTATGCATACGCATTACAATGCAAAAGCACTTTTCTCTTCAATGCACATTGAGATCTGTATGCAATGCAAAAACAATTATCTCCAATGCACAAAATATTCTTGTATGCAATACAAAAGCAATTATCTTTTCAATGCAAAACAAATTCTTGTATACAATGCAAAAGCACTTATCTCTTCAAAGCACAATGAGTTATTGTATGCAGTGCTAATGCAGTCGTCTTTCAATACACAACGCGTTCTTGTATGCATTGCAATGCAAACGCACTTATCTTTTCAAATGCACGTGTTCTTACATGCAATGCAAAAGCAATTATCGCTTCAATGTTCTTGTATGCAATACAAAAGCAATTATCTTTTCAATGCAAAACAAATTCTTGTATACAATGCAAACGCACTTATCTCTTCAAAGCACAATGAGTTATTGTATGCAGTGCTAATGCATTCGCCTCTCAATGCACAACTCGTTCTTGTATGCATTGCAATGCAAACGCACTTTTCTCTTCAATGCACAATGAGATCTTGTATACAATGCAAACGCACTTATCTTTTCAAATGCACGTGTACTTGTATGCAATGCAAATGCACGTATCACTTCAATGCAAAACAAATTCTTGTACGCAATGCAAAAGCACTTATCTCTCAATGCACAACGAATTCTTGTATGCAATGCAAAAGCACTTATCTCTCAATGCACAACGAGATCGTGTGTGCAATGCAAACGCACTTATCTTTTCCAAATGCACGTGTTCTTGTATGCAATGCACAATCACGTTTCTCTCCAATGCCCAGTGAGATCTTGTATGCAATGCAAAAATACTTTTCTCTGCAATGCACAACGAGATCTTGTATGCAATGCAATGCAAGAGTACTTATCTCGCCAATGCACAACGAGTTCATGTATGCAATGCAAAAGCAATTATCTCTTCAATGCACAACAAGTTCTCGTATGTAATGCAAAATCACTTATCTCTTCAGTGCACAGCGAGTTCTTGTATGCATTGCAATGCAAAAGCACTTTTCTCTTCAATGCACGAGTTCTTGTATGCAATGCAAAAGCAATTTTCTCTTCAGTGCACAGCATGTTCTGGTATGCATTGCAATGCAAAATCACTTATCTCTTCAATTCACAACGAGATCTTCTATGCAAATGCAAAAATACTTATCTCTTCAATGCACAATGAGATCTTGTATGCAATGCAAAAGCACTCGTTTCTTCAATCCACAACGAGATCTTGTATGCAAACGGAAAAATACTTATCTCTACAATGCACAATGAGATCTTGTATGCAATGCAAAAGCACTCATCTCTTCAGTGCACAAAGATTTTTTGTATGCAATGCAAAAGCAATTATCTCTTCAATGCACAAGTTCTTGTATGTAATGCAATAATCACTTATCTCTTCAGTGCACAGCGAGTTCTTGTATGCATTGCAATGCAAAAATACTTATCTAGCCAATGCACAACGAGTTCTTGTATGCAATACAAAAGCACTTATCTTTTCAGTGCACAGCGAGCTATTTTATGCATTACAATGCAAAAGCACTATTCTCTTCAATGCACAATGAGAACTTGTTTGCAATGCAAAAGCACTCATTTCTTCAGTGCACAAGTTCTTATATGAAACGCAAAAGCACTTAGCTCGCCAATGCACAACGAATTCCTGTAAGCAATGCAAAAGCACTTTTCTCTTCACTGGACAATGAGATCTTGTATGCAATGCAAAAATACTTATCTCTTCAATGCACAACGAGTTCATATATGCAATGCAAAAGCAATTATTTCTTCAAAGCACAAAAAGTTCTTGTATGCAACACAAAAGCAATTACCTCTTCGATATAGAACGAGTTCTTGTATGCAATGCAAAAGCACTTATCTCGTCAATGCACAACGACTTCTTGTATGCAATGTGTGTTCTTGCATGCAATGTAAAAGCAATTATCAATAATAAACAACGGGATCTTTTTTGCAATCCAGTGCAAATGCACTTATCACTTCAATACATAACGAGCTCTTGAATGCAATGCAAAAGCACTTATCTCGTCAATGCACAACATATTTTATGCATTGCAATGCATTGATCGTGTATGCAATGCAAACGCCCTTATCTTTTCCAATGCACGTGCAATGCAAAAGCACTCATCTCTTCAATGCACAACGAGTTTTTGTATGCAACGCAAAAGCACTTATCTTTTCAAATGCACGTGTTCTTGCATGCAATGCAAAAGCACTTATATCTTCAGTGCAAAAAGAGATCCTGTATGCAATGCAAAAATAGATATCTCTTCAATGCACAACGAGATCTTGTATGCAGTGCTAATGCACTTATCTCTCAATGCACTACGAGTTCATGTATGCAATGCAAAAGCAATTATCTCTTGAGGGTACAGCGAGTTCTTGTATGCATTGCAATGCAAAATCACATTTCTCTCCAATGCACAACGAGATATTGTATGCAATGCAATGCAAATTTTCCTTCAATACATAACGAGCTCTTGTATGCAATGCAAAAACAATTATCTCTTCAATGCACAACATGTTCTTGTATGCAATACAAAAGCAATTATCTTTTCAATGCATAAATTCTTGTATGCAATGCAAAAGCACTTATCTCTTCAAAGCACAACGAGTTATTGTATGCAGTGCTAATGCACTCATTTCTCAATACACAACGCGTTCTTGTATGCATTGCAATGCAAAAGCACTTATCTCTTCAATGCACAATGAGATCTTGTATACAATGCAAACGCACTTATCTTTTCAAATGCACGTGTTCTTGCATGCAATGCATTTCTTTTCAAACGCACTTATACCTTCAGTGCACAATGAGATCCTGTATGCAGTGCTAATGCACTTATCTCTCAATGCACAAGTTCTTGTATGTAATGCAAAAGCAATTATCTCTTCAGTGCACAACATGTTCTTGTATGCAATACAAAAGCACTTATCTTTTCCAAATGCACGTGTTCTTGTATGCAATGCAAAAGCACTTATCGCTCAATGTAAAACGAGTTATTTTATGCATTACAATGCAAAATCACTTTTCTCTCCAATGCACTATGAGATCTTGTATGCAATGCAAAAAATACTTATCTCTTCAATGCAAAATAAATTCTTGTATGCAATGTAAATGCACTTATCTCATTAATACACAAAGAGATCTTGTATGCAATGCGAAATCACTTATCGCCAATGCACAATGTGTTCATTTACGCAATGCAATGCAAAAGCACTTATCTCTTCAATGCACAACGAGCTATTGTATGCAATGTAAAAGCAATTATCTTTTGCAATGGAAGTGTTCTTGCATGCAATGCAAAAGCAATTATCTCTTCAATACACAACATGTTCATATATGCAATGCAAAAGCCCTTATCCTTCAGTGCACAGCGAATGCTTGTATGCAATGCAAAATTATTTTACTCTTCAGTGCACAAGGAGATCTTGTATGCAATGCAATGAGAGAGTACTTATCTCTCCAATGCACGAGTTCTTGTATGCAATGCAAAAGAACTTTCTTCAAAGCACAAAGATATATTGTCTGCAGTGCTAATGTACTTATCTCTCAATGCACAAAGCGTTCTTGTATGCATTACAATGCAAAATCTCTTATCTCTTCAGTGCACAATGAGCTCTTGTAAGCATTGCAAAAATATTTGTCTCTTCAATGCACAACGAGATCTTGCATGCAATGCAATGCAAATGTACTTATATCTTCAATACTTGAGTTCTTGTGTGCAATGCAAAAGCACTCATCTCTTTAGTGCACAGCGAGTTCTTGTATGCATTGCAATGCAAAATGACTTATCACTTCAATGCAAAACGAATTCTTGTATGCAATGCAAAAGCACTTATCTCTCAACGCACAATGACATCTTGTATGCAATGCAATGCAAATGCACATATTTCTTCAATACATGGAGTTCTCTTATGCAATGCAAAAGCACTCATCTCTTCAGTGCATAACGAGTTCTTGTATGCAACGCAAAAATAATTATCTCTTCAATGCACAACAAGATCTTCTATGCAATGAAAAAGCAATTATCTCTTCAGTGCACGACACGATCTTGTATGCAGTGCAAAATAACTTATCTCTTCAATGCACAACAAGATCTTCTATGCAATGAAAAAGCAATTATCTCTTCAGTGCACGACACGATCTTGTATGCAGTGCAAAATAACTTATCTCTTCAATGCACAACAAGATCTTCTATGCAATGAAAAAGCAATTATCTCTTCAGTGCACGACACGATCTTGTATGCAATGCAAAAGCACTTATCTCGTCAATGCACAACGTGTTCATCTACGCAATGCAATGCAAAAGCACTTATCTCGTCAATGCACAACGTGTTCATCTACGCAATGCAATGCAAAAGTACTTATCTTTTCCAATGCACGTGTTCAATGCAATGCAAAAGCACTTATCGCTTAATGCACAGAGATCTTGTATGCAATGCAATGCTAAAGCACTTTTCTCTTCAATGCACAATGAGATCTTTTATGCAATGCAAAATCACTTATTTCTTCATTGCAGAGCGAGTTCTTGTATGCATTGCAATGCAAATGCACTCATCTCTTCAACGCACGAGATCTTGTATGCAATGCAAAAATACTTATCTCTTCAATGCACAACGAGTTCATGTATGCAATGCAAAAGCAATTATCTCTTCATGCACAATAAGTTCTTTTATGCAATGCAAAAGCAATTATCTCTTCAATGCAAAACAAATTCTTGTATGCAATGAAATGCACTTATCTTTTCAATATACAACGAGTTCTTGTATGCAATGGAAATGCACTTATCTCTTCAATGCAGAACGTTTTTTTGAATGCATTGCAGTGCAAAAACACATCTCTCAATGCACAACGAGATCTTGTATGCAATGCAAACCCACATATCTTTTCAAAATGCACGTGTTCTTGTATGCAATGCAAAAGCATATGGTATTCTGTTTGGCTTGATTTAAAATGAGTCAATAAGTATGATAGTAAACCTAATATTTGTGGACTTTTCGTCTAGAAAGATGTTCAATAGGTCATAATGGGAATATGGATTTAACATGAGAAGTCAATGGGAATGTATAGAACGTTCATGATCGAGGACTCTTTGGTCAAAAATATGTTGAGAAGGTCAAATATGGACTTCTGTATAGACATAACATGAAAAAAACCACCTTCACAAAAAAGCTTTTGTGGAACATTTGGCCAGAAATAGGAATCAGAAGGAGTCAATGAGAACTTTTTGGCCAGAAAAATATTCAGTAGGTCATAATGGACTACAGTTTGGATAATTTAACCTGAGAGGAGTCAATGGGAATGTATAGAAAGATCTTGATTGAGGACTCTTTATCTAGAAATTTGTTTAGCAGGTCAAAAACAGACTAGTGTATGGATCACGTAAAATGAGTCAATTAAAAAAAAAAACATTAAAAAAACCTTTAAAAAACCTTTTGTGGACCCTTTGGACAGAAAAGGGAATCAGATGGGGTCATCAATGAGTTTGGATAGTATAAGTTCATCATGGATGAACGGGTCTGGCTGATTTAACCTGAGAGGGGGGAATGTATAGAAAGATCATGATCACTCTTGGGTCAGAAATTTGTACAGTAGGTTAAATATGGTCTTCTGAATGGCTTGATGTAACGTAAGGAGGAGTCAATATGTATAGTAACTTAATATTTGAGGAATCTTCAGCCAGAAATTTGTTCAGTTGGTCAAATACAGATTACTGTCTGGCTGATTTAACATTATAAGGAGTTTATGAGAATATATAGTTGAAAATTTGTCTGGCTGATTTAACATCAGAAGGAATCTTTGAGAATAAATACTTGAAAATGTTTTGTGGACCCCTTGGCCAGAAATATGTTCAGTAGTTCAAATATGGTCTTCTGAACCTTTTTTGGACCCCTTGGCCAGAAATGGGAATCAGACGGGAAGTCAATGAGTATGTATAGTACGTTAATTTCAAGGACTCTTCGGCCAGAAATATGTTCAATAGGTTATAATGGAATACGGTCTGGCTGATTTAACATTAGAAGGGGTCTATGAGAATATATAGTAAAAATGTTTTGAAGACTCTTTGGCCAGAAATATGTTCAGTAGTTCAAATATGGTCTTCTAAATGGCTTAAAGTAAAACCTTTTTTGGACCCCTTGGCCAGAAATGGGAATCAGAAGGGAAGTCAATATGTATAGTACGTTAATTTCAAGGACTCTTCGGCCAGAAATATGTTCAATAGGTTATAATGGAATACGGTCTGGCTGATTTAACATTAGAAGGAGTCTATGAGAATGTATAGTTGAACATTTTTTGAGGACCTCTTGGTTAGAAATATGTTCAGTAGGTCCAATACGAACTTCTGTATAGCCATAACATGTAATAAAAAATAAATTAAAAAAACTTTAACAAAAAAACAAAAAAACTTTTGTGGACCCTTTAGACAGAAATGGAAATCAGAAGGGAAGTCAATGAGTATGTATAGTACGTTAATTTCAAGGACTCTTTTGTTAAAAATATGTTCAGTAGGTCAAATATGGGCTACTGTCTGTCTGATTTAACATCAAAAGGAAACTTTGAGAATATATAGTTGAAAACCGTTTGTGGTCCAGTTGGCTAAAAATATGTTAAGTAGGTTAAATATGATCTTCTGAATGGCTTGATGTAATGTAAGAAGGAGTCAGTGAGTATTTATAGTAACTTAAATTTCAGGACTCTTCGGCCAGAACGATGTTCAATAGGTTATAATGTAATACGGTCTGGCTGATTTAACATTAGAAGGAGTCTATGAGAATATGTAGTTGAACATTTTTTATGGACCTCTTGGTCAGAAATATGTTCAGTGGGTCAATTATGGACTACTGTCTGGCTGATTTAACATCAGAAGAAATCTTTGAGAATATATAGTTGAAAACCCTTTGTGGACCAGATGGCAAGAAAAATGTTCAGTAGTTAAAATATGGTCTTCTGAATGGCTTGATGTAAAAGCTTTCTTTGGACCCCTTGGCCAGAAATGGGAATCAGAAGGGAAGTCAATGAGTATGTATAGTACGTTAATTTTCAAGGACTCTTTGGTCAAAAATATGTTCAGTAGGTCAATTATGGACTACTGTCTGGCTGATTTAACTTCACAAGGAAACTTTGAGAATATATAGTTGAAAACCGTTTTTGGACCAGTTGGCAGGAAACATGTTCAGTAGTTAAAATATGGTCTTCTGAATGGCTTGATGTAACGTGAGGAGTCAATAAGTATGTATAGTAACTCAATATCTGAGGACTCTTCAGCCAGAAACTTGTTCAGTTGGTGTAATATGGATTACTGTCTGGCTGATTTAACATTATAAGGAGTCTATGAAAATATATAGTTGAAAATGTTTTGTGGACCTCTTGGTCAGAAATATGTTCAGAAGGTCAAATATGGACTTCTGCATAGCCATAACAAGTATAAAAAAAATAAAAAAAACATTTTGTGGGCCCTTTAGAGAGAAATGGGAATCAGAAGGGAAGTCAATGAGTATGTATAGTACGTTAGTTTTCAAGGACTATTTGGTCAAAAATATGTTCAGTAGGTCAAATATTGACTACTGTCTGGCTGATTTAACATCAGAAGGAAACTTTGAGAATATATAGCTGAAAAGCATTTGTGGACCAGTTGGCAAGAAACATGTTAAGTAGGTTAAATATGGTCTTCTGAATGGCTTAATGTAACGTAAGGAGGAATCAATATGTATAGTAACTTAATATTTGATGACTCTTCAGCCAGAAATTTGTTCAGTTGGTCAAATATGGATTACTGAAGGAATCTTTGAGAATAAATACTTGAAAATGTTTTGTGGACCCCTTGACCAGAAATATGTTAAGTAGGTCAAATATGGTCTTCTGAATGGATTGAAGTAAGTCCTTTTTTGGACCCCTTGGCCAGAAATGTGAATCAGAAGGAAAATCAATGAGTATTAATAGTAAGTTAATTTCCAAGGACTCGTTAGTCAAAAATATGTTCAGTAGGTCAAGTATGGACTACTGTCTGTCTGATTTAATATCACATGGAAACTTTGAGAATATATAGTTGAAAACCATTTGTGGACCAGTTGGCAAGAAACATGTTAAGTGGGTCAAATAGGGTCGTTAGAAGGAGTCAGTGAGTATTTATAGCAACTTAAATTTCAGGACTCTTCGGCCAGAAAGATGTTCAATAGGTTATAATGGAATACGGTCTGGCTGATTTAACGTTAGAAGGAGTCTATGAGAATATATAGTAAAAAAGTTTTGAGGACTCTTCGGCCAGAAAGATGTTCAGTAGGTCATAATAGACTACGTCTGGCCGATTTAACATAAGAAGGAGTCAATGATAATATATAGTTGAACATTTTTTGTGGACCTCTTGGTTAGAAATATGTTCAGTAGGTCCAATAAGAACTTCTGTATAGCCATAACATGTAATAAAAAATAAATAAAAAAACTTAAAAAAAAAAAAAAAAAAGCTTTTGTGGACCCTTTAGACAGAACTGGAAATCAGAAGGGAAGTCAATGAATATGTATAGTTAATTTTCAAGGACTCGTTTGTCAGATATATGTTCAGTAGGTCAAATATGGACTACTGTCTGGCTGATTTAACATCAGAAGGAATCTTTGAGAATAAATACTTGAAAATGTTTTGTGGACCCCTTGGCCAGAAATATGTTCAGTAGGTCAAATATGGTCTTCTAAATGGCTTGATGTAAAACCTTTTTTGGACCCCTTGGCTAGAAATGGGAATCAGAAGGGAAGTCAATGAGTATGTATAGTAAATTAATTTTCAAGGAATCTTTGGTCAAAAATATGTTCAGTAGGTCAAATATGGACTACTGTCTGTCTGATTTAACATCACAAGGAAACTTTGAGAATATATAGCTGAAACCCATTTGTGGAGCAGTTGGCAAGAAACATGTTAAGTAGGTTAAATATGGTCTTCTGAATGGCTTGATGTAACGTAAGGAGGAGTCAATAAGTATGTATAGTAACTTAGTATTTGAGGACTCTTCCGCCAGAAATTTGTTCAGTTGGTCAAATATGGATTACTGTCTGGCTGATTTAACATTATAAGGAGTCTATGAGAATATATAGTTGAAAATGTTTTGTGAACCCCTTGGCCAGAAATATGTTCAGTAGGTCAAATATGGACTTCTGAATGGCTTGATGTAAAACCTTTTTTGGACCTCTTGGCCAGAAATGGGAATCAGAAGGGAAGTCAATGAGTATGTATAGTCTTAATTTTCAAGGACTCATTGGTCAAAAATTTGTTCAGTAGGTCAAATATGGACTGCTGTCTGTCTGATTTAACATCAAAAGGAAACTTTGAGAATATATAGTTGAAAACCATTTATGGACCAGTTGGCAAAAACATGTTAAGTAGGTCAAATATGGTCTTCTGAATGGCTTGATGTAATGTAAGAAGCAGTCAGTGAGTATTTATAGTAACTTAAATTTCAGGACTCTTCGGCCAGAAAGATGTTCAATAGGTTATAATGGAATACGGCCTGGCTGATTTAACATTAGAAGGGGTCTATGAGAATATATAGTAAAAACTTTTTGAGGACTATTCGGCAAGAAAGATATTCAGTAGGTCATAATAGACTACGTCTGGCTGATTTAACATGAGTCCATGAGAATATATAGTTGAACATTTTTTGTGACCTCTTGGTTAGAAAAATGTTCAGTAGGTCCAATATGAACTTCTGTAAAGCCATAACATGTAATAAAAAATAAATTAAAAAAACTTAAAAAAAAAAAAAAAAAAACTTTTGTGGACCCTTTAGACAAAACTGGAAATCAGAAGGGAAGTCAATGAGTATGTATAGTACGTTAATTTCAAGGACTCTTTGGTCAAAAATATGTTCAGTAGTTCAAATATGGACTAATGTCTGGCTGATTTAACATCAGAAGGAATCTTTGAGAATAAATACTTGAAAACATTTTGTGGACCCCTTGGCCAGAAATATGTTCAGTAGGTCAAATATGGTCTTCTAAATGGCTTGACGTAAAACCTTTTTTGGACCTCTTGGCAAGAAATGGGAATCAGAAGGGAAGTCAATATGTATAGTATGTATAGTGTTAATTTTCAAGGACTCGTTGGTCAAATATATGTTCAGTAGGTGAAATATGGACTACTGTCTGTCTGATTTAACATCACAAGGAAACTTTGAGAATATATAGCTGAAAACCGTTTGTGGACCAGTTGGCAAGAAACATGTTAAGTAGGTCAAATATGGTCTTCTGAATGGCTTGATGTAACGTAAGGAGTCAGTGAGTATTTATAGTAACTTAAATTTCAGGACTCTTCGGCCAGAAATATGTTCAATAGGTCATAATAGACTACGTCTGGCTGATTTAACATTAGAAGGGGTCTATGAGAATATATAGTAAAAACGTTTTGAGGACTCTTCGGCCAGAAAGATGTTCAGTAGGTCATAATAGACTACTTTTGGCTGATTTAACATAAGAAGGAGTCCATGAGAATATATAGTTGAACATTTTTTGTGGATCTCTTGGTTAGAAATATGTTCATTAGGTCCAATATGAACTTCTGTATAGCCATAACATGTAATAAAAAAAAAAAAATAAATAAAAAAAAAACTTTTGTGGACCCTTTAGACAGAACTGGAAATCAGAAGGGAAGTCAATGAGTATGTATAGTATGTTAATTTCAAGGACTCTTTGGTCAAAAATATGTTCAGTAGGTCAAATATGGACTACTGTCTTTCTGATTTAACATCACATGGAAACTTTGAGAATATATAGCTGAAACCCATTTGTGGAGCAGTTGGCAAGAAACATGTTAAGTAGGTTAAATATGGTCTTCTGAATGGCTTGATGTAACATAAGGAGGAGTCAATAAGTATGTATAGTAACTTAATATTTGAGGACTCTTCAGCCACAAATTTGTTCAGTAGGTCAAATATGGACTACTCTCTGGCTGATTTAACATCAGAAGGAATCTTTGAGAATAAATACTTGAAAATGTTTTGTGGAGCTCTTGGCCAGAAATATGTTCAGTAGTTTAAATATGGTCTTCTGAATGGCTTGACGTAAAACCTTTTTTGTACCTCTTGGCCAGAAATGGGAATCAGAAGGGAAGTCAATGAGTATGTATAGTAAGTTCATTTTCAAGGACTCTTCAGCCAGAAATTTGTTCAGTTGGTCAAATATGGACTACTGTCTGTCTGATTTAACATTACAAGGAAACTTTGAGAATATATAGCTAAAAAACATTTGTGGACCAGTTGGCAAGAAACATGTTAAGTAGGTCAAATATGGTCTTCTGAATGGCTTTACGTAACGTAAGGAGTCAGTGAGTATTTATAGTAACTTAAATTTCAGGACTCTTCGGCCATAAAGATTTTCAATAGGTTATAATGGAATACGGTCTGACTGATTTAACGTTAGAAGGGGTCTATGAGAATATATAGAAAAAAAGTTTTGAGGACTCTTCGGCCAGAAAGATATTCAGTAGGTCATAATAGACTACGTCTGGCTGATTTAACATGAGTCCATGAGAATATATAGTTGAACATTTTTTGTGACCTCTTGGTTAGAAAAATGTTCAGTAGGTCCAATATGAACTTCTGTAAAGCCATAACATGTAATAAAAAATAAATTAAAAAAACTTAAAAAAAAAAAAAAAAAACTTTTGTGGACCCTTTAGACAAAACTGGAAATCAGAAGGGAAGTCAATGAGTATGTATAGTACGTTAATTTCAAGGACTCTTTGGTCAAAAATATGTTCAGTAGTTCAAATATGGACTAATGTCTGGCTGATTTAACATCAGAAGGAATCTTTGAGAATAAATACTTGAAAACATTTTGTGGACCCCTTGGCCAGAAATATGTTCAGTAGGTCAAATATGGTCTTCTGAATGGGTTGACGTAAAACCTTTTTTGGACCTATTGGCAAGAAATGGGAATCAGAAGGGAAGTCAATATGTATAGTATGTATAGTGTTAATTTTCAAGGACTCGTTGGTCAAATATATGTTCAGTAGGTGAAATATGGACTACTGTCTGTCTGATTTAACATCACAAGGAAACTTTGAGAATATATAGTTGAAAACCGTTTGTGGACCAGTTGGCAAGAAACATGTTAAGTAGGTCAAATATGGACTACTGTCTGGCTGATTTAACATCAGAAGGAATCTTTGAGAATATATAGCTGAAAACCGTTTGTGGACCAGTTGGCAAGAAACATGTTAAGTAGGTCAAATATGGTCTTCTGAATGGCTTGATGTAACGTAAGGAGTCAGTGAGTATTTATAGTAACTTAAATTTCAGGACTCTTCGGCCAGAAATATGTTCAATAGGTCATAATAGACTACGTCTGGCTGATTTAACATTAGAAGGGGTCTATGAGAATATATAGTAAAAACGTTTTGAGGACTCTTCGGCCAGAAAGATGTTCAGTAGGTCATAATAGACTACTTTTGGCTGATTTAACATAAGAAGGAGTCCATGAGAATATATAGTTGAACATTTTTTGTGGATCTCTTGGTTAGAAATATGTTCATTAGGTCCAATATGAACTTCTGTATAGCCATAACATGTAATAAAAAAAAAATAAAAAAAAAAATAAAAAAAAAAAACTTTTGTGGACCCTTTAGACAGAACTGGAAATCAGAAGGGAAGTCAATGAGTATGTATAGTATGTTAATTTCAAGGACTCTTTGGTCAAAAATATGTTCAGTAGGTCAAATATGGACTACTGTCTTTCTGATTTAACATCACATGGAAACTTTGAGAATATATAGCTGAAACCCATTTGTGGAGCAGTTGGCAAGAAACATGTTAAGTAGGTTAAATATGGTCTTCTGAATGGCTTGATGTAACATAAGGAGGAGTCAATAAGTATGTATAGTAACTTAATATTTGAGGACTCTTCAGCCACAAATTTGTTCAGTAGGTCAAATATGGACTACTCTCTGGCTGATTTAACATCAGAAGGAATCTTTGAGAATAAATACTTGAAAATGTTTTGTGGAGCTCTTGGCCAGAAATATGTTCAGTAGTTTAAATATGGTCTTCTGAATGGCTTGACGTAAAACCTTTTTTGTACCTCTTGGCCAGAAATGGGAATCAGAAGGGAAGCCAATGAGTATGTATAGTACGTTAATTTTTAAGGACTCTTTGGTCAAAAATATGTTCAGTAGGTCAAATATGGATTACAGTCTGGCTGATTTAACATCAGAAGGAATCTTTGATAATAAATACTTGAAAACCTTTTGTGGACCTTTTGGCCAGAAATATGTTAAGTAGGTCAAATATGGTCTTCTGAATGGCTTGATGTAACATAAGAAGGAGTCAGTGAGTATTTATAGTAACTTAAATTTCAGGACTCTTCGGCCAGAAATGTGTTCAATAGGTTATAATGGAATACGGTCTGGCTGATTTAACATTAGAAGGGTTCTATGAGAATATATACTAAAAACGTTTTGAGGACTCTTCGGCCAGAAAGATGTTCAGTAGGTCATAATAGACTACGTCTGGCTGAATTAACATGAGTCCATGAGAATATATAGTTGAACATTTTTTGAGGAAATCTTGGTTAGAAATATGTTCAGTAGGTCCAATATAAACTTCTGTATAGCCATAACATGTAACAAAAAATAAATTAAAAAAAACTTAAAAAAAACAACAAAAAAAATACTTTTGTGGACCCTTTAGACAGAACTGAAAATCAGAAGCGAAGTCAATGAGTATGTATAGTACGTTAATTTCAAGGATTCTTTGGTCAAAAATATGTTCAGTAGGTCAAATATGGACTACTGTCTGTCTGATTTAACATCACAAGGAAACTTTGAGAATATATAGCTGAAAACCATTTGTGGACCAGTTGGCAAGAAACATAAGTAGGTTAAATATGGTCTTCTGAATGGCTTGATGTAAGGAGGAGTCAATAAGTATGTATAGTAACTTAATATTTGAGGACTCTTCAGCCAGAAATTTGTTCAGTTGGTCAAATATGGACTACTGTCTGTCTGATTTAACATCACAAGGAAACTTTGAGAATATACAGCTGAAAACCATTTGTGGACCAGTTGGCAAGAAACATGTTATGTAGGTTAAATATGGTCTTCTGAATGTCTTGATGTTAGGAGGAGTCAATAAGTATGTATAGTAACTTAATATTTGAGGACTCCAGCCAGAAATTTGTTCAGTTGGTCAAATATGGACTACTGTCTGTCTGAATTAATATTACAAGGAAACTTTGAGAATATATAGTTGAAAAACATTTATGGACCAGTTGGCAAGAAACATGTTAAGTTGGTCAAATATTGTCTTCTGAATGGCTTGATGTAACGTAAGAAGGAGTCAGTGAGTATTTATAGTAACTTAAATTTCAGGACTCTTCGGCCAGAAAGATTTTCAATAGGTTATAATGGAATACGGTCTGGCTGATTTAACATTAGAAGGGGTCTATTAGAATATACAGAAAAAACATTTTGAGGACTCATCAGCCAGAAAGATATTCAGTAGGTCATAATAAACTACATCTGGCTGAATATGAACTTCTGTATAGCCATAACGTAATAAAAAATAAATTAAAAAAAAAAAAAAAAAAAAGCTTTTGTGGACCCTTTAGACAGAACTGGAAATCAGAAGGGAAGTCAATGAGTATGTATAGTATGTTAATACTGAACATGGTCAAAAATATGTTCAGTAGGTCAAATATGGACTACTGTCTGTCTGATTTAACATCAAAAGGAAACTTTGAGAATATATAGCTAAAAAACATTTGTGGACTAGTTGGCAAGAAACATGTTAAGTAGGTTAAATATGGTCGTCTGAATGGCTTGATGTAACGTAAGGAGGAGTCAATAACTTAAGTAACAAGTGTATAGTAACTTAATATTTGAGGACACTTCAGCTAGTAATTTGTTCAGTTGGTCAAATATGGATTACAGTCTGGCTGATTTAACATTAGAAGGAGTCTATGAGAATATATAGTTGAAAACTGTTTGTGGACCAGTTGGCAAGAAACATGGTCTTCTTAATGGCTTGATGTAACGTAAGAAGGAGTCAGTGAGCATTTATAGTAACTTAAATTTCAGGACTCTTCTGCCAGAAATATGTTCAATAGGTTATAATGGAATACGGTCTGGCTGATTTAACATTAGAAGGGGTCTATGAGAATATATAGTAAAAACGTTTTGAGGACTCTTCGGCCAGAAAGATGTTCAGTAGGTCATAATAGACTACGTCTGGCTGAATTAACATAAGAAGGAGTCCATGAGAATATATAGTTGAACATTTTTTGTGGACCTCTTGGTTAGAAATATGTTCAGTAGGTCCAATATGAACTTCTGTATAGCCATAACATGTAATAAAAAATAAATTTAAAAAAATTAAAAAACAAAAAAAAAAAAACTTTTGTGGACCCTTTAGACAGAACTGGAAATCAGAAGGGAAGTCAATGAGTATGTATAGTACGTTCATTTCAAGGACTCTTTGTTGAAAAATATGTTCAGTAGGTCAAATATGGACTACTGTCTGGCTAATTTAACATCAGAAGGAATCTTTGAGAATAAATACTTGAAAATGTTTTGTGGACCCCTTGGCCAGAAATATGTTCAGTAGGTCAAATATGGTCTTCTGAATGGCTTGATGTAAAACCTTTTTTGGACCTCTTGGCCAGAAATGGGAATCAGAAGGGAAGTCAATGAGTATGTATAGTACATTAATTTTTAAGGACTATTTGGTCAAAAATATTTTCAGTAGGTCAAATATGGACTACTGTCTGTCTGATTTAACATCACAAGGAAACTTTGAGAATATATAGCTGAAAACTATTTGTGGACCAGATGGCAAGAGACATGTTAAGTAGGTTATGTATGGTCTTCTGAATGGCTTGATGTAAGGAGGAGTCAATAAGTATGTATAGTAACTTAATATTTGAGGACTCTTCAGCCAGAAATTTGTTCAGTTGGTCAAATATGGACTACTGTCTGTCTGATTTAACATTAGAAGGGGTCTATGAGAATATATAGAAAAAAAGTTTTGAGGACTCTTCGGCCAGAAAGATATTCAGTAAATGGTCAAAAATATGTTCAGTAGGTCAAATATGGACTACTGTCTGTCTGATTTAACATCTAAAGGAAACTTTGAGAATATATAGCTAAAAAACATTTGTTGACCAGTTGGCAAGAAACATGTTAAGTAGGTCAAATATGGTCTTCTGAATGGCTTGATGTAAAGTAAGTAGGAGTCAGTTATTTAACATAAGAAGGAGTCCATTAGTATGTATAGTAACTTAATATTTGAGGACTCTTCAGCCAGTAATTTGCTCAGTTTGTCAAATATGGATTACAGTCTCGCTGATTTAACATTAGAAGGAGTCTATGAGAATATATAGTTGAACATTTTTTGTGGACCTCTTGGTCAGAAATATGTTCAGAAGGTCAAATACGGACTTCTGTATAGACATAACACTTACAAAAAAAAAAAAAACTTTTGTGGACCCTTTAGACAGAAATGGGAATCAGAAGGAAAGTCAATGAGTATGTATAGTACGTTAATTTTCAAGGACTCTTTGGTCAAAAATATGTTCAGTAGGTCAAATATGGACTACTGTCTGGCTGATTTAACATCAGAAGGAATCTTTGAGAATAAATACTTGAAAATGTTTTGTGGACCCCTTGGGCAGAAATATGTTCAGTAGGTCAAATAGGGTCTTCTGAATGGCTTGATGTAAAACCCTTTTTGGACCCCTTGGCCAGAAATGGGAATCAGAAGGGAAGTCAATGAGTATGTATAGTAAGTTCATTTTCAAGGACTCTTCAGCCAGAAATTTGTTCAGTTGGTCAAATATGGACTACTGTCTGTCTGATTTAACATTACAAGGAAACTTTGAGAATATATAGCTAAAAAACATTTGTGGACCAGTTGGCAAGAAACATGTTAAGTAGGTCAAATATGGTCTTCTGAATGGCTTTACGTAACGTAAGGAGTCAGTGAGTATTTATAGTAACTTAAATTTCAGGACTCTTCGGCCATAAAGATTTTCAATAGGTTATAATGGAATACGGTCTGACTGATTTAACGTTAGAAGGGGTCTATGAGAATATATAGAAAAAAAGTTTTGAGGACTCTTCGGCCAGAAAGATATTCAGTAGGTCATAATAGACTACGTCTGGCTGATTTAACATGAGTCCATGAGAATATATAGTTGAACATTTTTTGTGACCTCTTGGTTAGAAAAATGTTCAGTAGGTCCAATATGAACTTCTGTAAAGCCATAACATGTAATAAAAAATAAATTAAAAAAACTTAAAAAAAAAAAAAAAAAACTTTTGTGGACCCTTTAGACAAAACTGGAAATCAGAAGGGAAGTCAATGAGTATGTATAGTACGTTAATTTCAAGGACTCTTTGGTCAAAAATATGTTCAGTAGTTCAAATATGGACTAATGTCTGGCTGATTTAACATCAGAAGGAATCTTTGAGAATAAATACTTGAAAACATTTTGTGGACCCCTTGGCCAGAAATATGTTCAGTAGGTCAAATATGGTCTTCTGAATGGGTTGACGTAAAACCTTTTTTGGACCTCTTGGCAAGAAATGGGAATCAGAAGGGAAGTCAATATGTATAGTATGTATAGTGTTAATTTTCAAGGACTCGTTGGTCAAATATATGTTCAGTAGGTGAAATATGGACTACTGTCTGTCTGATTTAACATCACAAGGAAACTTTGAGAATATATAGTTGAAAACCGTTTGTGGACCAGTTGGCAAGAAACATGTTAAGTAGGTCAAATATGGACTACTGTCTGGCTGATTTAACATCAGAAGGAATCTTTGAGAATAAATACTTGAAAATGTTTTGTTGACCCCTTGGGCAGAAATATGTTCAGTAGGTCAAATAGGGTCTTCTGAATGGCTTGATGTAAAACCCTTTTTGGACCCCTTGGCCAGAAATGGGAATCAGAAAGGGAAGTCAATGAGTATGTATAGTAAGTTAATTTTCAAGGACTCGTTGGTCAAAAATATGTTCAGTAGGTCAAATAAGGACTACTGTCTGGCTGATTTAACATCAGAAGGAATCTTTGAGAATAAATACTTGAAAATGTTTTGTGGACCCCTTGGCCAGAAATATGTTCAGTAGGTCAAATATGGACTACTGTCTGGCTGATTTAACATCAGAAGGAATCTTTGAGAATAAATACTTGAATATGTTTTGTGGACCCCTTGACCAGAAATATGTTCAGTAGGTCAAATATGGACTACTGTCTGGCTGATTTAACATCAGAAGGAATCTTTGAGAATAAATACTTGAAAATGTTTTGTGGACCCCTTGGCCAGAAATATGTTCAGTAGGTCAAATATGGTGAATATATATCTGAATGGCTTGACATAATACCTTTTATGGACCTCTTGGCCAGAAATGGGAATCAGAAGGGAAGTCAATGAGTATGTATAGTTAATTTTCAAGGACTCGTTGGTCAAAAATATGTTCAGTAGGTCAGATATGGACTACTGTCTGTCTGATTTAACACGACAAGGAAACTTTGAGAATATATAGTTGAAAACTGTTTGTGGACCAGTTGGCAAGAAACATGGTCTTCTGAATGGCTTGATGTAACGTAAGAAGGAGTCAGTGAGTATTTATAGTAACTTAAATTTTAGGACTCTTCGGCCAGAAAGATGTTCAGTAGGTTATAATGGAATATGGTTTAACATTAGCTGATTTAACATTAGAAGGGGTCTATGAGAATATATAGTTGAATATTTTTTGTGGACCTCTTGGTCAGAAATATGTTCAGAAGGTCCAATATGGACTTCTGTATAGCCATAACATGTAATAAAAAAAAAAAAAGAAAACTTAAAAAAAAAAAAAACTTTTGTGGACCCTTTATACAGAACTGGAAATCAGAAGGGACGTCAATATGTATACTTATCTCTTCAGTGCACAGCGTGTTCTTGTACGCATTGCAATGCAAAAGCACTTTTCTCTCAATGCACAACGAGATCTTGTACGCATTGCAAACGCACATATCTTTTCAAAATGCATGTGTTCTTGTATGCAATGCAAAAGCATATGGTACTCTGTTTGGCTTGATGTAGCATAAGGAGTCAATAAGTATGTATAGTAACCTAATATTTGAGGTCTCTTCCGCCAGAAAGATGTTCAGTAGGTCATAATAGACTATGGATTTAACATGAGAAGCAGTCAATGGATAGAACGTTCATGATTGAGGACTCTTGTGCCAGAAATATGTACAATATGTCAACTATGGACAACGGTCTGGCTGATTTAACATGAGAAGTCCAAGGAATGTATACTCTTTGGTCAAAAATATGTTGAGTAGGTCAGATATGGACTTCTGTATAGACATAACATGAAAAAAAAAAAAAACATCTTAACAAAAAACTTTTGTGAAACATTTGGCTAGAAAAAGAAACCAGAAGGAGTCAATGAGAACTTTTTGGCCAGAAAAATATTCAGTAGGTCAATAATGGTCTTCTGTATGGCGTGTAACATAAGAAGGACTCAATATGTATAGTAACTTAATATTTGAGGACTCTTCAGTCAGAAAGATGTTCAATAGGTCATAATGGTCTACGTTCTGGCCTGATTTAACAGGGAGGGCCAATTCAATATTAAACCCTATGGATTAAGAATGGGATGTCATTAAAGTTCAAGGCAGGCGTCCCAAAACTTTTGGCAATATGGGTATGTTCAATAGGTCAAATATAGACTAGTCTATGGCTAATGTGACACAAAAATCAGTCAAAGAGTATGATTGTCAATGATTATGTACAGAAAGTTAAATATGGAATACTGTCTGGCTGATTTAACATCAGGAGTCTATAATTTTGTATAGAAACTTAATGTTTGAGGACTCTTCGGCCAGAAAGATGTTCAATAGGTCAAATAGACTTCTGTATATCCATAACATGAAATAAAAAATAAAAAAAAACTTTACAAAAAACCTTTTGTAGACCCATTGGTCAGAAATGGGAATCAGAAGGGAAGTCAATATGTATAGTAAGTTAATTTTCAAGGACTCTTTGCTCAAAAATATGTTCAATAGGTCAAATAAAGACTATTGTCTGGCTGATTTAACATCAGAATTAATCTTTGAGAATAAATAGTTGAAAAATCCTTTGTGGTCCACTTGGCAAGAAACATGATCAGTAGCTCAAATATAGTCTTCTGAATGGCTTGATTTAACATAAGAAGGAGTCCATTAGTATGTATAGTAACTTAATATTTGAGGACTCAATAGGTCACTGGGTCATAATGGAATACAGTCTGGCTTTTTGGCAAGAAATATGTTAAGTAGGTCAAATATAGACTACTGGCTGACGTAACATAAAGAGTAATGAGTATGTATAGTAAATCAATGTTCAAGTACTTATATCTTCAATGGACAAAGAGTTCTTGTATGCAATGCAAAAGTACTTATGTCTTCAATGCACAATGAGTTCATGTATGCAATGCAAAAGCAATTATCTCTTCAGTGCACAGCGAGTTCTGGTATGCATTGCAATGCAAAAGCACTTTTCTCTTCAATGCACGAACTCTTGTATGCAATGCAATGCAAAAGTAATTATCTCTCCAATGCACAGCGAGCTATTGTATGTATTACAATGCAAGAGCACTTTTCTCTTCAATGCACAATGAGATCTGTATGCAATGCAAAAACAATTATCTCTTCAATGCACAAAATATTCTTGTATGCAATACAAAAGCAATTATCTTTTCAATGCAAAACAAATTCTTGTATACAATGCAAAAGCACTTATCTCTTCAAAGCACAATGAGTTATTGTATGCAGTGCTAATGCACTCGTCTCTCAATACACAACGCGTTCTTGTATGCATTGCAATGCAAACGCACTTGTCTTTTCAAATGCACGTGTTCTTACATGCAACGCAAAGCAATTATCTCTTCAATGCACAACATGTTCTTGTATGCAATACAAAAGCAATTATCTTTTCAATGCAAAACAAATTCTTGTATACAATGCAAAAGCACTTATCTCTTCAAACCACAATGAGTTATTGTATGCAGTGCTAATGCACTCGTCTCTCAATACACAACGCGTTCTTGTATGCATTGCAATGCAAACGCACTTTTCTCTTCAATGCACAATGAGATCTTGTATGCAATGCAAAATCACTTATCTCTTCAGTGCACAGCGATTTCTTGTATGCATTGCAATGCACAATCACGTTTCTCTGCAATGCTTAATGAGATCTTGTATGCAATGCAAAAATACTTTTCTCTGCATTGCCCAATGAGATCTTGTATGCAATGCAAAAATACTTTTCTCTCCAATGCACAACGAGTTCATATATGCAATGCAAAATCAATTATTTCTTCAAAACACAATAAGTTCTTGTATGCAACATAAAAGCAATTATCTCTTCGATACAGAACGAGTTCTTGTATGCAATGCAAACGCACTTATCTTTTGCAATAAACGTGTTAATGTATGCAATACAAAACCACTTTTCTCTTCAATGCACAACGACTTCTTGTATGCAATGTGTGTTCTTGCATGCAATGTAAAAGCAATTATCAATAATAAACAACGGGATCTTTTTTGCAATCCAGTGCAAATGCACTTATCACTTCAATACATAACGAGCTCTTGTATGCAATGCAAAAGCACTTATCTCGTCAATGCACAATATATTTTATGCATTGCAATGCATTGATCGTGTATGCAATGCAAACGCCCTTATCTTTTCCAATGCACGTGTTATTGTATGCAATGCAAAAATACTTTTCTCTTCAATACATAACGCGTTCTTGTATGCAATGCATAAGCACTCATCTCTTCAGTGCACAACGAGTTTTTGTATGCAACGCAAAAGCACTTATCTTTTCATATGCACGTGTTCTTGCATGCAATGCAAAAGCAATTATCTCTTCAATGCACATGTTCTTGTATGCAAAACAAAAGCAATTATCTTTTCAATGCACAACAAATTCTTGTATGCAATGCAAAAGTACTTATGTCTTCAATGCACAATGAGTTCATGTATGCAATGCAAAAGCAATTATCTCTTCAGTGCACAGCGAGTTCTGATATGCATTGCAATGCAAAAGCACTTTTCTCTTCAATGCACGAATTCTTGTATGCAATGCAATGCAAAAGTAATTATCTCTCCAATGCACAGCGAGCTATTGTATGTATTACAATGCAAGAGCACTTTTCTCTTCAATGCACAATGAGATCTGTATGCAATGCAAAAACAATTATCTCTTCAATGCACAAAATATTCTTGTATACAATGCAAAAGCACTTATCTCTTCAAAGCACAATGAGTTATTGTATGCAGTGCTAATGCACTCGTCTCTCAATACACAACGCGTTCTTGTATGCATTGCAATGCAAACGCACTTGTCTTTTCAAATGCACGTGTTCTTACATGCAACGCAAAAGCAATTATCTCTTCAATGCACAACATGTTCTTGTATGCAATGCAAAAGCACTTATCTCTTCAAAGCACAATGAGTTATTGTATGCAGTGCTAATGCACTCGTCTCTCAATACACAACGCGTTCTTGTATGCATTGCAATGCAAACGCACTTTTCTCTTCAATGCACAATGAGATCTTGTATGCAATGCAAAAATACTTTTCTCTGCAATGCACAATGAGATCTTGTATGCAATGCAAAATCACTTATCTCTTCAGTGCACAGCGATTTCTTGTATGCATTGCAATGCACAATCACGTTTCTCTCCAATGCCCAATGAGATCTTGTATGCAATGCAAAAATACTTTTCTCTGCATTGCCCAATGAGATCTTGTATGCAATGCAAAAATACTTTTCTCTCCAATCCACAACGAGTTCATATATGCAATGCAAAATCAATTATTTCTTCAAAGCACAATAAGTTCTTGTATGCAACATAAAAGCAATTATCTCTTCGATACAGAACGAGTTCTTGTATGCAATGCAAAAGCACTTATCTTTTCAATGCACAACGAGATCTTGAATGCATTGCAATGCAGAAGAACTTATCTCTTCAATGCACAACGACATCATGTATGCAATGCAAACGCACTTATCTTTTGCAATAAACGTGTTAATGTATGCAATACAAAAGCACTTTTCTCTTCAATGCACAACGACTTCTTGTAAGCAATGTGTGTTCTTGCATGCAATGTAAAAGCAATTATCAATAATAAACAACGGGATCTTTTTTGCAATCCAGTGCAAATGCACTTATCACCAATACATAACGAGCTCTTGTATGCAATGCAAAAGCACTTATCTCGTCAATGCACAATATATTTTATGCATTGAAATGCATTGATCGTGTATGCAATGCAAACGCCCTTATCTTTTCCAATGCACGTGTTATTGTATGCAATGCAAAAATACTTTTCTCTTCAATACATAACGCGTTCTTGTATGCAATGCAAAAGCACTCATCTCTTCAGTGCACAACGAGTTTTTGTATGCAACGCAAAAGCACTTATCTTTTCATATGCACGTGTTCTTGCATGCAATGCAAACGCAATTATCTCTTCAATGCACATGTTCTTGTATGCAAAACAAAAGCAACTATCTTTTCAATGCACAAAAAATTCTTGTATGCAATGCAAAAGCACTTATGTCTTCAAAGCACAACGAGTTATTGTATGCAGTGCAATGCAAAAGCACTTATCTTTTCAAATGCAAGTGTTCTTGCATGCAATGCAAAAGCACTTATATCTTCAGTGCAAAATGAGATCCTGTATGCAATGCAAAAATAGATATCTCTTCAATGCACAACTAGATCTTGTATGCAATGCTAATGCACTTATCTCTCAATGCACAACGAGTTCATGTATGCAATGCAAAAGCAATTATCTCTTCAATGCACAATAAATTCTTGTATGTAATGCAAAAGCAATTATCTCTTCAGTGCAAAACATGTTCTTTTATGCAATACGAAAGAAATTATCTCTTTAATGCAAAACAAATTCTTGTATGCAATGCAAAAGCACTTAACTCGTCATTACATAACGAATTCTTGTATACAATGCAAACGCACTTATCTTTTCAAATGCACGTGTTCTTGCATGCAATGCAAAAGCACTTTTCTCTCCAATGCACAATGAGATCTTGTATGCATTGCAGAAATACTTATCTCTTCAATGCACAAGGAGATCTTGTATGCAATGCAAAAGCACTTTTCTCTCCAATGCACAATGAGATCTTGTATGCATTGCAGAAATACTTATCTCTTCAGTGCACAGCGAGTTCTTGTATGCATTGCAGTGCAAAAGCACTTTTCTCTTCAATGCACGATTTCTTGTATGCAATGCAAAAGCACTTATCTCCAAAGCACAACGATTTATTGTCTGCAGTGCTAATGTACTTATCTCTCAATGCACAAAGCGTTCTTGTATGCATTACAATGCAAAAGCAATTATCTCTTCAATGCATAATAGGTTCTTGTATGCAATGCAAAAGCAATTATCTCTTCATGCAAAACAAATTCTTGTATGCGATGCAAAAGCACTTTTCTCTTCAATGCACAACGAGATCTTGTGTGCAATGCAAAAGCACTTATCTCTTCAGTGCACAATGAGATCTTGTAAGCAATGCAAAAATATTTGTCTCTTCAATGCACAACGAGATCTTGTATGCAATGCAAATGCACTTATCTCTTCAATACTTAACGAGTTTTTGTGTGCAATGCAAAAGCACTCATCTTTTCAGTGCACAGTGAGTCACTTTATTCAATGCACAACGAGTTCTTGTATGCAATGCAAAAGCACTTATATCTTCAATGCAGAATGTGATCTTGTATGCAATGCAAAATTACTTAACTCTTCAGTGCACAGCGAGTTCTTGTATGCATTGCAATATAAAATCACTTTTCTCTCCAAAGCACAATGAGATCTTGAATGCAATGCAAAAATACTTATCTTTTCAATGCACAACGTGTTCTTGCATGCAATGCAAAAGCACTTATCTCTTCAATCCAAAACGAGATCTTGCATGCAATTGCAAAAATACTTATCTCTTCAATGCACAATGAGATCTTGTATGCAATGCAAAAGCACTCATCTCTTCAGTGCACAAAGAGTTATTGTATGCAATGCAAAAGAGATCAAAGCATAATGATTTATTTTATGCAGTGCTAATGCACTTATCTCTCAATGCACAACGACATCTTGCATGCAATGCTATGCAAATGCACTTATTTCTTCAATACATGGAGTTCTCTTATGCAATGCAAAAGCACTCATCTCTTCAGTGCATAACGAGTTCTTGTATGCAATGCTAAAATAATTATCTCTTCAATGCACAACAAGATCTTGTATGCAATGCAAAAGCACTCATCTCTTCAGTGCATAACGAGTTCTTGTATGCAATGCTAAAATAATTATCTCTTCAATGCACAACGAGATCTTGTATGCAATGCAAAAGCAATTATCTCTTCAATGCACGACAATTTCTTGAATGCAATGCAAAATCACTTATCGCTTCAGTGCAGAGCGAGTTCTTGTATGCATTGCAATGCAAAATCAATTTTCGCTCCAATGCACAATGAGATCTTGTTATGCAATGCAAAAATACTTATCTCTTTAATGCACAACGAGATCTTTTATGCAGTGCTAATGCACTTATCTCACAATGCACAACGACTTCATGTATGCAATGCAAAAGCAATTATCTCTTCAATGCACAACATGTTCTTGTATGCATTACAAAAGCAATTATCTCTTCAAAGCAAAAAAAAATATTGTATGCAATGCAAATGCACTTATGTCTTCAGTGCACAACGTGTTCATCTACGCAATGCAATGCAAAAGCACTTATCTCTGAATGCACAATGAGATCTTTTATGCAATGCAAAATCACTTGTTTCTTCAGTGCAGAGCGAGTTCTTGTATGCACTGCAATGCAAATGCACTTATCTCTTCAACGCACGAGATCTTGTATACAATGCAAAAATACTTATCTCTTCAATGCACAAGTTCTTTTATGCAATGCAAAAGCAATTATCTCTTCAATGCAAAACAAATTCTTGTATGCAATGAAATGCACTTATCTTTTCAATATACAACGAGTTCTTGTATGCAATGGAAAAGCACTTATTTCTTCAATGCAGAACGTTTTTTTGAATGCATTGCAGTGCAAAATCACATCTCTCAATGCACAACGAGATCTTGTATGCAATGCAAACCCACATATCTTTTCAAAATGCACGTGTTCTTGTACGCAATGCAAAAGCATATGGTATTCTGTTTGGCTTGATTTAAAATGAGTCAATAAGTATGATAGTAAACCTAATATTTGTGGACTTTTCGTCTAGAAAGATGTTCAATAGGTCATAATGGGAATATGGATTTAACATGAGAAGTCAATGGGAATGTATAGAACGTTCATAATCGAGGACTCTTTGGTCAAAAATATGTTGAGAAGGTCAAATATGGACTTCTGTATAGACATAACATGAAAAAAAACCACCTTCACAAAAAAGCTTTTGTGGAACATTTGGCCAGAAATAGGAATCAGAAGGAGTCAAGGAGAACTTTTTGGCCAGAAAAATATTCAGTAGGTCATAATGGACTACGGTTTGGATAATTTAACCTGAGAGGAGTCAATGGGAATGTATAGAAAGATCTTGATTGAGGACTCTTTATCTAGAAATTTGTTTAGCAGGTCAAAAACAGACTAGTGTATGGATCACGTAAGATGAGTCAATTAAAAAAAAAATTTAAAAACCTTTAAAAAACCTTTTGTGTACCTTTGGCCAGAAATGGGGGTCATCAATGAGTTTGTATAGTATAAATTCATCATCGATGAACGGTCTGGCTGATTTAACCTGAGAGGAGTCAATGGGAATGTATAGACTCCTCTCTTGGGTCAGAAATTTGTTCAGTAGGTTAAATATGGTCTTCTGAATGGCTTGATGTAACGTAAGGAGGAGTCAATATGTACAGTAACTTAATATTTGAGGAATCTTCAGCCAGAAATTTGTTCAGATGGTCAAATACAGATTACTGTCTGGCTGATTTAACATTATAAGGAGTCTATGAGAATATATAGTTGAAAATTTGTCTGGCTGATTTAACATCAGAAGGAATCTTTGAGAATAAATACTTGAAAATGTTTTGTGGACCCCTTAGCCAGAAATATGTTCAAATATGGTCTTCTGAATGGCTTGAAGTAAAACCTTTTTTGGACCCCTTGGCCAGAAATGGGAATCAGAAGGGAAGTCAATGAGTATGTATAGTACGTTAATTTCAAGGACTCTTCAGCCAGAAATATGTTCAATAGGTTATAATGGAATACGGTCTTTCTGATTTAACATAAGAAGGAGTCTATGAGAATATATAGTTGAACATTTTTTGTGGACCTCTTGGTTAGAAATATGTTCAGTAGGTCCAATATGAACTTCTGTATAGCCATAACATGTAATAAATTTTTTTTTTTTAAAAATTAAAAAAAAATTAAAAAAGCTTTTGTGGACCGTTTAGACAGAAATGGAAATCAGAAGGGAAGTCAATGAGTATGTATAGTACGTTAATTTCAAGGACTCTTTGGTCAGAAATATGTTCAGAAGGTCAAATATGGACTTCTGTATAGACATAACACATACAAAAAAAAAAAAAAAAAAATCTTTTGTGGACCCTTTAGACAGAAATGGGAATCAGAAGGGAAGTCAATGAGTACGTATAGTGTTAATTTTCAAGGACTCTTTGGTCAAAAATTTGTTCAGTAGGTCAAATATGGACTACTGTCTGGCTGATTTAACATCAGAAGGAATCTTTGAGAATAAATACTTTAAAATGTTTTGTGGACCCCTTGGCCGGAAATATGTTCAGTAGGTCAAATATGGTCTTCTGAATGGCTTGACGTAAAACCTTTTTTGGACCCATTGGCCAGAAATGTGAATCAGAAGGGAAGTCAATGAGTATGTATAGTAATTTAATTTTCAAGGACTCGTTGGTCAAAAATATGTTCAGTAGGTCAAGTATGGACAACTGTCTGTCTGATTTAATATCACAAGGAAACTTTGAGAATATATAGTTGAAAACCATTTGTGGACCAGTTGGCAAGAAACATGTTAAGTAGGTCAAATATGGTCGTTAGAAGGAGTCAGTGAGTATTTATAGTAACTTAAATTTCAGGACTCTTCGGCCAGAAAGATGTTCAATAGGTTATAATGGAATACAGTCTGGCTGATTTAACATTAGAAGGGGTCTATTAGAATATATAGTTGAACACTTTTTGTGGACCTCTTGGTTAGAAATATGTTCAGTAAGTCCAATATGAACTTCTGTATAGCCGTAACATGTAATAAAAAATAAATTAAAAAAACTTAAAAAAAAAAAAAAAAAACCTTTTGTGGACCCTTTAGACAGAACTTAAAATCAGAAGGGAAGTCAATGAGTATGTATAGTACGTTAATTTCAAGGACTCTTTGGTGAAAAATATGGTCAATAGGTCAAATATGGACTACTGTCTGCCTGATTTAACAACACAACGAAACTTTGAGAATATATAGCTGAAAACCATTTGTGGACCAGTTGGCAAGAAATATAAGTAGGTTAAATATGGTCTTATGAATGGCTTGATGTAACGTAAGGAGGAGTCAATAAGTATGTATAGTAACTTCATATTTGAGGACTCTTCAGCCAGAAATTTGTTCAGTTGGTCAAATATGGATCACTGTCTGGTTGATTTAACATTAGGAGTCTATGAGAATAAATACTTGAAAATTTTTTGTGGACCTCTTGGTCAGAAATATGTTCAGTGGGTCAAATATGGACTACTGTCTGGCTGATTTAACATCAGAAGGAATCTTTGAGAATATATAGTTGAAAACCCTTTTTGGACCAGATGGCAAGAAACATGTTCAGTAGGTCAAATATGGTCTTCTGAATGGCTTGATGTAAAACCTTTTTTAGACCACTTGGCCAGAAATGGGAATCAGAAGGGAAGTAAAAGAGTATGTATAGTAAGTTAATTTTCAAGGACTCTTTGGTCAAAAATATGTTCAGTAGGTCAAATATGGGCTACTGTCTATCTGATTTAACATCACAAGGAAACTTTGAGAATATATAGCTGAAAACAATTTGTGGACCAGTTGACAAGAAACGTTAAGTAGGTTAAATATGGTCTTCTGAATGGCTTGATGTAACGTAAGGAGGAGTCAATAAGTATGCATAGTAACTTAATATTTGAGGACTCTTCAGCCAGAAATATGTTCAGTTGGTCAAATATGGATTACTGTCTGGCTGATTTAACATTATAAGGAGTCTATGAGAATATATAGTTGAAAGTTTTTTGTGGACCTCTTGGTCAGAAACATGTTCAGTAGGTCAAATATGGTCTTCTGAATGGCTTGATGTAAAACCTTTTTTGGACCACTTGGCCAGAAATGGGAATCAGAAGGGAAGTCAAAGAGTATGTATAGTAAGTTAATTTTCAAGGACTCTTTGGTCAAAAATATATTCAGTAGGTCAAATATGGACTACTGTCTGGCTGATTTAACATCAGAAGGAATCTTTGAGAATAAATACTTGAAAATGTTTTATGGACCCCTTGGCCGGAAATATGTTCAGTAGGTCAAATATGGTCTTCTGAATGGCTTGACGTAAAACCTTTTTTTGACCCATTGGCCAAAAATGTGATTCAGAAGGGAAGTCAATGAGTATGTATAGTAAGTTAATTTTCAAGGACTCGTTGGTCAAAAATATGTTCAGTAGGTCAAGTATGGACTACTGTCTGTCTGATTTAACATCACAAGGAAACTTTGAGAATATATAGTTGAAAACCATTTGTGGCCCAGTTTACAAGAAACATGTTAAGTAGGTCAAATATGGTTTTTAGAAGGAGTCAGTAACTATTTAGAGTAACTTAAATTTCAGGAGACTTCGGCCAGAAAGATGTTCAATAGGTTATAATGGAATACTGTCTGGTTGATTTAACATTAGAAGGAGTCTATGAGAATAAATACTTGAAAATTTTTTGTGGACCTCTTGGTCAGAAACATGTTCAGTAGGTCAAATATGGTCTTCTGAATGGCTTGATGTAAAACCTTTTTGGAGCACTTGGCCAGAAATGCGAATCAGAAGGAAAGTCAAAGAGTATGTATAGTAAGTTAATTTTCAAGGACTCTTTGGTCAAAAATATGTTCAGTAGGTCAAATATGGGCTACTGTCTGTCTGATTTAACATCACAAGGAAACTTTGAGAATATATAGCTGAAGACCATTTGTGGACCAGTTGACAAGAAACATAAGTAGGTTAAATATGGTCTTCTGAATGGCTTGATGTAACGTAAGGAGGAGTCAATAAGTATGTATAGTAACTTAATATTTGAGGACTCTTCAGCCAGAAATATGTTCAGTTGGTCAAATATGGATTACTGTCTGGCTGATTTAACATTATAAGGAGTCTATGAGAATATATAGTTGAAAGTTTTTTGTGGACCTCTTGGTCAGAAACATGTTCAGAAGGTCAAATATGGACTTCTGTATAGACATAACACGTACAACAAAACAAAAACTTTTGTGGACCCTTTAGACAGAAATGGGAATCAGAAGGGAAGTCAATGAGTATGTATAGTAAGTTAATTTTCAAGGACTCTTTGGTCAAAAATATGTTCAGTAGGTGAAATATGGACTACTGTCTGGCTGATTTAACATCAGAAGGAATCTTTGAGAATAAATACTTGAAAAACTTTTGTGGACCCCTTGGCCAGAAATATGTTCAGTAGGTCATATATGGACTACTGTCTGGCTGATTTAACATCAGAAGGAATCTTTGAGAATAAATACTTGAAAATGTTTTGTGGACCCCTTGGCCGGAAATATGTTCAGTAGGTCAAATATGGTCTTCTGAATGGCTTGACGTAAAACCTTTTTTGGACCCATTGGCCAGAAATGTGAATCAGAAGGGAAGTCAATGAGTATGTATATTAAGTTAATTTTCAAGGACTCGTTGGTCAAAAATATGTTCAGTAGGTCAAGTATGGACTACTGTCTGTCTGATTTAACATCACAAGGAAACTTTGAGAATATATAGTTGAAAACCATTTGTGGACCAGTTTACAAGAAACATGTTAAGTAGGTAAAATATTGTTTTTAGAAGGAGTCAGTGACTATTTATAGTAACTTAAATTTCAGGAGACTTCGGCCAGAAAGATGTTCAATAGGTTATAATGGAATACGGTCTGGCTGATTTAACATTAGAAGGGGTCTATGAGAATATATAGTAAAAACGTTTTGAGGACTCTTCGGCCAGAAAGATGTTCAGTAGGTCATAATAGACTAAATCTGGCTGATTTAACATAAGGAGTCCATGAGAAAATATAGTTGAACATTTTTTGTCGACCTTGGTTAGAAATATGTTCAGTAGGTCCAATATAAACTTCTGTATAGACATAACATGTAATAAAAAATAAATTAAAAAAACTTAAAACAAAAAAAAAAAAACTTTTGTGGACCCTTTAGACAGAACTGGAAATCAGAAGGGAAGTCAATTAGTATGTATAGTACGTTAATTTCAAGGACTCTTTGGTCAAAAATATGTTCAGTAGGTCAAATATGGTCTTCTGAATGGCTTGATGTAATGTAAGAAGGAGTTAGTGAGTATTTATAGTAACTTAAATTTCAGGACTCTTCGGCCAGAAAGATGTTCAATAGGTTATAATGGAATACAGTCTGGCTGATTTAATATTAGAAGGGTTCTATGAGAATATATAGTAAAAAAGTTTTGAGGACTCTTCTGCCAGAAAGATATTCAGTAGGTCATAATAGACTATGTCTGACTGATTTAACATAAGGAGTCCATGAGAATATATAGTTGAACATTTTTCGTCGACCTCTTGGTTAGAAATATGTTCAGTAGGTCCAATATGAACTTCTGTATAGCCACAACATGTAATAAAAAAAACTTAAAAAAACTTAAAAAATAAAAAAAAAAACTTTTGTGGACCCTTTAGACAGAACTGGAAATCAGAAGGAAAGTCAATGAGTATGTATAGTACGTTAATTTCAAGGACTCTTTGGTCAAAAATATGTTCAGTAGGTCAAATATGGACTACTGTCTGTCTGATTTAACAACACAACGAAACTTTGAGAATATATAGTTGAAAACCATTTGTGGACCAGTTGACAAGAAACATGTTAAGTAGTTTAAATACGGTCTTCTGAATGGCTTGATGTAACGTAAGGAGGAGTCAATAAGTATTTATAGTAACTTAATATTTGAGGACTCTTCAGCCAGAAATATGTTCAGTTGGTCAAATATTGATTACACTCTGTCTGATTTAACATTATAAGGAGTCTATGAGAATATATAGTTGAACATTTTTTGTGGACCTCTTGGTCAGAAACATGTTCAGAAGGTCAAATATGGACTTCTGTATAGACATAACACGTAAAAAAAAAAAAAAAAAAACTTTTGTGGACCCTTTAGACAGAAATGGGAATCAGAAGGGAAGTCAATGAGTATGTATAGTAAGTTTATTTTCAAGGACTCTTTGGTCAAAAATATGTTCAGTAGGTCAAGTATGGACTACTGTCTGCCTGATTTAACATCACAAGGAAACTTTGAGAATATATAGTTGAAAACCATTTGTGGACCAGTTTACAAGAAACATGTTAAGTAGGTCAAATATGGTTTTTAGAAGGAGTCAGTGACTATTTATAGTAACAAATTTCAGGAGACTTCGGCCAGAAAGATGTTCAATAGGTTATAATGGAATACGGTCTGGCTGATTTAACATTAGAAGGGGTCTATGAGAATATATAGTAAAAATGTTTTGAGGACTCTTCGGCCAGAAAGATGTTCAGTAGGTCATAATAGACTATGTCTGGCTGATTTAACATAAGAAGGAGTCCATGAGAATATATAGTTGAACATTTTTTGTGGACCTCTTGTTTAGAAATATGTTCAGTAGGTCCAATATGAACTTCTGTATAGCCATAACATGTAACAAAAAAAAAAAAAAAAAAACTTAAAAAATAAAAAAAAAAACTTTTGTGGACCCTTTAGACAGAAATGGGAATCAGAAGGGAAGTCAATGAGTATGTATAGTGTTAATTTTCAAGGACTCTTTGGTCAAAAATATGTTCAGTAGGTCAAATATGGACTACTGTCTGGTTGATTTAACATCAGAAGGAATCTTTGAGAATAAATACTTGAAAATGTTTTGTGGACCCCTTGGCCTGAAATATGTTCAGTAGGTCAAATATGGTCTTCTGAATGGCTTGACGTAAAACCTTTTTTGGACCCATTGGCCAGAAATGTGAATCAGAAGGGAAGCCAATGAGTATGTATATTAAGTTAATTTTCAAGGACTCGTTGGTCAAAAATATGTTCAGTAGGTCAAATATGGACTACTGTCTGTCTGATTTAACATCACAAGGAAACTTTGAGAATATATAGCTGAAACCCATTTGTGGAGCAGTTGGCAAGAAACATGTTAAGTAGGTTAAATATGATCTTCTGAATGGCTTGATGTAACGTAAGGAGTCAGTGAGTATTTATAGTAACTTAAATTTCAGGACTCTTCGGCCAGAAATATGTTCAATAGGTCATAATAGACTACGTCTGGCTGATTTAACATTAGAAGGGGTCTATGAGAATATATAGTAAAAACGTTTTGAGGACTCTTCGGCCAGAAAGATGTTCAGTAGGTCATAATAGACTACGTTTGGCTGATTTAACATAAGAAGGAGTCCATGAGAATATATAGTTGAACATTTTTTGTGGATCTCTTGGTTAGAAATATGTTCATTAGGTCCAATATGAACTTCTGTATAGCCATAACATGTAATAAAAAATAAATTAAAAAAAAAAAAAAAAAAAACTTTTGTGGACCCTTTAGACAGAACTGGAAATCAGAAGGGAAGTCAATGAGTATGTATAGTATGTTAATTTCAAGGACTCTTTGGTCAAAAATATGTTCAGTAGGTCAAATATGGACTACTGTCTTTCTGATTTAACATCACATGGAAACTTTGAGAATATATAGCTGAAACCCATTTGTGGAGCAGTTGGCAAGAAACATGTTAAGTAAGTTAAATATGGTCTTCTGAATGGCTTGATGTAACATAAGAAGGAGTCAATAAGTATGTATAGTAACTTAATATTTGAGGACTCTTCAGCCAGAAATTTGTTCAGTAGGTCAAATATGGACTACTCTCTGGCTGATTTAACATCAGAAGGAATCTTTGAGAATAAATACTTGAAAATGTTTTGTGGAGCTCTTGGCCAGAAATATGTTCAGTAGTTTAAATATGGTCTTCTGAATGGCTTGACGTAAAACCTTTTTTGTACCTCTTGGCCAGAAATGGGAATCAGAAGGGAAGCCGATGAGTATGTATAGTACGTTAATTTTCAAGGACTCTTTGGTCAAAAATATGTTCAGTAGGTCAAATATGGATTACAGTCTGGCTGATTTAACATCAGAAGGAATCTTTGATAATAAATACTTGAAAACCTTTTGTGGACCTTTTGGCCAGAAATATGTTAAGTAGGTCAAATATGGTCTTCTGAATGGCTTGATGTAACATAAGAAGGAGTTAGTGAGTATTTATAGTAACTTAAATTTCAGGACTCTTCGGCCAGAAATGTGTTCAATAGGTTATAATGGAATACGGTCTGGCTGATTTAACATTAGAAGGGTTCTATGAGAATATATAGTAAAAACGTTTTGAGGACTCTTCGGCCAGAAAGATATTCAGTAGGTCATAATAGACTACGTCTGGCTAAATTAACATGAGTCCATGAGAATATATAGTTGAACATTTTTTGAGGAAATCTTGGTTAGAAATATGTTCAGTAGGTCCAATATAAACTTCTGTATAGCCATAACATGTAACAAAAAATAAATAAAAAAAAACTTAAAAAAAACTTAAAAAAAAAAACTTTTGTGGACCCTTTAGACAGAACTGAAAATCAGAAGCGAAGTCAATGAGTATGTATAGTACGTTAATTTAAAGGATTCTTTGGTCAAAATATGTTCAGTAGGTCAAATATGGACTACTGTCTGTCTGATTTAACATTACAAGGAAACTTTGAGAATATATAGCTGAAAACTATTTGTGGACCAGTTGGCAAGAAACATGAGTAGGTTAAATATGGTCTTCTGAATGGCTTGATGTAAGGAGGAGTCAATAAGTATGTATAGTAACTTAATATTTGAGGACTCTTCAGCCAGAAATTTGTTCAGTTGGTCAAATATGGACTACTGTCTGTCTGATTTAACATCGCAAGGAAGCTTTGAGAATATATAGCTGAAAACCATTTGTGGACCAGTTGGCAAGAAACATGTTAAGTAGGTTAAATATGGTCTTCTGAATGTCTTGATGTTAGGAGGAGTCAATAAGTATGTATAGTAACTTAATATTTGAGGACTCCAGCCAGAAATTTGTTCAGTTGGTCAAATATGGACTACTGTCTGTCTGAATTAACATTACAAGGAAACTTTGAGAATATATAGTTGAAAAACATTTATGGACCAGTTGGCAAGAAACATGTTAAGTTGGTCAAATATTGTCTTCTGGAATGGCTTGATGTAACGTAAGAAGGAGTCAGTGAGTATTTATAGTAACTTAAATTTCAGGACTCTTCGGCCAGAAAGATTTTCAATAGGTTATAATGGAATACGGTCTGGCTGATTTAACATTAGAAGGGGTCTATTAGAATATATAGAAAAAACATTTTGAGGACTCATCAGCCAGAAAGATATTCAGTAGGTCATAATAAACTACATCTGGCTGAATATGAACTTCTGTACAGCCATAACGTAATAAAAAATAAATTTAAAAAAAAAAAAAAAAAAACTTTTGTGGACCCTTTAGACAGAACTGGAAATCAGAAGGGAAGTCAATGAGTATGTATAGTATGTTAATACTGAACATGGTCAAAAATATGTTCAGTAGGTCAAATATGGACTACTGTCTGTCTGATTTAACATCAAAAGGAAACTTTGAGAATATATAGCTAAAAAACATTTGTGGACCAGTTGGCAAGAAACATGTTAAGTAGGTTAAATATGGTCGTCTGAATGGCTTGATGTAACGTAAGGCGGAGTCAATAACTTAAGTAACTTAAGTGTATAGTAACTTAATATTTGAGGACACTTCAGCTATTAATTTGTTCAGTTGGTCAAATATGGAGTACTGTCTGTCTGATTTAACATCACAAGGAAACTTTGAGAATATATAGTTGAAAACTGTTTGTGGACCAGTTGGCAAGAAACATGGTCTTCTTAATGGCTTGATGTAACGTAAGAAGGAGTCAGTGAGTATTTATAGTAACTTAAATTTCAGGACTCTTCTGCCAGAAATATGTTCAATAGGTTATAATGGAATACGGTCTGGCTGATTTAACATTAGAAGGGGTCTATGAGAATATATAGTAAAAACGTTTTGAGGACTCTTCGGCCAGAAAGATGTTCAGTAGGTCATAATAGACTACGTCTGGCTGAATTAACATAAGAAGGAGTCCATGAGAATATATAGTTGAACATTTTTTGCGGACCTCTTGGTTAGAAATATGTTCAGTAGGTCCAATATGAACTTCTGTATAGCCATAACATGTAATAAAAAATAAATTTAAAAAAATTAAAAAACAAAAAAAAAAACAACTTTTGTGGACCCTTTAGACAGAACTGGAAATCAGAAGGGAAGTCAATGAGTATGTATAGTACGTTAATTTCAAGGACTCTTTGTTGAAAAATATGTTCAGTAGGTCAAATATGGACTACTGTCTGGCTAATTTAACATCAGAAGGAATCTTTGAGAATAAGTACTTGAAAATGTTTTGTGGACCCCTTGGCCAGAAATATGTTCAGTAGGTCAAATATGGTCTTCTGAATGGCTTGATGTAAAACCTTTTTTGGACCTCTTGGCCAGAAATGGGAATCAGAAGGGAAGTCAATGAGTATGTATAGTACATTAATTTTTAAGGACTCTTTGGTCAAAAATATTTTCAGTAGGTCAAATATGGACTACTGTCTGTCTGATTTAACATCACAAGGAAACTTTGAGAATATATAGCTGAAAACTATTTGTGGACCAGATGGCAAGAGACATGTTAAGTAGGTTAAATATGGTCTTCTGAATGGCTTGATGTAAGGAGGAGTCAATAAGTATGTATAGTAACTTAATATTTGAGGACTCTTCAGCCAGAAATTTGTTCAGTTAGTCAAATATGGACTACTGTCTGTCTGATTTAACATTAGAAGGGGTCTATGAGAATATATAGAGAAAAAGTTTTGAGGACTCTTCGGCCAGAAAGATATTCAGTAATGGTCAAAAATATGTTCAGTAGGTCAAATATGGACTACTGTCTGTCTGATTTAACATCTAAAGGAAACTTTGAGAACATATAGCTAAAAAACATTTGTTGACCAGTTGGCAAGAAACATGTTAAGTAGGTCAAATATGGTCTTCTGAATGGCTTGATGTAAAGTAAGTAGGAGTCAATAAGTATGTATAGTAACTTAATATTTGAGGACTCTTCAGCCAGTAATTTGCTCAGTTTGTCAAATATGGATTACAGTCTGGCTGATTTAACATTAGAAGGAGTCTATGAGAATATATAGTTGAACATTTTTTGTGGACCTCTTGGTCAGAAATATGTTCAGAAGGTCAAATATGGACTTCTGTATAGACATAACACTTACAAAAAAAAAAAAAAAAAAGTGGACCCTTTAGACAGAAATGGGAATCAGAAGGAAAGTCAATGAGTATGTATAGTACGTTAATTTTCAAGGACTCTTTGGTCAAAAATATGTTCAGTAGGTCAAATATGGACTACTGTCTGGCTGATTTAACATCAGAAGGAATCTTTGAGAATAAATACTTGAAAATGTTTTGTGGACCCCTTGGGCAGAAATATGTTCAGTAGGTCAAATAGGGTCTTCTGAATGGCTTGATGTAAAACCCTTTTTGGACCCCTTGGCCAGAAATGGGAATCAGAAGGGAAGTCAATGAGTATGTATAGTAAGTTCATTTTCAAGGACTCTTCAGCCAGAAATTTGTTCAGTTGGTCAAATATGGACTACTGTCTGTCTGATTTAACATTACAAGGAAACTTTGAGAATATATAGCTAAAAAACATTTGTGGACCAGTTGGCAAGAAACATGTTAAGTAGGTCAAATATGGTCTTCTGAATGGCTTTATGTAACGTAAGGAGTCAGTGAGTATTTATAGTAACTTAAATTTCAGGACTCTTCGGCCATAAAGATTTTCAATAGGTTATAATGGAATACGGTCTGACTGATTTAACGTTAGAAGGGGTCTATGAGAATATATAGAAAAAAAGTTTTGAGGACTCTTCGGCCAGAAAGATATTCAGTAGGTCATAATAGACTACGTCTGGCTGATTGAACATAAGGAGTCTTTAAGAATATATAGTTGAACATTTTTTGAGGAAATCTTGGTTAGAAACATGTTCAGTAGGTCCAATATGAACTTCTGTGTAGTCATAACATGTAATAAAAAATAAATTAAAAAAAAAAAAAAAAAAAAAAAAAAAAAACTTTTGTGGACCTTTTAGACAGAACTGGAAATCAGAAGGGAAGTCAATATATATAGTACGTTAATACAGAACATGGTCAAAAATATGTTCAGTAGGTCAAATATGGACTACTGTCTGTCTGATTTAACATCAAAAGGAAACTTTGAGAATATATAGCTAAAAAACATTTGTGGACCAGTTGGCAAGAAACATGTTAAGTAGATTAAATATGTTCGTCTGAATGGCTTGATGTAAAGTAAGTAGGAGTCAATAAGTATGTATAGTAACTTAATATTTGAGGACTCTTCAGCCAGTAATTTGCTCAGTTTGTCAAATATGGATTACAGACTGGCTGATTTAACATTAGAAGGAGTCTATGAGAATATATAGTTGAACATTTTTTGTGGACCTCTTGGTCAGAAATATGTTCAGAAGGTCAAATATGGACTTCTGTATAGACATAACACTTACAAAAAAAAAACACCTTTTGTGGACCCTTTAGACAGAAATGGGAATCAGAAGGAAAGTCAATGAGTATGTATAGTACGTTAATTTTCAAGGACTCTTTGGTCAAAAATATGTTCAGTAGGTCAAATATGGACTACTGTCTGGCTGATTTAACATCAGAAGGAATCTTTGAGAATAAATACTTGAAAATGTTTTGTTGACCCCTTGGGCAGAAATATGTTCAGTAGGTCAAATAGGGTCTTCTGAATGGCTTGATGAAAACCCTTTTTGGACCCCTTGGCCAGAAATGGGAATCAGAAGGGAAGTCAACGAGTATGTATAGTAAGTTCATTTTCAAGGACTCGTTGGTCAAAAATATGTTCAGTAGGTCAAATAAGGACTACTGTCTGGCTGATTTAACATCAGAAGGAATCTTTGAGAATAAATACTTGAAAATGTTTTGTGGACCACTTGACCAGAAATATGTTCAGTAGGTCAAATATGGACTACTGTCTGGCTGATTTAACATCAGAAGGAATCTTTGAGAATAAATACTTGAATATGTTTTGTGGACCCCTTGACCAGAAATATGTTCAGTAGGTCAAATATGGACTACTGTCTGGCTGATTTAACATCAGAAGGAATCTTTGAGAATAAATACTTGAAAATGTTTTGTGGACCCCTTGGCCAGAAATATGTTCAGTAGGTCAAATATGGTCTTCTGAATGGCTTGACATAATACCTTTTATGGACCTCTTGGCCAGAAATGGGAATCAGAAGGGAAGTCAATGAGTATGTATAGTTAATTTTCAAGGACTCGTTGGTCAAAAATATGTTCAGTAGGTCAGATATGGACTACTGTCTGTCTGATTTAACACGACAAGGAAACTTTGAGAATATATAGTTGAAAACTGTTTGTGGACCAGTTGGCAAGAAACATGGTCTTCTGAATGGCTTGATGTAACGTAAGAAGGAGTCAGTGAGTATTTATAGTAACTTAAATTTTAGGACTCTTCGGCCAGAAAGATGTTCAGTAGGTTATAATGGAATATGGTTTAACATTAGCTGATTTAACATTGGAAGGGGTCTATGAGAATATATAGTTGAAAATTTTTGTGGACCTCTTGGTCAGAAATATGTTCAGAAGGTCCAATATGGACTTCTGTATAGCCATAATATGTAATAAAAAAAAAAAAAGAAAAATTAAAAAAAAAAAAAAAACTTTTGTGGACCCTTTATACAGAACTGGAAATCAGAAGGGACGTCAATATGTATACTTATCTCTTCAGTGCACAGTGTGTTCTTGTATGCATTGCAATGCAAAAGCACTTTTCTCTCAATGCACAACGAGATCTTGTACGCATTGCAAACGCACATATCTTTTCAAAATGCATGTGTTCTTGTATGCAATGCAAAATCATATGGTACTCTGTTTGGCTTGATGTAACATAAGGAGTCAATAAGTATGTATAGTAACCTAATATTTGAGGTCTCTTCCGCCAGAAAGATGTTCAGTAGGTCATAATAGACTATGGATTTAACATGAGAAGCAGTCAATGGATAGAACGTTCATGATCGAGGACTCTTGTGCCAGAAATATGTACAATATGTCAACTATGGACAACGGTCTGGCTGATTTAACATGAGAAGTCCAAGGAATGTATACTCTTTGGTCAAAAATATGTTGAGTAGGTCAGATAAGGACTTCTGTATAGACATAACATGAAAAAAAAAAAAAACATAACAAAAAACTTTTGTGAAACATTTGGCTAGAAAAAGAAATCAGAAGGAGTCAATGAGAACTTTTTGGCCAGAAAAATATTCAGTAGGTCAGTAATGGTCTTCTGTATGGCGTGTAACATAAGAAGGACTCAATATGTATAGTAACTTAATATTTGAGGACTCTTCAGTCAGAAAGATGTTCAATAGGTCATAATGGTCTACGTTCTGGCCTGATTTAACAGGGAGGGCCAATTCAATATTAAACCCTATGGATTAAGAATGGGATGTCATTAAAGTTCAAGGCAGGCGTCCCAAAACTTTTGGCAATATGGGTATGTTCAATAGGTCAAATATAGACTAGTCTATGGCTAATGTGACACAAAAATCAGTCAAAGAGTATGATTGTCAATGATTATGTACAGAAAGTTAAATATGGAATACTGTCTTGCTGATTTAACATCAGGAGTCTATAATTTTGTATAGAAACTTAATGTTTGAGGACTCTTCGGCCAGAAAGATGTTCAATAGGTCAAATAGACTTCTGTATATCCATAACATGAAATAAAAAATAAAAAAAAACTTTACAAAAAACCTTTTGTAGACCCGTTGGTCAGAAATGGGAATCAGAAGGGAAGTCAATATGTATAGTAAGTTAATTTTCAAGGACTCTTTGCTCAAAAATATGTTCAATAGGTCAAATAAAGACTATTGTCTGGCTGATTTAACATCAGAATTAATCTTTGAGAATTAAATAGTTGAAAAATCCTTTGTGGTCCACTTGGCAAGAAACATGATCAGTAGCTCAAATATAGTCTTCTGAATGGCTTGATTTAACAAGAAGGATTGCATACTCTTGTATGCAATGCAATGCAAAAGTAATTATCTCTCCAATGCACAGCGAGCTATTGTATTAGTATGTATAGTAACTTAATATTTGAGGACTCAATAGGTCACTGGGTCATAATGGAATACAGTCTGGCTTTTTGGCAAGAAATATGTTAAGTAGGTCAAATATAGACTACTGGCTGACGTAACATAAGGAGTAATGAGTATGTATAGTAAATCAATGTTCAAGTACTTATATCTTCAATGGACAAAGAGTTCTTGTATGCAATGCAAAAGTACTTATGTCTTCAATGCACAATGAGTTCATGTATGCAATGCAAAAGCAATTATCTCTTCAGTGCACAGCGAGTTCTGATATGCATTGCAATGCAAACGCACTTTTCTCTTCAATGCACGAATTCTTGTATGCAATGCAATGCAAAAGTAATTATCTCTCCAATGCACAGCGAGCTATTGTATGTATTACAATGCAAGAGCACTTTTCTCTTCAATGCACAATGAGATCTGTATGCAATGCAAAAACAATTATCTCTTCAATGCACAAAATATTCTTGTATGCAATACAAAAGCAATTATCTTTTCAATGCAAAACAAATTCTTGTATACAATGCAAAAGCACTTATCTCTTCAAAGCACAATGAGTTATTGTATGCAGTGCTAATGCACTCGTCTCTCAATACACAACGCGTTCTTGTATGCATTGCAATGCAAACGCACTTGTCTTTTCAAATGCACGTGTTCTTACATGCAACGCAAAAGCAGTTATCTCTTCAATGCACAACATGTTCTTGTATGCAATACAAAAGCAATTATCTTTTCAATGCAAAACAAATTCTTGTATACTATGCAAAGCACTTATCTCTTCAAAGCACAATGAGTTATTGTATGCAGTGCTAATGCACTCGTCTCTCAATACACAACGCGTTCTTGTATGCATTGCAATGCAAACGCACTTTTCTCTTCAATGCACAATGAGATCTTGTATGCAATGCAAAAATACTTTTCTCTGCAATGCACAATGAGATCTTGTATGCAATGCAAAATCACTTATCTCTTCAGTGCACAGCGATTTCTTGTATGCATTGCAATGCACAATCACGTTTCTCTCCAATGCCCAATGAGATCTTGTATGCAATGCAAAAATACTTTTCTCTGCATTGCCCAATGAGATCTTGTATGCAATGCAAAAATACTTTTCTCTCCAATGCACAACGAGTTCATATATGCAATGCAAAATCAATTATTTCTTCAAAGCACAATAAGTTCTTGTATGCAACATAAAAGCAATTATCTCTTCGATACAGAACGAGTTCTTGTATGCAATGCAAAAGCACTTATCTTTTCAATGCACAACGAGATATTGAATGCATTGCAATGCAAAAGAACTTATCTCTTCAATGCACAACGACATCTTGTATGCAATGCAAACGCACTTATCTTTTGCAATAAACGTGTTAATGTATGCAATACAAAAGCACTTTTCTCTTCAATGCACAACGACTTCTTGTATGCAATGTGTGTTCTTGCATGCAATGTAAAAGCAATTATCAATAATAAACAACGGGATCTTTTTTGCAATCCAGTGCAAATGCACTTATCTCGTCAATGCACAATATATTTTATGCATTGAAATGCATTGATCGTGTATGCAATGCAAACGTCCTTATCTTTTCCAATGCACGTGTTATTGTATGCAATGCAAAAATACTTTTCTCTTCAATACATAACGCGTTCTTGTATGCAATGCAAAAGCACTCATCTCCAGTGCACAACGAGTTTTTGTATGCAACGCAAAAGCACTTATCTTTTCATATGCACGTGTTCTTGCATGCAATGCAAAAGCAATTATCTCTTCAATGCACATGTTCTTGTATGCAAAACAAAAGCAATTATCTTTTCAATGCACAAAAAATTCTTGTATGCAATGCAAAAGCACTTATGTCTTCAATGGACAATGAGATCTTGTATACAATGCAAACGCACTTATCTTTTCAAATGCAAGTGTTCTTGCATGCAATGCAAAAGCACTTATATCTTCAGTGCAAAATGAGATCCTGTATGCAATGCAAAAATAGATATCTCTTCAATGCACAACGAGATCTTGTCTGCAGTGCTAATGCACTTATCTCTCAATGCACAACGAGTTCATGTATGCAATGCAAAAGCAATTATCTCTTCAATGCACAATAAATTCTTGTATGTAATGCAAAAGCAATTATCTCTTCAGTGCACAACATGTTCTTTTATGCAATACGAAAGAAATTATCTCTTTAATGCAAAACAAATTCTTGTATGCAATGCAAAAGCACTTAACTCGTCATTACATAACGAATTCTTGTATACAATGCAAACGCACTTATCTTTTCAAATGCACGTGTTCTTGCATGCAATGCAAAAGCACTTTTCTCTCCAATGCACAATGAGATCTTGTATGCATTGCAGAAATACTTATCTCTTCAATGCACAAGGAGATCTTGTATGCAATGCAAAAGCACTCATTTCTTCAGTGCACAGCGAGTTCTTGTATGCATTGCAATGCAAAAGCACTTTTCTCTTCAATGCACGAGTTCTTGTATGCAACGCAAAAGCACTTATCTCCAAAGCACAACGATTTATTGTCTGCAGTGCTAATGTACTTATCTCTCAATGCACAAAGCGTTCTTGTATGCATTACAATGCAAAAGCAATCATCTCTTCAATGCACAATAGGTTCTTGATGCAATGCAAAAGCAATTATCTCTTCATGCAAAACAAATTCTTGTATGCGATGCAAAAGCACTTTTCTCTTCAATGCACAACGAGATCTTGTGTGCAATGCAAAAGCATTTATCTCTTCAGTGCACAATGAGCTCTTGTAAGCAATGCAAAAATATTTGTCTCTTCAATGAACAACGAGATCTTGTATGCAATGCAAATGCACTTATCTCTTCAATACTTAACGAGTTTTTGTGTGCAATGCAAAAGCACTCATCTTTTCAGTGCACAGTGAGTTCTTGTAATGCATTGCAATGCAAAATCACTTTATTCAATGCACAACGAATTCTTGTATGCAATGCAAGAATACTTAACTCTTCAGTGCACAGCGAGTTCTTGTATGCATTGCAATATAAAATCACTTTTCTCTCCAAAGCACAATGAGATCTTGAACGCAATGCAAAAATACTTATCTTTTCAATGCACAACGTGTTCTTGCATGCAATGCAAAAGCACTTATCTCTTCAATCCAAAACGAGATCTTGCATGCAATTGCAAAAATACTTATCTCTTCAATGCACAATGAGATCTTGTATGCAATGCAAAAGCACTCATCTCTTCAGTGCACAAAGAGTTATTGTATGCAATGCAAAAGAGATCAAAGCATAATGATTTATTTTATGCAGTGCTAATGCACTTATCTCTCAATGCACAACGACATCTTGCATGCAATGCTATGCAAATGCACTTATTTCTTCAATACATGGAGTTCTCTTATGCAATGCAAAAGCACTCATCTCTTCAGTGCATAACGAGTTCTTGTATGCAATGCTAAAATAATTATCTCTTCAATGCACAACAAGATCTTGTATGCAATGCAAAAGCACTCATCTCTTCAGTGCATAACGAGTTCTTGTATGCAATGCTAAAATAATTATCTCTTCAATGCACAACAAGAGCTTGTATGCAATGAAAAAGCAATTATCTCTTCAATGCACGACAATTTCTTGAATGCAGAGCAAAATCACTTATCTCTTCAATGCACAACGAGATCTTGTATGCAATGCAAAAGCAATTATCTCTTCAATGCACGACAATTTCTTGAATGCAATGCAAAATCACTTATCGCTTCAGTGCAGAGCGAGTTCTTGTATGCATTGCAATGCAAAATCACTTTTAGCTCCAATGCACAATGAGATCTTGTTATGCAATGCAAAAATACTTATCTCTTTAATGCACAACGAGATCTTTTATGCAGTGCTAATGCACTTATCTCACAATGCACAACGACTTCATGTATGCAATGCAAAAGCAATTATCTCTTCAATGCACAACATGTTCTTGTATGCATTACAAAAGCAATTATCTCTTCAAAGCAAAAAAAAATATTGTATGCAATGCAAATGCACTTATGTCTTCAGTGCACGAGTTCTTGTATGCAGTGCAAAAATACTTATCTCTTCAATGCACAACGTGTTCATCTACGCAATGCAATGCAAAAGCACTTATCTCTGAATGCACAACGATCGTGTGTGCAATGCAAAAGTACTTATCTTTTCCAATGCACGTATTCAATGCAATGCAAAAGCACTTATCGCTCAATGCACAGAGATCTTGTATGCATTGCAATGCAAAAGCACTTTTCTCTTCAATGCACAGAGATCTTGTATGCAATGCAATGCTAAAGCACTTTTCTCTTCAATGCACAATGAGATCTTTTATGCAATGCAAAATCACTTGTTTCTTCAGTGCAGAGCGAGTTCTTGTATGCACTGCAATGCAAATGCACTTATCTCTTCAACGCACGAGATCTTGTATACAATGCAAAAATACTTATCTCTTCAATGCACAAGTTCTTTTATGCAATGCAAAAGCAATTATCTCTTCAATGCAAAACAAATTCTTGTATGCAATGAAATGCACTTATCTTTTCAATATACAACGAGTTCTTGTATGCAATGGAAAAGCACTTATTTCTTCAATGCAGAACGTTTTTTGAATGCATTGCAATGCAAAATCACATCTCTCAATGCACAACGAGATCTTGTATGCAATGCAAACCCACATATCTTTTCAAAATGCACGTGTTCTTGTATGCAATGCAAAAGCATATGGTATTCTGTTTGGCTTGATTTAAAATGAGTCAATAAGTATGATAGTAAACCTAATATTTGTGGACTTTTCGTCTAGAAAGATGTTCAATAGGTCATAATGGGAATATGGATTTAACATGAGAAGTCAATGGGAATGTACAGAACGTTCATAATCGAGGACTCTTTGGTCCAAAATATGTTGAGAAGGTCAAATATGGACTTCTGTATAGACATAACATGAAAAAAACCACCTTCACAAAAAAGCTTTTGTGGAACATTTGGCCAGAAATAGGAATCAGAAGAAGTCAAGGAGAACTTTTTGGCCAGAAAAATATTCAGTAGGTCATAATGGACTACGGTTTGGATAATTTAACCTGAGAGGAGTCAATGGGAATGTATAGAAAGATCTTGATTGAGGACTCTTTATCTAGAAATTTGTTTAGCAGGTCAAAAACAGACTAGTGTATGGATCACGTAAGATGAGTCATTTAAAAAAAAAATTAAAAAACCTTTTGTGTACCTTTGGCCAGAAATGGGGGTCATCAATGAGTTTGTATAGTATAAATTCATCATCGATGAACGGTCTGGCTGATTTAACCTGAGAGGAGTCAATGGGAATGTATAGAAAGATCATGATCACTCTTGGGTCAGAAATTTGTTCAGTAGGTTAAATATGGTCTTCTGAATGGCTTGATGTAACGTAAGGAGGAGTCAATATGTATAGTAACTTAATATTTGAGGAATCTTCAGCCAGAAATTTGTTCAGATGGTCAAATACAGATTACTGTCTGGCTGATTTAACATTATAAGGAGTCTATGAGAATATATAGTTGAAAATTTGTCTGGCTGATTTAACATCAGAAGGAATCTTTGAGAATAAATACTTGAAAATGTTTTGTGGACCCCTTGGCCAGAAATATGTTCAGTAGTTCAAATATGGTCTTCTGAATGGCTTGAAGTAAAACCTTTTTTGGACCCCTTGGCCAGAAATGGGAATCAGAAGGGAAGTCAATGAGTATGTATAGTACGTTAATTTCAAGGACTCTTCAGCCAGAAATATGTTCAATAGGTTATAATGGAATACGGTCTTTCTGATTTAACATAAGAAGGAGTCTATGAGAATATATAGTTGAACATTTTTTGTGGACCTCTTGGTTAGAAATATGTTCAGTAGGTCCAATATGAACTTCTGTATAGCCATAACATGTAATAAAAAATTTTTTTTTTAAAATTAAAAAAAAATTAAAACAACTTTTGTGGACCATTTAGACAGAAATGGGAATCAGAAGGGAAGTCAAGGAGTATGTATAGTAAGTTAATTTTCAAAGGACTCGTTGGTCAAAAATATGTTCAGAAGGTCAAGTATGGACTACTGTCTGACCTCTTGGTCAGAAATATGTTCAGTGGGTCAAATATGGACTACTGTCTGGCTGATTTAACATCAGAAGGAATCTTTGAGAATATGTAGTTGAAAATCCTTTGTGGACCAGATGGCAAGAAACATGTTCAGTAGTTAAAATATGGTCTTCTGAATGGCTTGATGTAAAAGCTTTCTTTGGACCCCTTGGCCAGAAATGGGAATCAGAAGGGAAGTCAATGAGTATGTAAAGTTAATTTTCAAGGACTCTTTGGTCAAAAATATGTTCAGTAGGTCAAATATGGACTACTGTCTGTCTGATTTAACATCACAAGGAAACTTTGAGAATATATAGCTGAAAACCATTTGTGGACCAGTTGACAAGAAACATGTTAAGTCGTTTAAATATGGTCTTCTGAATGGCTTGATGTAACGTAAGGAGGAGTCAATAAGTATGTATAGTAACTTAATATTTGAGGACTCTTCAGCCAGAAATATGTTCAGTTGGTCAAATATGGATTACTGTCTGGCTGATTTAACATTATAAGGAATCTATGAGAATATATAGTTGAAAGTTTTTTGTGGACCTCTTGGTCAGAAATATGTTCAGAAGGTCAAATATGGACTTCTGTATAGACATAACACATACAAAAAAAAAAAAAAAACAACTTTTGTGGACCCTTTAGACAGAAATGGGAATCAGAAGGGAAGTCAATGAGTATGTATAGTGTTAATTTTCAAGGACTCTTTGGTCAAAAATTTGTTCAGTAGGTCAAATATGGACTACTGTCTGGCTGATTTAACATCAGAAGGAATCTTTGAGAATAAATACTTGAAAATGTTTTGTGGACCCCTTGGCCGGAAATATGTTCAGTAGGTCAAATATGGTCTTCTGAATGGCTTGACGTAAAACCTTTTTTGGACCCATTGGCCAGAAATGTGAATCAGAAGGGAAGTCAATGAGTATGTATAGTAATTTAATTTTCAAGGACTCGTTGGTCAAAAATATGTTCAGTAGGTCAAGTACGGACAACTGTCTGTCTGATTTAATATCACAAGGAAACTTTGAGAATATATAGTTGAAAACAATTTGTGGACCAGTTGGCAAGAAATATAAGTAGGTTAAATATGGTCTTATGAATGGCTTGATGTAACGTAAGGAGGAGTCAATAAGTATGTATAGTAACTTCATATTTGAGGACTCTTCAGCCAGAAATTTGTTCAGTTGGTCAAATATGGATCACTGTCTGGTTGATTTAACATTAGAAGGAGTCTATGAGAATAAATACTTGAAAATTTTTTGTGGACCTCTTGGTCAGAAATATGTTCAGTGGGTCAAATATGGACTACTGTCTGGCTGATTTAACATCAGAAGGAATCTTTGAGAATATATAGTTGAAAACCCTTTTTGGACCAGATGGCAAGAAACATGTTCAGTAGGTCAAATATGGTCTTCTGAATGGCTTGATGTAAAACCTTTTTGGAGCACTTGGCCAGAAATGGGAATCAGAAGGAAAGTCAAAGAGTATGTATAGTAAGTTAATTTTCAAGGACTCTTTGGTCAAAAATATGTTCAGTAGGTCAAATATGGACTACTGTCTGTCTGATTTAACATCACAAGGAAACTTTGAGAATATATAGCTGAAGACCATTTGTGGACCAGTTGACAAGAAACATGTTAAGTAGGTTAAATATGGTCTTCTGAATGGCTTGATGTAACGTAAGGAGGAGTCAATAAGTATGTATAGTAACTTAATATTTGAGGACTCTTCAGCCAGAAATATGTTCAGTTGGTCAAATATGGATTACTGTCTGGCTGATTTAACATTATAAGGAGTCTATGAGAATATATAGTTGAAAGTTTTTTGTGGACCTCTTGGTCAGAAACATGTTCAGAAGGTCAAATATGGACTTCTGTATAGACATAACACGTACAACAAAACAAAAACTTTTGTGGACCCTTTAGACAGAAATGGGAATCAGAAGGGAAGTCAATGAGTATGTATAGTAAGTTAATTTTCAAGGACTCTTTGGTCAAAAATATGTTCAGTAGGTCAAATATGGACTACTGTCTGGCTGATTTAACATCAGAAGGAATCTTTGAGAATAAATACTTGAAAAACTTTTGTGGACCCCTTGGCCAGAAATATGTTCAGTAGGTCATATATGGACTACTGTCTGGCTGATTTAACATCAGAAGGAATCTTTGAGAATAAATACTTGAAAATGTTTTGTGGACCCCTTGGCCGGAAATATGTTCAGTAGGTCAAATATGGTCTTCTGAATGGCTTGACGTAAAACCTTTTTTGGACCCATTGGCCAGAAATGTGGATCAGAAGGGAAGTCAATAAGTATGTATATTAAGTTAATTTTCAAGGACTCGTTGGTCAAAAATATGTTCAGTAGGTCAAGTATGGACTACTGTCTGTCTGATTTAACATCACAAGGAAACTTTGAGAATATATAGTTGAAAACCATTTGTGGACCAGTTTAGAAGAAACATGTTAAGTAGGTAAAATATTGTTTTTAGAAGGAGTCAGTGACTATTTATAGTAACTTAAATTTCAGGAGACTTCGGCCAGAAAGATGTTCAATAGGTTATAATGGAATACGGTCTGGCTGATTTAACATTAGAAGGGGTCTATGAGAATATATAGTAAAAACGTTTTGAGGACTCTTCGGCCAGAAAGATGTTCAGTAGGTCATAATAGACTAAATCTGGCTGATTTAACATAAAGAGTCCATGAGAAAATATAGTTGAACATTTTTTGTCGACCTCTTGGTTAGAAATACTTTCAGTAGGTCCAATATAAACTTCTGTATAGACATAACATGTAATAAAAAATAAATTAAAAAAACTTAAAACAAAAAAAAAAAAACTTTTGTGGACCCTTTAGACAGAACTGGAAATCAGAAGGGAAGTCAATTAGTATGTATAGTACGTTAATTTCAAGGACTCTTTGGTCAAAAATATGTTCAGTAGGTCAAATATGGTCTTCTGAATGGCTTGATGTAATGTAAGAAGGAGTTAGTGAGTATTTATAGTAACTTAAATTTCAGGACTCTTCGGCCAGAAAGATGTTCAATAGGTTATAATGGAATACAGTCTGGCTGATTTAATATTAGAAGGGTTCTATGAGAATATATAGTAAAAAAGTTTTGAGGACTCTTCTGCCAGATAGATATTCAGTAGGTCATAATAGACTATGTCTGACTGATTTAACATAAGGAGTCCATGAGAATATATAGTTGAACATTTTTCGTCGACCTCTTGGTTAGAAATATGTTCAGTAGGTCCAATATGAACTTCTGTATAGCCACAACATGTAATAAAAAAAACTTAAAAAAACTTAAAAAATAAAAAAAAAAACTTTTGTGGACCCTTTAGACAGAACTGGAAATCAGAAGGGAAGTCAATGAGTATGTATAGTACGTTAATTTCAAGGACTCTTTGGTCAAAAATATGTTCAGTAGGTCAAATATGGACTACTGTCTGTCTGATTTAACAACACAACGAAACTTTGAGAATATATAGGTGAAAACCATTTGTGGACCAGTTGACAAGAAACATGTTAAGTAGTTTAAATATGGTCTTCTGAATGGCTTGATGTAACGTAAGGAGGAGTCAATAAGTATGTATAGTAACTTAATATTTGAGGAATCTTCAGCCAGAAATATGTTCAGTTGGTCAAATATTGATTACACTCTGTCTGATTTAACATTATAAGGAGCCTATGAGAATATATAGTTGAACGTTTTTTGTGGACCTCTTGGTCAGAAATATGTTCAGAAGGTCAAATATGGACTTCTGTATAGACATAACACGTACAAAAAAAACAAAAAAAAAACTTTTGTGGACCCTTTAGACAGAAATGGGAATCAGAAGGGAAGTCAATGAGTATGTATAGTAAGTTAATTTTCAAGGACTCTTTGGTCAAAAATATGTTCAGTAGGTCAAGTATGGACTACTGTCTGTCTGATTTAACATCACAAGGAAACTTTGATAATATATAGTTGAAAACCATTTGTGGACCAGTTTACAAGAAACATGTTAAGTAGGTCAAATATGGTTTTTAGAAGGAGTCAGTGACTATTTATAGTAACAAATTTCAGGAGACTTCGGCCAGAAAGATGTTCAATAGGTTATAATGGAATACGGTCTGGCTGATTTAACATTAGAAGGGGTCTATGAGAATATATAGTAAAAACGTTTTGAGGACTCTTCGGCCAGAAAGATGTTCAGTAGGTCATAATAGACTATGTCTGGCTGATTTAACATAAGAAGGAGTCCATGAGAATATATAGTTGAACATTTTTTGTGGAACTCTTGTTTAGAAATATGTTCAGTAGGTCCAATATGAACTTCTGTATAGCCATAACATGTAACAAAAAATAAATTAAAAAAACTTGAAACAAACAAAAAAAACTTTTGTGGACCCTTTAGACAGAACTGGAAATCAGAAGGGAAGTCAATTAGTATGTATAGTACGTTAATTTCAAGGACTCTTTGGTCAAAAATATGTTCAGTAGGTCAAATATGGTCTTCTGAACGGCTTGATGTAATATAAGGAGTTAGTGAGTATTTATAGTAACTTAAATTTCAGGACTCTTCGGCCAGAAAGATGTTCAATAGGTTATAATGGAATACGGCCTGGCTGATTTAACATTAGAAGGGGTCTATGAGAATATATAGTAAAAACGTTTTGAGGACTATTCGGCAAGAAAGATATTCAGTAGGCCATAATAGACTACGTCTGGCTGATTTAACATGAGTCCATGAGAATATATAGTTGAACATTTTTTGTGACCTCTTGGTTAGAAAAATGTTCATTAGGTCCAATATGAACTTCTGTAAAGCCATAACATGTAATAAAAAATAAATAAAAAAAACTTAAAAAAAAAAAAAAAAAAACTTTTGTGGACCCTTTAGACAAAACTGGAAATCAGAAGGGAAGTCAATGAGTATGTATAGTACGTTAATTTCAAGGACTCTTTGGTCAAAAATATGTTCAGTAGTTCAAATATGGACTAATGTCTGGCTGATTTAACATCAGAAGGAATCTTTGAGAATAAATACTTGAAAACATTTTGTGGACCCCTTGGCCAGAAATATGTTCAGTAGGTCAAATATGGTCTTCTGAATGGGTTGACGTAAAACCTTTTTTGGACCTCTTGGCAAGAAATGGGAATCAGAAGGGAAGTCAATATGTATAGTATGTATAGTGTTAATTTTCAAGGACTCGTTGGTCAAATATATGTTCAGTAGGTGAAATATGGACTACTGTCTGTCTGATTTAACATCACAAGGAAACTTTGAGAATATATAGTTGAAAACCGTTTGTGGACCAGTTGGCAAGAAACATGTTAAGTAGGTCAAATATGGTCTTCTGAATGGCTTGATGTAACGTAAGGAGTCAGTGAGTATTTATAGTAACTTAAATTTCAGGACTCTTCGGCCAGAAATATGTTCAATAGGTCATAATAGACTACGTCTGGCTGATTTAACATTAGAAGGGGTCTATGAGAATATATAGTAAAAACGTTTTGAGGACTCTTCGGCCAGAAAGATGTTCAGTAGGTCATAATAGACTACGTCTGGCTGATTTAACATAAGAAGGAGTCCATGAGAATATATAGTTGAACATTTTTTGTGGATCTCTTGGTTAGAAATATGTTCATTAGGTCCAATATGAACTTCTGTATAGCCATAACATGTAATAAAAATTAAATAAAAAAAATAAATAAAAAAAAAACTTTTGTGGACCCTTTAGACAGAACTGGAAATCAGAAGGGAAGTCAATGAGTATGTATAGCATGTTAATTTCAAGGACTCTTTGGTCAAAAATATGTTCAGTAGGTCAAATATGGACTACTGTCTTTCTGATTTAACATCACATGGAAACTTTGAGAATATTTAGCTGAAACCCATTTGTGGAGCAGTTGGCAAGAAACATGTTAAGTAGGTTAAATATGGTCTTCTGAATGGCTTGATGTAACATAAGGAGGATTCAATAAGTATGTATAGTAACTTAATATTTGAGGACTCTTCAGCCAGAAATTTGTTCAGTAGGTCAAATATGGACTACTCTCTGGCTGATTTACCATCAGAAGGAATCTTTGAGAATAAATACTTGAAAATGTTTTGTGGACCTCTTGGCCAGAAATATGTTCAGTAGATTAAATATGGTCTTCTGAATGGCTTGACGTAAAACCTTTTTTGTACCTCTTGGCCAGAAATGGGAATCAGAAGGGAAGCCAATGAGTATGTATAGTACGTTAATTTTCAAGGACTCTTTGGTCAAAAATATGTTCAGTAGGTCAAATATGGATTACAGTCTGGCTGATTTAACATCAGAAGGAATCTTTGATAATAAATACTTGAAAACCTTTTGTGGACCTTTTGGCCAGAAATATGTTAAGTAGGTCAAATATGGTCTTCTGAATGGCTTGATGTAACATAAGAAGGAGTCAGTGAGTATTTATAGTAACTTAAATTTCAGGACTCTTCGGCCAGAAATGTGTTCAATAGGTTATAATGGAATACGGTCTGGCTAATTTAACATTAGAAGGGTTCTATGAGAATATATAGTAAAAACGTTTTGAGGACTCTTCGGCCAGAAAGATATTCAGTAGGTCATAATAGACTACGTCTGGCTGAATTAACATAAGGAGTCCATGAGAATATATAGTTGAACATTTTTTGAGGAAATCTTGGTTAGAAATATGTTCAGTAGGTCCAATATAAACTTCTGTATAGCCATAACATGTAACAAAAAATAAATAAAAAAAAACTTAAAAAAAACTTTAAAAAAAATACTTTTGTGGACCCTTTAGACAGAACTGAAAATCAGAAGCGAAGTCAATGAGTATGTATAGTACGTTAATTTAAAGGATTCTTTGGTCAAAAATATGTTCAGTAGGTCAAATATGGACTACTGTCTGTCTGATTTAACATCTAAAGGAAACTTTGAGAATATATAGCTAAAAAACATTTGTTGACCAGTTGACAAGAAACATGTTAAGTAGGTCAAATATGGTCTTCTGAATGGCTTGATGTAAAGTAAGTAGGAGTTAATAAGTATGTATAGTAGCTTAATATTTGAGGACTCTTCAGCCAGTAATTTGCTCAGTTTGTCAAATATGGATTACAGTCTGGCTGATTTAACATTAGAAGGAGTCTATGAGAATATATAGTTGAACATTTTTTGTGGACCTCTTGGTCAGAAATATGTTCAGAAGGTCAAATATGGACTTCTGTATAGACATAACACTTACAAAAAAAAAAAAAACTTTTGTGGACTCTTTAGACAGAAATGGGAATCAGAAGGAAAGTCAATGAGTATGTATAGTACGTTAATTTTCAAGGACTCTTTGGTCAAAAATATGTTCAGTAGGTCAAATATGGACTACTGTCTGGCTGATTTAACATCAGAAGGAATCTTTGAGAATAAATACTTGAAAATGTTTTGTGGACCCCTTGGGCAGAAATATGTTCAGTAGGTCAAATAGGGTCTTCTGAATGGCTTGATGTAAAACCCTTTTTGGACCCCTTGGCCAGAAATGGGAATCAGAAGGGAAGTCAATGAGTATGTATAGTAAGTTCATTTTCAAGGACTCTTCAGCCAGAAATTTGTTCAGTTGGTCAAATATGGACTACTGTCTGTCTGATTTAACATTACAAGGAAACTTTGAGAATATATAGCTAAAAAACATTTGTGGACCAGTTGGCAAGAAACATGTTAAGTAGGTCAAATATGGTCTTCTGAATGGCTTTATGTAACGTAAGGAGTCAGTGAGTATTTATAGTAACTTAAATTTCAGGACGATTCGGCCATAAAGATTTTCAATAGGTTATAATGGAATACGGTCTGACTGATTTAACGTTAGAAGGGGTCTATGAGAATATATAGAAAAAAAGTTTTGAGGACTCTTCGGCCAGAAAGATATTCAGTAGGTCATAATAGACTACGTCTGGCTGATTGAACATAAGGAGTCTTTAAGAATATATAGTTGAACATTTTTTGAGGAAATCTTGGTTAGAAACATGTTCAGTAGGTCCAATATGAACTTCTGTGTAGTCATAACATGTAATAAAAAAAAAAAAAAAAAAAAAAAAAAAAAAAAAAAAAAACCTTTTGTTGACCTTTTAGACAGAACTGGAAATCAGAAGGGAAGTCAATATATATAGTACGTTAATACAGAACATGGTCAAAAATATGTTCAGTAGGTCAAATATGGACTACTGTCTGTCTGATTTAACATCAAAAGGAAACTTTGAGAATATATAGCTAAAAAACATTTGTGGACCAGTTGGCAAGAAACATGTTAAGTAGATTAAATATGTTCGTCTGAATGGCTTGATGTAAAGTAAGTAGGAGTCAATAAGTATGTATAGTAACTTAATATTTGAGGACTCTTCAGCCAGTAATTTGCTCAGTTTGTCAAATATGGATTACAGACTGGCTGATTTAACATTAGAAGGAGTCTATGAGAATATATAGTTGAACATTTTTTGTGGACCTCTTGGTCAGAAATATGTTCAGAAGGTCAAATATGGACTTCTGTATAGACATAACACTTACAAAAAAAAAACACCTTTTGTGGACCCTTTAGACAGAAATGGGAATCAGAAGGAAAGTCAATGAGTATGTATAGTACGTTCATTTTCAAGGACTCTTTGGTCAAAAATATGTTCAGTAGGTCAAATATGGACTACTGTCTGGCTGATTTAACATCAGAAGGAATCTTTGAGAATAAATACTTGAAAATGTTTTGTTGACCCCTTGGGCAGAAATATGTTCAGTAGGTCAAATAGGGTCTTCTGAATGGCTTGATGTAAAACCCTTTTTGGACCCCTTGGCCAGAAATGGTAATCAGAAGGGAAGTCAATGAGTATGTATAGTAAGTTCATTTTCAAGGACTCGTTGGTCAAAAATATGTTCAGTAGGTCAAATAAGGACTACTGTCTGGCTGATTTAACATCAGAAGGAATCTTTGAGAATAAATACTTGAAAATGTTTTGTGGACCACTTGACCAGAAATATGTTCAGTAGGTCAAATATGGACTACTGTCTGGCTGATTTAACATCAGAAGGAATCTTTGAGAATAAATACTTGAATATGTTTTGTGGACCCCTTGACCAGAAATATGTTCAGTAGGTCAAATATGGACTACTGTCTGGCTGATTTAACATTAGAAGGAATCTTTGAGAATAAATACTTGAAAATGTTTTGTGGACCCCTTGGCCAGAAATATGTTCAGTAGGTCAAATATGGTCTTCTGAATGGCTTGACATAATACCTTTTATGGACCTCTTGGCCAGAAATGGGAATCAGATGGGAAGTCAATGAGTATGTATAGTTAATTTTCAAGGACTCGTTGGTCAAAAATATGTTCGGTAGGTCAGATATGGACTACTGTCTGTCTGATTTAACACGACAAGGAAAGTTTGAGAATATATAGTTGAAAACTGTTTGTGGACCAGTTGGCAAGAAACATGGTCTTCTGAATGGCTTGATGTAACGTAAGAAGGAGTCAGTGAGTATTTATAGTAACTTAAATTTTAGGACTCTTCGGCCAGAAAGATGTTCAGTAGGTTATAATGGAATATGGTTTAACATTAGCTGATTTAACATTAGAAGGGGTCTATGAGAATATATAGTTGAAAATTTTTTGTGGACCTCTTGGTCAGAAATATGTTCAGAAGGTCCAATATGGACTTCTGTATAGCCATAACATGTAATAAAAAAAAAAAAAGAAAACAAAAAAAAAAAAAAAACTTTTGTGGACCCTTTATACAGAACTGGAAATCAGAAGGGACGTCAATGTGTATACTTATCTCTTCAGTGCACAGTGTGTTCTTGTATGCATTGCAATGCAAAAGCACTTTTCTCTCAATGCACAACGAGATCTTGTACGCATTGCAAACGCACATATCTTTTCAAAATGCATGTGTTCTTGTATGCAATGCAAAAGCATATGGTACTCTGTTTGGCTTGACGTAACATAAGGAGTCAATAAGTATGTATAGTAACCTAATATTTGAGGTCTCTTCTGCCAGAAAGATGTTCAGTAGGTCATAATAGACTATGGATTTAACATGAGAAGCAGTCAATGGATAGAACGTTTATGATCGAGGACTCGTTGGTCAGAAATATGTTCAGAAGGTCCAATATGGACTTCTGTATAGACATAACATGAAAAAAAAAAAAAACATCTTAACAAAAAACTTTTGTGAAACATTTGGCTAGAAAAAGAAATCAGAAGGAGTCAATGAGAACTTTTTGGCCAGAAAAATATTCAGTAGGTCAATAATGGTCTTCTGTATGGCGTGTAACATAAGAAGGACTCAATATGTATAGTAACTTAATATTTGAGGACTCTTCAGTCAGAAAGATGTTCAATAGGTCATAATGGTCTACGTTCTGGCCTGATTTAACAGGGAGGGCCAATTCAATATTAAACCCTATGGATTAAGAATGGGATGTCATTAAAGTTCAAGGCAGGCGTCCCAAAACTTTTGGCAATATGGGTATGTTCAATAGGTCAAATATAGACTAGTCTATGGCTAATGTGACACAAAAATCAGTCAAAGAGTATGATTGTCAATGATTATGTACAGAAAGTTAAATATGGAATACTGTCTTGCTGATTTAACATCAGGAGTCTATAATTTTGTATAGAAACTTAATGTTTGAGGACTCTTCGGCCAGAAAGATGTTCAATAGGTCAAATAGACTTCTGTATATCCATAACATGAAATAAAAAATTAAAAAAAACTTTACAAAAAACCTTTTGTAGACCCGTTGGTCAGAAATGGGATTCAGAAGGGAAGTCAATATGTATAGTAAGTTAATTTTCAAGGACTCTTTGCTCAAAAATATGTTCAATAGGTCAAATAAAGACTATTGTCTGGCTGATTTAACATCAGAATTAATCTTTGAGAATAAATAGTTGAAAAATCCTTTGTGGTCCACTTGGCAAGAAACATGATCAGTAGCTCAAATATAGTCTTCTGAATGGCTTGATTTAACATAAGAAGGATTGCATACTCTTGTATGCAATGCAATGCAAAAGTAATTATCTCTCCAATGCACAGCGAGCTATTGTATTAGTATGTATAGTAACTTAATATTTGAGGACTCAATAGGTCACTGGGTCATAATGGAATACAGTCTGGCTTTTTGGCAAGAAATATGTTAAGTAGGTCAAATATAGACTACTGGCTGACGTAACATAAGGAGTAATGAGTATGTATAGTAAATCAATGTTCAAGTACTTATATCTTCAATGGACAAAGAGTTCTTGTATGCAATGCAAAAGTACTTATGTCTTCAATGCACAATGAGTTCATGTATGCAATGCAAAAGCAATTATCTCTTCAGTGCACAGCGAGTTCTGGTATGCATTGCAATGCAAAAGCACTTTTCTCTTCAATGCACGAACTCTTGTATGCAATGCAATGCAAAAGTAATTATCTCTCCAATGCACAGCGAGCTATTGTATGTATTACAATGCAAACGCACTTTTCTCTTCAATGCACAATGAGATCTGTGTGCAATGCAAAAACAATTATCTCTTCAATGCACAAAATATTCTTGTATGCAATACAAAAGCAATTATCTTTTCAATGCAAAACAAATTCTTGTATACAATGCAAAAGCACTTATCTCTTCAAAGCACAATGAGTTATTGTATGCAGTGCTAATGCACTCGTCTCTCAATACACAACGCGTTCTTGTATGCATTGCAATGCAAACGCACTTGTCTTTTCAAATGCACGTGTTCTTACATGCAACGCAAAAGCAATTATCTCTTCAATGCACAACATGTTCTTGTATGCAATACAAAAGCAATTATCTTTTCAATGCAAAACAAATTCTTGTATACTATGCAAAAGCACTTATCTCTTCAAAGCACAATGAGTTATTGTATGCAGTGCTAATGCACTCGTCTCTCAATACACAACGCGTTCTTGTATGCATTGCAATGCAAACGCACTTTTCTCTTCAATGCACAATGAGATCTTGTATGCAATGCAAAAATACTTTTCTCTGCAATGCACAATGAGATCTTGTATGCAATGCAAAATCACTTATCTCTTCAGTGCACAGCGATTTCTTGTATGCATTGCAATGCACAATCACGTTTCTCTCCAATGCCCAATGAGATCTTGTATGCAATGCAAAAATACTTTTCTCTGCATTGCCCAATGAGATCTTGTATGCAATGCAAAAATACTTTTCTCTCCAATGCACAACGAGTTCATATATGCAATGCAAAATCAATTATTTCTTCAAAGCACAATAAGTTCTTGTACGCAACATAAAAGCAATTATCTCTTCGATACAGAACGAGATCTTGTATGCAATGCAAAAGCACTTATCTTTTCAATGCACAACGAGATCTTGAATGCATTGCAATGCAAAAGAACTTATCTCTTCAATGCACAACGACATCTTGTATGCAATGCAAACGCACTTATCTTTTGCAATAAATGTGTTAATGTATGCAATACAAAAGCACTTTTCTCTTCAATGCACAACGACTTCTTGTATGCAATGTGTGTTCTTGCATGCAATGTAAAAGCAATTATCAATAATAAACAACGGGATCTTTTTTGCAATCCAGTGCAAATGCACTTATCACTTCAATACATAACGAGCTCTTGTATGCAATGCAAAAGCACTTATCTCGTCAATGCACAATATATTTTATGCATTGCAATGCATTGATCGTGTATGCAATGCAAACGCCCTTATCTTTTCCAATGCACATGTTATTGTATGCAATGCAAAAATACTTTTCTCTTCAATACATAACGCGTTCTTGTATGCAATGCAAAAGCACTCATCTCTTCAGTGCACAACGAGTTTTTGTATGCAACGCAAAAGCACTTATCTTTTCATATGCATGTGTTCTTGCATGCAATGCAAAAGCAATTATCTCTTCAATGCACATGTTCTTGTATGCAAAACAAAAGCAATTATCTTTTCAATGCACAACAAATTCTTGTATGCAATGCAAAAGTACTTATGTCTTCAATGCACAATGAGTTCATGTATGCAATGCAAAAGCAATTATCTCTTCAGTGCACAGCGAGTTCTGATATGCATTGCAATGCAAAAGCACTTTTCTCTTCAATGCACGAATTCTTGTATGCAATGCAATGCAAAAGTAATTATCTCTCCAATGCACAGCGAGCTATTGTGTGTAATACAATGCAAGAGCACTTTTCTCTTCAATGCACAATGAGATCTGTATGCAATGCAAAAACAATTATCTCTTCAATGCACAAAATATTCTTGTATGCAATACAAAAGCAATTATCTTTTCAATGCAAAACAAATTCTTGTATACAATGCAAAAGCACTTATCTCTTCAAAGCACAATGAGTTATTGTATGCAGTGCTAATGCACTCGTCTCTCAATACACAACGCGTTCTTGTATGCATTGCAATGCAAACGCACTTGTCTTTTCAAATGCACGTGTTCTTACATGCAACGCAAAAGCAATTATCTCTTCAATGCAAAACATGTTCTTGTACGCAATACAAAAGCAATTATCTTTTCAATGCAAAACAAATTCTTGTATACAATGCAAAAGCACTTATCTCTTCAAAGCACAATGAGTTATTGTATGCAGTGCTAATGCACTCATCTCTCAATACACAACGCGTTCTTGTATGCATTGCAATGCAAACGCACTTTTCTCTTCAATGCACAATGAGATCTTGTATGCAATGCAAAAGCACTTATCTCGTCAATGCACAATATATTTTATGCATTGCAATGCATTGATCGTGTATGCAATGCAAACGCCCTTATCTTTTCCAATGCACATGTTATTGTATGCAATGCAAAAATACTTTTCTCTTCAATACATAACGCGTTCTTGTATGCAATGCAAAAGCACTCATCTCTTCAGTGCACAACGAGTTTTTGTATGCAACGCAAAAGCACTTATCTTTTCATATGCACGTGTTCTTGCATGCAATGCAAAAGCAATTATCTCTTCAATGCACATGTTCTTGTATGCAAAACAAAAGCAATTATCTTTTCAATGCACAACAAATTCTTGTATGCAATGCAAAAGTACTTATGTCTTCAATGCACAATGAGTTCATGTATGCAATGCAAAAGCAATTATCTCTTCAGTGCACAGCGAGTTCTGATATGCATTGCAATGCAAAAGCACTTTTCTCTTCAATGCACGAATTCTTGTATGCAATGCAATGCAAAAGTAATTATCTCTCCAATGCACAGCGAGCTATTGTATGTATTACAATGCAAGAGCACTTTTCTCTTCAATGCACAATGAGATCTGTATGCAATGCAAAAACAATTATCTCTTCAATGCACAAAATATTCTTGTATGCAATACAAAAGCAATTATCTTTTCAATGCAAAACAAATTCTTGTATACAATGCAAAAGCACTTATCTCTTCAAAGCACAATGAGTTATTGTATGCAGTGCTAATGCACTCGTCTCTCAATACACAACGCGTTCTTGTATGCATTGCAATGCAAACGCACTTGTCTTTTCAAATGCACGTGTTCTTACATGCAACGCAAAAGCAATTATCTCTTCAATGCAAAACATGTTCTTGTACGCAATACAAAAGCAATTATCTTTTCAATGCAAAACAAATTCTTGTATACAATGCAAAAGCACTTATCTCTTCAAAGCACAATGAGTTATTGTATGCAGTGCTAATGCACTCGTCTCTCAATACACAACGCGTTCTTGTATGCAATGCAATGCAAACGCACTTTTCTCTTCAATGCACAATGAGATCTTGTATGCAATGCAAAAATACTTTTCTCTGCAATGCACAATGAGATCTTGTATGCAATGCAAAATCACTTATCTCTTCAGTGCACAGCGATTTCTTGTATGCATTGCAATGCACAATCACGTTTCTCTCCAATGCCCTATGAGATCTTGTATGCAATGCAAAAATACTTTTCTCTGCATTGCCCAATGAGATCTTGTATGCAATGCAAAAATACTTTTCTCTCCAATGCACAACGAGTTCATATATGCAATGCAAAATCAATTATTTCTTCAAAGCACAGTAAGTTCTTGTATGCAACATAAAAGCAATTATCTCTTCGATACAGAACGAGTTCTTGTATGCAATGCAAAAGCACTTATCTTTTCAATGCACAACGAGATCTTGAATGCATTGCAATGCAAAAGAACTTATCTCTTCAATGCACAACGACATCTTGTATGCAATGCAAACGCACTTATCTTTTGCAATAAACGTGTTAATGTATGCAATACAAAAGCACTTTTCTCTTCAATGCACAACGACTTCTTGTATGCAATGTGTGTTCTTGCATGCAATGTAAAAGCAATTATCAATAATAAACAACGGGATCTTTTTTGCAATCCAGTGCAAATGCACTTATCACTTCAATACATAACGAGCTCTTGTATGCAATGCAAAAGCACTTATCTCGTCAATGCACAATATATTTTATGCATTGAAATGCATTGATCGTGTATGCAATGCAAACGCCCTTATCTTTTCCAATGCACGTGTTATTGTATGCAATGCAAAAATACTTTTCTCTTCAATACATAACGCGTTCTTGTATGCAATGCAAAAGCACTCATCTCTTCAGTGCACAACGAGTTTTTGTATGCAACGCAAAAGCACTTATCTTTTCATATGCACGTGTTCTTGCATGCAATGCAAAAGCAATTATCTCTTCAATGCACATGTTCTTGTATGCAAAACAAAAGCAATTATCTTTTCAATGCACAAAAAATTCTTGTATGCAATGCAAAAGCACTTATGTCTTCAAAGCACAACGAGTTATTGTATGCAGTGCAATGCAAAAGCACTTTTCTCTTCAATGGACAATGAGATCTTGTATACAATGCAAACGCACTTATCTTTTCAAATGCAAGTGTTCTTGCATGCAATGCAAAAGCACTTATATCTTCAGTGCAAAATGAGATCCTGTATGCAATGCAAAAATAGATATCTCTTCAATGCACAACGAGATCTTGTCTGCAGTGCTAATGCACTTATCTCTCAATGCACAACGAGTTCATGTATGCAATGCAAAAGCAATTATCTCTTCAATGCACAATAAATTCTTGTATGTAATGCAAAAGCAATTATCTCTTCAGTGCACAACATGTTCTTTTATGCAATACGAAAGAAATTATCTCTTTAATGCAAAACAAATTCTTGTATGCAATGCAAAAGCACTTAACTCGTCATTACATAACGAATTCTTGTATACAATGCAAACGCACTTATCTTTTCAAATGCACGTGTTCTTGCATGCAATGCAAAAGCACTTTTCTCTCCAATGCACAATGAGATCTTGTATGCATTGCAGAAATACTTATCTCTTCAATGCACAAGGAGATCTTGTATGCAATGCAAAAGCACTCATTTCTTCAGTGCACAGCGAGTTCTTGTATGCATTGCAATGCAAAAGCACTTTTCTCTTCAATGCACGAGTTCTTGTATGCAATGCAAAAGCACTTATCTCCAAAGCACAACGATTTATTGTCTGCAGTGCTAATGTACTTATCTCTCAATGCACAAAGCGTTCTTGTATGCATTACAATGCAAAAGCAATTATCTCTTCAATGCACAATAGGTTCTTGATGCAATGCAAAAGCAATTATCTCTTCATGCAAAACAAATTCTTGTATGCGATGCAAAAGCACTTTTCTCTTCAATGCACAACGAGATCTTGTGTGCAATGCAAAAGCACTTATCTCTTCAGTGCACAATGAGCTCTTGTAAGCAATGCAAAAATATTTGTCTCTTCAATGCACAACGAGATCTTGTATGCAATGCAAATGCACTTATCTCTTCAATACTTAACGAGTTTCTTTTCAGTGCACAGTGAGTTCTTGTAATGCATTGCAATGCAAAATGACTATTCAATGCACAACGAATTCTTGTATGCAATGCAAAAGCACTTATATCTTCAATGCAGAATGTGATCTTGTATGCAATGCAAAATTACTTAACTCTTCAGTGCACAGCGAGTTCTTGTATGCATTGCAATATAAAATCACTTTTCTCTCCAAAGCACAATGAGATCTTGAATGCAATGCAAAAATACTTATCTTTTCAATGCACAACGTGTTCTTGCATGCAATGCAAAAGCACTTATCTCTTCAATCCAAAACGAGATCTTGCATGCAATTGCAAAAATACTTATCTTTTCAATGCACAATGAGATCTTGTATGCAATGCAAAAGCACTCATCTCTTCAGTGCACAAAGAGTTATTGTATGCAATGCAAAAGAGATCAAAGCATAATGATTTATTTTATGCAGTGCTAATGCACTTATCTCTCAATGCACAACGACATCTTGCATGCAATGCTATGCAAACGCACTTATTTCTTCAATACATGGAGTTCTCTTATGCAATGCAAAAGCACTCATCTCTTCAGTGCATAACGAGTTCTTGTATGCAATGCTAAAATAATTATCTCTTCAATGCACAACAAGATCTTGTATGCAATGCAAAAGCACTCATCTCTTCAGTGCATAACGAGTTCTTGTATGCAATGCTAAAATAATTATCTCTTCAATGCACAACAAGAGCTTGTATGCAATGAAAAAGCAATTATCTCTTCAATGCACGACAATTTCTTGAATGCAGAGCAAAATCACTTATCTCTTCAATGCACAACGAGATCTTGTATGCAATGCAAAAGCAATTATCTCTTCAATGCACGACAATTTCTTGAATGCAATGCAAAATCACTTATCGCTTCAGTGCAGAGCGAGTTCTTGTATGCATTGCAATGCAAAATCACTTTTCGCTCCAATGCACAATGAGATCTTGTTATGCAATGCAAAAATACTTATCTCTTTAATGCACAACGAGATCTTTTATGCAGTGCTAATGCACTTATCTCACAATGCACAACGACTTCATGTATGCAATGCAAAAGCAATTATCTCTTCAATGCACAACATGTTCTTGTATGCATTACAAAAGCAATTATCTCTTCAAAGCAAAAAAAAAAAATTGTATGCAATGCAAATGCACTTATGTCTTCAGTGCACGAGTTCTTGTATGCAATGCAAAAATACTTATCTCTTCAATGCACAACGTGTTCATCTACGCAATGCAATGCAAAAGCACTTATCTCTGAATGCACAACGATCGTGTGTGCAATGCAAAAGTACTTATCTTTTCCAATGCACGTATTCAATGCAATGCAAAAGCACTTATCGCTCAATGCACAGAGATCTTGTATGCATTGCAATGCAAAAGCACTTTTCTCTTCAATGCACAGAGATCTTGTATGCAATGCAATGCTAAAGCACTTTTCTCTTCAATGCACAATGAGATCTTGTATGCAATGCAATGCTAAAGCACTTTTCTCTTCAATGCACAATGAGATCTTTTATGCAATGCAAAATCACTTGTTTCTTCAGTGCAGAGCGAGTTCTTGTATGCACTGCAATGCAAATGCACTTATCTCTTCAACGCACGAGATCTTGTATACAATGCAAAAATACTTATCTCTTCAATGCACAAGTTCTTTTATGCAATGCAAAAGCAATTATCTCTTCAATGCAAAACAAATTCTTGTATGCAATGAAATGCACTTATCTTTTCAATATACAACGAGTTCTTGTATGCAATGGAAAAGCACTTATTTCTTCAATGCAGAACGTTTTTTGAATGCATTGCAGTGCAAAATCACATCTCTCAATGCACAACGAGCTCTTGTATGCAATGCAAACCCACATATCTTTTCAAAATGCACGTGTTCTTGTATGCAATGCAAAAGCATATGGTATTCTGTTTGGCTTGATTTAAAATGAGTCAATAAGTATGATAGTAAACCTAATATTTGTGGACTTTTCGTCTAGAAAGATGTTCAATAGGTCATAATGGGAATATGGATTTAACATGAGAAGTCAATGGGAATGTATAGAACATTCATAATCGAGGACTCTTTGGTCAAAAATATGTTGAGAAGGTCAAATATGGACTTCTGTATAGACATAACATGAAAAAAAACCACCTTCACAAAAAAGCTTTTGTGGAACATTTGGCCAGAAATAGGAATCAGAAGGAGTCAAGGAGAACTTTTTGGCCAGAAAAATATTCAGTAGGTCATAATGGACTACGGTTTGGATAATTTAACCTGAGAGGAGTCAATGGGAATGTATAGAAAGATCTTGATTGAGGACTCTTTATCTAGAAATTTGTTTAGCAGGTCAAAAACAGACTAGTGTATGGATCACGTAAGATGAGTCAATTAAAAAAAAAATTAAAAAACCTTTTGTGTACCTTTGGCCAGAAATGGGGGTCATCAATGAGTTTGTATAGTATAAATTCATCATCAATGAACGGTCTGGCTGATTTAACCTGAGAGGAGTCAATGGGAATGTATAGAAAGATCATGATCACTCTTGGGTCAGAAATTTGTTCAGTAGGTTAAATATGGTCTTCTGAATGGCTTGATGTAACGTAAGGAGGAGTCAATATGTATAGTAACTTAATATTTGAGGAATCTTCAGCCAGAAATTTGTTCAGATGGTCAAATACAGATTACTGTCTGGCTGATTTAACATTATAAGGAGTCTATGAGAATATATAGTTGAAAATTTGTCTGGCTGATTTAACATCAGAAGGAATCTTTGAGAATAAATACTTGAAAATGTTTTGTGGACCCCTTGGCCAGAAATATGTTCAGTAGTTCAAATATGGTCTTCTGAATGGCTTGAAGTAAAACCTTTTTTGGACCCCTTGGCCAGAAATGGGAATCAGAAGGGAAGTCAATGAGTATGTATAGTACGTTAATTTCAAGGACTCTTCAGCCAGAAATATGTTCAATAGGTTATAATGGAATACGGTCTTTCTGATTTAACATAAGAAGGAGTCTATGAGAATATATAGTTGAACATTTTTTGTGGACCTCTTGGTTAGAAATATGTTCAGTAGGTCCAATATGAACTTCTGTATAGCCATAACATGTAATAAAATTTTTTTTTTAAAAATTAAAAAAACTTTTGTGGACCATTTACACAGAAATGGGAATCAGAAGGGAAGTCATATGGACTACTGTCTTGCTGATTTAACATCAGAAGGAATCTTTGAGAATAAATATTTGAAAATGTTTTGTGGACCCCTTGGCCAGAAATGTGTTCAGTAGGTCAAATATGGTCTTCTGAATGGCTTGATGTAAAACCTTTTTTGGACCCCTTGGCCAGAAATGGGAATCAGAAGGGAAGTCAAGGAGTATGTATAGTAAGTTAATTTTCAAAGGACTCGTTGGTCAAAAATATGTTCAGAAGGTCAAGTATGGACTACTGTCTGACCTCTTGGTCAGAAATATGTTCAGTGGGTCAAATATGGACTACTGTCTGGCTGATTTAACATCAGAAGGAATCTTTGAGAATATGTAGTTGAAAATCCTTTGTGGACCAGATGGCAAGAAACATGTTCAGTAGTTAAAATATGGTCTTCTGAATGGCTTGATGTAAAAGCTTTCTTTGGACCCCTTGGCCAGAAATGGGAATCAGAAGGGAAGTCAATGAGTATGTAAAGTTAATTTTCAAGGACTCTTTGGTCAAAAATATGTTCAGTAGGTCAAATATGGACTACTGTCTGTCTGATTTAACATCACAAGGAAACTTTGAGAATATATAGCTGAAAACCATTTGTGGACCAGTTGACAAGAAACATGTTAAGTCGTTTAAATATGGTCTTCTGAATGGCTTGATGTAACATAAGGAGGAGTCAATAAGTATGTATAGTACGTTAATTTCAAGGACTCTTTGGTGAAAAATATGGTCAATAGGTCAAATATGGACTACTGTCTGCCTGATTTAACAACACAACGAAACTTTGAGAACATATAGCTGAAAACCATTTGTGGACCAGTTGGCAAGAAATATAAGTAGGTTAAATATGGTCTTATGAATGGCTTGATGTAACGTAAGGAGGAGTCAATAAGTATGTATAGTAACTTCATATTTGAGGACTCTTCAGTCAGAAATTTGTTCAGTTGGTCAAATATGGATCACTGTCTGGTTGATTTAACATTAGAAGGAGTCTATGAGAATAAATACTTGAAAATTTTTTGTGGACCTCTTGGTCAGAAATATGTTCAGTGGGTCAAATATGGACTACTGTCTGGCTGATTTAACATCAGAAGGAATCTTTGAGAATATATAGTTGAAAACCCTTTTTGGACCAGATGGCAAGAAACATGTTCAGTAGGTCAAATATGGTCTTCTGAATGGCTTGATGTAAAACCTTTTTTAGACCACTTGGCCAGAAATGGGAATCAGAAGGGAAGTAAAAGAGTATGTATAGTAAGTTAATTTTCAAGGACTCTTTGGTCAAAAATATGTTCAGTAGGTCAGATATGGGCTACTGTCTATCTGATTTAACATCACAAGGAAACTTTGAGAATATATAGCTGAAAACAATTTGTGGACCAGTTGACAAGAAACGTTAAGTAGGTTAAATATGGTCTTCTGAATGGCTTGATGTAACGTAAGGAGGAGTCAATAAGTATGCATAGTAACTTAGTATTTGAGGACTCTTCAGCCAGAAATATGTTCAGTTGGTCAAATATGGATTACTGTCTGGCTGATTTAACATTATAAGGAGTCTATGAGAATATATAGTTGAAAGTTTTTTGTGGGCCTCTTGGTCAGAAACATGTTCAGTAGGTCAAATATGGTCTTCTGAATGGCTTGATGTAAAACCTTTTTTGGACCACTTGGCCAGAAATGGGAATCAGAAGGGAAGTCAAAGAGTATGTATAGTAAGTTAATTTTCAAGGACTCTTTGGTCAAAAATATGTTCAGCAGGTCAAATATGGACTACTGTCTGGCTGATTTAACATCAGAAGGAATCTTTGAGAATAAATACTTGAAAATGTTTTGTGGACCCCTTGGCCGGAAATATGTTCAGTAGGTCAAATATGGTCTTCTGAATGGCTTGAGGTAAAACCTTTTTTTGACCCATTGGCCAAAAATGTGATTCAGAAGGGAAGTCAATGAGTATGTATAGTAAGTTAATTTTCAAGGACTCGTTGGTCAAAAATATGTTCAGTAGGTCAAGTATGGACTACTGTCTGTCTGATTTAACATCACAAGGAAACTTTGAGAATATATAGTTGAAAACCATTTGTGGCCCAGTTTACAAGAAACATGTTAAGTAGGTCAAATATAGTTTTTAGAAGGAGTCAGTAACTATTTAGAGTAACTTAAATTTCAGGAGACTTCGGCCAGAAAGATGTTCAATAGGTTATAATGGAATATTGTCTGATTGATTTAACATTAGAAGGAGTCTATGAGAATAAATACTTGAAAATTTTTTGTGGACCTCTTGGTCAGAAATATGTTCAGTGGGTCAAATATGGACTACTGTCTGGCTGATTTAACATCAGAAGGAATCTTTGAGAATATATAGTTGAAAACCCTTTTTGGACCAGATGGCAAGAAACATGTTCAGTAGGTCAAATATGGTCTTCTGAATGGCTTGATGTAAAACCTTTTTGGAGCACTTGGCCAGAAATGGGAATCAGAAGGAAAGTCAAAGAGTATGTATAGTAAGTTAATTTTCAAGGACTCTTTGGTCAAAAATATGTTCAGTAGGTCAAATATGGACTACTGTCTGTCTGATTTAACATCACAAGGAAACTTTGAGAATATATAGCTGAAGACCATTTGTGGACCAGTTGACAAGAAACATGTTAAGTAGGTTAAATATGGTCTTCTGAATGGCTTGATGTAACGTAAGGAGGAGTCAATAAGTATGTATAGTAACTTAATATTTGAGGACTCTTCAGCCAGAAATATGTTCAGTTGGTCAAATATGGATTACTGTCTGGCTGATTTAACATTATAAGGAGTCTATGAGAATATATAGTTGAAAGTTTTTTGTGGACCTCTTGGTCAGAAACATGTTCAGAAGGTCAAATATGGACTTCTGTATAGACATAACACGTACAACAAAACAAAAACTTTTGTGGACCCTTTAGACAGAAATGGGAATCAGAAGGGAAGTCAATGAGTATGTATAGTAAGTTAATTTTCAAGGACTCTTTGGTCAAAAATATGTTCAGTAGGTCAAATATGGACTACTGTCTGGCTGATTTAACATCAGAAGGAATCTTTGAGAATAAATACTTGAAAAACTTTTGTGGACCCCTTGGCCAGAAATATGTTCAGTAGGTCATATATGGACTACTGTCTGGCTGATTTAACATCAGAAGGAATCTTTGAGAATAAATACTTGAAAATGTTTTGTGGACCCCTTGGCCGGAAATATGTTCAGTAGGTCAAATATGGTCTTCTGAATGGCTTGACGTAAAACCTTTTTTGGACCCATTGGCCAGAAATGTGAATCAGAAGGGAAGTCAATGAGTATGTATATTAAGTTAATTTTCAAGGACTCGTTGGTCAAAAATATGTTCAGTTGGTCAAGTATGGACTACTGTCTGTCTGATTTAACATCACAAGGAAACTTTGAGAATATATAGTTGAAAACCATTTGTGGACCAGTTTACAAGAAACATGTTAAGTAGGTAAAATATTGTTTTTAGAAGGAGTCAGTGACTATTTATAGTAACTTAAATTTCAGGAGACTTCGGCCAGAAAGATGTTCAATAGGTTATAATGGAATACGGTCTGGCTGATTTAACATTAGAAGGGGTCTATGAGAATATATAGTAAAAACGTTTTGAGGACTCTTCGGCCAGAAAGATGTTCAGTAGGTCATAATAGACTAAATCTGGCTGATTTAACATAAGGAGTCCATGAGAAAATATAGTTGAACATTTTTTGTCGACCTCTTGGTTAGAAATATGTTCAGTAGGTCCAATATAAACTTCTGTATAGACATAACATGTAATAAAAAATAAATTAAAAAAACTTAAAACAAAAAAAAAAAAACTTTTGTGGACCCTTTAGACAGAACTGGAAATCAGAAGGGAAGTCAATTAGTATGTATAGTACGTTAATTTCAAGGACTCTTTGGTCAAAAATATGTTCAGTAGGTCAAATATGGTCTTCTGAATGGCTTGATGTAATGTAAGAAGGAGTTAGTGAGTATTTATAGTAACTTAAATTTCAGGACTCTTCGGCCAGAAAGATGTTCAATAGGTTATAATGGAATACAGTCTGGCTGATTTATTAGAAGGGTTCTATGAGAATATATAGTAAAAAAGTTTTGAGGACTCTTCTGCCAGATAGATATTCAGTAGGTCATAATAGACTATGTCTGACTGATTTAACATAAGGAGTCCATGAGAATATATAGTTGAACATTTTTCGTCGACCTCTTGGTTAGAAATATGTTCAGTAGGTCCAATATGAACTTCTGTATAGCCACAACATGTAATAAAAAAAACTTAAAAAAACTTAAAAAAAAAAAAAAAAAACTTTTGTGGACCCTTTAGACAGAACTGGAAATCAGAAGGGAAGTCAATGAGTATGTATAGTACGTTAATTTCAAGGACTCTTTGGTCAAAAATATGTTCAGTAGGTCAAATATGGACTACTGTCTGTCTGATTTAACAACACAACGAAACTTTGAGAATATATAGGTGAAAACCATTTGTGGACCAGTTGACAAGAAACATGTTAAGTAGTTTAAATATGGTCTTCTGAATGGCTTGATGTAACGTAAGGAGGAGTCAATAAGTATGTATAGTAACTTAATATTTGAGGACTCTTCAGCCAGAAATATGTTCAGTTGGTCAAATATTGATTACACTCTGTCTGATTTAACATTATAAGGAGTCTATGAGAATATATATTTGAACGTTTTTTGTGGACCTCTTGGTCAGAAATATGTTCAGAAGGTCAAATATGGACTTCTGTATAGACATAACACGTACAAAAAAAAAAAAAAAAAAACTTTTGTGGACCCTTTAGACAGAAATGGGAATCAGAAGGGAAGTCAATGAGTATGTATAGTAAGTTAATTTTCAAGGACTCTTTGGTCAAAAATATGTTCAGTAGGTCAAGTATGGACTACTGTCTGTCTGATTTAACATCACAAGGAAACTTTGAGAATATATAGTTGAAAACCATTTGTGGACCAGTTTACAAGAAACATGTTAAGTAGGTCAAATATGGTTTTTAGAAGGAGTCAGTGACTATTTATAGTAACTTAATTTTCAGGACTCTTCGGCCAGAAAGATGTTCAATAGTTTATAATGGAATACGGCCTGGCTGATTTAACATTAGAAGGGGTCTATGAGAATATATAGTAAAAACGTTTTGAGGACTATTCGGCAAGAAAGATATTCAGTAGGTCATAATAGACTACGTCTGGCTGATTTAACATGAGTCCATGAGAATATATAGTTGAACATTTTTTGTGACCTCTTGGTTAGAAAAATGTTCAGTAGGTCCAATATGAACTTCTGTAAAGCCATAACATGTAATAAAAAATAAATTAAAAAAACTTAAAAAAAAAAAAAAAAAAAACTTTTGTGGACCCTTTAGACAAAACTGGAAATCAGAAGGGAAGTCAATTAGTATGTATAGTACGTTAATTTCAAGGACTCTTTGGTCAAAAATATGTTCAGTAGTTCAAATATGGACTAATGTCTGGCTGATTTAACATCAGAAGGAATCTTTGAGAATAAATACTTGAAAACATTTTGTGGACCCCTTGGCCAGAAATATGTTCAGTAGGTCAAATATGGTCTTCTGAATGGGTTGACGTAAAACCTTTTTTGGACCTCTTGGCAAGAAATGGGAATCAGAAGGGAAGTCAATATGTATAGTATGTATAGTGTTAATTTTCAAGGACTCGTTGGTCAAATATATGTTCAGTAGGTGAAATATGGACTACTGTCTGTCTGATTTAACATCACAAGGAAACTTTGAGAATATATAGTTGAAAACCGTTTGTGGACCAGTTGGCAAGAAACATGTTAAGTAGGTCAAATATGGTCTTCTGAATGGCTTGATGTAACGTAAGGATTCAGTGAGTATTTATAGTAACTTAAATTTCAGGACTCTTCGGCCAGAAATATGTTCAATAGGTCATAATAGACTACGTCTGGCTGATTTAACATTAGAAGGGGTCTATGAGAATATATAGTAAAAACGTTTTGAGGACTCTTCGGCCAGAAACATGTTCAGTAGGTCATAATAGACTACGTCTGGCTGATTTAACATAAGAAGGAGTCCATGAGAATATATAGTTGAACATTTTTTGTGGATCTCTTGTTTAGAAATATGTTCAGTAGGTCCAATATGAACTTCTGTATAGCCATAACATGTAACAAAAAATAAATTAAAAAAACTTGAAACAAACAAAAAAAACTTTTGTGGACCCTTTAGACAGAACTGGAAATCAGAAGGGAAGTCAATTAGTATGTATAGTACGTTAATTTCAAGGACTCTTTGGTCAAAAATATGTTCAGTAGGTCAAATATGGTCTTCTGAATGGCTTGATGTAATATAAGGAGTTAGTGAGTATTTATAGTAACTTAAATTTCAGGACTCTTCGGCCAGAAAGATGTTCAATAGGTTATAATGGAATACAGTCTGGCTGATTTAACATTAGAAGGGTTCTATGAGAATATATAGTAAAAAAGTTTTGAGGACTCTTCGGCCAGAAAGATATTCAGTAGGTCATAATAGACTATGTCTGGCTGATTTAACATAAGGAGTCCATGAGAATATATAGTTGAACATTTTTTGTGGACCTCTTGGTTAGAAATATGCTCAGTAGGTCCAATATGAACTTCTGTATAGCCACAACATGTAATAAAAAATAAATAAAAAAAACTTAAAAAATAAAAAAAAAAACTTTTGTGGACCCTTTAGACAGAAATGGGAATCAGAAGGGAAGTCAATGAGTATGTATAGTGTTAATTTTCAAGGACTCTTTGGTCAAAAATATGTTCAGTAGGTCAAATATGGACTACTGTCTGGTTGATTTAACATCAGAAGGAATCTTTGAGAATAAATACTTGAAAATGTTTTGTGGACCCCTTGGCCGGAAATATGTTCAGTAGGTCAAATATGGTCTTCTGAATGGCTTGACGTAAAACCTTTTTTGGACCCATTGGCCAGAAATGTGAATCAGAAGGGAAGCCAATGAGTATGTATATTAAGTTAATTTTCAAGGACTCGTTGGTCAAAAATATGTTCAGTAGGTCAAATATGGACTACTGTCTGTCTGATTTAACATCACAAGGAAACTTTGAGAATATATAGCTGAAACCCATTTGTGGAGCAGTTGGCAAGAAACATGTTAAGTAGGTTAAATATGATCTTCTGAATGGCTTGATGTAACGTAAGGAGGAGTCAATAAGTATGTATAGTAACTTAATATTTGAGGACTCTTCCGCCAGAAATTTGTTCAGTTGGTCAAATATGGATTACTGTCTGGCTGATTTAACATTATAAGGAGTCTATGAGAATATATAGTTGAAAATGTTTTGTGGACCCCTTGGCCAGAAATATGTTCAGTAGGTCAAATATGGACTTCTGAATGGCTTGATGTAAAACCTTTTTTGGACCTCTTGGCCAGAAATGGGAATCAGAAGGGAAGTCAATGAGTATGTATAGTCTTAATTTTCAAGGACTCGTTGGTCAAAAATTTGTTCAGTAGGTCAAATATGGACTACTGTCTGTCTGATTTAACATCAAAAGGAAACTTTGAGAATATATAGTTGAAAACCATTTATGGACCAGTTGGCAAAAACATGTTAAGTAGGTCAAATATGGTCTTCTGAATGGCTTGATGAAGCAGTCAGTGAGTATTTATAGTAACTTAAATTTCAGGACTCTTCGGCCAGAAAGATGTTCAATAGGTTATAATGGAATACGGCCTGGCTGATTTAACATTAGAAGGGGTCTATGAGAATATATAGTAAAAACGTTTTGAGGACTATTCGGCAAGAAAGATATTCAGTAGGTCATAATAGACTACGTCTGGCTGATTTAACATGAGTCCATGAGAATATATAGTTGAACATTTTTTGTGACCTCTTGGTTAGAAAAATGTTCAGTAGGTCCAATATGAACTTCTGTAAAGCCATAACATGTAATAAAAAATAAATTAAAAAAACTTAAAAAAAAAAAAAAAAAAAACTTTTGTGGACCCTTTAGACAAAACTGGAAATCAGAAGGGAAGTCAATGAGTATGTATAGTACGTTAATTTCAAGGACTCTTTGGTCAAAAATATGTTCAGTAGTTCAAATATGGACTAATGTCTGGCTGATTTAACATCAGAAGGAATCTTTGAGAATAAATACTTGAAAACATTTTGTGGACCCCTTGGCCAGAAATATGTTCAGTAGGTCAAATATGGTCTTCTGAATGGGTTGACGTAAAACCTTTTTTGGACCTCTTGGCAAGAAATGGGAATCAGAAGGGAAGTCAATATGTATAGTATGTATAGTGTTAATTTTCAAGGACTCGTTGGTCAAATATATGTTCAGTAGGTGAAATATGGACTACTGTCTGTCTGATTTAACATCACAAGGAAACTTTGAGAATATATAGTTGAAAACCGTTTGTGGACCAGTTGGCAAGAAACATGTTAAGTAGGTCAAATATGGTCTTCTGAATGGCTTGATGTAACGTAAGGAGTCAGTGAGTATTTATAGTAACTTAAATTTCAGGACTCTTCGGCCAGAAATATGTTCAATAGGTCATAATAGACTACGTCTGGCTGATTTAACATTAGAAGGGGTCTATGAGAATATATAGTAAAAACGTTTTGAGGACTCTTCGGCCAGAAAGATGTTCAGTAGGTCATAATAGACTACGTCTGGCTGATTTAACATAAGAAGGAGTCCATGAGAATATATAGTTGAACATTTTTTGTGGATCTCTTGGTTAGAAATATGTTCATTAGGTCCAATATGAACTTCTGTATAGCCATAACATGTAATAAAAAATAAATTAAAAAAAAAAAAAAAAAAAAAACTTTTGTGGACCCTTTAGACAGAACTGGAAATCAGAAGGGAAGTCAATGAGTATGTATAGCATGTTAATTTCAAGGACTCTTTGGTCAAAAATATGTTCAGTAGGTCAAATATGGACTACTGTCTTTCTGATTTAACATCACATGGAAACTTTGAGAATATATAGCTGAAACCCATTTGTGGAGCAGTTGGCAAGAAACATGTTAAGTAGGTTAAATATGGTCTTCTGAATGGCTTGATGTAACATAAGGAGGAGTCAATAAGTATGTATAGTAACTTAATATTTGAGGACTCTTCAGACAGAAATTTGTTCAGTAGGTCAAATATGGACTACTCTCTGGCTGATTTAACATCAGAAGGAATCTTTGAGAATAAATACTTGAAAATGTTTTGTGGACCTCTTGGCCAGAAATATGTTCAGTAGTTTAAATATGGTCTTCTGAATGGCTTAACATAAAACCTTTTTTGTACCTCTTGGCCAGAAATGGGAATCAGAAGGGAAGCCAATGAGTATGTATAGTACGTTAATTTTCAAGGACTCTTTGGTCAAAAATATGTTCAGTAGGTCAAATATGGATTACAGTCTGGCTGATTTAACATCAGAAGGAATCTTTGATAATAAATACTTGAAAACCTTTTGTGGACCTTTTGGCCAGAAATATGTTAAGTAGGTCAAATATGGTCTTCTGAATGGCTTGATGTAACATAAGAAGGAGTCAGTGAGTATTTATAGTAACTTAAATTTCAGGACTCTTCGGCCAGAAATGTGTTCAATAGGTTATAATGGAATACGGTCTGGCTGATTTAACATTAGAAGGGTTCTATGAGAATATATAGTAAAAACGTTTTGAGGACTCTTCGGCCAGAAAGATATTCAGTAGGTCATAATAGACTACGTCTGGCTGAATTAACATAAGGAGTCCATGAGAATATATAGTTGAACATTTTTTGAGGAAATCTTGGTTAGAAATATGTTCAGTAGGTCCAATATAAACTTCTGTATAGCCATAACATGTAACAAAAAATAAATAAAAAAAAACTTAAAAAAAACTTTAAAAAAAAAACTTTTGTGGACCCTTTAGACAGAACTGAAAATCAGAAGCGAAGTCAATGAGTATGTATAGTACGTTAATTTAAAGGATTCTTTGGTCAAAAATATGTTCAGTAGGTCAAATATGGACTACTGTCTGTCTGATTTAACATCACAAGGAAACTTTGAGAATATATAGCTGAAAACCATTTGTGGACCAGTTGGCAAGAAACATAAGTAGGTTAAATATGGTCTTCTGAATGGCTTGATGTAAGGAGGAGTCAATAAGTATGTATAGTAACTTAATATTTGAGGACTCTTCAGCCAGAAATTTGTTCAGTTGGTCAAATATGGACTACTGTCTGTCTGATTTAACATCGCAAGGAAGCTTTGAGAATATATAGCTGAAAACCATTTGTGGACCAGTTGGCAAGAAACATGTTAAGTAGGTTAAATATGGTCTTCTGAATGTCTTGATGTTAGGAGGAGTCAATAAGTATGTATAGTAACTTAATATTTGAGGACTCCAGCCAGAAATTTGTTCAGTTGGTCAAATATGGACTACTGTCTGTCTGAATTAACATTACAAGGAAACTTTGAGAATATATAGTTGAAAAACATTTATGGACCAGTTGGCAAGAAACATGTTAAGTTGGTCAAATATTGTCTTCTGAATGGCTTGATGTAACGTAAGAAGGAGTCAGTGAGTATTTATAGTAACTTAAATTTCAGGACTCTTCGGCCAGAAAGATTTTCAATAGGTTATAATGGAATACGGTCTGGCTGATTTAACATTAGAAGGGGTCTATTAGAATATATAGAAAAAACATTTTGAGGACTCATCAGCCAGAAAGATATTCAGTAGGTCATAATAGACTATGTCTGGCTGATTTAACATAAGGAGTCCATGAGAATATATAGTTGAACATTTTTTGTGGACCTCTTGGTTAGAAATATGCTCAGTAGGTCCAATATGAACTTCTGTATAGCCACAACATGTAATAAAAAATAAATAAAAAAAACTTAAAAAATAAAACTTTTGTGGACCCTTTAGACAGAACTGGAAATCAGAAGGGAAGTCAATGAGTATGTATAGTATGTTAATACTGAACATGGTCAAAAATATGTTCAGTAGGTCAAATATGGACTACTGTCTGTCTGATTTAACATCAAAAGGAAACTTTGAGAATATATAGCTAAAAAACATTTGTGGACCAGTTGGCAAGAAACATGTTAAGTAGGTTAAATATGGTCGTCTGAATGGCTTGATGTAACGTAAGGCGGAGTCAATAACTTAAGTAACTTAAGTGTATAGTAACTTAATATTTGAGGACACTTCAGCTAGTAATTTGTTCAGTTGGTCAAATATGGATTACAGTCTGGCTGATTTAACATTAGAAGGAGTCTATGAGAATATATAGTTGAAAATTTTTTGTGGACCTCTTGGTCAGAAATATGTTCAGAAGGTCAAATATGGACTTCTGTATAGACATAACACTTACAAAAAAAAAAAAAAAACCTTTTGTGGACCCTTTAGACAGAAATGGGAATCAGAAGGGAATTCAATGAGTATGTATAGTACGTTAATTTTCAAGGACTCTTTGGTCAAAAATATGTTCAGTAGATCAAATATGGAGTACTGTCTGTCTGATTTAACATCACAAGGAAACTTTGAGAATATATAGTTGAAAACTGTTTGTGGACCAGTTGGCAAGAAACATGGTCTTCTTAATGGCTTGATGTAACGTAAGAAGGAGTCAGTGAGTATGTATAGTAACTTAAATTTCAGGACTCTTCTGCCAGAAATATGTTCAATAGGTTATAATGGAATACGGTCTGGCTGATTTAACATTAGAAGGGGTCTATGAGAATATATAGTAAAAACGTTTTGAGGACTCTTCGGCCAGAAAGATGTTCAGTAGGTCATAATAGACTACGTCTGGCTGAATTAGCATAAGAAGGAGTCCATGAGAATATATAGTTGAACATTTTTTGTGGACCTCTTGGTTAGAAATATGTTCAGTAGGTCCAATATGAACTTCTGTATAGCCATAACATGTAATAAAAAATAAATAAAAAAAAATTAAAAAACAAAAAAAAAACAACTTTTGTGGACCCTTTAGACAGAACTGGAAATCAGAAGGGAAGTCAATGAGTATGTATAGTACGTTAATTTCAAGGACTCTTTGTTGAAAAATATGTTCAGTAGGTCAAATATGGACTACTGTCTGGCTAATTTAACATCAGAAGGAATCTTTGAGAATAAATACTTGAAAATGTTTTGTGGACCCCTTGGCCAGAAATATGTTCAGTAGGTCAAATATGGTCTTCTGAATGGCTTGATGTAAAACCTTTTTTGGACCTCTTGGCCAGAAATGGGAATCAGAAGGGGTCAATGAGTATGTATAGTAGATTAATTTTTAAGGACTCTTTGGTCAAAAATATTTTCAGTAGGTCAAATATGGACTACTGTCTGTCTGATTTAACATCACAAGGAAACTTTGAGAATATATAGCTGAAAACTATTTGTGGACCAGATGGCAAGAGACATGTTAAGTAGGTTAAATATGGTCTTCTGAATGGCTTGATGTAAGGAGGAGTCAATAAGTATGTATAGTAACTTAATATTTGAGGACTCTTCAGCCAGAAATTTGTTCAGTTGGTCAAATATGGACTACTGTCTGTCTGATTTAACATTAGAAGGGGTCTATGAGAATATATAGAGAAAAAGTTTTGAGGACTCTTCGGCCAGAAAGATATTCAGTAAATGGTCAAAAATATGTTCAGTAGGTCAAATATGGACTACTGTCTGTCTGATTTAACATCTAAAGGAAACTTTGAGAATATATAGCTAAAAAACATTTGTTGACCAGTTGGCAAGAAACATGTTAAGTAGGTCAAATATGGTCTTCTGAATGGCTTGATGTAAAGTAAGTAGGAGTCAATAAGTATGTATAGTAACTTAATATTTGAGGACTCTTCAGCCAGTAATTTGCTCAGTTTGTCAAATATGGATTACAAACTATTTTCAATAGGTTATAATGGAATACGGTCTGACTGATTTAACGTTAGAAGGGGTCTATGAGAATATATAGAAAAAAAGTTTTGAGGACTCTTCGGCCAGAAAGATATTCAGTAGGTCATAATAGACTACGTCTGGCTGATTGAACATAAGGAGTCTTTAAGAATATATAGTTGAACATTTTTTGAGGAAATCTTGGTTAGAAACATGTTCAGTAGGTCCAATATGAACTTCTGTGTAGTCATAACATAAAAAAATAAATTAAAAAAACAAAAAAAAAACAAAAAAAAAACTTTTGTGGACCTTTTAGACAGAACTGGAAATCAGAAGGGAAGTCAATATATATAGTACGTTAATACAGAACATGGTCAAAAATATGTTCAGTAGGTCAAATATGGACTACTGTCTGTCTGATTTAACATCAAAAGGAAACTTTGAGAATATATAGCTAAAAAACATTTGTGGACCAGTTGGCAAGAAACATGTTAAGTAGATTAAATATGTTCGTCTGAATGGCTTGATGTAAAGTAAGTAGGAGTCAATAAGTATGTATAGTAACTTAATATTTGAGGACTCTTCAGCCAGTAATTTGCTCAGTTTGTCAAATATGGATTACAGACTGGCTGATTTAACATTAGAAGGAGTCTATGAGAATATATAGTTGAACATTTTTTGTGGACCTCTTGGTCAGAAATATGTTCAGAAGGTCAAATATGGACTTCTGTATAGACATAACACTTACAAAAAAAAAACACCTTTTGTGGACCCTTTAGACAGAAATGGGAATCAGAAGGAAAGTCAATGAGTATGTATAGTACGTTAATTTTCAAGGACTCTTTGGTCAAAAATATGTTCAGTAGGTCAAATATGGACTACTGTCTGGCTGATTTAACATCAGAAGGAATCTTTGAGAATAAATACTTGAAAATGTTTTGTTGACCCCTTGGGCAGAAATATGTTCAGTAGGTCAAATAGGGTCTTCTGAATGGCTTGATGTAAAACCCTTTTTGGACCCCTTGGCCAGAAATGGGAATCAGAAGGGAAGTCAATGAGTATGTATAGTGTTCATTTTCAAGGACTCGTTGGTCAAAAATATGTTCAGTAGGTCAAATAAGGACTACTGTCTGGCTGATTTAACATCAGAAGGAATCTTTGAGAATAAATACTTGAAAATGTTTTGTGGACCACTTGACCAGAAATATGTTCAGTAGGTCAAATATGGACTACTGTCTGGCTGATTTAACATCAGAAGGAATCTTTGAGAATAAATACTTGAATATGTTTTGTGGACCCCTTGACCAGAAATATGTTCAGTAGGTCAAATATGGACTACTGTCTGGCTGATTTAACATTAGAAGGAATCTTTGAGAATAAATACTTGAAAATGTTTTGTGGACCCCTTGGCCAGAAATATGTTCAGTAGGTCAAATATGGTCTTCTGAATGGCTTGACATAATACCTTTTATGGACCTCTTGGCCAGAAATGGGAATCAGAAGGGAAGTCAATGAGTATGTATAGTTAATTTTCAAGGACTCGTTGGTCAAAAATATGTTCAGTAGGTCAGATATGGACTACTGTCTGTCTGATTTAACACGACAAGGAAACTTTGAGAATATATAGTTGAAAACTGTTTGTGGACCAGTTGGCAAGAAACATGGTCTTCTGAATGGCTTGATGTAACGTAAGAAGGAGTCAGTGAGTATTTATAGTAACTTAAATTTTAGGACTCTTCGGCCAGAAAGATGTTCAGTAGGTTATAATGGAATATGGTTTAACATTAGCTGATTTAACATTAGAAGGGGCCTATGAGAATATATAGTTGAAAATTTTTTGTGGACCTCTTGGTCAGAAATATGTTCAGAAGGTCCAATATGGACTTCTGTATAGCCATAACATGTAATAAAAAAAAAAAAAGAAAACTTTAAAAAAAAAAAAAAACTTTTGTGGACCCTTTATACAGAACTGGAAATCAGAAGGGACGTCAATATGTATACTTATCTCTTCAGTGCACAGTGTGTTCTTGTATGCATTGCAATGCAAAAGCACTTTTCTCTCAGTGCACAACGAGATCTTGTACGCATTGCAAACGCACATATCTTTTCAAAATGCATGTGTTCTTGTATGCAATGCAAAAGCATATGGTACTCTGTTTGGCTTGATGTAACATAAGGAGTCAATAAGTATGTATAGTAACCTAATATTTGAGGTCTCTTCCGCCAGAAAGATGTTCAGTAGGTCATAATAGACTATGGATTTAACATGAGAAGCAGTCAATGGATAGAACGTTCATGATCGAGGACTCTTGTGCCAGAAATATGTACAATATGTCAACTATGGACAACGGTCTGGCTGATTTAACATGAGAAGTCCAAGGAATGTATACTCTTTGGTCAAAAATATGTTGAGTAGGTCAGATATGGACTTCTGTATAGACATAACATGAAGAAAAAAAAAAAACATCTTAACAAAAAACTTTTGTGAAACATTTGGCTAGAAAAAGAAATCAGAAGGAGTCAATGAGAACTTTTTGGTCAGAAAAATATTCAGTAGGTCAATAATGGTCTTCTGTATGGCGTGTAACATAAGAAGGACTCAATATGTATAGTAACTTAATATTTGAGGACTCTTCAGTCAGAAAGATGTTCAATAGGTCATAATGGTCTACGTTCTGGCCTGATTTAACAGGGAGGGCCAATTCAATATTAAACCCTATGGATTAAGAATGGGATGTCATTAAAGTTCAAGGCAGGCGTCCCAAAACTTTTGGCAATATGGGTATGTTCAATAGGTCAAATATAGACTAGTCTATGGCTAATGTGACACAAAAATCAGTCAAAGAGTATGATTGTCAATGATTATGTACAGAAAGTTAAATATGGAATACTGTCTTGCTGATTTAACATCAGGAGTCTATAATTTTGTATAGAAACTTAATGTTTGAGGACTCTTCGGCCAGAAAGATGTTCAATAGGTCAAATAGACTTCTGTATATCCATAACATGAAATAAAAAATTAAAAAAAACTTTACAAAAAACCTTTTGTAGACCCGTTGGTCAGAAATGGGAATCAGAAGGGAAGTCAATATGTATAGTAAGTTAATTTTCAAGGACTCTTTGCTCAAAAATATGTTCAATAGGTCAAATAAAGACTATTGTCTGGCTGATTTAACATCAGAATTAATCTTTGAGAATAAATAGTTGAAAAATCCTTTGTGGTCCACTTGGCAAGAAACATGATCAGTAGCTCAAATATAGTCTTCTGAATGGCTTGATTTAACATAAGAAGGATTGCATACTCTTGTATGCAATGCAATGCAAAAGTAATTATCTCTCCAATGCACAGCGAGCTATTGTATTAGTATGTATAGTAACTTAATATTTGAGGACTCAATAGGTCACTGGGTCATAATGGAATACAGTCTGGCTTTTTGGCAAGAAATATGTTAAGTAGGTCAAATATAGACTACTGGCTGACGTAATATAAGGAGTAATGAGTATGTATAGTAAATCAATGTTCAAGTACTTATATCTTCAATGGACAAAGAGTTCTTGTATCCAATGCAAAAGTACTTATGTCTTCAATGCACAATGAGTTCATGTATGCAATGCAAAAGCAATTATCTCTTCAGTGCACAGCGAGTTCTGGTATGCATTGCAATGCAAAAGCACTTTTCTCTTCAATGCACGAACTCTTGTATGCAATGCAATGCAAAAGTAATTATCTCTCCAATGCACAGCGAGCTATTGTATGTATTACAATGCAAGAGCACTTTTCTCTTCAATGCACAATGAGATCTATATGCAATGCAAAATCAATTATTTCTTCAAAGCACAATAAGTTCTTGTATGCAACATAAAAGCAATTATCTCTTCGATACAGAACGAGTTCTTGTATGCAATGCAAAAGCACTTATCTCGTCAATGCACAATATATTTTATGCATTGAAATGCATTGATCGTGTATGCAATGCAAACGCCCTTATCTTTTCCAATGCACGTGTTATTGTATGCAATGCAAAAATACTTTTCTCTTCAATACATAACGCGTTCTTGTATGCAATGCAAAAGCACTCATCTCTTCAGTGCACAACGAGTTTTTGTATGCAACGCAAAAGCACTTATCTTTTCATATGCACGTGTTCTTGCATGCAATGCAAAAGCAATTATCTCTTCAATGCACATGTTCTTGTATGCAAAACAAAAGCAATTATCTTTTCAATGCACAACAAATTCTTGTATGCAACGCAAAAGTACTTATGTCTTCAATGCACAATGAGTTCATGTATGCAATGCAAAAGCAATTATCTCTTCAGTGCACAGCGAGTTCTGATATGCATTGCAATGCAAAAGCACTTTTCTCTTCAATGCACGAATTCTTGTATGCAATGCAATGCAAAAGTAATTATCTCTCCAATGCACAGCGAGCTATTGTATGTATTACAATGCAAGAGCACTTTTCTCTTCAATGCACAATGAGATCTGTATGCAATGCAAAAACAATTATCTCTTCAATGCACAAAATATTCTTGTATGCAATACAAAAGCAATTATCTTTTCAATGCAAAACAAATTCTTGTATACAATGCAAAAGCACTTATCTCTTCAAAGCACAATGAGTTATTGTATGCAGTGCTAATGCACTCGTCTCTCAATACACAACGCGTTCTTGTATGCATTGCAATGCAAACGCACTTGTCTTTTCAAATGCACGTGTTCTTACATGCAACGCAAAAGCAATTATCTCTTCAATGCACAACATGTTCTTGTATGCAATACAAAAGCAATTATCTTTTCAATGCAAAACAAATTCTTGTATACAATGCAAAAGCACTTATCTCTTCAAAGCACAATGAGTTATTGTATGCAGTGCTAATGCACTCGTCTCTCAATACACAACGCGTTCTTGTATGCATTGCAATGCAAACGCACTTGTCTTTTCAAATGCACGTGTTCTTACATGCAACGCAAAAGCAATTATCTCTTCAATGCACAACATGTTCTTGTATGCAATACAAAAGCAATTATCTTTTCAATGCAAAACAAATTCTTGTATACAATGCAAAAGCACTTATCTCTTCAAAGCACAATGAGTTATTGTATGCAGTGCTAATGCACTCGTCTCTCAATGCACAACATGTTCTTGTATGCAATACAAAAGCAATTATCTTTTCAATGCAAAACAAATTCTTGTATACAATGCAAAAGCACTTATCTCTTCAATGCACAATGAGATCTTGTATGCAATGCAAAAATACTTTTCTCTGCAATGCACAATGAGATCTTGTATGCAATGCAAAATCACTTATCTCTTCAGTGCACAGCGATTTCTTGTATGCATTGCAATGCACAATCACGTTTCTCTCCAATGCCCAATGAGATCTTGTATGCAATGCAAAAATACTTTTCTCTGCATTGCCCAATGAGATCTTGTATGCAATGCAAAAATACTTTTCTCTCCAATGCACAACGAGTTCATATATGCAATGCAAAATCAATTATTTCTTCAAAGCACAATAAGTTCTTGTATGCAACATAAAAGCAATTATCTCTTCGATACAGAACGAGTTCTTGTATGCAATGCAAAAGCACTTATCTTTTCAATGCACAACGAGATCTTGAATGCATTGCAATGCAAAAGAACTTATCTCTTCAATGCACAACGACATCTTGTATGCAATGCAAACGCACTTATCTTTTGCAATAAACGTGTTAATGTATGCAATACAAAAGCACTTTTCTCTTCAATGCACAACGACTTCTTGTATGCAATGTGTGTTCTTGCATGCAATGTAAAAGCAATTATCAATAATAAACAACGGGATCTTTTTTGCAATCCAGTGCAAATGCACTTATCACTTCAATACATAACGAGCTCTTGTATGCAATGCAAAAGCACTTATCTTTTCAATGCACAACGAGATCTTGAATGCATTGCAATGCAAAAGAACTTATCTCTTCAATGCACAACGACATCTTGTATGCAATGCAAACGCCCTTATCTTTTCCAATGCACGTGTTATTGTATGCAATGCAAAAATACTTTTCTCTTCAATACATAACGCGTTCTTGTATGCAATGCAAAAGCACTCATCTCTTCAGTGCACAACGAGTTTTTGTATGCAACGCAAAAGCACTTATCTTTTCATATGCACGTGTTCTTGCATGCAATGCAAAAGCAATTATCTCTTCAATGCACATGTTCTTGTATGCAAAACAAAAGCAATTATCTTTTCAATGCACAAAAAATTCTTGTATGCAATGCAAAAGCACTTATGTCTTCAAAGCACAACGAGTTATTGTATGCAGTGCAATGCGAAAGCACTTTTCTCTTCAATGGACAATGAGATCTTGTATACAATGCAAACGCACTTATCTTTTCAAATGCAAGTGTTCTTGCATGCAATGCAAAAGCACTTATATCTTCAGTGCAAAATGAGATCCTGTATGCAATGCAAAAATAGATATCTCTTCAATGCACAACGAGATCTTGTCTGCAGTGCTAATGCACTTATCTCTCAATGCACAACGAGTTCATGTATGCAATGCAAAAGCAATTATCTCTTCAATGCACAATAAATTCTTGTATGTAATGCAAAAGCAATTATCTCTTCAGTGCACAACATGTTCTTTTATGCAATACGAAAGAAATTATCTCTTTAATGCAAAACAAATTCTTGTATGCAATGCAAAAGCACTTAACTCGTCATTACATAACGAATTCTTGTATACAATGCAAACGCACTTATCTTTTCAAATGCACGTGTTCTTGCATGCAATGCAAAAGCACTTTTCTCTCCAATGCACAATGAGATCTTGTATGCATTGCAGAAATACTTATCTCTTCAATGCACAAGGAGATCTTGTATGCAATGCAAAAGCACTCATTTCTTCAGTGCACAGCGAGTTCTTGTATGCATTGCAATGCAAAAGCACTTTTCTCTTCAATGCACGAGTTCTTGTATGCAATGCAAAAGCACTTATCTCCAAAGCACAACGATTTATTGTCTGCAGTGCTAATGTACTTATCTCTCAATGCACAAAGCGTTCTTGTATGCATTACAATGCAAAAGCAATTATCTCTTCAATGCACAATAGGTTCTTGATGCAATGCAAAAGCAATTATCTCTTCATGCAAAACAAATTCTTGTATGCGATGCAAAAGCACTTTTCTGTTCAATGCACAACGAGATCTTGTGTGCAATGCAAAAGCACTTATCTCTTCAGTGCACAATGAGCTCTTGTAAGCAATGCAAAAATATTTGTCTCTTCAATGCACAACGAGATCTTGTATGCAATGCAAATGCACTTATCTCTTCAATACTTAACGAGTTTTTTTGTGCAATGCAAAAGCACTCATCTTTTCAGTGCACAGTGAGTTCTTGTAATGCATTGCAATGCAAAATCACTTTATTCAATGCACAACGAATTCTTGTATGCAATGCAAAAGCACTTATATCTTCAATGCAGAATGTGATCTTGTATGCAATGCAAAATTACTTAACTCTTCAGTGCACAGCGAGTTCTTGTATGCATTGCAATATAAAATCACTTTTCTCTCCAAAGCACAATGAGATCTTGAATGCAATGCAAAAATACTTATCTTTTCAATGCACAACGTGTTCTTGCATGCAATGCAAAAGCACTTATCTCTTCAATCCAAAACGAGATCTTGCATGCAATTGCAAAAATACTTATCTCTTCAATGCACAATGAGATCTTGTATGCAATGCAAAAGCACTCATCTCTTCAGTGCACAAAGAGTTATTGTATGCAATGCAAAAGAGATCAAAGCATAATGATTTATTTTATGCAGTGCTAATGCACTTATCTCTCAATGCACAACGACATCTTGCATGCAATGCTATGCAAATGCACTTATTTCTTCAATACATGGAGTTCTCTTATGCAATGCAAAAGCACTCATCTCTTCAGTGCATAACGAGTTCTTGTACGCAATGCTAAAATAATTATCTCTTCAATGCACAACAAGATCTTGTATGCAATGCAAAAGCACTCATCTCTTCAGTGCATAACGAGTTCTTGTATGCAATGCTAAAATAATTATCTCTTCAATGCACAACAAGAGCTTGTATGCAATGAAAAAGCAATTATCTCTTCAATGCACGACAATTTCTTGAATGCAGAGCAAAATCACTTATCTCTTCAATGCACAACGAGATCTTGTATGCAATGTAAAAGCAATTATCTCTTCAATGCACGACAATTTCTTGAATGCAATGCAAAATCACTTATCGCTTCAGTGCAGAGCGAGTTCTTGTATGCCTTGCAATGCAAAATCACTTTTCGCTCCAATGCACAATGAGATCTTGTTATGCAATGCAAAAATACTTATCTCTTTAATGCACAACGAGATCTTTTATGCAGTGCTAATGCACTTATCTCACAATGCACAACGACTTCATGTATGCAATGCAAAAGCAATTATCTCTTCAATGCACAACATGTTCTTGTATGCATTACAAAAGCAATTATCTCTTCAAAGCAAAAAAAAATATTGTATGCAATGCAAATGCGCTTATGTCTTCAGTGCACGAGTTCTTGTATGCAATGCAAAAATACTTATCTCTTCAATGCACAACGTGTTCATCTACGCAATGCAATGCAAAAGCACTTATCTCTGAATGCACAACGATCGTGTGTGCAATGCAAAAGTACTTATCTTTTCCAATGCACGTATTCAATGCAATGCAAAAGCACTTATCGCTCAATGCACAGAGATCTTGTATGCATTGCAATGCAAAAGCACTTTTCTCTTCAATGCACAGAGATCTTGTATGCAATGCAATGCTAAAGCACTTTTCTCTTCAATGCACAATGAGATCTTTTATGCAATGCAAAATCACTTGTTTCTTCAGTGCAGAGCGAGTTCTTGTATGCACTGCAATGCAAATGCACTTATCTCTTCAACGCACGAGATCTTGTATACAATGCAAAAATACTTATCTCTTCAATGCACAAGTTCTTTTATGCAATGCAAAAGCAATTATCTCTTCAATGCAAAACAAATTCTTGTATGCAATGAAATGCACTTATCTTTTCAATATACAACGAGTTCTTGTATGCAATGGAAAAGCACTTATTTCTTCAATGCAGAACGTTTTTTTGAATGCATTGCAGTGCAAAATCACATCTCTCAATGCACAACGAGATCTTGTATGCAATGCAAACCCACATATCTTTTCAAAATGCACGTGTTCTTGTATGCAGTGCAAAAGCATATGGTATTCTGTTTGGCTTGATTTAAAATGAGTCAATAAGTATGATAGTAAACCTAATATTTGTGGACTTTTCGTCTAGAAAGATGTTCAATAGGTCATAATGGGAATATGGATTTAACATGAGAAGTCAATGGGAATGTATAGAACGTTCATAATCGAGGACTCTTTGGTCAAAAATATGTTGAGAAGGTCAAATATGGACTTCTGTATAGACATAACATGAAAAAAAACCACCTTCACAAAAAAGCTTTTGTGGAACATTAGGCCAGAAATAGGAATCAGAAGGAGTCGAGAACTTTTTGGCCAGAAAAATATTCAGTAGGTCATAATGGACTACGGTTTGGATAATTTAACCTGAGAGGAGTCAATGGGAATGTATAGAAAGATCTTGATTGAGGACTCTTTATCTAGAAATTTGTTTAGCAGGTCAAAAACAGACTAGTGTATGGATCACGTAAGATGAGACAAATTAAAAAAAAAATTAAAAAACCTTTTGTGTACCTTTGGCCAGAAATGGGGGTCATCAATGAGTTTGTATAGTATAAATTCATCATCGATGAACGGTCTGGCTGATTTAACCTGAGAGGAGTCAATGGGAATGTATAGAAAGATCATGATCACTCTTGGGTCAGAAATTTGTTCAGTAGGTTAAATATGGTCTTCTGAATGGCTTGATGTAACGTAAGGAGGAGTCAATATGTATAGTAACTTAATATTTGAGGAATCTTCAGCCAGAAATTTGTTCAGATGGTCAAATACAGATTACTGTCTGGCTGATTTAACATTATAAGGAGTCTATGAGAATATATAGTTGAAAATTTGTCTGGCTGATTTAACATCAGAAGGAATCTTTGAGAATAAATACTTGAAAATGTTTTGTGGACCCCTTGGCCAGAAATATGTTCAGTAGTTCAAATATGGTCTTCTGAATGGCTTGAAGTAAAACCTTTTTTGGACCCCTTGGCCAGAAACGGGAATCAGAAGGGAAGTCAATGAGTATGTATAGTACGTTAATTTCAAGGACTCTTCAGCCAGAAATATGTTCAATAGGTTATAATGGAATACGGTCTTTCTGATTTAACATAAGAAGGAGTCTATGAGAATATATAGTTGAACATTTTTTGTGGACCTCTTGGTTAGAAATATGTTCAGTAGGTCCAATATGAACTTCTGTATAGCCATAACATGTAATAAATTTTTTTTTTTTAAAAATTAAAAAAAAATTAAAAAAACTTTTGTGGACCATTTAGACAGAAATGGGAATCAGAAGGGAAGTCATATGGAGTCATAAGGAGGAGTCAATAAGTATGTATAGTAACTTCATATTTGAGGACTCTTCAGCCAGAAATTTGTTCAGTAGGTCAAATATGGTCTTCTGAATGGCTTGATGTAAAACCTTTTTTGGATCACTTGGCCAGAAATGGGAATCAGAAGAGAAGTCAAAGAGTATGTATAGTAAGTTAATTTTCAAGTACTCTTTGGTCAAAAATATATTCAGTAGGTCAAATATGGACTACTGTCTGGCTGATTTAACATCAGAAGGAATCTTTGAGAATAAATACTTGAAAATGTTTTATGGACCCCTTGGCCGGAAATATGTTCAGTAGGTCAAATATGGTCTTCTGAATGGCTTGACGTAAAACCTTTTTTTGACCCATTGGCCAAAAATGTGATTCAGAAGGGAAGTCAATGAGTATGTATAGTAAGTTAATTTTCAAGGACTCGTTGGTCAAAAATATGTTCAGTAGGTCAAGTATGGACTACTGTCTGTCTGATTTAACATCACAAGGAAACTTTGAGAATATATAGTTGAAAACCATTTGTGGCCCAGTTTACAAGAAACATGTTAAGTAGGTCAAATATGGTTTTTAGAAGGAGTCAGTAACTATTTAGAGTAACTTAAATTTCAGGAGACTTCGGCCAGAAAGATGTTCAATAGGTTATAATGGAATACTGTCTGATTGATTTAACATTAGAAGGAGTCTATGAGAATAAATACTTGAAAATTTTTTGTGGACCTCTTGGTCAGAAATATGTTCAGTGGGTCAAATATGGACTACTGTCTGGCTGATTTAACATCAGAAGGAATCTTTGAGAATATATAGTTGAAAACCCTTTTTGGACCAGATGGCAAGAAACATGTTCAGTAGGTCAAATATGGTCTTCTGAATGGCTTGATGTAAAACCTTTTTGGAGCACTTGGCCAGAAATGGGAATCAGAAGGAAAGTCAAAGAGTATGTATAGTAAGTTAATTTTCAAGGACTCTTTGGTCAAAAATATGTTCAGTAGGTCAAATATGGACTACTGTCTGTCTGATTTAACATCACAAGGAAACTTTGAGAATATATAGCTGAAGACCATTTGTGGACCAGTTGACAAGAAACATGTTAAGTAGGTTAAATATGGTCTTCTGAATGGCTTGATGTAACGTAAGGAGGAGTCAATAAGTATGTATAGTAACTTAATATTTGAGGACTCTTCAGCCAGAAATATGTTCAGTTGGTCAAATATGGATTACTGTCTGGCTGATTTAACATTATAAGGAGTCTATGAGAATATATAGTTGAAAGTTTTTTGTGGACCTCTTGGTCAGAAAGTCAAATATGGACTTCTGTATAGACATAACACGTACAACAAAACAAAAACTTTTGTGGACCCTTTAGACAGAAATGGGAATCAGAAGGGAAGTCAATGAGTATGTACAGTAAGTTAATTTTCAAGGACTCTTTGGTCAAAAATATGTTCAGTAGGTCAAATATGGACTACTGTCTGGCTGATTTAACATCAGAAGGAATCTTTGAGAATAAATACTTGAAAATGTTTTGTGGACCCCTTGGCCGGAAACATGTTCAGTAGGTCAAATATGGTCTTCTGAATGGCTTGACGTAAAACCTTTTTTGGACCCATTGGCCAGAAATGTGAATCAGAAGGGAAGTCAATGAGTATGTATATTAAGTTAATTTTCAAGGACTCGTTGGTCAAAAATATGTTCAGTAGGTCAAGTATGGACTACTGTCTGTCTGATTTAACATCACAAGGAAACTTTGAGAATATATAGTTGAAAACCATTTGTGGACCAGTTTACAAGAAACATGTTAAGTAGGTAAAATATTGTTTTTAGAAGGAGTCAGTGACTATTTATAGTAACTTAAATTTCAGGAGACTTCGGCCAGAAAGATGTTCAATAGGTTATAATGGAATACGGTCTGGCTGATTTAACATTAGAAGGGGTCTATGAGAATATATAGTAAAAACGTTTTGAGGACTCTTCGGCCAGAAAGATGTTCAGTAGGTCATAATAGACTAAATCTGGCTGATTTAACATAAGGAGTCCATGAGAAAATATAGTTGAACATTTTTTGTGGACCTCTTGGTTAGAAATATGTTCAGTAGGTCCAATATAAACTTCTGTATAGACATAACATGTAATAAAAAATAAATTAAAAAAACTTAAAACAAAAAAAAAAAAAACTTTTGTGGACCCTTTAGACAGAACTGGAAATCAGAAGGGAAGTCAATTAGTATGTATAGTACGTTAATTTCAAGGACTCTTTGGTCAAAAATATGTTCAGTAGGTCAAATATGGTCTTCTGAATGGCTTGATGTAATGTAAGAAGGAGTTAGTGAGTATTTATAGTAACTTAAATTTCAGGACTCTTCGGCCAGAAAGATGTTCAATAGGTTATAATGGAATACAGTCTGGCTGATTTAATATTAGAAGGGTTCTATGAGAATATATAGTAAAAAAGTTTTGAGGACTCTTCTGCCAGATAGATATTCAGTAGGTCATAATAGACTATGTCTGACTGATTTAACATAAGGAGTCCATGAGAATATATAGTTGAACATTTTTCGTCGACCTCTTGGTTAGAAATATGTTCAGTAGGTCCAATATGAACTTCTGTATAGCCACAACATGTAATAAAAAAAACTTTAAAAAACTTAAAAAAAAAAAAAAAAAACTTTTGTGGACCCTTTAGACAGAACTGGAAATCAGAAGGGAAGTCAATGAGTATGTATAGTACGTTAATTTCAAGGACTCTTTGGTCAAAAATATGTTCAGTAGGTCAAATATGGACTACTGTCTGTCTGATTTAACAACACAACGAAACTTTGAGAATATATAGGTGAAAACCATTTGTGGACCAGTTGACAAGAAACATGTTAAGTAGTTTAAATATGGTCTTCTGAATGGCTTGATGTAACGTAAGGAGGAGTCAATAAGTATGTATAGTAACTTAATATTTGAGGACTCTTCAGCCAGAAATATGTTCAGTTGGTCAAATATTGATTACACTCTGTCTGATTTAACATTATAAGGAGTCTATGAGAATATATAGTTGAACGTTTTTTGTGGACCTCTTGGTCAGAAATATGTTCAGAAGGTCAAATATGGACTTCTGTATAGACATAACACGTACAAAAAAAAAAAAAAAAAAAACTTTTGTGGACCCTTTAGACAGAAATGGGAATCAGAAGGGAAGTCAATGAGTATGTATAGTAAGTTAATTTTCAAGGACTCTTTGGTCAAAAATATGTTCAGTAGGTCAAGTATGGACTACTGTCTGTCTGATTTAACATCACAAGGAAACTTTGAGAATATATAGTTGAAAACCATTTGTGGACCAGTTTACAAGAAACATGTTAAGTAGGTCAAATATGGTTTTTAGAAGGAGTCAGTGACTATTTATAGTAACAAATTTCAGGAGACTTCGGCCAGAAAGATGTTCAATAGGTTATAATGGAATACGGTCTGGCTGATTTAACATTAGAAGGGGTCTATGAGAATATATAGTAAAAATGTTTTGAGGACTCTTCGGCCAGAAAGATGTTCAGTAGGTCATAATAGACTATGTCTGGCTGATTTAACATAAGAAGGAGTCCATGAGAATATATAGTTGAACATTTTTTGTGGACCTCTTGTTTAGAAATATGTTCAGTAGGTCCAATATGAACTTCTGTATAGCCATAACATGTAACAAAAAATAAATTAAAAAAACTTGAAACAAACAAAAAAAACTTTTGTGGACCCTTTAGACAGAACTGGAAATCAGAAGGGAAGTCAATTAGTATGTATAGTACGTTAATTTCAAGGACTCTTTGGTCAAAAATATGTTCAGTAGGTCAAATATGGACTACTGTCTGTCTGATTTAACATCACAAGGAAACTTTGAGAATATACAGCTGAAACCCATTTGTGGACCAGTTGGCAAGAAACATGTTAAGTAGTTTAAATATGGTCTTCTGAATGGCTTGATGTAACGTAAGGAGGAGTCAATAAGTATGTATAGTAACTTAATATTTGAGGACTCTTCAGCCAGAAATATGTTCAGTTGGTCAAATATTGATTACACTCTGTCTGATTTAACATTATAAGGAGTCTATGAGAATACATAGTTGAACGTTTTTTGTGGACCTCTTGGTCAGAAATATGTTCAGAAGGTCAAATATGGACTTCTGTATAGACATAACACGTACAAAAAAAAAAAAAAAAAACCTTTTGTGGACCCTTTAGACAGAAATGGGAATCAGAAGGGAAGTCAATGAGTATGTATAGTAAGTTAATTTTCAAGGACTCTTTGGTCAAAAATATGTTCAGTAGGTCAAATATGGTCTTCTGAATGGCTTGATGTAATGTAAGACGGAGTTAGTGAGTATTTATAGTAACTTAAATTTCAGGACTCTTCGGCCAGAAAGATGTTCAATAGGTTATAATGGAATACAGTCTGGCTGATTTAATATTAGAAGGGTTCTATGAGAATATATAGTAAAAAAGTTTTGAGGACTCTTCTGCCAGAAAGATATTCAGTAGGTCGTAATAGACTATGTCTGACTGATTTAACATAAGGAGTCCATGAGAATATATAGCTGAACATTTTTTGTCGACCTCTTGGTTAGAAATACGTTCAGTAGGTCCAATATGAACTTCTGTATAGCCACAACATGTAATAAAAAATAAATAAAAAAAACTTAAAAAATAAAAAAAAAAACTTTTGTGGACACTTTAGACAGAAATGGGAATCAGAAGGGAAGTCAATGAGTATGTATAGTGTTAATTTTCAAGGACTCTTTGGTCAAAAATATGTTCAGTAGGTCAAATATGGACTACTGTCTGGTTGATTTAACATCAGAAGGAATCTTTGAGAATAAATACTTGAAAATGTTTTGTGGACCCCTTGGCCGGAAATATGTTCAGTAGGTCAAATATGGTCTTCTGAATGGCTTGACGTAAAACCTTTTTTGGACCCATTGGCCAGAAATGTGAATCAGAAGGGAAGCCAATGAGTATGTATATTAAGTTAATTTTCAAGGACTCGGTCAAAAATATGTTCAGTAGGTCAAGTATGGACTACTGTCTGTCTGATTTAACATCACAAGGAAACTTTGAGAATATATAGTTGAAAACCATTTGTGGACCAGTTTACAAGAAACATGTTAAGTAGGTCAAATATGGTTTTTAGAAGGAGTCAGTGACTATTTATTGTAACTTAAATTTCAGGAGACTTCGGCCAGAAAGATGTTCAATAGGTTATAATGGAATACGGTCTGGCTGATTTAACATTAGATGGGGTCTATGAGTATATATAGTAAAAACGTTTTGAGGACTCTTCGGCCAGAAAAATGTTCAGTAGGTCATAATAGACTATGTCTGGCTGATTTAACATAAGAAGGAGTCCATGAGAATATATAGTTGAACATTTTTTGTCGACCTCTTGGTTAGAAATATGTTCAGTAGGTCCAATATGAACTTCTGTATAGCCATAACATGTAATAAAAAAAAAATAAAAAAAACTTAAAACAAAAAAAAAAAAACTTTTGTGGACCCTTTAGACAGAACTGGAAATCAGAAGGGAAGTCAATTAGTATGTATAGTACGTTAATTTCAAGGACTCTTTGGTCAAAAATATGTTCAGTAGGTCAAATATGGACTACTGTCTGGCTGATTTAACATCAGAAGGAATCTTTGAGAATAAATACTTGAAAACCTTTTGTTGACCCCTTGGACAGAGATATGTTCAGTAGGTCAAATATGGTCTTCTGAATGGCTTGATGTAATGTAAGAAGGAGTTAGTGAGTATTTATAGTAACTTAAATTTCAGGACTCTTCTGCCAGAAAGATGTTCAATAGGTTATAATGGAATACAGTCTGGCTGATTTAACATTAGAAGGGTTCTATGAGAATATATAGTAAAAAAGTTTTGAGGACTCTTCGGCCAGAAAGATATTCAGTAGGTCATAATAGTCTATGTCTGGCTGATTTAACATAAGAAGGAGTCCATGAGAATATATAGTTGAACATTTTTTGTGGACCTCTTGGTTAGAAATATGTTCAGTAGGTCCAATATGAACTTCTGTATAGCCACAACATGTAATAAAAAATAAACAAAAAAAACTTAAAAAATAAAAAAAAAAACTTTTGTGGACCCTTTAGACAGAACTGGAAATCAGAAGGGAAGTCAATGAGTATGTATAGTACGTTAATTTCAAGGACTCTTTGGTCAAAAATATGTTCAGTAGGTCAAATATGGTCTACTGTCTGGCTGATTTAACATCAGAAGGAATCTTTGAGAATAAATACTTGAAAATCTTTTGTGGACCCCTTGGCCAGAAATATGTTCAGTAGGTCAAATATGGATTACTGTCTTCCTGATTTAACATTATAAGGAGTCTATGAGAATATACAGTTGAACGTTTTTTGTGGACCTCTTGGTCAGAAATATGTTCAGAAGGTCAAATATGGTCTTCTGAATGGCTTGACATAAAACCTTTTTTGGACCTCTTGGCCAGAAATGGGAATCAGAAGGGAAGTCAACGAGTATGTATAGTTAATTTTGAAGGACTCGTTGGTCAAAAATATGTTCAGTAGGTCAAATATGGTCTTCTGAATGGCTTGATGTAATATAAGAAGGAGTTAGTGAGTATTTATAGTAACTTAAATTTCAGGACTCTTCGGCCAGAAAGATGTTCAATAGGTTATAATGGAATACAGTCTGGCTGATTTAACATTAGAAGGGTTCTATGAGAATATATAGTAAAAAAGTTTTGAGGACTCTTCGGCCAGAAAGATATTCAGTAGGTCATAATAGACTATGTCTGGCTGATTTAACATAAGGAGTCCATGAGAATATATTGTTGAACATTTTTTGTTGACCTCTTGGTTAGAAATATGTTCAGTAGGTCCAATATGAACTTCTGTATAGCCATAACATGTAATAAAAAAAAAATAAAAAAAACTTAAAACAAAAAAAAAAAAACTTTTGTGGACCCTTTAGACAGAACTGGAAATCAGAAGGGAAGTCAATTAGTATGTATAGTACGTTAATTTCAAGGACTCTTTGGTCAAAAATATGTTCAGTAGGTCAAATATGGACTACTGTCTGGCTGATTTAACATCAGAAGGAATCTTTGAGAATAAATACTTGAAAACCTTTTGTTGACCCCTTGGACAGAGATATGTTCAGTAGGTCAAATATGGTCTTCTGAATGGCTTGATGTAATGTAAGAAGGAGTTAGTGAGTATTTATAGTAACTTAAATTTCAGGACTCTTCTGCCAGAAAGATGTTCAATAGGTTATAATGGAATACAGTCTGGCTGATTTAACATTAGAAGGGTTCTATGAGAATATATAGTAAAAAAGTTTTGAGGACTCTTCGGCCAGAAAGATATTCAGTAGGTCATAATAGTCTATGTCTGGCTGATTTAACATAAGAAGGAGTCCATGAGAATATATAGTTGAACATTTTTTGTGGACCTCTTGGTTAGAAATATGTTCAGTAGGTCCAATATGAACTTCTGTATAGCCACAACATGTAATAAAAAATAAACAAAAAAAACTTAAAAAATAAAAAAAAAAACTTTTGTGGACCCTTTAGACAGAACTGGAAATCAGAAGGGAAGTCAATGAGTATGTATAGTACGTTAATTTCAAGGACTCTTTGGTCAAAAATATGTTCAGTAGGTCAAATATGGTCTACTGTCTGGCTGATTTAACATCAGAAGGAATCTTTGAGAATAAATACTTGAAAATCTTTTGTGGACCCCTTGGCCAGAAATATGTTCAGTAGGTCAAATATGGATTACTGTCTTCCTGATTTAACATTATAAGGAGTCTATGAGAATATACAGTTGAACGTTTTTTGTGGACCTCTTGGTCAGAAATATGTTCAGAAGGTCAAATATGGTCTTCTGAATGGCTTGACATAAAACCTTTTTTGGACCTCTTGGCCAGAAATGGGAATCAGAAGGGAAGTCAACGAGTATGTATAGTTAATTTTGAAGGACTCGTTGGTCAAAAATATGTTCAGTAGGTCAAATATGGTCTTCTGAATGGCTTGATGTAATATAAGAAGGAGTTAGTGAGTATTTATAGTAACTTAAATTTCAGGACTCTTCGGCCAGAAAGATGTTCAATAGGTTATAATGGAATACAGTCTGGCTGATTTAACATTAGAAGGGTTCTATGAGAATATATAGTAAAAAAGTTTTGAGGACTCTTCGGCCAGAAAGATATTCAGTAGGTCATAATAGACTATGTCTGGCTGATTTAACATAAGGAGTCCATGAGAATATATTGTTGAACATTTTTTGTTGACCTCTTGGTTAGAAATATGTTCAGTAGGTCCAATATGAACTTCTGTATAGCCACAACATTTAATAAAAAATAAATAAAAAAAACTTAAAAAATAAAAAAAAAAACTTTTGTGGACCCTTTAGACAGAACTAGAAATCAGAAGGGAAGTCAATAAGTACGTATAGTAACTCAATATTTGACGACTCTTCAGCCAGAAATATGTTCAGTAGGTCAAATATGGACTACTGTCTGGCTGATTTAACATCAGAAGGAATCTTTGAGAATAAATACTTGAAAACCTTTTGTTGACCCCTTGGACAGAGATATGTTCAGTAGGTCAAATATGGTCTTCTGAATGGCTTGATGTAATGTAAGAAGGAGTTAGTGAGTATTTATAGTAACTTAAATTTCAGGACTCTTCTGCCAGAAAGATGTTCAATAGGTTATAATGGAATACAGTCTGGCTGATTTAACATTAGAAGGGTTCTATGAGAATATATAGTAAAAAAGTTTTGAGGACTCTTCGGCCAGAAAGATATTCAGTAGGTCATAATAGTCTATGTCTGGCTGATTTAACATAAGAAGGAGTCCATGAGAATATATAGTTGAACATTTTTTGTGGACCTCTTGGTTAGAAATATGTTCAGTAGGTCCAATATGAACTTCTGTATAGCCACAACATGTAATAAAAAATAAACAAAAAAAACTTAAAAAATAAAAAAAAAAACTTTTGTGGACCCTTTAGGCAGAACTGGAAATCAGAAGGGAAGTCAATGAGTATGTATAGTACGTTAATTTCAAGGACTCTTTGGTCAAAAATATGTTCAGTAGGTCAAATATGGTCTACTGTCTGGCTGATTTAACATCAGAAGGAATCTTTGAGAATAAATACTTGAAAATCTTTTGTGGACCCCTTGGCCAGAAATATGTTCAGTAGGTCAAATATGGATTACTGTCTTCCTGATTTAACATTATAAGGAGTCTATGAGAATATACAGTTGAACGTTTTTTGTGGACCTCTTGGTCAGAAATATGTTCAGAAGGTCAAATATGGTCTTCTGAATGGCTTGACATAAAACCTTTTTTGGACCTCTTGGCCAGAAATGGGAATCAGAAGGGAAGTCAACGAGTATGTATAGTTAATTTTGAAGGACTCGTTGGTCAAAAATATGTTCAGTAGGTCAAATATGGTCTTCTGAATGGCTTGATGTAATATAAGAAGGAGTTAGTGAGTATTTATAGTAACTTAAATTTCAGGACTCTTCGGCCAGAAAGATGTTCAATAGGTTATAATGGAATACAGTCTGGCTGATTTAACATTAGAAGGGTTCTATGAGAATATATAGTAAAAAAGTTTTGAGGACTCTTCGGCCAGAAAGATATTCAGTAGGTCATAATAGACTATGTCTGGCTGATTTAACATAAGGAGTCCATGAGAATATATTGTTGAACATTTTTTGTTGACCTCTTGGTTAGAAATATGTTCAGTAGGTCCAATATGAACTTCTGTATAGCCACAACATTTAATAAAAAATAAATAAAAAAAACTTAAAAAATAAAAAAAAAAACTTTTGTGGACCCTTTAGACAGAACTAGAAATCAGAAGGGAAGTCAATAAGTACGTATAGTAACTCAATATTTGACGACTCTTCAGCCAGAAATATGTTCAGTAGGTCAAATATGGATTACTGTCTTCCTGATTTAACGTTATAAGGAGTCTATGAGAATATACAGTTGAACGTTTTTTGTGGACCTCTTGGTCAGAAATATGTTCAGAAGGTCAAATATGGTCTTCTGAATGGCTTGACATAAAACCTTTTTTGGACCTCTTGGCCAGAAATGGGAATCAGAAGGGAAGTCAACGAGTATGTATAGTTAATTTTCAAGGACTCGTTGGTCTAAAATATGTTCAGTAGGTCAAATATGGACTACTGTCTGTCTGATTTAACATCACAAGGAAACTTTGAGAATATATAGATGAAAACCGTTTGTGGACCAGTTGGCAAGAAACATGTTAAGTAGGTCAAATATGGCCTTCTGAATGGCTCGATGTAACATAAGAAGGAGTCAGTGAGTATTTATAGTAAGAAATTTTAGGACTCTTCGGCCAGAAATATGTTCAGTAGGTCCAATATGAACTTCTGTATAGCCATAACATGTAATAAAAAAAATAAATAAATAAATAAATAAATAAATAAAAAAATAAAATAAAATAAAATCTTTTGTGGACCCTTTAGACAGTTCTGGAAATCAGAAGGGAAGTCAATGAGTATGTATAGTACGTTAATTTCAAGGACTCTTTGGTCAAAAATATGTTCAGTAGGTCAAATATGGGCTACTGTCTGGCTGATTTAACATAAGAAGGAATCTTTGAGAATAAATACTTGAAAACCTTTTGTTGACCCCTTGGACAGAGATATGTTCAGTAGGTCAAATATGGTCTTCTGAATGGCTTGATGTAATGTAAGAAGGAGTTAGTGAGTATTTATAGTAACTTAAATTTCAGGACTCTTCTGCCAGAAAGATGTTCAATAGGTTATAATGGAATACAGTCTGGCTGATTTAACATTAGAAGGGTTCTATGAGAATATATAGTAAAAAAGTTTTGAGGACTCTTCGGCCAGAAAGATATTCAGTAGGTCATAATAGTCTATGTCTGGCTGATTTAACATAAGAAGGAGTCCATGAGAATATATAGTTGAACATTTTTTGTGGACCTCTTGGTTAGAAATATGTTCAGTAGGTCCAATATGAACTTCTGTATAGCCACAACATGTAATAAAAAATAAACAAAAAAAACTTAAAAAATAAAAAAAAAAACTTTTGTGGACCCTTTAGACAGAACTGGAAATCAGAAGGGAAGTCAATGAGTATGTATAGTACGTTAATTTCAAGGACTCTTTGGTCAAAAATATGTTCAGTAGGTCAAATATGGTCTACTGTCTGGCTGATTTAACATCAGAAGGAATCTTTGAGAATAAATACTTGAAAATCTTTTGTGGACCCCTTGGCCAGAAATATGTTCAGTAGGTCAAATATGGATTACTGTCTTCCTGATTTAACATTATAAGGAGTCTATGAGAATATACAGTTGAACGTTTTTTGTGGACCTCTTGGTCAGAAATATGTTCAGAAGGTCAAATATGGTCTTCTGAATGGCTTGACATAAAACCTTTTTTGGACCTCTTGGCCAGAAATGGGAATCAGAAGGGAAGTCAACGAGTATGTATAGTTAATTTTGAAGGACTCGTTGGTCAAAAATATGTTCAGTAGGTCAAATATGGTCTTCTGAATGGCTTGATGTAATATAAGAAGGAGTTAGTGAGTATTTATAGTAACTTAAATTTCAGGACTCTTCGGCCAGAAAGATGTTCAATAGGTTATAATGGAATACAGTCTGGCTGATTTAACATTAGAAGGGTTCTATGAGAATATATAGTAAAAAAGTTTTGAGGACTCTTCGGCCAGAAAGATATTCAGTAGGTCATAATAGACTATGTCTGGCTGATTTAACATAAGGAGTCCATGAGAATATATTGTTGAACATTTTTTGTTGACCTCTTGGTTAGAAATATGTTCAGTAGGTCCAATATGAACTTCTGTATAGCCATAACATGTAATAAAAAAAAAATAAAAAAAACTTAAAACAAAAAAAAAAAAACTTTTGTGGACCCTTTAGACAGAACTGGAAATCAGAAGGGAAGTCAATTAGTATGTATAGTACGTTAATTTCAAGGACTCTTTGGTCAAAAATATGTTCAGTAGGTCAAATATGGACTACTGTCTGGCTGATTTAACATCAGAAGGAATCTTTGAGAATAAATACTTGAAAACCTTTTGTTGACCCCTTGGACAGAGATATGTTCAGTAGGTCAAATATGGTCTTCTGAATGGCTTGATGTAATGTAAGAAGGAGTTAGTGAGTATTTATAGTAACTTAAATTTCAGGACTCTTCTGCCAGAAAGATGTTCAATAGGTTATAATGGAATACAGTCTGGCTGATTTAACATTAGAAGGGTTCTATGAGAATATATAGTAAAAAAGTTTTGAGGACTCTTCGGCCAGAAAGATATTCAGTAGGTCATAATAGTCTATGTCTGGCTGATTTAACATAAGAAGGAGTCCATGAGAATATATAGTTGAACATTTTTTGTGGACCTCTTGGTTAGAAATATGTTCAGTAGGTCCAATATGAACTTCTGTATAGCCACAACATGTAATAAAAAATAAACAAAAAAAACTTAAAAAATAAAAAAAAAAACTTTTGTGGACCCTTTAGACAGAACTGGAAATCAGAAGGGAAGTCAATGAGTATGTATAGTACGTTAATTTCAAGGACTCTTTGGTCAAAAATATGTTCAGTAGGTCAAATATGGTCTACTGTCTGGCTGATTTAACATCAGAAGGAATCTTTGAGAATAAATACTTGAAAATCTTTTGTGGACCCCTTGGCCAGAAATATGTTCAGTAGGTCAAATATGGATTACTGTCTTCCTGATTTAACATTATAAGGAGTCTATGAGAATATACAGTTGAACGTTTTTTGTGGACCTCTTGGTCAGAAATATGTTCAGAAGGTCAAATATGGTCTTCTGAATGGCTTGACATAAAACCTTTTTTGGACCTCTTGGCCAGAAATGGGAATCAGAAGGGAAGTCAACGAGTATGTATAGTTAATTTTGAAGGACTCGTTGGTCAAAAATATGTTCAGTAGGTCAAATATGGTCTTCTGAATGGCTTGATGTAATATAAGAAGGAGTTAGTGAGTATTTATAGTAACTTAAATTTCAGGACTCTTCGGCCAGAAAGATGTTCAATAGGTTATAATGGAATACAGTCTGGCTGATTTAACATTAGAAGGGTTCTATGAGAATATATAGTAAAAAAGTTTTGAGGACTCTTCGGCCAGAAAGATATTCAGTAGGTCATAATAGACTATGTCTGGCTGATTTAACATAAGGAGTCCATGAGAATATATTGTTGAACATTTTTTGTTGACCTCTTGGTTAGAAATATGTTCAGTAGGTCCAATATGAACTTCTGTATAGCCACAACATTTAATAAAAAATAAATAAAAAAAACTTAAAAAATAAAAAAAAAAACTTTTGTGGACCCTTTAGACAGAACTAGAAATCAGAAGGGAAGTCAATAAGTACGTATAGTAACTCAATATTTGACGACTCTTCAGCCAGAAATATGTTCAGTAGGTCAAATATGGACTACTGTCTGGCTGATTTAACATCAGAAGGAATCTTTGAGAATAAATACTTGAAAACCTTTTGTTGACCCCTTGGACAGAGATATGTTCAGTAGGTCAAATATGGTCTTCTGAATGGCTTGATGTAATGTAAGAAGGAGTTAGTGAGTATTTATAGTAACTTAAATTTCAGGACTCTTCTGCCAGAAAGATGTTCAATAGGTTATAATGGAATACAGTCTGGCTGATTTAACATTAGAAGGGTTCTATGAGAATATATAGTAAAAAAGTTTTGAGGACTCTTCGGCCAGAAAGATATTCAGTAGGTCATAATAGTCTATGTCTGGCTGATTTAACATAAGAAGGAGTCCATGAGAATATATAGTTGAACATTTTTTGTGGACCTCTTGGTTAGAAATATGTTCAGTAGGTCCAATATGAACTTCTGTATAGCCACAACATGTAATAAAAAATAAACAAAAAAAACTTAAAAAATAAAAAAAAAAACTTTTGTGGACCCTTTAGGCAGAACTGGAAATCAGAAGGGAAGTCAATGAGTATGTATAGTACGTTAATTTCAAGGACTCTTTGGTCAAAAATATGTTCAGTAGGTCAAATATGGTCTACTGTCTGGCTGATTTAACATCAGAAGGAATCTTTGAGAATAAATACTTGAAAATCTTTTGTGGACCCCTTGGCCAGAAATATGTTCAGTAGGTCAAATATGGATTACTGTCTTCCTGATTTAACATTATAAGGAGTCTATGAGAATATACAGTTGAACGTTTTTTGTGGACCTCTTGGTCAGAAATATGTTCAGAAGGTCAAATATGGTCTTCTGAATGGCTTGACATAAAACCTTTTTTGGACCTCTTGGCCAGAAATGGGAATCAGAAGGGAAGTCAACGAGTATGTATAGTTAATTTTGAAGGACTCGTTGGTCAAAAATATGTTCAGTAGGTCAAATATGGTCTTCTGAATGGCTTGATGTAATATAAGAAGGAGTTAGTGAGTATTTATAGTAACTTAAATTTCAGGACTCTTCGGCCAGAAAGATGTTCAATAGGTTATAATGGAATACAGTCTGGCTGATTTAACATTAGAAGGGTTCTATGAGAATATATAGTAAAAAAGTTTTGAGGACTCTTCGGCCAGAAAGATATTCAGTAGGTCATAATAGACTATGTCTGGCTGATTTAACATAAGGAGTCCATGAGAATATATTGTTGAACATTTTTTGTTGACCTCTTGGTTAGAAATATGTTCAGTAGGTCCAATATGAACTTCTGTATAGCCACAACATTTAATAAAAAATAAATAAAAAAAACTTAAAAAATAAAAAAAAAAACTTTTGTGGACCCTTTAGACAGAACTAGAAATCAGAAGGGAAGTCAATAAGTACGTATAGTAACTCAATATTTGACGACTCTTCAGCCAGAAATATGTTCAGTAGGTCAAATATGGATTACTGTCTTCCTGATTTAACGTTATAAGGAGTCTATGAGAATATACAGTTGAACGTTTTTTGTGGACCTCTTGGTCAGAAATATGTTCAGAAGGTCAAATATGGTCTTCTGAATGGCTTGACATAAAACCTTTTTTGGACCTCTTGGCCAGAAATGGGAATCAGAAGGGAAGTCAACGAGTATGTATAGTTAATTTTCAAGGACTCGTTGGTCTAAAATATGTTCAGTAGGTCAAATATGGACTACTGTCTGTCTGATTTAACATCACAAGGAAACTTTGAGAATATATAGATGAAAACCGTTTGTGGACCAGTTGGCAAGAAACATGTTAAGTAGGTCAAATATGGCCTTCTGAATGGCTCGATGTAACATAAGAAGGAGTCAGTGAGTATTTATAGTAAGAAATTTTAGGACTCTTCGGCCAGAAATATGTTCAGTAGGTCCAATATGAACTTCTGTATAGCCATAACATGTAATAAAAAAAATAAATAAATAAATAAATAAATAAATAAAAAAATAAAATAAAATAAAATCTTTTGTGGACCCTTTAGACAGTTCTGGAAATCAGAAGGGAAGTCAATGAGTATGTATAGTACGTTAATTTCAAGGACTCTTTGGTCAAAAATATGTTCAGTAGGTCAAATATGGGCTACTGTCTGGCTGATTTAACATAAGAAGGAGTCCATTAGTATGTATAGTAACTTAATATTTGAGGACTCAATAGGTCACTGGGTCATAATGGAATACAGTCTGGCTTTTTGGCAAGAAATATGTTAAGTAGGTCAAATATAGACTGGCTGACGTAACATAAGGAGTCAATGTATAGTGTCAATATAGTGTTCAAGTACTTATATCTTCAATGGACAACGAGTTCTTGTATCCAATGCAAAAGTACATATGTCTGCAATGCACAACGAGTTTATGTATGCAATGCAAAAGAAATTATCTCTTCAGTGCACAGCGAGTTCTGGTATGCATTGCAATGCAAAAGCTCTTGTCTCTTCAATGCACAATGAGATCTTGTATGCAATGCAAGAACAATTATCTCTTCAATGCACAAAATATTCTTGTATGCATTGCAATGCATTGCAATGCAAAAGCACGTATCTCTCAATGATCGTGTATGCAATGGAAACGCCCTTATCTTTTCCAATGCACGTGTTATTGTATGCAATGCAAAAGCAATTATCTTTTTAATGCAAAACAAATTCTTGTATACAATGCAAAAGCACTTATCTCTTCAAAGCACAATGAGTTATTGTATGCAGTGCTAATGCACTCATCTCTTAATACACAACGCGTTCTTGTATGCATTGCAATGCAAAAGCACTTTTCTGTTCAATGCACAATGAGATCTTGTATACAATCCAAACGCACTTATCTTTTCAAATGCACGTGTACTTGTATGCAATGCAAATGCAATTATCACTTCAATGCAAAACAAATTCTTGTATGCAATGCAAAATCACTTAAGTCGTCATTGCACAACAAATTCTTGTATGCAGTGCAAAAGCACTTATCTCTCAATGCACAACGAGATCGTGTGTGTAATGCAAAAACAATTATCTCTTCAATGCACAAAATATTCTTGTATGCATTGCAATGCAAAAGCACGTATCTCTCAATGATCGTGTATGCAATGCAAACGCCCTTGTCTTTTCCAATGCACGTGTTATTGTATGCAATGCAAAAATACTTATGCTCTAAAATACTTACGTGCAAATGCACTTATCTTTTCAAATGCACGTGTTCTTGCATGCAATGCAAAAGCAATTATCTCTTCAATGCACAACATGTTCTTGTATGCAATACAAAAGAAATTATCTTTTCAATGCAAAACAAATTCTTGTATACAATGCAAAAGCACTTATCTCTTCAAAGCACGAGTTATTTTATTCAGTGCTAATGCACTCATCTCTCAATACACAACGCGTTCTTGTATGCATTGCAATGCAAAAGCACTTTTCTGTTCAATGCACAATGAGATCTTGTATACAATCCAAACGCACTTATCTTTTCAAATGCACGTGTACTTGTATGCAATGCAAATGAACTTATCACTTCAATGCAAAACAAATTCTTGTATGCAATGCAAAAGAACTTAAGTCGTCATTGCACAACGAATTCTTATATGCAATGCAAAAGCACTTATCTCTCAATGCACAACGAGATTGTGTGTGTAATGCAAACGCACTTATCTTTACCAAATGCACGTGTTCTTGTATGCAATGCAAAATCACGTTTCTCTCCAATGCACAATGAGATCTTGTATGCAATGCAAAATCACTTATCTCTTCAGTGCACAGCGATTTCTTGTATGCATTGCAATGCAAAATCACGTTTCTCTCCAATGCACAAAGCAATCTTGTATGCAATGCAAAATCACTTATCTCTTCAGTGCACAGCGAGTTCTTGTATGCATTGCAATGCAAAATCATTTATCTCTTCAATGCACAACGACATCTTGTATTCAATGCAATGCAAAAGAACTTATCTCTTTAATGCACAACGACATCTTGTATGCAATGCAAACGCACTTATCTTTTGCAATGCATGTGTTAATGTGTGCAATACAAAAGCACTTATCTCTCAATGCACGTGTTCTTGTATGCAATGCAAAAGCGCTTCTCTCTTCAATGCACAACGTCTTGTATGCAATGCGCATTCTTGCATGCAATGTAAAAGCAATTATCTCTTCAATAAACAACGAGATCTTTTTTGCAATCCAGTGCTAATGCATTTATCACTTCAATACATAACGAGCTCTTGTATGCAACGCAAAAGCACGTAGCTCTTCAAGGGCTCAGTGAGTTCTTGTATGCATTGCAAATGCAAAATCACATTTCTGTCCAATGCACAAGGAGATCTTGTATGCAATGCAAAAGCACTCATTTCTTTAGTGCACAACGAGTTCTTGTATGAATTGCAATGCAAAATCACTTTTCGCTCCACTGCAAAACGAGTTTTGTATGCAATGCAAAAGCAATATTCTCTTCAATGCACAACGAGAACTTGTATGCAATGCAAAAGCAATCATCTCTTCAGTCCACGAGTTCTTGTATGCAATGCAAAAATACTTATCTCAATCAATGCACAAACAGTTAATATATGCAATACAAAAGCAATTATTTCTTCAAAGCACAAGTTCTTGTATGCAATACAAAAGCAATTATCTCTTCAATACAGAACGAGTTCTTGTATGCAATGCAAAAGCACTTGTCTCTTCAATGCACGAGATCTTGAATGCATTGCAATGCAAAAGAACTTATCTCTTCAATGCACAACGACATCTTGTATGCAATACAAAAGCACTTATCTTTCAATGCACGTATTCTTGTATGCAATGCAAAAGCACTTTTCTCTAAAATGCACAACGACTTCTTGTATGGAATGCATGTTCAATCCAATCCAATGCAATTGCACTTATCAATTCAATACATAACGAGCTCTTGTATGCAATGCAAAAGCACTTATCTCTTCAATGCACAACATATTCTTGTATGGATTGCAATGCATTGCAATCCAAAAGCACGTATATCTCAATGACCGTCTATGCAATGCAAACGCCCTTATCTTTTCCAATGCACGTGTTATTGTATGCAATGCAAAAATACTTATACTTATACATAACGAGTTCTTGTATGCATTGCAATGCAAAAGCACTTTTCTCTTCAATGCACAATGAGATCTTGTATGCAATGCAAAAGCACTCATCTCTTCAGTGCACAACGAGTTATTTTCTGCAGTGCAAACGCACTTATCTTTTCAAATGCCCGTGTTCTTGCATGCAATGCAAAAGCAATTATCTCTTCAATGCACAACATGTTCTTGTATGCAATACAAAAGAAATTATCTTTTCAATGCAAAACAAATTCTTGTATGCAATGCAAAAGCACTTATCTATTCAAAGCACAACGAGTTCTTGTATGCATTGCAATGCAAAAGCACTTTTCTCTTCAATGGACAATGAGATCTTGTTTACAATGCAAAACGCACTTATCTTTTCAAATGCACGTGTTCTTGCATGCAATCCAGTGCACAATGAGATCCTGTATGCAATGCAAAAATAGATATCTCTTCAATGCACAACGAGATCTTGTATGCAGTGCTAATGCACATCTCTCAATGCACAACGAGTTCATGTATGCAATGCAAAAGCAATTATCTCTTCAGTGCACAACATGTTCTTGTATGCAATGCAAAAGCACTTAACTCGTCATTGCACAACGAATTCTTGTATGCAATGCAAAAGCACTTATCTCTCAATGCACAACGAGATCGTGTGTGTAATGCAAACGCACTTATCTTTTCCAAATGCACATGTTCTTATATGCAATGCAAAATCACTTATCTCTTCAGTGCACAGCGATTTCTTGTATGCATTGCAATGGAAAATCACTTTTCTCTCCAATGCACGAGTTCTTGTATGCATTACAATGCAAAAGCACTATTCTCTTCAATGCACGAGTTCTTGTATGCAATGCAAAAATACTTATCTCTTCAATGCACAACGAGTTAATATATGCAATGCAAAAGCAATTATTTCTTCAAAGCACAATATGTTCTTGTATGCAATACAAAAGCAATTATCTCTTCAATACAGAACGAGTTCTTGTATGCAATGCAAAAGCACTTGTCTCTTCAATGCACAATGAGATCTTGAATGCATTGCAATGCAAAAGCACTTTTCTCTTCAATGGACAACGAGTTCTTGTATGCAACGCAAAAGCACTTATCTATTCAAAGTACAACGAGTTCTTGTATGCATTGCAATGCAAAAGCACTTTTCTCTTCAATGGACAATGAGATCTTGTTTACAATGCAAACGCACTTATCTTTTCAAATGCACGTGTTCTAGCATGCAAAAGCACTTATATCTCCAGTGCACAATGAGATCCTGTATGCAATGCAAAAATAGATATCTCTTCAATGCACAACGAGATCTTGTATGCAGTGCTAATGCACTTACCTCTCAATGCACAACGAGTTCATGTATGCAATGCAAAAGCAATTATCTCTTCAGTGCACAACAAGTTCTTGTATGCAATACAAAAGCAATTATCTCTTTAATGCAAATCAAATTATTGTATGCAATGCAAATGCACTTATCACTTCAATGCAAAACAAATTCTTGTATGCAATGCAAAAGCACTTTTCTCTCCAGTGCACAATGAGATGCAAAAAATGCTTATCCTTTCAATGCACAAGGAGATCTTGCATGCAATGCAAAAGCACTCATTTCTTTAGTGCACAATGAGATCTTGTATGCAATGCAAAATCAATAATCTCTTCAGTGCACGAGTTATTTTCTGCAATGCAAACGCACTTATCTTTTCAAATGCACGTGTTCTTGCATGCAATGCAAAAGCAATTATCTCTTCAATGCACAACATGTTCTTGTATGCAATACAAAAGCAATTATCTTTTCAATGCAAAACAAATTCTTGTGTGCAATGCAAAAGCACTTATCTATTCAAAGCACAACGAGTTCTTGTATGCATTGCAATGCAAAAGCACTTTTCTCTTCAATGGACAATGAGATCTTGTTTACAATGCAAACGCACTTTTCTTTTCAAATGCACGTGTTCTTGCATGCAATGTGCACTTATATCTCCAGTGCACAATATATGCAATGCAAAAATAGATATCTCTTCATTGCACAACGAGATCTTGTATGCAATGCAAAGGCAATTATCTCTTCAGTGCACAACATGTTCTTGTATGCAATACAAAAGCAATTATCTCTTTATTGCAAAACAAATTATTGTTTACAATGCAAATGCACTTATCACTTCAATGCAAAGCAAATTCTTGTGTGCAATGCAAAAGCACTTATCTCTCAATGCACAACGAGATCGTGTGTGCAATGCAAACGCACATCTTTCCAAATGCATGTGTTCTTGTATGCAATGCAAAAGCACTTTTCTCTCCAATGCACAATGAGATCTTGTATGCAGTGCAAAAATACGTATCCCTTCAATGCACAAGGAGATCTTGTATGCAATGCAAAAGCACTCATTTCTTTAGTGCACAATGAGATCTTGTATGCAATGCAAAATCACTTTTCTCTCCAATGCACAATGAGATCTTGTATGCAATGCAAAAGCAATTATCTCTTCAATGCACAACAAGTTCTTGTATGCAATGCAAATGCGATTATCTCTTCATGCAAAACAAATTCTTGTATGCGATGCAAAAGCACTTTTCTCTTCAATATAAAATGAGATCGTGTGCAATGCAAAATCACTTATCTCTTCAGTGCACAACGAGATCTTGTATGCATTGCAATGCAAATGCACTTATCTCCAATACTTAACGAGTTCTTGTGTTCAATGCAAAAGCACTCATCTTATCAGTGCACAGCGAGTTCTTGTATGCATTGTAATGCAAAATCACTTATCTCTTCAATGCAAAACGAATTGTTGTATGCAATGCAAAAGCACTTATCTCTTCAATGCAGAACGAGATCGTGTATGCAATGCCAAATCACTTATCTTTTCCGTGCACAGCGAGATCTTGTATGCATTGCAATGCAAAATCACTTTTCTTTCCAATGCACAATGAGATCTTGTATGCAATGTAGAAATACATATCTCTTCAATGCACAACGTGTTCTTGCATGCAATGCAAAAGCACTTATCTCTTCAATCCACAACGAGATCTTGTATGCAAATGCAAAAATACTTATCTCTTCAATGCACAATGAGATCTTGTATGCAATGCAAAAATACTTATCTCTTCAATAGACAACGAGAGCTTGTATGCAATGCAAAAGCACTCATCTCTTCAGTGCTCAAAGAGTTTTTGTATGCAATGCAAAAGTACTTATGTCTTCAACGCACAACGAGTTCATGTATGCAAAGCAAAAGCAATTATCTCTTCAGTGCACAAAGAGTTCTGGTATTCATTGCAATGCAAAAGCACTTTTCTCTTCAATGCACAATGAGTTTTTGTATGCAATGCAAAATCACTTATCTTTTCAGCGCACAGCGAGCTATTGTATGCATTACAATGGAAAAGCACTTAGCTTGTCAATGCACAATGAATTCCTGTAAGCAATGCAAAAGCAATTATCTCTTCAGTGCACAACATGTTCTTGTATGCAATACAAAAGCACTTATCTTTTCCAAATGCACGTGTTCTTTTATGCAATGCAAAAGCACTTATCGCTCAATGTAAAATGAGTTCTTGTATGCATTGCAATGCAAAATCACTTTTCTCTCCAATGCACTATGGGATCTTGTATTTAATGCAAAAATACTTATCTTTTCAATGCAAAACAAATTCTTGTATGCAATGTAAATGGACTTATCTCTTTAACACACAAAGAGTTCTTGTGTGCAATGCAAAAGCACTTATCGCCAATGCACAACGTGTTCATGTACGCAATGCAATGCAAACGCAATTATCTTTTGCAATGCACGTGTTAATGTATGCAATGCAAACGCACTTATCTTTTCAAATGCACGTGTTCTTGCATCCAATGCAAAAGCAATTATCTCTTCAATACACATGTTCATGTATGCAATGCAAAAGCCCTTATCTCTTCAGTGCACAGCGAATTCTTGTATGCAATGCAAAATCATTTTTCTCTTCAATGCACAACGAGTTCTTGTATGCATTGCAATGCAAAAGCACTTTTCTCTTAAATGCACAACGAGATGGTGTATGCAAAGCAAAAATACTTGTCTCTTAAATGCACAAGGAGATCTTGTATGCATTGGTATGCAAAATCACTTTTCTCTCCAATGCACAATGAGATCTTGTATGCAATGCAAAATCACTTATCTCTTCAGTGCACAGCGATTTCTTGTATGCATTGCAATGCAAAATCACTTTTCTCTCCAATGCACAACGAGATCTTGTATGCAATGCAAAAGCAATTATCTCTTCAATGCACGAGTTCTTGTATGCAATGCAATGCAAAAGTACTTATCTCTCCAATGCATGAGTTCTTGTATGCAATGCAAAAGCACTTATCTCTTCAAAGCACAACGATATATTGTCTGCAGTGCTAATGTATCTCTCAATGCACAAAGCGTTCTAGTATGTATTACAATGCAAAAGCAATTATCTCTTCAATGCACAATAGGGTCTTGTATGCGATGCAAAAAGGACTTTTCTCTTCAATGCACAATGAGTTCTTGTGTGCAATGCAAAAGCACTCATCTCTTCAGTGCACAGCGAGTTCTTGTATGCATTGCAATGCAAACTGACATTTCTTCAATGCAGAACGAATTCTTGTATGCAATGCAAAAGCACTTATCTCTTCAATGCAGAATGAGTTCTTGTATGCATTGCAATGCAAAATCACTTTTCTCTCCAATGCACAATGAGATCTTGTATGCAATGCAAAAGCACTCATCTCTTCAAAGCATAATGATTTATTTTATGCAGTGCTAATGCACTTATCTCTCAACGCACAATGCATTCTTGTATGCATTGCAATGCAAATGCACTTTTCTCTTCAATGCACAATGAGATCTTGTATGCAAATGCACTTATTTCTTCAATACATAAAGAGTTCTCTTATGCAATGCAAAAGCACTCATCTCTTCAGTGCATAACGAGTTCTTGTATGCAATGCAAACGCACTTATTTTTTCAAATGCACGTGTTCTTGGATGCAATGCAAAAGCACTTATCTCTCAATGCACAACGAGATCTTGTATGCAATGCAAAAATAATTATCTCTTCAATGCACAATGAGATCTTGTATGCAATGCAAAATCACTTATCTCTTCAATGCACAACATGTTCTTGTATGCATTACAAAAGCAATTATCTCTTCAAAGCAAAAAAATATTGTATGCAATGCAAAAGCACTTATCTCAATGCACAACGATCGTGTGTGCAATGCAAAAGTACTTATCTTTTCCAATGCACGTGTTCAATGCAATGCAAAAGCAGTTATCGCTCAATGCACAGAGATCTTGTATGCATTGCAATGCAAAAGCACTTTTCTCTTCAATGCACAGAGATCTTGTATGCAATGCAATGCAAAAGCACTTTTCTCTTCAATGCACAAGATCTTGTATGCAATGCAAAAATACTTATCTCTTCAGTGCAGAGCGAGTTCTTGTATGCATTGCAATGCAAATGCACTTATCTCTTCAACGCACAAGATCTTGTATGCAATGCAAAAATACTTATCTCTTCATGCACAATAAGTTCTTTTATGCAATGCAAAAGCAATTATCTCTTCAATGCAAAACAAATTTTTGTATGCAATGCAAACGCACTTATCTCTTCAATATACAACGAGTTCTTGTATGCAATGGAAAAGCACTTATCTCTTCAATGCAGAACGTTTTTTTGAATGCATTGCAGTGCAAAAACACATCTCTCAATGCACAACGAGATCTTGTATGGAATGCAAATGCACATATCTTTTCAAAATGCACGTGTTCTTGTATGCAATGCAAATGGTATTCTGTTTGGCTTGATTTAAAATGAGTCAATAAGTATGATAGTAAACCTAATATTTGTGGACTTTTCGTCTAGAAAGATGTTCAATAGGTCATAATGGGAATATGGATTTAACATGAGAAGTCAATGGGAATGTATAGAACGTTCATGATCGAGGACTTTTTGGTCAAAAATATGTTGAGAAGATCAAATATGGACTTCTGTATAGATATAACATGAAAAAAAAACACCTTCACAAAAAAGCTTTTGTGGAACATTTGGTCAGAAATAGGAATCAGAAGGAGTCAATGAGAACTTTTTGGCCAGAAAAATATTCAGTAGGTCAATAATGGTCTTCTGTATGGCTTGTAACATAAGAAGGAGTCAATGAGTATGTACAGTAACTTAATATTTGAGGACTCTTGGGACAGAAATTTGGTCAAGGCAAGAAGTCATTTGTTTGGCAAGAAATATGTTCAGTGGGTCAAATATGGACTACTGTCTGGCTGATTTAACATTCGAAGGAGTCTATGAGAATATATATTAAAAATCTTTTGAGGACTCTTCGGCCAGAAAGATGTTCAGTAGGTCATAATGGACTACGGTTTGGATAATTTAACCTGAGAGGAGTCAATGGGAATGTATAGAAAGATCTTGATTGAGGACTCTTTGTCCAGAAATTTGTTTAGCAGGTCAAAAACAGACTAGTGTATGGATCACGTAAGATGAGTCAATTAAAAAAAACATTAAAAAAAACCTTTAAAAAACCTTTTGTGGACCCTTTGGCCAGAAATGGGAATCAGATGGGGTCGTCAATGAGTTTGTATAGTATAAGTTCATCATTGATGAACGGTCTGGCTGATTTAACCTGAGATGAGTCAATGGGAATGTATAGAAAGATCATGATCACTCTTGGGTCAGAAATTTGTTCAGTAGGTTAAATATGGTCTTCTGAATGGCTTGATGTAACGTAAGGAGGAGTCAATATGTATAGTAACGTAATATTTAAGGAATCTTCAGCCAGAAATTTGATCAGTTGGTCAAATATGGAATACTGTCTGGCTGATTTAACATCAGAAGGAATCTTTGAGAATAAATACTTGAAAATGTTTTGTAGACCCCTTGGCCAGAAATATGTTCAGTAGGTCAAATATGGTCTTCTGAATGGTTTGATGTAACATAAGAAGGAGCCAGTGAGTATTTATAGTAACTTAAATTTCAGGACTCTTCTGCCAGAAATATGTTCAATAGGTTATAATGGAATACGGTCTGGCTGATTTAACATTAGAAGGGGTCTATGAGAATATATAGTAAAAACGTTTTGAGGACTCTTCGGCCAGAAATATGTTCAGTAGGTCATAATAGACTACGTCTGGCTGATTTAACATAAGAAGGAGTCCATGAGAATATATAGTTGAACATTTTTTGTGGACCTCTTGGTTAGAAATATGTTCAGTAGGTCCAATATGAACTTCTGTATAGCCATAACATGTAATAAAAAATAAATAAAAAAAACTTAAAAAAATAAAAAAAATCTTTTGTGGACCCTTTAGACAGAACTGGAAATCAGAAGGGAAGTCAATGAGTATGTATAGTACGTTAATTTCAAGGACTCTTTGGTCAAAAATATGTTCAGTAGGTCAAATATGGACTACTGTCTCTCTGATTTAACATCACAAGGAAACTTTGAGAATATATAGCTGAAACCCATTTGTGGACCAGTTGGCAAGAAACATGTTAAGTAGGTTAAATATGGTCTTCTGAATGGCTTGATGTAATGTAAGAAGGAGTCAGTGAGTATTTATAGTAACTTAAATTTCAGGACTCTTCTGCCAGAAAGATGTTCAATAGGTTATAATGGAATACGATCTGGCTGATTTAACATTAGAAGGAGTCTATGAGAATATATAGTTGAACATTTTTTTTGGACCAGATGGCAAGAAACATGTTCAGTAGGTCAAATATGGTATTCTGAATGGCTTGATGTAAAAGCTTTCTTTGGACCTCTTGGCCAGAAATGGGAATCAGAAGGAATGTCAATGAGTATGTATTACTATTTTCAAGGACTCTGAATTTTCAAGGACTCTTTGGTCAAAAATATGTTCAGTAGGTCAAATATGGACTACTGTCTGTCTGATTTAATTTCACAAGGAAACTTTGAGAATATATAGTTGAAAACCGTTTGTGGACCAGTTGGCAGGAAACATGTTAAGTAGATCAAATATGGTCTTCTGAATTGCTTGATGTAACGTGAAGAGTCAATATGTATAGTAACTTAATATCTGAAGACTCTTCAGCCAGAAATTTGTTCAGCTGGTGTAATATGGATTACTGTCTGGCTGGTTTAACATTATAAGGAGTCTATGAGAATATATAGTTGAACATTTTTTGTGGAACTCTTGGTCAGAAATATGTTCAGAAGGTCAAATATGGACTTCTGTATATCCATAACAAGTATAAAAAAAAAATTAAAAAAAACCTTTTGTGGACCCTTTAGACAGAAATGGGAATCAGAAGGGGTCAATGAGTACGTATAGTACGTTAGTTTTCAAGGACTATTTGGTCAAAAATATGTTCAGTAGGTCAAATATGGACTACTGTCTGGCCGATTTAACATCAGAAGGAATCTTTCAGAATAAATACTTGAAAATGTTTTGTGGACCCCTTGGCCAGAAATATGTTCAGTAGGTCAAATATGGACTACTGTGTGGCTGATTTAACATCAGAAGGAATCTTTGAGAATAAATACTTGAAAACCTTTTGTGGACCCCTTGGCCAGAAATATGTTCAGTAGGTCAAATATGGACTACTGTGTGGCTGATTTAACATCAGAAGGAATCTTCGAGAATAAATACTTGAAAATGTTTTGTGGACCCCTTGGCCGGAAATATGTTCAGTAGGTCAAATATGGTCTTCTGAATGGCTTGACGGAAAACCTTTTTTGGACCCCTTGGCCAGAAATGTGAATCAGAAGGGAAGTCAATGAGTATGTATAGTAAGTTAATTTTCAAGGACTCGTTGGTCAAAAATATGTTCAGTAGGTCAAGTATGGACTACTGTCTGTCTGATTTAATATCACAAGGAAACTTTGAGAATATATAGTTGAAAATCATTTGTGGACCATTTGGCAAGAAACATGTTTAGTAGGTCAAATATGGTCGTTAGAAGGAGTCAGTGAGTATTTATTTGGCAAGAAACATGTTAAGTAGGTCAAATATGGTTGTTAGAAGGAGTCAGTGAGTATTTATAGTAACTTAAATTTCAGGACTCTTCGGCCAGAAAGATGTTAAATAGGTTATAATGGAATACGGTCTGGCTGATTTAACATTAGAAGGGGTCTATGAGAATATATAGTAAAAACGTTTTGAGGACTCTTCGGCCAGAAAGATGTTCAGTAGGTCATAATAGACAACGTCTGGCTGATTTAACATAAGAAGGAGTCCATGAGAAAATATAGTTGAACATTTTTTGTGGACCTCTTGGTTAGAAATATGTTCAGTAGGTCCAATATGAGCCATAACATGTAATAAAAATAAATTAAAAAAACTTAAAAAAAAAAAAAAAACCTTTTGTGGACCCTTTAGACAGAACTGGAAATCAGAAGGGAAGTCAATGAGTATGTATAGTACGTAAATTTCAAGGACTCTTTGGTCAAAAATGTGTTCAGTAGGTAAAATATGGACTACTGTCTGGCTGATTTAACATCAGAAGGAATCTTTGAGAATAAATACTTGAAAAACTTTTGTGGACCCCTTGGCCAGAAATATGTTCAGTGGGTCAAATATGGACTACTGTCTGGCTGATTAAACATCAGAAGGAATATTTGAGAATATATACAGTGGGGAGAACAAGTATTTGATGCACTGCCGATTTTGCAGGTTTGCCCACTTACAAAGAATGTAGAAGTCTGTAATTTTTATCATAGGTACACTTCAACTGTGAGAGACGGAATCTAAAACAAAAATCCAGAAAATCACATTGTATGATTTTTAAATAATTAATTTGCATTTTATTGCATGACATAAGTATTTGATCACCTACCAACCAGTAAGAATTCCGGCTCTCACAGACCTGTTAGTTTTTCTTTAAGAAGCCCTCCTTTTCTCCACTCATTACCTGTATTAACTGCACCTATTTGAACTCGTTACCTGTATAAAAGACACCTGTCCACACACTCAATCAAACAGACTCCAATGTCTCCACAATGGCCAAGACCAGAGAGCTGTGTAAGGACATCAGGGATAAAATTGTAGACCTGCACAAGGCTGGGATGGGCTACAGGACAATAGGCAAGCAGCTTTGTGAGATGGCAACAACTGTTGGTGCAATTATTAGAAAATGGAAGAATTTCAAGATGACGGTCAATCTCCCTCGGTCTGGGGCACCATGCAAGATCTCACCTCGTGGGGCATCAATGATCATGAGGAAGGTGAGGGATCAGCCCAGAACTACACGGCAGGACCTGCTCAATGACCTGAAGAGAGCTGGGACCACAGTCTCAAAGAAAACCATTAGTAACACACTACGCCGTCATGGATTAAAATCCTGCAGCGCACGCAAGGTCCCCCTGCTCAAGCCAGCGCATATCCAGGCCCGTCTGAAGTTTGGCAATGACCATCTGGATGATCCAGAGGAGGAATGGGAGAAGGTCATGTGGTCTGATGAGACAAAAATAGAGCTTTTTGGTCTAAACTCCACTCGCCGTGTTTGGAGGATAAAGAAGGATGAGTACAACCCCAAGAACACCATCCCAACCGTGAATCATGGAGGTGTAAACATCATTCTTTGGGGATGCTTTTCTGCAATGGGGACAGGACGACTGCACCGTATTGAGGGGAGGATGGATGGGGCCATGTATCGCGAGATCTTGGCCAACAACCTCCTTCCCTCAGTAAGTGCATTGAAAATGGGTCGTGTCCAGCATGACAACGACCCGAAACACACAGCCAGGGCAACTAAGGAGTGGCTCCGTAAGAAGCATCTCAAGGTCCTGGAGTGGCCTAGCCAGTCTCCAGACCTGAACCCAATAGAAAATCTTTGGAGGGAGCTGAAAGTCCGTATTGCCCAGCGACAGTCCCGAAACCTGAAGGATCTGGAGAAGGTCTGTATGGAGGAGTGGGCCAAAATCCCTGCTGCAGTGTGTGTAAACCTGGTCAAGAACTACAGGAAACGTATGATCTCTGTAATTGCAAACAAAGGTTTCTGTACCAAATATTAAGTTCTGCTTTTCTGATGTATCAAGTACTTATGTCATGCAGTAAAATGCAAATTAATTACTTAAAAATATACAATGTGATTTTCTGGATTTTTGTTTTAGATTCCGTCACTCACAGTTGAAGAGTACCTATGATAAAAATTACAGACTTCTACATGCTTTGTAATGGGCAAACCTGCAAAATCGGCAGTGTATCAAATACTTGTTCTCCCCACTGTAGCTGAAAACCATTTGTGGACCAGTTGGCAAGAAACATGTTAAGTACGTTAAATATGGTCTTCTGAATGGCTTGATGTAAAACCTTTTTTGGACCCCTTGGCCAGAAATGGGAATCAGAAGGGAAGTCGATGAGTATGTATAGTAAGTTAATTTTCAAGGACTCTTTGGTCAAATATATGTTCAGTAGGTCAAATATGGACTACTGTCTGGCTGATTTAACATCAGAAGGAATCTTTGAGAATATATAGCTGAAAACCATTTGTGGACCAGGTGGCAAGAAACATTTTAAGTACGTTAAATATGGTCTTCTGAATGGCTTGATGTAACGTAAGGAGGAGTCAATAAGTATGTATAGTAATTTAATATTTGAGGACTCTTCAGCCAGAAATATGTTCAGTTGGTCAAATATGGATTACTGTCTGGCTGATTTAACATTATAAGCAGTCTATGAGAATATATAGTTGAAAATCTTTTGTGGACCTCTTGGTCAGAAATATGTTCAGAAGGTCAAATATGGACTTCTGTATAGACATAACACATACAAAAAAAAAAAAAAAAAAACCTTTTGTGGACTCTTTAGACAGAAATGGGAATCAGAAGGGAAGTCAATGAGTATGTATAGTACGTTAATTTTCAAGGACTCTTTGGTCAAAAATATGTTCAGTAGGTCAAATATGGACTACTGTCTGGCTGATTTAACATCAGAAGGAATCTTTGAGAATAAATACTTGAAAACCTTTTGTGGACCCCTTGGCCAGAAATATGTTCAGTAGGTCAAATATGGTCTTCTGAATGGCTTGACGTAAAAACTTTTTTGGACCTCTTGGCCAGAAATGGGAATCAGAAGGGAAGTCAATGAGTGTGTATAGTAAGTTAATTTTCAAGGACTCGTTGGTCAAAAATATGTTCAGTAGGTCAAATATGGACTACTGTCTGTCTGACAACATCACAAGGAAACTTTGAGAATATATATTTGAAAACCATTTGTGGACCAGTTGGCAAGAAACATGTTAAGTAGGTCAAATATGGTCTTCTGAATGGCTTGATGTAACGTAAGAAGGAGTCATTGAGTATTTATAGTAACTTAAATTTCAGGACTCTTCGGCCAGAAAGATGTTCAATAGGTTATAATAGAATACGGTCTGGCTGATGTAACATCAGAAGGAATCTTTGAGAATAAATACTTGAAAATGTTTTGTGGAACCCTTGGCCAGAAATATGTTCAGTAGGTTAAATATGGTCTTCTGAATGGCTTGATGTAACGTAAGGAGGAGTCAATAAGTATGTATAGTAACTTAATATTTGAGGACTCTTCAGCCAGAAATATGTTCAGTTGGTCAAATATGGATTACTGTCTGGCTGATTTAACATTATAAGGAGTCTATGAGAATATATAGTTGAAAATCTTTTGTGGACCTCTTGGTCAGAAATATGTTCAGAAGGTCAAATATGGACTTCTGTATAGACATAACACGTACAAAAAAAAAAAAAAAAAACCTTTTGTGGACCCTTTAGACAGAAATGGGAATCAGAAGGGAAGTCAATGAGTATGTATAGTACGTTAATTTTCAAGGACTCTTCTGTCAAAAATATGTTCAGTAGGTCAAATATGGACTACTGTCTGGCTGATTTACCATTAGAAGGAATCTTTGAGAATAAATACTTGAAAACCTTTTGTGGATCCCTTGGCCAGAAATATGTTCAGTAGGTCAAATATGGTCTTCTGAATGGCTTGACGTAAAACCTTTTTTGGTCCTCTTGGCCAGAAATGGGAATCAGAAGGGAAGTCAATGAGTATGTATAGTAAATTAATTTTCAAGGACTCTTTGGTCAAAAATATGTTCAGTAGGTCAAATATGGACTACTGTCTGTCTGATTTAACTTCACAAGGAAACTTTGAGAATATATATTTGAAAACCATTTGTGGACCAGTTGGCAAGAAACATGTTAAGTAGGTCAGATATGGTCTTCTGAATGGCTTGATGTAATGTGAGGAGTCAATAAGTATGTATAGTAACTTATTATCTGAGGACTCTTCAGCCAGAAATTTGTTCAGTTGGTGTAATATGGATTACTGTCTGGCTGATTTAACATTATAAGGAATCTATGAGAATATATAGTTGAACATTTTTTGTGGACCTCTTGGTCAGAAATATGTTCAGAAGGTCAAATATGGACTTCTGTATAGCCATAACAAGTATAAAAAAAAAAAAAAAAAACCCTTTTGTGGACCCTTTAGACAGAAATGGGAATCAGAAGGGGTCAATGAGTATGTATAGTACGTTAGTTTTCAAGGACTATTTGGTCAAAAATATGCTCAGTAGGTCAAATATGGACTACTGTCTGGCTGATTTAACATCAGAAGGAATCTTTCAGAATAAATACTTGAAAATGTTTTGTGGACCCCTTGGCCAGAAATATGTTCAGTAGGTCAAATATGGTCTTCTGAATGGCTTGATGTAAAACCATTTTTGGACCCCTTGGCCAGAAATGGGAATCAGAAGGGAAGTCAATGAGTATGTATAGTACGTTAATTTCAAGGACTCTTTGGTCAAAAATATGTTCAGTAGGTCATAATAGACTACGGTCTGTCTGATTTAACATCACATGGAAACTTTGAGAATATATGTTGAAAACCATTTGTGGACCAGTTGGCAAGAAACATGCTAAGTAAGTCAAATATGGTCTTTAGAAGGAGTCAGTGAGTATTTATAGTAACTTAAATTTCAGGACTCTTCGGCCAGAAAGATGTTCAATAGGTACATATAGGAATACGGTCTGGCTGATTTAACATTAGAAGGGGTCTATGAGAATATATAGTAAATACATTTTGAGGACTCTTTGGCCAGAAAGATGTTCAGTAGGTCATAATAGACTACATCTGGCTGATTTAACATAAGAAGGAGTCTATGAGAATATATAGTTGAACATTTTTTGTGGACCTCTTGATCAGAAATATGTTAAATAGGTCAACTATGTACTTCTGAATGGCTGATGTAATATCAGGAGTCAATCAGTATGTGTAGAAAGTTCATGATTGAGGAGTCCAGACATATGTTCATAAGGTCAAAAATGGATTTCTATATAGCCTTAACATGTAAAAAAAAAAAAAAAAAAACCTTACAAAAATTTTGTGGACCCTTTGGCCAAAAATGGGAATCAGATGGGATGTCGAAGTTCATCATCGATAACTCTTGGGCCAGAAATATATAAATAGTAGGTCAATTAAGGACTTCTGAATGGCTTGATGTAACATGAGGAGTCAATAAGTATTGTATAGTAACTTAATATTTCAGGAATCTTCAGCCGGAAGTCTTCAGTAGGTCAGATGTGGACTTCTGTATGGCTGACGTAACATAAGGAGTCAATGTGTATGTATAGTAAGTTCACGAACGAGGACTCTTGGGCCAGAAATATGTTCAGTGGGTCAAACAATGTATGGCTGATTTAATGTCAGAAGGAGTCAACGCGTATGAATAGTATGTCAATGTTAATATTTGAGGACTCAATAGGTCACTGGGTCATAATGGAATACAGTCTGGCTTTTTGGCTAGAAATATGTTAAGTAGGTCAAATAAAGACTACTGGCTGATGTAACATAAGGAGTCAATGAGTATGTATAGTAAGTCAATGTTCAAGCACTTCAAGCAATGGACGAGTTCTTGTATGCAATGCAAAAGTACGTATGTCTTTAATGCACAACGAGTTCATGTATGCAATGCAAAAGCACTTTTCTCTTCAATGCACGAGTTCTTGTATGCAATGCAATGCAAAAGTACTTATCTCTCCAATGCACAACGAGTTCTTGTATGCAATACAAAAGCACTTGTCTCTTCAAAGCACAATGAGATATTGTATGCAATGCAAAATCACTTATCTTTTCAGTGCACGAGTTCATGTATGCAGTGCGAAAGCAATTATCTCTTCAATGCACAATGAGTTTTTGTATGCAATACAAAAGTACTTATCTCTTCAGTGCACAACGCGTTCTTGTATGCAATGCAAAAATACTTATCTCTTCAATGCACAACGAGTTCATATATGCAATGCAAAAGCAATTATTTCTTCAAAGCACAATAAATTCTTGTATGCAATACAAAAGCAATTATCTCTTCAATACACAATGAGTTCTTGTATGCAATGCAAAAGCACTTGTCTCTTCAATGCACAACGAGATCTTGAACGCATTGCAATGCAAAAGAACTTATCTCTTCAATGCACAACGACATCTTGTATGCAATGCAATGCAAAAGAACTTATCTCTTTAATGCACAACGACATCTTGTATGCAATGTAAAAGCAATTATCTCTTCAATAAACAACGGGATCTTTTTTGCAATCCAATGCAAATGCACTTATCACTTCAATACATAACGAGCTCTTGTATGCAATGCAAAAGCACTTATCTCTTCAGTGCACAGCGAATTCTTGTATGCAATGCAAAATCACTTATCTCTTCAGGGCACAGCGAGTTCTTGTATGCATTGCAATGCAAAATCACATTTCTCTCCAATGCACAACGAGATCTTGTATGCAATGCAATGCATTGCAATACAAAAGGACGTATCTCTCAATGATCGTGTATGCAATGCAAACGCCCTTATCTTTTCCAATGCACGTGTTATTGTATGCAATGCAAAAATACTTATGCTCTTCAATACATAAGTGCAAACGCACTTATCTTTTCAAATGCACGTGTTCTTGCAAGCAATGCAAAAGCAATTATCTCTTCAATGCAAAACAAATTCTTGTATGCAATGCAAAAGCACTTATCTCTTCAAAGCACGAGATCTTGTATACAATGCAAACGCACTTATCTTTTCAAATGCACGTGTTCTTGCATGCAATGCAAAAGCACTTATATCTTCAGTGCACAATGAGATCCTGTATGCAATGCAAAAATACATATCTCTTCAATGCACAACGAGATCTTGTATGCAGTGCTAATGCACTTATCTCTCAATGCACAACGAGTTCATGTATGCAATGCAAAAGCAATTATCTCTTCAATGCACAATAAGTTCTTGTATGTAATGCAAAAGCAATTATCTCTTCAGTGCTCAACATGTTCTTAGATAATTGCAATACAAAAGCAATTATCTCTTTAATGCAAAGCTAATTCTTGTATGCAGTGCAAATGCACTTATCACTTCAACGCAAAACAAATTCTTGTATGCGATGCAAAAGCACTTAACTCGTCATTGCACAACGAATTCTTGTATGCAATGCAAAAGCACTTATCTCTCAATGCACAACGAGATCGTGTGTGCAATGCAAACACACTTATCTTTTCCAAATGCACGTGTTCTTGTATGCAATGCAAAATCACTTTTCTCTCCAATGCACAATGAGATCTTGTATGCAATGCAAAAATACTTATCTCTTCAATGCACAAGGAGATCTTGTATGGAATGCAAAAGCACTCATTTCTTCAGTGCACAACGATTTCTTGTATGCAATGCAAAAGCACTCATTTCTTCAGTGCACAACGAGTTCTTGTATGCATTGCAATGCAAAATCACTTTTCTCTCCAATGCACAATGAGATCTTGAATGCAATGCAAAATCACTTATCTCTTCAGTGCACAGCGATTTCTTGTATGCATTGCAATGCAAAATCACTTTTCTCTTAAATGCACAACGAGATGGTGTATGCAAAGCAAAAATACTTGTCTCTTCAATGCACAAGGAGATCTTGTATGCAATGCAATGCAAAAGCACTCATCTCTTCAGTGCACAGCGATTTCTTGTATGCATTTGGTATGCAAAATCACTTTTCTCTCCAATGCACAATGAGATCTTTTATGCAATGCAAAAATACTTATCTCTTCAATGCACAAGGAGATCTTGTATGCAATGCAAAAGCACTCATTTCTTCAGTGCACAACGAGTTCTTGTATGCATTGCAATGCAAAATCACTTTTCTGTCCAATGTACAATGAGATCTTGTATGCAATGCAAAATCACTTATCTCTTCAGTGCACAGCGATTTCTTGTATGCATTTGGTATGCAAAATCACTTTTCTCTCCAATGCACAATGAGATCTTTTATGCAATGCAAAAATACTTATCTCTTCAATGCACAACGTGTTCTTGCATGCAATGCAAAAGCACTTATCTCTTCAATCCACAACAAGATCTTGTATTGAAATGCAAGAATACTTATCTCTTCAATGCACAATGAGACCTTGTATGCAATGCAAAAATACTTATCTCTTCAATGGACAACGAGATCTTGTATGCAATGCAAAAGCACTCATCTCTTCAGTGCGCAAAGAGTTTTTGTATGCAATGCAAAAGTACTTATGTCTTCAATGCACAACGAGTTCATGTATGCAATGCAAAAGCAATTATCTCTTCAGTGCACAGCGAGTTCTGGTATGCATTGCAATGCAAAAGCACTTATCTCTTCAATGCACAACGAATTCTTGTATGCAATGCAAAAGCACTTATCTCTTCAATGCAGAACGAGATCTTGTATGCAATGCAAAATCACTTATCTCTTCAGTGCACAGCGAGTTCTTGTATGCATTGCAATGCAAAATCACTTTTCTCTCCAATGCACAATGAGATCTTGTATGCAATGCAAAAATACTTATCTCGTCAATGCACAACGTGTTCTTGCATGCAATGCAAAAGCACTTATCTCTTCAATCCACAACGAGATCTTGTATGCAAATGCAAAAATACTTATCTCTTCAATGCACAATGAGATTGAGCAATTTCTGTTTCCCTTTTTGTCCTTATTTGATCCCTCGCCATAGCAGCACCGTTTGAGATATCCTAAAATCGTTCGCAATATAACATCTTCAGTGTCTTTGTTTCATGTTGACCGAGTTTGGTGTCGATTCCATGCATCTCCTACGAGTAGTTTATAAAAACTCAGAGCCTGTTTATTCAAAAATTCCACATTCAAACCAAAATATCTGACTTCCTCTTGGTCGGAGCTAATGACTGTAAATTAGAAAGTTGTCCGGCTCGATGAGAACAATATATATACAGAGTTTGGTGACTGTAGATAAAACTAACCCCCTCACTTTTGTCAAAAGGTGGCGCTACTGAGCCCCTCCACCACGCCTGTTTCTAAGTCTTTGGCCGTATCTACTGGACTGCATCTCTGATGTGTGTGTCGCGTTTCATGCAATTTCAAGCATGCTAAGAGTCTCAAAAACACCCAAAAAGATTATTAAACTTTGACACGTTGCCATGGCAACAATATTTACCATATCAAGAAGTGCTTACCAGGTTTACATCTGCTATGTTTTGACATTATACTGATGAAGTTTGAAGTAAATTGGGTGAAAATAAGATGATGATTCAAAGCATTTTTTAAAAAGTGACACACTTCCTGCTGCCAGTTGGTGGCGCTATGACTTTGAGTCACAAAAGTCATATCCATGTGATCGGCCTCTTACAACGAACACACAGCTGAAGTTTCATCAAAATTAATCAATGTATGCAGAAGTTATAACACACTTCCTGTTTCCCTTTTCTCGCCATAAATTCGTTGCTTCGCCATGGCCAAACCGTTCAAGATATCAAAAATCCGCTCGCAATTTAGAATCCTCAGTGCCTTGACTTCATGCTGACTGAGTTTGGCACTGATCGGAACAATGGCCTAGTATATCAAATTCCAGAGCATGTGTTTTCCGAACAACCCATAATAGCTCACTTCCTGTTGGGCTGACGCATAACTTATTGGCATATCACATTGGCTCTCATTTTTTGTCCTCAAACAAAAGGCATTTATCTGCTTATTTTTAAATTACACACAGTTCATTGTTTGAAAAAGAAACTCAAATGTGTTTTTTCTATTGTTAGTATTATTTTTTATAGAAATAAATTATGTTTAATTCAGAGAATATTTTTTAGTGTCAAGAATTAATCTCCAAATACAAAATGTTAAAGAAAACCAATATATTGATCTAAAATATAGTACATTCATTTTAAAATTCATTCAGGGTCAATAACCAAACATACAATCATAATTGAATTTAAATCAAACAATGATTTTAGACGAAATGAGACTCTTCCTGTTTCCCTTTTTGTCATTACTTTAATAGCTCGCCATGGCAACACCGTTTGAGATATCCTATAATCGTTCTCAATATAGCATCTTCAGTGTCTTTGTTTCATGTTGACTGAGTTTGGTGTCGATTCCATGCTTCTCCTACGAGGAGTTTATAAAAACTCAGAGCCTGATTATTCAAAATATGACTAACTGAATATTGGCATATTGGATGTCTTCAGGCCAGGACTCTTATCAAACGTGAGGTTTGGGGCAGATCGGACATTGTATGACTGAGTTACAACAACTTCCTCTTTCATGACGAAACATCAGACTTTGTCAGGCAGTCACTGACACGCCCTTCATGGAAAACTCAAGATCTTCTCAATTTAACATCACCAAGGCCTTTAGATTAGACTGTGCAAATATGATGTTGTTCTGGTTAAATCTCTAGGAGGAGTTAATCACAATGTAAAACAAGGATTTTCCTTTTGCCCGCAGGTGGCGCTATAACTGTAACTGAATATTGACATGTAGATGTGTTCAGGCCAGGACTCTAAAGTGGGCTGGATTCCTCCGGAGATGACGATTCGGCTGTGTTGCCTCCTTCGGGAGTTCCAGCATTGCCCGAGTCTGATCCAGAGCTCACAGCCATGCTTTCCCGGGCGGCCGAGGCTCTTGGGCTTGTGTGGAACCCTCTGCCATGTCCCGAGCGCTCTCGGCTAGATGATTGGTATCTGGGGGCGGCCCGTGCCGAAGGCCTCAGTCTGCTCCCCGCCGAGGCTGCCCTCCTGCGGCTCCCGCCCCTCCCGCTCAGCCCCAGCAGCAGCCTTCACCCGGGCCGAGGCGTGGAGGACGCCGCAGGAAGGCAGCCCCGCCCGTCCCAGCCCCCCAGCCTGCTAAACGCAGGCGGTCCTGAGACGGGCGGCTCGGAGGTGAACTCGGTTCATTCCCAGGAGATGGTAGCAGGGCCACTCCTTCCCCCGCTGGAGGGCCGGGGGAGAATCCTTGTAAAGAAAGAACTGACATTTTCACCTCCTGACCTCAAGAGGGCGCGGCTGGCAGTGTGTGACGCCAAGCAGCCTCGCCACTCTCGGCCCCCTCTGTCGCCAGCCCCCTGGCAAACGAGACCCCCGTGGAACGCTGGTCCTTCCCTGGTCTCCTCTGTCAGGGCGCGGAATTCGACCCCGCCCACACCTCGGGACGCTCCCATGCCTCCCATGTCTGGGCCGGTCATTCCACCTCGCTGCCCCATCGGGGGTACGCCTGTGGTTCGCATGACCCCGCTGGTACAGTTTCTGGAAGCCTGGCTAGCACTTCCCAATCTGTCCAGCTGGCTCGCTCGCACCATCAGGTTCGGCTATGCGATTCAGTTCGTACGGTCTCTTCCCCGCTTTCGGGGAGTCCGCTATACCATGGTGGGTGGCAATGCCCCTGTCATGCGTGCGGAGGTCGCCACCCTACTGGTGAAGGGTGCAGTCGAGATCGTCCCTCCAGCCGAGATGGGATCCGGCTTCTACAGCCCTTACTTCATTGTACCCAAGAAAACCGGTGGGTTACGGCCAATCCTGGACCTGTGCATCTTGAACCGAACCCTTCACAGGCTTCCATTCAGGATGTTGACAGCCAAACGCATTTTCGAATGCGTTCGTCCATTGGATTGGTTTGCAGCGATCAACCTGAAGGACGCGTACTTTCATGTCTCCATTCTTCCTCGACACAGACCGTTTCTACGGTTTGCCTTCGAGGGGCAGGCATATCAGTACACGGTTCTCCCATTCGGGCTACCCCTGTCCCCTCGCGTCTTTACGAAGGTCGTCGAGGCAGCCCTTGTGCCGCTCAGGCAACACGGGGTTCGCATCCTGAACTATCTCGACGACTGGCTGATTCTAGGCCACTCTCGGGATTAGGTTTGCGAACACAGTGAACTGGTGCTTCAGCACCTCGCCCGTCTGGGCCTTCGGGTCAACTGGGAAAAGAGCAAACTCTCCCCAGTGCAGAGGATCTCTTTTCTTGGTATGGAAATCGACTCGGTCGCCATGTACGCGCAGCTTACGAGCGAGCGCGCGCAGTCACTGCTGACTTGTCTTCGCCAGTTCGAGGGCAAGAGTGCGGTTCCACTGAAATATTTTCAGAGGCTCCTGGGGCATATGGCATCCGCAGCCGTGGTAACGCCGCTCGGTTTGCTTCATATGAGACCGCTTCAGCACTGGCTTCGCGATCGAGTCACGGCACGCTCCGGGTCCCAGTGACTCGGGCCTGCCGTCAGACCTTCACCCCGTGGGCGAACCTCAGTTTTCTACGGGCAGGTGTTCCCCTAGAACGAGTTTCCAGGCATGTTGTTGTATCAACAGATGCCTCTGCCACGGGCTGGGGTGCCATGTGCAATGGACATGCTGCCGCGGGCTCCTGGAGAGGACCCCAGCGCCTATGGCATGTCAATTGCCTCGAGTTGCTGGCCGTACGTCTTGCCCTGCACCGCTTCTGAGCCCTGCTCAAGGACAAGCACGTACTGGTCCATTCAGACAGCACGGCGACAGTAGCGTACATCAACCGACAAGGTGGTCTACGCTCCCGCCGGATGTCGCAACTCGCCCGCCATCTCCTCCTATGGAGTCAGAAGCATCTGAGGTCGCTTCGTGCCGTTCACATCCCGGGAGAACGGAATCGTGCAGCCGACGAGCTGTCACGGTTTCAGCCGCTTCCGGGGGAATGGAGACTCCATCCCCAGACAGTTCAGCTGATTTGGGAACAGTTCGGCGACGCACAGATAGATCTGTTTGCCTCCCACGACTCTTCCCATTGCCGCTGGTATTACTCCCTGACCGAGGGGACCCTCGGCACGGATGCACTAGCACTAGCAGGCACTAGCACTAGCAGGTTCTGTGCAAGATCAGGGAGGACAGGGAGCAGGTCCTTTTGGTCATCCCATATTGGCCCGGCTGGACCTGGTTCTCAGAACTCATACTCCTTGCGACAGCCCCTCCCTGGTCGATCCCTCTGAGGAAGGACCTCCTTACTCAGAGACGGGGCACCGTATGGCACCCACGTGGTGCTCTTGATTGCTCTGGCTTCCATCAAGAGGGTAGGGGACCTGCAGGCATTTTCGGTTGACGAAGCGTGCCTGGAATTCGGGCCGGCCAATTCTCACGTGATCCTGAGACCCCGGCCTGGATACGTGCCCAAGGTTCCCACCACTCCCTTCAGGGATCAGGTGGTGAACCTGCAAGCGCTGCCTATGGAGGAGGCAGACCCAGCCTTGGCACTGCTCTGTCCAGTGTTTCAGGACCTCAGACCAGCTCTTTGTCTGTTAAGGAGGGCAGCAGAAAGGGAAGGCTCTCTCCAAGCAGAGGTTGTCTCACTGGATAGTGGACGCCATTGTCCTGGCATATCAGGTTCAGGGCATGCCATGCCCCCTTGGGGTTAGAGCACACTCCACTAGGAGTGTTGCTTCCTCTTGGGCTTTAGCACATGGCACCTCGCTGACAGACATTTGTAGAGCTGCAGGCTGGGCGACACCCAACAACTTTCGCAAGATTTTATAATCTCCGAGTGGAGCCTGTGTCCGCTCGTGTACTCGCCCCAAGTGGCCAGTAACTGGACAGGCTCAGGTGTCTTCGCTTGCTGTGCCATTCCACTCCACCGACTGGATGCGTGCGCATTTTCTCTCAGGTGAGCTTCCCAGTAAGCCCTGAGCTCCTCCAGCACTGCTGATGTCAATTCCGCAGACCCATGGCATCTTCATGCCATTGGCTCGTTTTGTAGAGCTCAAAGGCGATTGGCTAAGCGAAACCCCCATTTCGTCAGTAACTGACGTAACGTCTCCGTTCCCTTCCTTCAGGGAACGAGGGTTACATACGTAACCGAGACGTTATTTGTGATAGCCTATGATATGAAAGGGTTAAATTATCACCATCAAGAGAGAAAGTGACACACACACACAGAGTGAGAGAGAGACCAAACCCCCCCCCCCCCCCACACACACACACACAGAGAGTGAGCCTGAGAGAGTGAGAGATAGGGGGAGGGGAAGGATCGCTCCTTCCCCTCCCCCTATCTCTCACTCTCTCTCAGAGAGAGACTGAGAAATTTAGAAGAAATATTTCAAAGAAATAAATATATTGATCTAAAATATAGTACATTCATTTTAAATTCATCCAGTTTCAAGTACCGAACATACAATCTTAATTTAATTTAAATCAAACAATGATTTTACAAGATATGAGACAATTTCTGTTTCCCTTTTTGTCCTTATTTGATCCCTCGCCATAGCAGCACCGTTTGAGATATCCTATAATTGTTCACAATATAGCATCTTCAGTGTCTTTGTTTCATGTTGACTCAGTTTGGTGTCGATTCCATGCATCTCCTACGAGGAGTTTATAAAAACTTAGAGCCTGATTATTAAAAAATTCCACATTCAAACCAAAATATCTGACTTCCTGTTGGTCGGAGCTAATGACTGTAAATTAGAAAGTTGTCCGGCTCAAAGAGTACAATATATATACCGAGTTTGGTGTCTGTAGATAAAACTAACCCTCCCACTTTTGTCAAAAGATGGCGCTACTGAGCCCCTCCACCACGCCCGTTTCTAAGTCTTTGCCCTTATTTACTGGATGGCATGTGTGTGTCGAGTTTCATGCAATTTCAAGCATGCTAAGAGTCTCAAAAACACCCAAAAAGATTATTACACTTTGACACGTTGCCATGGCAACAGTATTTTAAATATCAGGAATCCATTCATATGTCTATATCTGCCATGTTTTGACATTATACTGGTGAAGTTTGAAGTAAATCGTGTGAAAATAAGACGGTGATTTAAAACATTTTTTAAAAGTGACACACTTCCTGCTGCCAGTTGGTGGCGCTATAACTTTGACTCACAAAAGTCATATCCATGTGATTGGCCTCCTACAACGAACACACAGCTGAAGTTTTATCCAAATCAGTCAATGTTTGCAGAAGTTGTAACACACTTCCTGTTTCCCTTTTCTCGCCATAAATTCGTGTCCTCGCCACGGCTAAACCGTTCGAGATATCTAAAAGCCGCTCGCAATTTAGCATCCTCAATGTCTTGCCTTCATGCTGACCAAGTTTGGTGACGATCGGATGTTACGCCTTAGAGAAGTATATCAAATTCCAGAGCATGCGTTTTCAAACAACCCATAATAGCTGACTTCCTGTTGGGCTGACGTACAACTACGAGCACGAAAGTTGTTCGGCCCGATGAGCTTTATATGTGTACTGAGTTTCATACTAATCATGCAAGCATTTTTGATTTATGGACCAAGTTTCAGATCGCATTCAAGGGGGCGCTGTCGAGCCCCCCTGCCACGCCCGGGTACCATCTACCATCTAATGGCGCATTCCGCCCTAATGGCGCATTCCGACACGTGTGCAAAGTTTCAAAGTTTTTGAGCACGTTAAGGCCCCCAAAAGTGCCAAAAACCTTGAAAGAAAAATAATAATAATTAAAGCTGCGAGCAGCGATGACAGGAACAAGCCGGTGGAACCGCCACCCCGGTGGCTTCAGGGCAACTGTGCACGACAGGCAATATGCATTTAAACAGGAGAATATTTTAAAATCGCTCGAATATGCCACATTTATTGCAGGAGCTGGTGCCACTATGACCACAAGCCACACCCATGATGTCATTTAAATATAGATGATTTTTAATGTTATAGGATATAATAGGTCACTTTCAAATATGTGCAGTTATCTTTTGCAGCTCAAAATGTTGTATGTCCAGAAGGCCAGTATTTAATTCAAGGTATTTGTATAGGTTTTTTTTTTTTTTTTTTTTACCTTTTTTTTCACACAAAAGTTATAGTTATTTGTGATAGCCTATGATATGAAAGGGTTAAATTATCACCATCAAGAGAGAAAGTGAAACACACACAGAGTGAGAGAGAGACCACCCCCCCCCCACACACACACACAGAGAGTGAGCCTGAGAGAGTGAGAGATAGGGGGAGGGGAAGGAGTGACAGAGAGGGAGTGTGAGAAATGTAGAAGAAATATTTTAAAGAAATAAATATATTGATCTGAAATATAGTACACTGATTTTAAATTCATCCAGGTCAAATTACCGAACATACAATCTTAATTTAATTTAAATCAAACAATGATTTTACAAGATATGAGACAATTTCTGTTTCCCTTTTTGTCCTTATTTGATCCCTCGCCATAGCTGCACCGTTTGAGATATCCTATAATTCGTTATCAATATAGCATCTTCAGTGTCTTTGTTTCATGTTGACCGAGTTTGGTGTCGATTCCATGCATCTCCTACGAGGAGTTTATAAAAACTCAGAGGCTGATTATTCAAAAATTCCACATTCAAACCAAAATATCTGACTTCTTGTTGGTCGGAGCTAATGACTGTAAATTAGAAAGTTGTCCAGCTCAATGAGAAAAATATATGTACCGAGTTTGGTGACTGTAGGTAAAACTAATCTGTAAAAGTGTTCTCAAGGACATATCCAACCTGGTTCATAAATAAGGCTATACTCCCACCTTCTGGTTATTCTATGTATCACATTGGCTCTAATTTTTTTGCCCTCAAACAAAAGGCATTTATCTGCTTATTTTTAAATTACACACACTTCATTGTTTGAAAAAGAAACTCAAATGTGTTGTTTTTTCTATTGTTAGTATTATTTTTTATAGAAATAAATTATGTTTAATTCAGAGAATATTTTTTAGTGTCAAGAATTAATCTACAAATACAAAATGTTAAAAAAAAACAATATATTGATGTAAAATATAGTACATTCATTTTAAAATTCATTCAGGGTCAATAACCAAACATACAATCATAACTGAATTTAAATCAAACAATGATTTTAGACGAAATGAGACTCTTCCTTTTTGTCATTAATTTAATAGCTCGCCATGGCAATACCGTTTGAGATATCCAATATCCGTTCGCAATTTAGCATCTTCCGTACTTTTGCTTCATGTTGACCAAGATTGGTGGAGATTGAATGAATCGCCTACGAGGAAAACGTAAAAACTCAGAGCCTGATTTTTCAAAAAATCCACATTCAAACCAAAATATCTTACTTTCTGTTGGTCAGAGCTACTGACTGTAAATTAGAAAGTAGTCTGGCTCGATGAGAACAATATATGTACCGAGTTTGGTGACTGTAGGTAAAACTAACCCCGCCACTTTTGTCAAATGGTGGCGCTATAGAGCCCCTCATCCCCGCCCGTTTCTGAGGCTTTGCCCATGTCTACTGACTGACATCTCTGATGTGTGTGTCGAGTTTCATGCAATTTCATGCATGCTAAGAGTCTCAAAAACACCCAAAAATATTATTAAGCTTTGACACGTTGCCATGGCAACAATATTTACCATATCAAGAAGTGCTTACCAGGTTTACATCTGCTATGTTTTGACATTATACTGATGAAGTTTGAAGTAAATTGGGTGAAAATAAGATAGTGATTCAAAGCATTTTTTAAAAAGTGACACACTTCCTGCTGCCAGTTGGTGGCGCTATGACTTTGAGTCACAAAAGTCATATACATGTGATCGGCCTCCTACAAAAAACACACAGCTGAAGTTTCATCAAAATTAATCAATGTATGCAGAAGTTATAACACACATTTCCTGTTTCCTTTTCTCGCCATAAATTCGTTGCTTCGCCATGGCCAAACCGTTCGAGATATCAAAAATCCGCTTGCAATTTAGCATCCTCAATGCCTTGACTTCATGCTGACTGATTGGAAAAATGGCCTAGGAGGAGTATATCAAATTCCAGAGCATGTGTTTTCCGAACAACCCATAATAGCTCACTTCCTGTTGGGTGAAGCTTATGACTATGAGTGCGGAAGTTGTTCGGTCCGATGAGATCTATATGTGTACCGAGTTTCATACATGTACGTGCAAGTGTGTTTGATATATAGACCAAGATTTTCAAGGGGGCGCTGTTGAGCCCCCCTGCCACGCCCGGGTACCAGCTTCAGCCCAACCCTGATGGCCGCACATTCCAACACGTGTGCAAAGTTTCAAGAGTTTTCGAGCACGTTAAGGGCCCCAAAAATGCCCAAAAGGCGAAAGAAAAATAATAATAATAATTAAAGCTGCGAGCAGCGATGACGGGCCCAAGCTGGTGGCACTGCCACCCCGGTGGCTTCAGGGCAACTGTGCACGACAGGCAATATGCATTTAAACAGGAGAATAAAATCGCTCGAATATGCCACATTTACCGCAAGAGCTGGTGCCACCATGACCACAAGCTACACCCATGATGTCATTTAAATATAGATGATTTTTAATGTCATAGGATATAATAGGTCACTTTCAAATATGTGCAAAGTTATCTTTTGCAGCTCAAAATGTTTTAAGTCCCGAAGGCCAGTATTTAATTCAAGGTATTTGTATAGGGGTTTTTTTATTTTTTTTTTTTTACTTATTTTTCACACTAAAGTTATAGTTATTTGTGATAGCCTAAACTCATCCAGGTTAAATTACCGAACATACAATCTTAATTTAATTTAAATCAAACAATGATTTTACAAGATATGAGTACAATTTCTGTTTCCCTTTTTGTCCTTATTTGATCCCTCGCCATAGCAGCACTTTTTGAGATATCCTATAATCGTTTCGCAATATAGCATCTTCAATGTCTTTGTTTCATGTTGACCGAGTTTGGTGTCGATTCCATGCATCTCCTACGAGTAGTTTATAAAAACTCAGAGCCTGTTTATTCAAAAATTCCACATTCAAACCAAAATATCTGACTTCCTATTGGTATTGGCCTGTAAAAGTCTTCTCAAGGACATATCCAACCTGGTTCATAAATAAGGCTCCCACCTTCTGGTTATTCTATGTATCACATTGGCACTAATTTTTTTGTCCTCAAAGAAAAAAACATTAATCTGCTTATTTTTAAATTACACACACTTCATTGTTTGAAAAAGAAACTCAAATGTGTTTTGAAAAAGTACATTAATTTTAAACTCATCCAGGTTCAATTACCGAACATACAATCTTAATTTAATTTAAATCAAACAATGATTTTACAAGATATGAGACAATTTCTGTTTCCCTTTTTTGTCCTTATTTAATCCCTCGCCATGGCAACACCGTTTGAGACATCCAATATCCGATCGCAATTTAGCATCTTCCGTATTTTTGCTTCATGTTGACCGAGATTGGTGGAGATTGAATGAATCGCCTACGAGGAAAACGTAAAAACTCAGAGCCTGTTTATTCAAAAAATCTACATTCAAACCAAAATATCTGACTTCCTCTTGGTCGGAGCTAATGACTGTAAATTAGAAAGTTGTCCGGCTCGATGAGAACAATATATATATACAGAGTTTGGTGACTGTAGATAAAACTAACCCCCTGACTTTTGTCAAAAGGTGGCGCTACTGAGCCCCTCCACCACGCCCGTTTCTAAGTCTTTGGCTGTATCTACTGGATGGCATCTCTGATGTGTGTGTCGAGTTTCATGCAATTTCAAGCATGCTAAGAGTCTCAAAAACACCCAAAAAGATTATTAAACTTTGACACGTTGCCATAGCAACAATATTTACCATATCAAGAAGTGCTTACCAGGTTTACATCTGCTATGTTTTGACATTATACTGATGAAGTTTGAAGTAAATTGGGTGAAAATAAGATGGTGATTCAAAGCCTTTTTTAAAAAGTGACACACTTCCTGCTGCCAGTTGGTGGTGCTATGACTTTGAGTTACAAAAGTCATATCCATGTGATCGGCCTCTTACAACGAACACACAGCTGAAGTTTCATCAAAATTAATCAATGTATGCAGAAGTTATAACACACTTCCTGTTTCCCTTTTCTCGCCATAAATTTGTTGCTTCGCCATGGCCAAACCGTTCAAGATATCAAAAATCTGCTCACAATTTAGCATCCTCAATGCCTTGACTTCATGCTGACTGAGTTTGGCACTGATCGGAACAATGGCCTAGGAGGAGTACATAAAATTCCAGAGCATGTGTTTTCCGAACAACCCATAATAGTTCACTTCCTGTTGGGCTGACGCATAACTTAGAGCACGAAAGTTGTTTGGCCCGATGAGCTCTATATGTGTACCGAGTTTCATAAATATACGGACCAAGTTTTCAGAACCCACTTAAGGGGGCGCTGTCGAGCCCCCCTGCCACGCCCGGGTACACGCTTCAGCCCGGCCCTGATGGCCGCGCATTCCTACGTGTGTGCAAAGTTTCAAGAGTTTTTGAGCATGGTAAGGGCCCCAAAAGTGCCCGAGAAGTCGAAAAAAATAATAATAATAATAATTAAAGCTGCGAGCAGCGATGACGGGCCCAAGCCGGTGGCACCGCCACCCCGGTGGCTTCAGGGCAACTGTGCACGACTGGCAATATGCATTTAAACAGGAGAATATTTTAAAATCGCTCGAATATGCCACATTCACCGCTGGAGCTGGTGCCACTATGACCAAAAGCCACACCCATTATGTCATTTAAATACAGATGATTTTTAATGTCATAGGATATAATAGGTCACTTTCAAATATGTGCAAAGTTATCTTTTGCAGCTCAAAATGTTGTAAGTCCAGAAGGCCAGTATTTAATTCAAGGTATTTGTATAGGTTTTTTTTTAATTATTTTTTTTACTTATTTTTCACACTAAAGTTATAGTTATTTGTGATAGCCTATGATATGAAAGGGTTAAATTATCACCATCAAGTGTGAAAGTCACACACACACACACAGAGTGAGAGAGAGACCACCCCCCTCCCCACACACACAAAGAGTGAGCCTGAGAGAGTGAGAGATAAGGGGAGGGGAAGGAGCGACAGAGAGAGAGTAAGAAATTTAGAAGAAATATTTTAAAGAAATAAATATATTGATCTGAAAAATAGTACATTCATTTTAAATTCATCCAGGTCAAATTACCGAAAATACAATCTTAATTTAATTTAAATCAAACAATGATTTTACAAGATATGAGACAATTTCTGTTTCCCTTTTTGTCCTTATTTGATCCCTCGCCATAGCAGCACCGTTTGAGATATCCTATAATCGTTCACAATTTAGCATCTTCAGTGTCTTTGTTTCATGTTGACCGAGTTTGGTGTCGATTCCATGCATCTCCTACGAGTAGTTTATAAAAACTCAGAGCCTGATTATTAAAAAATTCCACATTCAAACCAAAATATTTGACTTCCTGTTGGTCGGAGCTAATTACTGTAAATTAGAAAGTTGTCCGGCTCGATGAGAAATATATGTACCGAGTTTGGTGACTGTAGGTAAAACTAATCTGTAAAAGTGTTTTCAAGGACATATCCAACCTGGTTCATAAATAAGGCTATATTCCCACCTTCTGGTTATTCTATGTATCACATTGGCACTAATTTTTTTGTCCTCAAAGAAAAAACATTAATCTGCTTATTTTTAAATTACACACTTCATTGTTTGAAAAAGAAACTCAAATGTGTTTTTTTTCTATTGTTAGTATTATTTTTTATAGAAATAAATTATGTTTAATTCAGAGAATATTTTTTAGTGTCAAGAATTAATCTCCAAATACAAAATGTTGAAGAAAACTAATATATTGACCTAAAATATAATACATTCATTTTAAAATTAATTCAGGTTCAATAACCAAACATACAATCATAATTTAATTTAAATCAAACAATGATTTTACAACATTCTGCATTTTTAAATTTTAATAAAACATTGTTTAGTATGTTTTTAAAGCAATTTGGTTTACAGGGACACAGGAAATGTCCTCATAAACCACGTTTACGTTGTAATACCAGTGTAATACCCACGTCATTATACAAATTTGTGTCCTCATAAATCACATAAACAAGCACACACACACACACACACACACACACACACACACACACACACACACACACACACACACACACACACACACACACACACACACACACACACACACACACACACACAAAGAGCCAGAGGCAGAGAGAGCTAGAGAGACAGGTTCCCTTTCAGTCGGTCACGTTCGACGTACAGTTTGGATTGGTGGTATGGCTCTGTTCTGGGTAAGAAATCCCTGCGCATCGATGCAGCCTAGCATGGATAAGAGCAGGGACAGCAGCGAGCCGATAACTCCTCTTAGGGTAAACATCCACCTTTTGCAAAGCTCGCTCTTCTCTCTTTTCCTATCACATATCACATCGGAAAGGCATTTACTTTCAATAAAAATTAAGAAAATGTTTTAAAAATGGAAATAAAGTGCCTAACGAAATGTTTAAAAGCATTTATTGCGTAGGGTTAGGGATTGGTGTAGGGAGGGCTTTTATTGTCCCCATAAGGCGGCATTCATTTAATAATTTAATAAATATAATAATTTACACTCTATGTTATTATTGCATCCTGTTTATGTACAACAATACTGAGGTGCAAATAGTATGTATCTGTCAAAATAAAGTATAAATAGCATCTAATTACTATTTACACATATTGCAAAGAACTACTTTTACATGGTGTAAATAGAATATATCACTATTTTCACTTAGTATGCTATTTCACTTAAATAGCATCTACAGCTATTTACACTTAGTGTAACTATTATCTATCGTTAAGAAAATGTTATTTTCACTTAGTGTAAATAGAATCTAGTTGCTATTTACACTTGGTGTAAATAGCATCTAGTGTTATTTGCACTTAGTGTAAATAGCATCTATCACTATTTGCACTTAGTTTAAATAGCAATTATCGTTAAGAAAATATGCTATTTTCACTGAGTGTAAATAGAATCTAGTTGCTATTTACACTTGGTGTAAATAGCATCTATCGCTATTTACACGGTGTAAATAACATCTATCGTTATTTGCACTTAGTGTAAATAGCATCTATCACTATTTGCACTTAGTTTAAATAGCAATTATCGCTAAGAAAATATGCTATTTTCACTGAGTGTAAATAGAATCTAGTTGCCATTTACACTTGGTGTAAATAGCATCTATCGTTATTTACACTTAGTGTAAATAGCATATATTGCTATTTGCACTTAGTGCAAATAGCCGCTGCATATATACTGTATAATGCTGTGATAGCATTGTATTCCTATATTAAATAAAGATTTATGACACTTCTTATTCATTTTTTTTAAATAAACTTTTCATTTCAAATAATAACGTCCTGACAGAAAGTGGCACGTTTTATCCCTTTTTTGTTTCTCTTGCTTGTCTTCCTCTTCTTGTTCCTCTTCTTCTTTTTCGTTATTTCCACTGATGGATCTTAAGAGCAATCCCATGTCTTTTGATATTCTGTATTATTATTTATTAAAAGAAAAAGTAAATCCAGAGATGATCTCATAATTTACTAATCTTTTCACATCTGACCAACTGTTACCAGCACGTGCGTGAGTAAAGAAGCTTCAAGCTTTCATGACGGTCTCGCGCGAGTGGCGACTCTGTTTCTCTGGCGTCTCTGTCTTCTAGTCTTGTTTGTTTATCATTGCTATTATCATATATTATGTTATTGTTTGTTTACTGTTGTGAGCATTAATTAAAAAAAATTAAAATAAAAACAGATGGCATCCGACATCCGCGTGACCAGTCACGCTTCAAGTTACGTCAAGCGTGAACTCAACCCTCTCATTCACGACTGCTGGTCAGAAGCGATAGTTTACGGTTTAATTTTTTTTTTAAATATTGGTATTTTTCTTACAAACACTTAACGTTTCACTTCAGAAGACATCGATTCATCAATTGGGATCGTATGGATTGCTGTAGTTATTGCTGTATGTGCTGTTTGATGCTTCAACTTTTAGGAACCCAAATGGGTTTTCATTATCAGAGATTATTTATTTTTCTGTGTTCATCTGAAGAAAGAAAGTCGATATACATCTCGGATGGCATGAGGGTAAAAGATGAGTAAACGGTGAGGACATTTCTGCGTGCACTGTATTTTCTTTAAATACATAATATAGCTACAGAATAGCTAGAGACATAGGATTCCTTCTTAAGATTCATCTGTGTCAAGAACGAATAAGAAGAGGAACAAGAGGAGGAGAAGCCAAGCAAGAGAAACAAATAAGTGTTGTAAATCTGTTTTAAAAAAGCTGTTTTTCAAATAAAGATTTCCGAGTGATATCAGATTGTGTACGTCTTTTTATTGTACTTACCCTGTAACTACATGAAACAAGAGGGGAACAAGCACCACTTTAATTTACAGCCTGTAGATTCATACTTACCCTGTAACTACATGAAACAAGAGGGGAACAAGCACCACTTTAATTTACAGCCTGCAGATTCATACTTACCCTGTAACTACATGAAACAAGAGGGGAACAAGCACCACTTTAATTTACAGCCCGTAGATTCATACTTACCCTGTAACTACATGAAACAAGAGGGGAACAAGCACCACTTTAATTTACAGCCCGTAGATTCATACTTACCCTGTAACTACATGAAACAAGAGGGGAACAAGCACCACTTTAATTTACAGCCCGCAGATTCATACTTACCCTGTAACTACATGGATAATTACCCCTTAATTAAAAAATACTTACAGTATAAATAATTTGTTAATTTTCCTGATAGTTACCCCTTTATTCCCCAAATATTACATATTGTTCCCTTATAACTGCACGCACTTACTTTATAGTTACACTATAATTACCGAAAGTTACGCTGTAAATTCGCTTTACTTACGCAGTACTTTCCGGGCTGTAATCTAAAAGCGTTACCGTATTTTTTTTTACAGAAACACTGAATGACCAACTATGTCTTAAGCTCCACCACCAGACCTAAATTCAGTTAAAATGACAAATATGCATTCATACATTTTCATTCGCACATGATTACCAAGTTTTAGTTCAAATTACTAAAGTTCTATCATTAAATCATTGTTTGTAAATTTTTTTGTAATCTGAAGACATGGTTGGGATTATTACTTTTGCTGTTTGCACTATTTTTACCACTGTTTGCACCATAAGAGTATGAATAAATACAGAATCTGTGTTTACATTTCAAACTTGTCATTGATTTGAATCAATTGATTATTGTTTGTATTGTGTGATGTTTTTCAGCACAGTTGCACTATTTAAACATTACCTTAACTTTTACAGAAGAAAAGTATATCTGCAACTTTTCCATTTCTGAAAAGGCTGGTGTGGATTTTTAAGTTTTTTCATTTTTATTTTCTTTAATTCTTTTATGTATTATAGGGGCCTGTTTGATTACGGGTATGTTTTGCTTTAGATCATTGTTTGTTTTTCTGAGGCTCTCAAGAATGCATGCTCTTACTTGTAGCCAAAAACATGGGGAATGGTACTACATTTTTCGTCATTGATATCGTTATCACAATACCAGAAAATATTGTGATGCATTTTTTAGTCCATATCGCCCATCCCTAAGGTGGACGTGGATCAGCTGAGAGACAGCTGATGCAAGCTTGACTGACGTGACCTGTCAGAACCTGTATGCTTTATATTAATATTCTGAAAATCAAGCGTTGTGCATTATAGGGAATAATATTCTGAGTAATTTACAGTTGGTTTGATACCATTAGGACAAACAGTGTTATAATTTATTGCGCAGCAGCTAGAGTTCTTACTAGAACCAGGAAGTATGACCATATTAGCCCGGTTCTGGCAACACTGCATTGGCTCCCTATTAAACATCGAATACATTTTAAAATCTTGCTGATTACTTACAAAGCACTAAATGGTTTAGCTCCCCAGTACTTGAGCGAGCTCTTAACGCATTATACTCCATCACGTCTATTGCGGTCTCAAAATTTTGCCAGTTGATAATACCTAGAATATCAAAATCAACTGCAGGCGGTCGATCCTTTTCCTATTTAGCACCTAAACTCTGGAACAGTCTTCCTAGCATTGTTCGGGAAGCAGACACATTCTGTCAGTTTAAATCTAGACTAAAAACACATCTCTTTACTATGGCATACACATAAAACATTTTTAATTTATATTATTCAAATCAGTTAAGTGATTGTTTTAGGCTGCATTAACTAGGTCAGCCGGAGCCGGGAACACTTCCCATAACACCTGATGTACTCGCTACATCATAAGAAGAATGTCATCTACGCTAATGTTAGTCTCTCTGTTTATCCCGAGGTTTACTGCAGTCGGCCGGATCCGGGCCGTATCCAGACCAGATGGTGGACCTTAGCCTGGACATGACGAACGCATCCCTGAAGTGTCTGTAGAGACCGTGTCAATTAAACTCCCCCCTGTAAATGCCGCATCAACACGACATCCTCATTAAACCCGACGACTCCAATCTTTCTAATAATCCTATGAATATCTATTGATCTAATATGACTTCTGACCTGTAATGTTGCCAGAATCATAATCATACACTATTTGTTCATCGGCCAGAGGAGAACTGGCACCCCGCCTGAGCCTGGTTTCTCCCAAGGTTTTTTTTCTCCATTCTGGCCCTGAAGGAGTTTTGGTTCCTTGCCACCGTCGCCTTTGGCTTTTGGCTTGCTCAGTTGGGGACACTTAAATTTCAACTATATTACTGATCTGCCCGCATTGACACTATATGATACAATGCCCATAATCGGCTGTTACATTTAACAAATATGTTTTAAATGCTTTGTGCTTAGTAACAGACCTTCCCCCAACACAACAGAGAAAGGTCCTCAGTTATCCTGGATACCAACTGATAAGATGTTTTATGGCCCTAAAAAATGTGGCCACATGGAAAAGGCCATAGTTAAGACACAAAGCCTGTAAAACACACGCTTTTGCCTCAAGTTATAGACAAACCGTCTATAAATGAACATGCACTCCAGGACATTGCATGTACGCATATAACTGTCTTGTAAAGTGTCCCTTGTATGTTATTTCGTTTATGCATGTCTTATGACCAACTTGCTAGTTCATGTAACCTCATATATGTCGCGTCTCCTATCAAATTAATGCTCACTTCACGACTTACACTTTCATGTATGTCACTTCCTTGTAAGAGGCAGTATGTGTTTGTTGCATTAATTGGAGTATAAATGGGCACATTGAATCCTGCTTGAAATAAAGAGCCATAAATATCCCAAAGAGGAATTTCCCGCTGGAAAAGCCCAACAATCCCATTGGTCAACCCGACTGTCAAGGGTGGGATTTCTCTAAGACTCTTAAGAGAGATGCTGCCGACCCACGCCCTCTCTTCTCCCTCGCACTTACGACACACGCTGTGCCTGTGGGCTTCTGCCCGGCAGGCCACCAAGCATGGTGGGCCTACACACACAGAACCTGCGTGTGTGGGACAGGAAACCCGATGCCGCCAGCAGGCCCAAACTCCTCACGCTGTGTGCAACTTCCTCAACCTCGATGGAGTCAAAGCAACCATGCAAGCTCACCGTCGTTCCTTCGCTCAACACGGAAGGAAACGATCGCCACTACAAAGCCATCGGACGGAACCATCAAGACTTTCTCCTGCAACTGTATATCTGGATGCCTTCCCAGGCAAATGCAAGTAATGTACTAAGAAATACAAGTTGCTGTGTAGTTAGTACAACTGTAAACTCCTTTGCTCAGACAAAGGAGCTTATCAGGGATGGTTCTCCCAGGTTTAGACTCTTTGCATAACTTCATCCATCTGTACTGACCCGGTTCTTCTAACCACTATAACTTTACCTCTTGCCATGTATGTTTTGTGTCTGTATGTTTTATGTCCGTTTAATCTTGTCCGCGGTTTAGTTATTAAAGTTTGTGCACAATATATGTTGGTTCTGACTCCCTGCCTGCAAACAAATTGTCACTTAAATGATCGATCTTGTTATGCGCTCTAAGCGCTTATGTAATTACAAAGGAAGAATTATTTTTCTGTGGCCATGAAAAATATCCTTTTCTTAGAATTAATTAATAATCAATACTGAACGTTCACAGGATGAACTGATTGATTGATTGTAATGTTAATGTAGCTACATCAAGTTATTCAATTTTACTGATTCAAATATTCATAATTAATCATAATGAATAATCATAATGAGTTATGAATAATTATTAATATTTCCCCTCTGAGCTAATTTGTTACAACTATTTCAATACTGCTTGGGACTAAATTGGCCCACTTTTTAGTATATAAAATTATACATTTATGAATACTAAAAGTGTAACAGTAAACTTTTTACAAACCCGATTCCAAAAAAGTTGGGACACTGTACAAATTGTGAATAAAAACAGAATGCAATGATGTGGAAGTTTCAAATTTCAATATTTTATTCAGAATACAACATAGATGACATATCAAATGTTTAAACTGAGAAAATGTATCATTTTAAGGGAAAAATAAGTTGATTTTAAATTTCATGGCATCAACACATCTCAAAAAAGTTGGGACAAGGCCATGTTTACCACTGTGTGGCATCCCCTCTTCTTTTTATAACAGTCTGCAAACGTCTGGGGACTGAGGAGACAAGTTGCTCAAGTTTAGGAATAGGAATGTTGTCCCATTCTTTTCTAATACAGGCTTCTAGTTGCTCAACTGTCAACTGCATCTTCCTCTTTATGATGCGCCAAATGTTCTCTATGGGTGAAAGATCTGGACTGCAGGCTGGCCATTTCAGTACCCGGATCCTTCTTCTACGCAGCCATGATGTTGTAATTGATGCAGTATGTGGCCTGGCATTGTCATGTTGGAAAATGCAAGGTCTTCCCTGAAAGAGACGACGTCTGGATGGGAGCATATGTTGTTCTAGAACTTGGATATACCTTTCAGCATTGATGGTGCCTTTCCAGATGTGTAAGCTGCCCATGCCACACGCACTCATGCAACCCCATACCATCAGAGATGCAGGCTTCTGAACTGAGCGCTGATGACAACTTGGGTTGTCCTTGTCCTCTTTAGTCCGGATGACATGGCGTCCCAGTTTTCCAAAAAGAACTTCAAATTTTGATTTGTCTGACCACAGAACAGTTTTCCACTGGAACAGTCCATTTTAAATGAGCCTTGGCCCAGAGAAAACGCCTGCGCTTCTGGATCATGTTTAGATATGTTTAGGCACGGTGGATTGTGTTCACCGACAATGTTTTCTGGAAGTATTCCTGAGCCCATGTTGTGATTTCCATTACAGTAGCATTCCTGTATGTGATGCAGTGCCATCTAAGGGCCCGAAGATCACGGGCATCCAGTATGGTTTTCCGGCCTTGACCCTTACGCACAGAGATTGTTCCAGATTCTCTGAATCTTTGGATGATATTATGCACTGTAGATGATGATAACTTCAAACTCTTTGCAATTTTTCTCTGAGAAACTCCTTTCTGATATTGCTCCACTATTTTTCACCGCAGCATTGGGGGAATTGGTGATCCTCTGCCCATCTTGACTTCTGAGAGACACTGCCACTCTGAGAGGCTCTTTTTATACTCAATCATGTTGCCAATTGACCTAATAAGTTGCAAATTGGTCCTCCAGCTGTTCCTTATATGTACATTTAACTTTTCCGGTCTCTTATTGCTACCCGTCCCAACTTTTTTGGAATGTGTAGCTCTCATGAAATCCAAAATGAGCCAATATTTGGCATGACATTTCAAAATGTCTCACTTTCAACATTTGATATGTTATCTATATTCTATTGTGAATAAAATATAAGTTTATGAGATTTGTAAATTATTGCATTCCTTTTTTATTCACAATTTGTACAGTGTCCCAACTTTTTTGGAATCGGGTTTGTACTATTTTGAGTAACTAGTTCACAACTATGTACCAGAAGGAGGTGGATTCCACACTCCCTCACTCTGCAAAGGACTGTAGGGATTAGCTTGACCGGAGGGAATGCATACAGTCTCAAATCCGGCCACGAATGAGCAAAGACATCTATCCCCAGAGGCGTCGGATGAGACAGGGAGAACCACAGGGGTCACTGCATCGAGCCCTATGACGCAAAGAGGTCCTCTTCTGCCTCGCCGAACATGCTTCAAATTTGAGCCACTGTTTGGCGGTGCAACATCCACTCCCCCGACCTGAGCTTCTGTCTCAACAGGAAGTTTGCTGCGATGTTCAAGTCCCCTGGAATGTGAACTGCTCTCAGCGAAAGAAACCTGTCTTGAGCCCAAAGGAGGTGGTGGCGCACATGTCTGTCCAGGGTGCGTGACCGCGAGCCTCCCTGGCGATTTACGTGGGACACCACTTCCATGTTGTCTGTCCTGACAATGACATGACAGCCCATCAGGGCCGGAAGGAAGTGATCCAGGGCCAGAGAGATGGCTCGCAACTCTAGGCAATTTATGTGCCACGAGAAAAGCTTGCCAGTCCAAACAGTGCAAACACCCCAAAGAGGCATCCGTCGTGACAACCTGGCGACTGCATACTATGCCCATCTTGATCCCTTGAAGCAAAAGGGGGTCCTCCACCTCCAAAGAGCACAAAAGCAACTGCGTGACACTCTTAGCAGACGGATGGCAGCCCAAAAAGGGCAGATGCCCCTGAGTTTCATCCACCACAGGAATGGTCTCATATGAAGAGACCCAAAGGCAGCACAGGAGAGGCTGCTGCCATGAGCCCCAGAAACCTGCGACATACGCCCACCGCAACACAGCTGAGCCTGAAACGGGCCAAGTACACAAGTAGACTGGAAACTTGAGCAGGGGCCAGACAGGCCTGCATCAAGAGAGAATCGAGTTGGACACCCAGGAAAGTGGTCTGCTGAGAAGGAGGTAAGACACTCTTCCGAGCATTCAACCTGAGACCAAGAGACCAGAGGTGGTGGAGAAGGACGTCCCTGTGACGACACACCAACTCTCTGGAATGAGCCAGAATGAGCCAGTTGTCTAGATAATTTAGTACACGGATACCCTGCAGCCTCCAGGGGGCCAGAGCTGCATCCATGCACTTGGAGAATGTCCGCGGAGCCAAAGCTGGACCAAATGAAAGGACCCGATACTGGTACACCTTTCCCTCAAAGGCGAACCTGAGGAACTTCCTGTTTGTCATGGGTCTGAACCAGTCCCCTGTTCGAATCTGTGCCAGGATACTTTGTAATGTCAGTATCTTGAACTTCCCTTTGTAGATGGAAAAATTCAGGCAACCCAGGTCCAATATGGGGCGCAGACCCCCGTCCTTCTTTGGGACGAGAAAGTAGCGGCTGAAGAAGCCGCGGTTCAAGTCAGAAGGAGGAACCTCCTCTATCGCTCCCTTCAGAAGGAGGGATGCCACTTCTTGCTTTAGAACAGAAGCTTCTAAGGCACTGTTCGTGATAGTGGGGTGAACCCCATCGAAGCAAGGAGGGTTGCGGTGGAACTGGAGAGTGTATCCGAATTGGATCGTGCAGAGAACCCAGCGCGACACGCCTGGCAGAAGTCTCCACGCTGCCAGGTGGTAAGACAAGGGCTTCGCGGGAACGGGAAGAGCCCTGCCACCAGACTCCCTGTGTGACTGCCAGCGAGAGGTGGTTCTCTCATTCCGGGGTCTAGCATAGAGGTTGGAGCAATCGACACGGGGAGAAAGCCAGATGCATCTCCTTCCGTGGGTGAAGCAGCTCAAATGAGAAGATGCATTGAGGGGAGACAGCCTGGAGCATCTCCGTCCTTCAATACAGGAAGATGGTGTTGGTAGGCTGACTCTGTATCCCCAAGCGCACATGACGGGGGGTATAACAGATTTTGATCCGGAGAGCATCTCAAGGGGGAACAGATATGCTTGAGCGGTCTGTCCCTCCCTTCTGAGATGGGGAAGCTCTCCGTTTCCTCACCAGTAGATCAGGAACGCCTCTGCGAAGCTGAAGCAGCGGGTTTAGCTGGCTGCCTCAGGTCAGCGCGTCTACGGGTGCACTGGCGGGGCATCGGATGGCCATGAGCTCCCCAGACCATGTGAGGTGGGGGATGTCTCGGCTCATCACTCCTTATAGAGGCCGCTTTCCTGTGCATGAAGCGGTCCCTGGGCGTGGGGTCAGGAGTGGGAGGTTCACGAGCCCTCCTAGGTATAAACTGTTTAAGGGCAGCCGATTGCGTCTTAGCAGTTCGGAATTTGTTGACCACTGAGTTGACCGCCTCTCCAAACAAACCTGACTGGGAGATAGGGGCGTCCAGTAGTAAGACCTTCTCTTTTTCGTGAATTTTGGTGAGATTTAGCCATAGGTGGTGCTCAACAGCCACCAAACCTGCCATGGTGCGCCCAACCACGTGTGCAGTGTTCTTAGTTGCGCGCAGCGCCAGGTCGGTAGCTCTGCGGAGCTCCTTGACCGCTTCCAGTGTAAGGCCCCCACCCTCATCCATTTCCTTAAGGACGTCCGCTTGGTAGGCCTGAAGAAGGGCCATGGTATGAAACCTCATACCTGCTTGGCCAGTTGCCATGCCTACGAGGACAGAAGTGGTTCTACAGGGCTTAGGAGGAAGAAGAGGGCGGAACTTCCAGGAAGGAGCGGAGGAAGGCGAAAGAGGAGTGGCTAACATGTCCTCAACCACTGGAATGCACGTGTAGCCCTGCTCCACAAAACCAACTAGATTGGTGAAGTCAGCGGCCGCCGCATTAGTCAAACAAGAGGAGAAAGGCTACTTCCAGGGCCTTGAAATCTCGCAGTGAAGACGCTTCTAATGGGGCGCGAAGTGGATTGGCCACTCAGAAAATGCTCATCAAACTTGGAGGACTGAGAATCGTGAGGCTCATCAGGCCACTCAATGTTAAGCTTCTCACCTGAAACTCCCCAGGCCTTGGCTTCATGAAGGGCCAGAACAGAAACAAACCCAAACAGAATACACACGTTACATTACGCTCCCCCGCACCCTCCCCCTGGACCAGGGAAAATAACACAGGGAGAGACCAGGGTTGCAATGATGGTGGGAGGAGCCAGGAGCAGAAGTAGCCAGGCATGAATCCAAAGCGCAGCCAGGACACTGGCCCACGGCGTAGTCAAGGGAGGGAGGAGTCATGGTGGTGGCTGACGAAACCAGGGGGACGATGGATGGAGAAGGAGTTGAAGTGGAGACCCAGGCAGAGACTGTGGGACCGGGCGACACAATGGTCTAGGAGGCCAAGGTGGAGTAAGGGTGCCAGAGGATTGAGGTGGAGCTGGTGGGACTGAGGACCGAGGTAGAGCCAGAGGGTAGGCGGAGCAGAAGGGGTGGAGTGATGGAGCTGCTAGGGCCCAACAAGGCAGTTATAGTAGACACCTACCCATTGCCACACATGGAGGAGATAATGACATTGCTGCAAGGTGCAATGGTGTTTTTGACTATAGACTTGGAAAGTGCATATCATCAAGTACCTCTTCATGAAGACAGCAGGGACCTCACTGCATTAATTACACACGAGGGCCTCTTAAGGTTCTGCAGGATATGTTATGGCTTGGCATAAGATGATGGCTGTCAGGACTCTAGAACGTTGCAAATTATCTGGATGACATCATGACATCATGGATTCCGTTGAATGGTCTGATGAAGTTCAACAAAGATTAGTCTTAGAGATAGAGTCTTAGAAGATTAGAGATGCCTAAAGTCAAAAAGCTACTTGTACACATGCACTATTTGACCCGGGGCTGCCAGTGGGCATCCCTACTAATGTGGTCATCTCTGCCTTGTCTTCTCACAAGTATGTGTAACCCCTCCTGTTCAAACCACCCGCTCCGAGCGGGTCGAACCCGGGTCCGCCGGTATGAGAGTCGGACGTTCTAACAAGGAGGCTAGAGCGTCTCTTGAGATCAGAGGAGTGAGGTGTTACACTCCGTTACACTCACCCCCCTAAACCTCACTCCCTTCCGGGTCACAGCCCCAATGTAACCCCTCCTGTTCAAACCGCCCGCTCCAAGCGAGACTCGAACCCTGGTCTGTCGGCATGAGAGTCGGACGCTTTAACAAGGAGGCTAAAGGCTGCAACCTCTAGTGTCAGTCGCTAGAGTGTCTCTTGAGATCAGAGGAGTGAGGTTTACTCACACAGCAACTACTAGCTGGCCTCCGTTAGATATGCAGTGATGGTCAAGAACATACTGTTGCTTTCGCATCCTGAACACTCACCCCAGCTGAACAGATATACTCCACTGTTGAAAAGGAGGCCCTGGCATCATCTATATTCTTTTTTTCTCCTTTGTTTGTCTTCCTGTAAAACAAAATTAATGCCAGGAGAACCAACTGACGACCGTCCTCCATTTGTTTTTGTTCTCAAGCCATGTTTGATCTTGCGAGTCTCTGTGAGGTCTCACTGTAAAAACATGCAGGCTCGTATCCAAGGTAAATCATCAACACTATCATCCCTTACATGTGTTTTATTGAACTAAATACATCGTCATCTGATAAAACGCATGCGCAGGTTTGCTACTTTTCTTGCGGACCCTGTGTTGCTTTCACATTTACATGAATCTCGGCACAGTTCAAGCGCAAGCTGAGCAACCGAACTCAGACCACCTCCTTCAGGCAGTCTCGAATTCGGTACCCCTGAGCTCAGCTCACCAGGGTCCGCATGCTTTCACATTACCAATGTTTCATGTGAACCGTGCCCCGTTTCGAACTAAACGCCCTCACATTTACATCATGATATATAAGCAATATCACACGAGTAACGAGTGCAATATCACTCAAGTTCTGTTTTTCTGTCCAGAATAGCACGGGGTGAGTGAAAATGTGATACTGATCTTATACAACAGTTTAATAAAATAAATAAGTTAATATCGTGTTGTTTTAGACACAACATTGTCTGTTTTGCTCAGTTTTGCCAATGAAAATATAAAGACAAAGCAGAACTGTTTGTCTACGACTCCGAGCAATACACAGTAGCGTTTCATTTCTGAATCTGCATTTTGGACGAATCAGGTGAACCAATGATTCAATGGACCATAAAGAGAACCATTTACATTTACCATTTTCATAAAGAGAACCATTTACTTCACTCCGGAATGAATCAGCCATTTGAACGAATCAAATGAATGAATGACTCAATGACATAATCCATTAGACATTTATCGCCACCTACTGGCAGTTTTAGTTTCTTATTTAGAGCATAATTTCATTAAAAATAATTTCATATTTCCATATTAATAAAAACAAACATTAAAGGTATAGTTCACCCCAAAATATTTCTTTCTGAAGCTACTTTTTGTAATGTCTATTTGATTTTTTACACAATAATGACTTTAAATTATCTTTTGGAAGTCATTTTTCAGACAAATTTGATGTGCGATTAATTTGTGATTAATTTTTACACATTGTGTAATTAATTCGATTAAAAATTTTAATCACTTGACAGCCCTAGTTTTCATACTTGTTCAGGAGGGTTATTAAAGTTTCCTAAGATGAATATGCTTTTTGTGCTTCTTGTCTACATGAAGACATAACAAAATAATGCCAAAGTATCATGTCCACAAATAGAGGTTGGCTAGTACTATGTGCGCATCTGAGTTTATTGAGACACAGACAAACAAAGTAAGGGATAAGTAAGGGATAATGCACGTCTGTCCGGTTGTTATCGCAGAATAAACCCAGACAGGGTCTTGCGTCACTCTGAAGTTAGTTTAACGTTTGACATTCATTAGACATTCGGTTTCATACCCATTAAACTCTCTGCACATTTCATGTTTTCAGCCCAAACCAACTCATATATAACTACATAAATGAATGCCCTTTGCATAGCACAAGGCTCTCAAGAAATAAAATATATGTTAATTAGCCCTATAAATCAATTAAACAATTTAAATACATAACATTATAATATCAAACTTATAGTAAAATATTCAGAAAAATATTCCTTTTATTGCAAGGCTCTGTTTTGGAATTAGCATTGCATATGTTTTATAATAATTTTGGAACTTTAAATGTATGCAATACTATAAATTCATTAAACTATCAAATCAAATCAAATCACCTTTATTTATATAGCGCTTTTTACAATGCCAATTGTTTCAAAGCAGCTTCACAGTGGTAACAGGAAAATAATGCAACAGAATTTGATTCGGCTGTACAGCCGCTCTGGTGAAAACGGTGATGTCATCCAGCTCATTTCAATTATCATATAGTGTCAATGCGGGCAGATCAGTAATGTAGTTGAAATTTAAGTGTCCCCAACTGAGAAAGCCAAAAGCCAAAGGCGACGGTGACAAGGAACCAAAACTCCTTCAGGGCCAGAATGGAGAAAAAAAACCTTGGGAGAAACCAGGCTCAGTCGGGGTGCCAGTTCTCCTCTGGCTGATGAACAAATAGTGTATGATTATGATTCTGGCAACATTACAGGTCAGAAGTCATATTAGATCAATAGATATTCATAGGATTATTAGAAAGATTGGAGTCGTCACGCCGGGGACGGGTTTAATGAGGATGTCGTGTTGATGCAGCATTTACAGGGGGGAGTTTAATTGACACGGTCTCTACAGACACTTCAGGGATGCGTTCGTCATGTCCAGGCTAAGGTCCACCATCTGGTCTGGATACGGCCCGGATCCGTCCGACTGCAGTAAACCTCGGGATAAACAGAGAGACTAACATTAGCGTAGATGGCATTCTTCTTATGATGTAACGAGTACATCAGGTGTTATGGGAAGTGTTCCCGGTTCCGGCTGACCTAGTTAATGCAGCCTAAAACAATCATTTAACTGATTTGAATAATATAAATTAAAAATGTTTTATGTGTATGCCATAGTAAAGAGATGTGTTTTTAGTCTAGATTTAAACTGACAGAATGTGTCTGCTTCCCGAACAATGCTAGGAAGACTGTTCCAGAGTTTAGGTGCTAAATAGGAGAAGGATCGACCGCCTGCAGTTGATTTTGATATTCTAGGTATTATCAACTGGCCAGAATTTTGAGACCGCAATAGACGTGATGGAGTATAATGCGTTAAGAGCTCGCTCAAGTACTGGGGAGCTAAACCATTTAGTGCTTTGTAAGTAATCAGCAACATTTTAAAATGTATTCGATGTTTAATAGGGAGCCAATGCAGTGTTGCCAGAACCGGGCTAATATGGTCATACTTCCTGGTTCTAGTAAGAACTCTAGCTGCTGCGCAATAAATTATAACACTGTTTGTCCTAATGGTATCAAACCAACTGTGAATTACTCAGAATATTATTCCCTATAATGCACAACGCTTGATTTTCAGAATATTAATATAAAGCATACAGGTTCTGACAGGTCACGTCAAGCTTGCATCAGCTGTCTCTCAGCTGATCCACGTCCACCTTAGGGATAGGCGATATGGACTAAAAAATGTATCACAATATTTTCTGGTATTGCGATAACGATATCAATGACAAAAAAATGTAGTACCATTCCCCATGTTTTTGGCTACAAGTAAGAGCATGCATTCTTGAGAGCCTCAGAAAAACAAACAATGATCTAAAGCAAAACATACCCGTACAGGCCCCTATAATACATAAAAGAATTAAAGAAAATAAAAATGAAAAAACTTAAAAATCCACACCAGCCTTTTCAGAAATGGAAAAGTTGCAGATATACTTTTCTTCTGTAAAAGTTAAGGTAATGTTTAAATAGTGCAACTGTGCTGAAAAACATCACACAATACAAACAATAATCAATTGATTCAAATCAATGACAAGTTTGAAATGTAAACACAGATTCTGTATTTATTCATACTCTCATGGTGCAAACAGTGGTAAAAATAGTGCAAACAGCAAAAGTAATAATCCCAACCATGTCTTCAGATTACAAAAAAATTGCAAACAATGATTTAATGATAGAACTTTAGTAATTTGAACTAAAACTTTGTAATCATGTGCGAATGAAAATGTATGAATGCATATTTGTCATTTTAACTGAATTTAGGTCTGGTGGTGGAGCTTAAGATATGGTTGGTCATTCAGTGTTTCTGTAAAAAAAATACGGTAACGCTTTAGATTACAGCCCGGAAAGTACTGCGTAAGTAAAGCGAATTTACAGCATAATTTTCGGTAATTATAGTGTAACTATAAAGTAAGTGCGTGCAGTTATAAGGGAACAATATGTAATATTTGGGGAATAAAGGGGTAACTATCAGGAAAATTAACAAATTATTTATACTGTAAGTATTTTTTAATTAAGGGGTAGTTATCCATGTAGTTACAGGGTAAGTATGAATCTGCGGGCTGTAAATTAAAGTGGTGCTTGTTCCCCTCGTTTCATGTAGTTACAGGGTAAGTATGAATCTGCGGGCTGTAAATTAAAGGGGTAACTATCAGGAAAATTAACAAATTATTTATACTGTAAGTATTTTTTAATTAAGGGGTAATTATCCATGTAGTTACAGGGTAAGTATGAATCTGCGGGCTGTAAATTAAAGTGGTGCTTGTTCCCCTCGTTTCATGTAGTTACAGGGTAAGTATGAATCTGCGGGCTGTAAATTAAAGTGGTGCTTGTTCCCCTCTTGTTTCATGTAGTTACAGGGTAAGTATGAATCTACGGCTGTAAATTAAAGTGGTACTTGTTCCCCTCTTGTTTCATGTAGTTACAGGGTAAGTATGAATCTGCGGGCTGTAAATTAAAGTGGTGCTTGTTCCCCTCTTGTTTCATGTAGTTACAGGGTAAGTACAATAAAAACACGTACACAATCTGATATCACTCGGAAATCTTTATTTGAAAAACAGCTTTTTTAAAACAGATTTAAAACACTTGTTTGTTTCTCTTGCTTGGCTTCTCCTCCTCTTGTTCCTCTTCTTATTCGTTCTTGACACAGATGAATCTTAAGAAGGAATCCTATGTCTCTAGCTATTCTGTAGCTATATTATGTATTTAAAGAAAATACAGTGCACGCAGAAATGTCCTCACCGTTTACTCATCTTTTACCCTCATGCCATCCGAGATGTATATTGACTTTCTTTCTTCAGATGAACACAGAAAAATAAATAATCTCTGATAATGAAAACCCATTTGGGTTCCTAAAAGTTGAAGCATCAAACAGCACATACAGCAATAACTACAGCAATCCATACGATCCCAATTGATGAATCGATGTCTTCTGAAGTGAAACGTTAAGTGTTTGTAAGAAAAATACCAATATTTAAAAAAAAAAAATTAAACCGTAAACTATCGCTTCTGACCAGCAGTCATCTGCGTGAATGAGAGGGTTGAGTTCACGCTTGACGTAACTTGAAGCGTGACTGGTCACGTGGATGTCGGATGCCGTCTGTTTTTATTTTCATTTTTTTAAATTAATGCTCACAACAGTAAACAAACAATAACATAATATATGATAATAGCAATGATAAACAAACAAGACCAGAAGACAGAGACGCCAGAGAAACAGAGTCGCCACTCGCGCGAGACCTGAAAGCTTGAAGCTTCTTTACTCACGCACGCGCTGGTAACAGTTGGTCAGATGTGAAAAGATTAGTAAATTATGAGATCATCTCTGGATGTACTTTTTCTTTTAATAAATAATAATACAGAATATCAAAAGACATGGGATTGCTCTTAAGATCCATCAGTGGAAATAACGAAAAAGAAGAAGAGGAACAAGAAGAGGAAGACAAGCAAGAGAAGCAAAAAAGGGATAAAACATGCCACTTTCTGTCAGGACGTTATTATTTGAAATGGAAAGTTTATTTTAAAAAAATGAATAAGAAGTGTCATAAATCTGTTTTGAATTAAGTTGTTTTTCAATAAATGTTACAGAGTGATATCAGATTTTGTACGTTTTTTTATTGTAGGCATGAAACTATTAACATCCCGCAGATTCATACTTACCCTGTAACTACATGAAATAAGCACCACTTACCCTGTATACATGGATAATTACCCCTTAATTAAAAAATACTTTCAGTAAATCATTTGTTAATTTTCCTGATAATTACCCCTTTATTCCCCAAATATTACATATTGTTCCCTTATAATTACACGTACTTACTTTATAGTTACACTATAATTACTGAAAGTTACGCTGTAAATTCGCTTTAGTTACACAGTACTTTCCGGGCTGTAATCTAAAGCGTTACCAAAAAAAAACTAAACTAAACATTATACTGATAAGATAATAATACTACGAATTCTACTACTAATAACAATATAAACCGCACTAAGGATTGATGAGCTGCTGGGTTCATGAATATTAATCACGTTGTCTGCGTTCGCTCGAACTGATTTGCTGAAATCGAAACGGACAGTAATAGGTGAGCACCAGCCAATGAGATTGCCGTTTGCGCATTAGTTTCTTCTTGTTCATAAAGGCTGAATAATTCCAAATAAACGGCGTTATTTTACAGGAAAATACAACAAAGAACATTGTTTACATATAGCACGTCAATTCTGCGTGGTATGTAAGACTCTCTCGCTCTCTCTTTGAGTGCGTGAAAAACACACTGCATTCATTGAGATGAACTGAAATAGTGTGCTTTACTGATCGCTTGACAAAGAACGAATCTCTCAAACGCTCAGTCCATGTGCTCAGCTTGTGAAAATGTATCTGTGTGTACCAGTTCCAGGTTGTAGAGGTAGCTCCTCTTTTAGCGATAAACTCCTCCGCAACTCCTTTGTCAAGCGTCCGCCATAGTTGGTTTCGCTCTGCACGTCAGATGCGAATGGGTTGCATCATCAACTAGGCTTTATTGTTATTATTGCGGGAAGACAAATTCTTATCGTGGGGAGAATTTTTACCGGTATATCGCAAACAATACGATATCACCCATCTCTTGTCCACCTATAGGAATACAATGCTATCACAGCATTTATACAGTGGGGAGAACAAGTATTTGATACACTGCCGATTTTGCAGGTTTGCCCACTTACAAAGCATGTAGAAGTCTGTAATTTTTATCATAGGTACTCTTCAACTGTGAGTGACGGAATCTAAAACAAAAATCCAGAAAATCACATTGTATGATTTTTAAGTAATTAATTTGCATTTTATTGCATGACATAAGTATTTGATACATCAGAAAAGCAGAACTTAATATTTGGTACAGAAACCTTTGTTTGCAATTACAGAGATCATACATTTCCTGTAGTTCTTGACCAGGTTTGCACACACTGCAGCAGGGATTTTGGCCCACTCCTCCATACAGACCTTCTCCAGATCCTTCAGGTTTTGGGGCTGTCGCTGGGCAATACGGACTTTCAGCTCCCTCCAAAGATTTTCTATTGGGTTCAGGTCTGGAGACTGGCTAGGCCACTCCAGGACCTTGAGATGCTTCTTATGGAGCCACTCCTTAGTTGCCCTGGCTGTGTGTTTCGGGTCGTTGTCATGGTGGAAGACCCAGCCACGACCCATCTTCAATGCTCTTACTGAGGGAAGGAGGTTGTTGACCAAGATCTCGCGATACATGGCCCCATCCATACTCCCCTCAATACAGTGCAGTCGTCCTGTCCCCATTGCAGAAAAGCATCCCCAAAGAATGATGTTTCCACCTCCATGCTTCACAGTTGGGATGGTGTTCTTGGGGTTGTACTCATCCTTCTTCTTCCTCCAAACACGGCGAGTGGAGTTTAGACCAAAAAGCTCTATTTTGTCTCATCAGACCACATGACCTTCTCCCATTCCTCCTCTGGATCATCCAGATGGTCATTGGCAAACTTCAGACGGGCCTGGACATGCGCTGGCTTGAGCAGGGGGACCTTGCGTGCGCTGCAGGATTTTAATCCATGACGGCGTAGTGTGTTACTAATGGTTTTCTTTGAGACTGTGGTCCCAGCTCTCTTCAGGTCATTGACCAGGTCCTGCCGTGTAGTTCTGGGCTGATCCCTCACCTTCCTCATGATCATTGATGCCCCACGAGGTGATCTTGCATGGTGCCCCAGACCGAGGTAGACTGACCGTCATCTTGAACTTCTTCCATTTTCGAATAATTGCGCCAACAGTTGTTGCCTTCTCACAAAGCTGCTTGCCTATTGTCCTGTAGCCCATCCCAGCCTTGTGCAGGTCTACAATTTTATCCCTGATGTCCTTACACAACTCTCTGGTCTTGGCCATTGTGGAGAGGTTGGAGTCTGTTTGATTGAGTGTGTGGACAGGTGTCTTTTATACAGGTAACGAGTTCAAACAGGTGCAGTTAATACAGGTAATGAATGGAGAACAGGAGGGCTTCTTAAAGAAAAACTAACAGGTCTGTGAGAGCTGGAATTCTTACTGGTTGGTAGGTGATCAAATACTTATGTCATGCAATAAAATGCAAATTAATAATTTAAAAATCATACAATGTGATTTTCTGGATTTTTGTTTTAGATTCCGTCTCTCACAGTTGAAGAGTACCTATGATAAAAATTACAGACCTCTACATGCTTTGTAAGTAGGAAAACCTGCAAAATCGGCAGTGTATCAAATACTTGTTCTCCCCACTGTATATAGGTAGCGGCTATTTGCACTAAGTGCAAATAGCAATAGATGCTATTTACACTAAGTGTAAATAGCGATAGATGCTATTTACACCAAGTGTAAATGGCAACTAGATTCTATTTACACTCAGTGAAAATAGCATATTTTCTTAGCGATAATTGCTATTTAAACTAAGTGCAAATAGTGATAGATGCTATTTACACTAAGTGCAAATAGCAATAGATGCTATTTATACTAAGTGTAAATAGCGATAGATGCTATTTACACCAAGTGTAAATGGCAACTGGATTCTATTTACATTCAGTGAAAATAGCATATTTTCTTAGCGATAATTGCTATTTAAACTAAGTGCAAATAGTGATAGATGCTATTTACAGTAAGTGCAAATAACGATAGATGCTATTTACACCAAGTGTAAATAGCGATAGATGCTATTTACACCAAGTGTAAATAGCAACTAGATTCTATTTACACTCAGTGAAAATAGCATATTTTCTTTACGATAATTGCTATTTAAACTAAGTGCAAATAGTGATAGATGCTATTTACACTAAGTGCAAATAACAATAGATGCTATTTACACCAAGTGTAAATAGCAACTAGATTCTATTTACACTAAGTGAAAATAACATATTTTCTTAGCGATAGATGATATTTACACTAAGTGTAAATAGCTGTAGATGCTATTTAAGTGAAATAGCATACTAAGTGAAAATAGTGATATATTCTATTTACACCATGTAAAAGTAGTTCTTTGCAATATGTGTAAATAGTAATTAGATGCTATTTATACTTTATTTTGACAGATACATACTATTTGCACCTCAGTATTGTTGTACATAAACAGGATGCAATAATAACATAGAGTGTAAATTATTATATTTATTAAAATTATTAAATGAATGCCGCCTTATGGGGACAATAAAAGCCCTCCCTACACCAATCCCTAACCCTACGCAATAAATGCTTTTAATATTATTAAACATTTCGTTAGGCACTTTATTTCCATTTTTAAAACATTTTCTTAATTTTTATTGAAAGTAAATGCCTTTCCGATGTGATATGTGATAGGAAAAGAGAGAAGAGCGAGCTCTGCAAAAGGTGGATGTTTACCCTAAGAGGAGTTTTCGGCTCGCTGCTGTCCCTGCTCTTATCCATGCTAGGCTGCATCGATGCGCAGGGATTTCTTACCCAGAACAGAACCATACCACCAATCCAAACTGTATGCTAATTGTCAATCATCTGTGACGATAGTGGTCCTAACAGAACTGGTAGTTTATACAGTAGGCTGAAGCCATTTTAACCCATTAAACTACAACACTCTTTGGCCTAAAGGTACTATCAAACGAACTGTAAATTACTCAGAATATTATTCTCAATCCTCATGTTGCACAAGGCTTGTTTTTTAGAATATTAATCTGGTATTTTGGTAACACTTTATTTTGCTATTCCCTTTTGAACATTCTGTTGACTATAAGTAACTTTGCAACTACATGTCAACTAACTCTCATTAGAGTAGCCTATTTGTAGACTGTCTGCTCAATATTTGCTAACTCTTTATTGGGATGGTCCCCCAACAGATGTTTTTTATATACAGTACTGAACTCATTTAAATCCATTAAACTACAACACTGTTTGGTATCACTCCAACTGTAAATTACTCAATGTTATTTCTCATTTTGCACAATGCTTTTTTTTCATATTATTAATCTGATATTTTTTACAAATCTTAATTTCCCTTTCAAGGGAACTTGCGCTGCATCACCGCTTTGGGAACGGCTCTGCGTGATTGCGTCGTGAAGCACGTGTGTAATCAGTCCAATAGAGAGACGGAACGTCATAGGCGGGTGACGTCATAGACCCGGAAGGTATAAAGCATACCGGCAAACAAAAGCTGCTAGCTTCTGTTGTCTTCAGCAAGCGCTCTGTGTAACATTGTCCTCTGTCAGCTCTGTGTTTGTGTCTGAGTTCAGACTTTTTTGTTTTCATATAACAAGTTTGCAACACATACTGACACACTAAAAGAGAGACACTATGGCGAGTGAACAGCGTTTCAGAAGATGTGTTCCTCCCTGCTCTCGTTACATCACGAGTGGGGATACACATTTGATGTGCGTTGTTTGTCTGGGAGAGCAGCACGCTCAGTCGGCTCTCGAGGGGGCCGGCTGCGAGCATTGTGAGGCTTTGCCTCTGAGAGTGTTGCGATCCCGCCGGGCGCTCTTCGAGGGGAGTGCCGCGGCTCGCGTTCCCCGCGGCACAGGCCCCGCTGCTGCCGAGGCACAGTGGCAGCTTATGTCGTGGGGTTCGCAAATGGATCTGTCAGAGGGGTTAGCGACGGGCCCACCCCTTTCTCTGCCTTCACCTGGCAGGTCCAGTGCTGCTTCTCTGGGTTCGGGAGCCCGCGCTGCGGTTTCTCCCTCCCAGGAAGTGGCCTCGGCACTTCAGTTGTCTAGCTCCGAGGAGGTGGATGTCTGTAGTGTCGACACAGGAATTGAAGACTCACTTCAATCTCCTGCTAGTGAGGAGCTGGTGGAGGTTCTGAGCAGAGCTGTGGCCAGATTAAACATCGACTGGCCACAAGAAGATCAGGAGCGCGTCTCAGTGAAAAGCAGACTTGACGAGCGCTTCCTGCCAGCCCACTCTGTTCAGCCTTCACGTCGGGGCTTACCGTTTTTCGCGGATCTCCACACCGAGGTGTCGAGAACGTGGAAACGGCCCATGTCATCTCGTATTTTCAGTCCCCAAACGTCTGTGTATAGTAACATCTTGGGGCTGAAAAGGCATGGGTATGGTTCGATGCCGAGGGTGGAAGAGACGCTTGTGAGCCATCTCTCTCCCGAGTCGGCATCGGCCATTAAAGCCCTGACATTGCCCACCAAGCCACTGAGAGCTACATCGGCACTGGTGGGCAAAACGTACTTGGCAGCGGGTCAGGCCGCCGCATGCCTGCACACTATGGCTATCGTGCAGGCATACCAGGCTGACCTGCTGAAAGACCTGGGGAGTAGCCACGAGATCGGAGCAGATGTAATCAATGAGCTCCGATCCTCAGCAGATTTAGCTCTCCGTGCCACCAAGGAGACGGCAAAATCTATAGGCCGCTCTATGGCAGCTCTGGTGGCCACGGAGAGGCATCTGTGGCTCAATCTTACAGAGATAAAGGAGAAAGATAAAAGCTTCCTGCTTGATGCGCCGCTGTCTCCTGGGGGCCTGTTCGGTGACGCCGTCACTACTGTCACCGACAGGTTCCAGGAGGCAAAGAAACAGTCTGCGGCGCTCAAGCAGCTCCTTCCCCGTAAGCCCCAGGTCTCGTCTGTTGCTGTGCGGGAGCAGCAGACCCCAGGTACGAGCTCCTCACACCGGGCGAAGCAAAAACAGAGTGTTGCCACCCGCACTCCCCCTCAGAAAGGGTGGGGCGGAGGGCGGCGCTCTCAGGCGCAGTCTTCTAAGAGTAATTGTCATTATTTCGAGGAAGGCTGCGTCTAAGAAGCCCTGACGCCAGTGGGAAGTTAGGACTGAGGCTCAACTTCAAGAAGAGCGTTCTTTCTCCAGTTCAGAGAATAACGTATCTAGGCGTGAGTTGGAACTCGGTCTCTATGCAGGCCCGCTTATCAGAGCCTCGCATAAGATCGATCCTCTCAGCAGTTAAAAGGGGTGAAGCTAGACCAGTCACTCACTGTCAAACAGTATTAGAGGCTGTTAGGTCTGATGGCAGCAGCATCCAACGTGATTCCTTGTGGCCTGTTGTACATGAGACCGTTACAGTGGTGGCTCAAGACCAAAGGATATTCCCCGAGGGGAAAGCTTTTTCGCGTGATCAAGGCAACGCGGCAGTGTCTCCGCACCTTGGTCATGTGGAAGGATCCTTGGTTTCTGGCCCAAGGCCCGTTACTGGGGGCACCGTGTCGGCGGGTATCTCTGACCACGGATGCCTCCCTTACGGGTTGGGGGGTGACCATGAGTGGTCGCTCGGCCCAGGGCTTATGGCAGGACTGTCATCGTTCGTGGCACATAAATTGCCTAGAAATGCTGGCGGTGTTTCAGGCTCTGAAATACTTCCTGCCATACCTCAGGGGCCATCATGTGCTAGTACGCACGGACAGCACATCGGTGGTCTCCTATATAAACCATCAGGGGGGGCTGAGGTCGCGCCTATTATACAAGTTGGCCCGCCAGATCCTCCTGTGGGCCCATGGGAAACTGCACTCAGTCAGGGCAGTTTATATCCCAGTGCGCCTGAATGTGGAAGCAGACATCCTGTCGAGGCAGGGGCCGAGGCCCGGGGAGTGGAGACTCCACACCGAGGTGGTGGAGCTCTTTTGGGAGAAGTTTGGCAGGGCCGAGGTGGACCTGTTTGCCACACACGAAAACTCTCATTGTCGACTGTGGTTCTCCCTAACGCCTCCAGCTCCTCTGGGACTGGACGCCATGGTACAGGAGTGGCGGAGGCTGCCCCTGTATGCATTTCCCCCGATTGCTCTGCTTCCGGGAGTTCTAGAGAGAGTGCGCCGGGACGGGGCCCGTCTTCTGCTAGTAGCTCCGTTCTGGCCAGCCCGAGTTTGGTTCGCGGACATTGTGCCGCTCCTCGACGGCCCTCCCCTGGAAATTCCGTTCAGGAGGGACCTTCTCTCTCAGGTGGGCGGTGCCATCCTGCACCCTCGCCCAGAGCTGTGGAATCTGTGGGCTTGGCCTCTGAGGGGGCCCAGCTCATAAGTTCTGGTCTCTCAACCGAGGTTGTGGAGACCATTCTACACTCTAGAGCTCCCTCTACGAGGAAACTGTATGCTCTGAAGTGGAGACTCTTCACCTCATGGTGCAGAGATCGCCTGTGGGATCCAGTTAACTGCCCTGCGAGCGCGGTGCTGGAGTTCCTGCAGGAGAGGTTCTCTGCTGGGTTAGCTCCCTCCACATTAAAGGTGTATGTGGCGGCCTTAGCAGCTTACCACACTCCTTTGGGTGGTGTTTCATTGGGGCGACACCCTCTGGTTACTCGTTTCCTCCGTGGTTCTATGAGGCTGAGGCCTACAGTACGCACCAGGGTGCCAGCCTGGGACTTAGCCATTGTCCTACAAGGCCTTTCTGAGGCTCCCTTCGAGCCACTAGAAGAAGTTCCTGAGAAGTTTCTCACTCTCAAAACTATCTTTCTTCTTGCGATATCTTCTCTGAGAAGAATAGGGGATTTACAAGGCCTCTCTGTGGCACCCTCGTGCTTGGAATTTGCTCCCGGTATGGCTAAAGCTTTCCTGCACCCTAGACCGGGTTATGTTCCTAAGGTTCCCACTAACCCTGTGAGACCTATAGTACTTCAGGCCTTTTGTCCTCCGTCATTTCTGACGTCAGACCAGGAAAAATCTAATCTGCTTTGCCCTGTTCGTGCACTGGATGCTTATGTCCACAGAGCTGCCCTGTGGAGGAAATCAGAACAGCTATTTGTCAGTTACGGGCCACCCTCGAGGGGGGGGTCCGGCTTCAAAGCAGAGGATGAGCAAGTGGGTAGTCGAGGCTATTTCACTTGCTTATGTGGCGGCCGGACAGCCTTCCCCATTGGCTGTCCGGGCCCACTCAACCAGGAGTATGGCTGCCTCTCAGGCATTTTTGGCAGGGGCCTCCCTGCAGGACATTTGTGACGTGGCAGGATGGTCCTCACCGCTCACCTTTGTCAGGTTCTATGAACTGGACATTAATGTTACTCCGGGGGCTCGGGTGCTCGCCTCATAGACAATGTTACAGGCGGGCATCCGGCTCCTATGGGGGCGTGGGTATTCTCGTTCCCAAAGTGGTGACGCAGCGCGAGTTCCCTTGAAAGGGAACGTCTCGGTTACACATGTAACCTTAGTTCCCTGAATAGGGAACGAGATGCTGCGTTACCCTGCCATACTCCCCGCATGCCCGCAAGCGTCTTGCTTCAGCCTTTTTACAGAAGCTAGCGGCGTTTGTTTGCCGGTATGCTTTATACCTTCCGGGTCTATGACGTCACCCGCCTATGACGTTCCGTCTCTCTATTGGACTGATTACACACGTGCTTCACGACGCAATCACGCAGAGGCGTTCCCAAAGCGGTGACGCAGCGTCTCGTTCCCTATTCAGGGAACTAAGGTTACATGCGTAACCGAGACGTTTCAGATTATTAATCTGGTATTTTTAATATACAGTACTGATCTCATTTAAATGCATTAAATTATAACAGCGTTTGGCCTAAAGGTATCAAACCAGTTGTAAATTACTCAGAATATTATTCCATTTAATGCACAAGGCTTGTTTTTCAGATTATTAATGATATTTTTTATAAGGCTTGTTTTTCAGATTATTAATCTGTTTTTTATACAATACAGAACCCATTTAAATTCATTAAACTACAAAACCATTTGGCCTAAAGGTATCAAACCAACTGTAAATTACTCAGAATATTATTCCCTATAATGTACAAGGTTTGTTTTTCAAATTATTAATCTGATATTTTTATATACAGTACTGAACCCATTTAAATCCATTAATTTACAACACCGTTTGCCTAAAGGTATCAATTCAACTGTAAATTACTCAGAATATTATTCCTTATGTAGCACAAGGCTTGTTTTTCACTTGCTTCACTTGTATTAGCATCTCAGAGCCAAGTGTTGCCACTGCTGCTGCAATTTCCCAGTTTATAGTGACTTGCTCAGGGAGAGTGAGCTGTTTTAACCCACTTGATCAGTACTAATTAAATGGTTAAAGGGTATCCTTCTTAGTGATTAACAGCGTTTACATGTCATCCAACACATACCACAGTAGAATCACAGCATTTTACCACAGGGGCAATCATGATATAATTTCAGTAATCTACTAATTTATTTATAGTATATACAGGTGGAATTCACAGTCATAAGAGGTCATTTTAATAAAGGCTAATGGATATAGCTGTGGTGAAGAGAATGCAAAACGTGAGAAAGACGTGAGTATTTCCACAAAACCACACACAGTGAGAGCCATACAGAAGCCCTCACATGAACCATGATAAAACAGTGTGGAAAAAGGTGCAAATTAAGAAAAGGGGTTTAAAATGACTTAACCATTTACTAAGAAATGAGAAGATGGTTGGAGACACAGTTAAAAGTATATATTTTCTCATGCACTTTCACAAGACAAAAGGGCCAAGATGGAAGGTTAAGAATCAAGTTTCAGGCTGAGGGGCATCTTCTTCTGGTTTTCCTGGGTTAGAAGTAATCTTTAAAGCCATATCCTGTTTGTTTTCTTTTTCCACATCTTGTGTTCTGGTGAAACAAACAAACAACAAAAATGATTTGGTTGAACTGAATAAACTGAGAGTATACCCCCAGTTTCACAAACAAGGCTTAAACCTAGTCCCAGACTAAAATGCATGTTTGAGTTGTTTTAACTGAAAGCAACTTGCACTGACATATCTTAAAATAGGTCAGTCCTATTGTTTTGTCTCAAGATGCACACCAGTAATGATTTTTCTAAGGCATGTTTTCTAAGGCATAAAAACTACTTAAATGCTCTAATTGACTTAAGGTCTAATCCTGGCTTAATCTAAGCCCTGTCTGTGAAACCGGGCCTGTTTTCTATGTTTTCTAATGTTTTCTATTCAAGTAGAGTGAGGTAATGCATTCATGAAGAATTTAAACCACATACATTAAGAAATGGGTCACGTGTAAAGGTAGCTTGACAATATATATATATATATATATATACACTCACCTAAAGGATTATTAGGAACACCTGTTCAATTTCTCATTAATGCAATTATCTAATCAACCAATCACATGGCAGTTGCTTCAATGCATTTAGGGGTGTGGTCCTGGTCAAGACAATCTCCTGAACTCCAAACTGAATGTCAGAATGGGAAAGAAAGGTGATTTAAGCAATTTTGAGCATGGCATGGTTGTTGGTGCCAGACGGGCCGGTCTGAGTATTTCACAATCTGCTCAATTACTGGGATTTTCACGCACAACCATTTCTAGAGTTTACAAAGAATGGTGTGAAAAGGGAAAAACATCCAGTATGCGGCAGTCCTGTGGGCGAAAATGCCTTGTTGATGCTAGAGGTCAGAGGAGAATGGGCCGACTGATTCAAGCTGATAGAAGAGCAACTTTGACTGAAATAACCACTCGTTAGAACTGAGGTATGCAGCAAAGCATTTGTGAAGCCACAACACGCACAACCTTGAGGCGGATGGGCTACAACAGCAGAAGACCCCACCGGGTACCACTCATCTCCACTACAAATAGGAAAAAGAGGCTACAATTTGCACAAGCTCACCAAAATTGGACAGTTGAAGACTGGAAAAATGTTGCCTGGTCTGATGAGTCTCGATTTCTGTTGAGACATTCAGATGGTAGAGTCAGAATTTGGCGTAAACAGAATGAGAACATGGATCCATCATGCCTTGTTACCACTGTGCAGGCTGGTGGTGGTGGTGTAATGGTGTGGGGGATGTTTTCTTGGCACACTTTAGGCCCCTTAGTGCCAATTGGGCATCGTTTAAATGCCACGGCCTACCTGAGCATTGTTTCTGACCTATGTCCATCCCTTTATGACCACCATGTACCCATCCTCTGATGGCTACTTCCAGCAGGATAATGCACCATGTCACAAAGCTCGAATCATTTCAAATTGGTTTCTTGAACATGACAATGAGTTCACTGCACTAAAATGGCCCCCACAGTCACCAGATCTCAACCCAATAGAGCATCTTTGGGATGTGGTGGAACGGGAGCTTCGTGCCCTGGATGTGCATCCCACAAATCTCCATCAACTGCAAGATGCTATCCTATCAATATGGGCCAACATTTCTAAAGAATGCTTTCAGCACCTTGTTGAATCAATGCCACGTAGAATTAAGGCAGTTCTGAAGGCGAAAGGGGGTCAAACACAGTATTAGTATGGTGTTCCTAATAATCCTTTAGGTGAGTGTATATATATATATTAGTGCTGGGGAAAAATTAATTGTGATTAATCGCATCCAAAATAAAAGTTTGTTTACATAATATAGGATATATGCATGATATATATATATATATATATATATATATATATATATATATATATATATATACACTGAAAACTGATATACTAATATACTGATTAGTATAGCAAAAATTTTGGTCGATACAGGAGTATTGTAAGAAAGGGAAAAAAGTCTCAGTGCTCCCTACAAATTAAAGGTAAATAACACTCCAGAAAGTTTGTGAACCAGTTTGTGTTACTTGGTGGTATAATATTTTAATTTTCCTCAAAAAATATACTCCATTTGGCACTGTGAAACAACACCCTGGGCCAGTGTTGTCACCCTAGTGTGGTCCAACTGATTAGTGCAAAAAAAAAAAAAAAAACAACACTCGTGTGAGCTGAGCGTACAGAGTATACTATGCTGATTATTCAATTTTCCTCACCCACACTGCATGCATCCCCTACCATACACATATGCACATACAGTACATTGAGCTCATAACTTGTGGTAAATGGAAGCTCAAGCACGCTTGCTTGATGCGTGAGAACCAATAAGGTTTGTTTTCACATGTGATGCAAGCAAGTTTGAGCTTCCACAAGAACCAAAAAGAAGGTTTGTTCTCACGTCAAGTATAGGCGATCTTCCGTTGACCATGTTTTATGTGATTCATGTAATAAATAATGAAAGTAATTAATTTAAAAAATGTATGGTTTAAGTAATTTAACCTTGTGTGATTGATTTTAGAGGTTACTGATGTTAAGGGTTAGAGGCTTGAGGTCATAAATCAAAGGTTATTCAAAAAGTTGACCTGGGCTGAGGAGCAGGTCGGACACTTGGCAGGACATCCCAGCTCGACGTTAAGCTGTCATGTTATGAGGAGAAACAATCATATCACCGATCATAATCCAAAGTAATCACAGACAATCATGATCAAAGAATGTTAACGCTAAAGACAAAAACAAACATACAAGACAAACTACGTTCTAATAATTAAGTCAGTTTTTAATTCATGAATTCTCAATCTGCTGTGGGATCTTTTTTTACCATAATATTAGCAGTAAATGTTAATATTGGACAATTGTTGTATACATTTTAATTCGTTTAATTACAAATACTTTGTAGTATTACTAACATTTGCAAAATGCTTTAGGCTGAATGTTTAACATTGGCATGTAAACTGTGTTTGAGCATATTGTTCTCTGTGAATTATTTTAATTTAGCTAGCTTTTATTTAAGAACCAAGATAGCAAGGTGGCATTAATACAATGTTGAGTTCCCTTTCGAGTGGAACTCAATGCAGCGTCATGGCTTGATGCTATGGGAATGCTTCATGAGAGCCAGTGTTCGTTCGTTGGCCAAAGGAGAACTGGCCCCCCTGACTGAGCCTGGTTTCTTCCAAGATTTTTTCTCCTTTCTGTCACCTGATGGAGTTTGGGTTCCTTGCCACTCATCACCTCTGGCTTGCTTAGTTGGGGAAACTTAATATTCAGCAATATTATTGATTTGACTGCATTAACACTATTGGATGAGAACTTAACTGAGCTGGACGATGACATCACGTTTTTCTGCAGAACTGCTTTATAGATGAAATTAACAAATGTAATACTTGATGATTTTTACAATGGAACTAAATAAACACTGAACTGGCTTCAGCTGAACAATGACACTATTTTCTTTTAGAGCTGCCGTACAGCTGAAATGAACTGTTTGCATCATTGAATCATTTTCCTGTTATTACAGTAAAGCATGTTTCCAACATGTCAAGCTCTAAGTTCAGGAGATGTGTGACACCGTACGCGTAATACATTACAGGTGACGAATGACGACTCGCACAACATGTGTGTCTTCTGTATGGTGAGAAGCATGCAAGGTCAGTCCTTGAGGGGGCTGACTGCATTCACTGTGAGAGATTTAACATCCGCAAGCCCCGATCCCGCTTAGCTCTCTTTCAAAGAGATAAGAGCCAAGCCCCTGTAACCTGTGTTTTGGGACCCACTGCCGTTAAGGCGGCTTGGCGACTTATGTCATGGGGCTTGTAGGTCGAGTTGGCAGAGATGGAGCCTGAGATGGGTGATCGAGCCCTTTCTCTTGCCCTCTCCACTGACTCTGAGGACCCCAATCTGGATCTTGAAGCTCATTCTGCGATTTCTTTAGATTTCTTCTTTCTCCGCCACCCTCTCCAGTACTTCCCTGACCTACACACTAAGGTGGAGGAATTCGTACTCGGTGTAAGTTCATACACAGGCCACCTCAACATACTCTACGGTGGTGGGTATGCGAGAGCACGGGTGCGGGGCGATGCCAAGGGTGGAAGAAATGCTTGCGGGCTATTTCTACCCCTCAAGCGTATTGTTAAATAAATCCCTTGCCATATCCAGAAGCCAGCAAAAGGCCAGCGTGGCAGCCCATGTCTTTTTCAACAAAGAACTGCAGTTTCTATTGGTGAAAAGGGCATACCCTTCCCAGAGAGAGATTCAGGGTTCTACAGTCGGTTCTTTATTGTGCCCAAAAAGGACAGGGAATTGTGTCTGATTTTAGATCTGAAGGGCCTGAACAGGACTCTTCAGACATACAGGTTCAAGATGCTGAACCTCAAGTTAATCCTGTCTCAAATCCAGTTTGAGGACTGGTTTGTGACAATGGATCTAAAGGACGCTTACTTTCACATCAAGAAAACTGGGGGTTTGTTTTAGTGGTGGGCCTTCGGGTAAAGCAGTTGAAAAACACCTATTGTAGTTTGAAAATGCACACTGATTAAAAACACCCATATTGGTTCTGCATGTGCACTTCTCAGCAGGGCCGTAGCTGGGTTATTCGGGGCCCCGGTGCAGGTTGTTTCTGTGGGCCCCCTTGAAATCGCATGCCAGGGGTAGGGTGGGGTTTCCCCTCGGATGAAATCGCGTTCGTCACCACCTTTCGCCCCACTAGCAACGGCCCTACTTCTTAGTAATTGATGCTTCCTCAGAGAGAAAATATAGGTGCATCCTATACAAAAGTCTTGTTTGTTAAACCACCTGACATATTCACAAACTTCTCTGGCACAATTTCAAGCAACGGTGCATCTACCTCTACTATTTCTTTGTTTTGCATGCTTGTTTTTTGTGTTTGATCTGTATTGTTACTGACTGTAGATTAATTAAAAAAGTGATTAAAGTTTTTGAATAAACAATACATTTTAAATACTGAGTGAAGGCAGATGAGGATCAACAATTAGAGGCACCCATCGAGTTGTAGTCAACAGCATAATCAACTGGCCTGATTTGATGCTATCCTGTGCCTTATCTCCTGCTCCCTGATTACTGCTTTATAAGGTAATCAGTCATATTCCTGAATCACTATTAAATGTGATGAATGTAATTGATATCCATTCAGTTTAGCCTGTTCTCGCTGAAACACAATCACAGTGACAGACAGGTTATTTTGTGATATTTAAAGAGATTAAAGTCTATATAAAGTGGATATGCAGCTTTAAAGAAATTGTCCTTGAAAAAACCTAAGCTCTGTTATTTTAAAAGATAATCTTGGAACTAGGGATGCACGATATTTATCGGACAGAAAATTAAAATTACGTCATTTTTATTGCTCCGATAAATAAAAGAAATCCGATAACTAGATCCGATAAAGTACGCTTGCTGGTAAATCAGTCAATCAGTCTGATTTATCCGAGATTCGTCCGCTTTCCAAGTGCAAGTGACTGTGTCGCGCTCATTACGTCATCATCTGTGAACATGTCTTTGCCGGTCTGGAAGTTTTTCTCTGTGGCAGCGGAGGACAATGCCATTGCTATTTGAAAAGCATGTTCAGCAAGGATTCCGAGAGGAGGAAATAAGGCGTCAAGTTTTAACACAACAAATCTTACATCTCACTTGAAAGATAGATGGATAGATGCATTTTTTTATGCATGAAATACTTGAATATAAATTTGTTGTTAATGAGTTGTTAAGTGCAGATAAACCATAGTTCTGTCATAGTTCTGTTAAACCCTTTCTGTTACAAAGTATTGTGGTGCCTTACACAAAAAATAAAAACATTTGAAGAGTCAGGACTGATGTTTGCCATTATAGTTAGGCCAGAGCTACTAAAATATCAGTTTCATCAGTGCATCTTAGATTTTCTATTCTCCTGGGTGCACGAACTGCAGATTATATGGAAATTATAATATGAAAATATGAATTTATTGGTTATCTGTATCGGAATCGGCCATGAGAAGGACTTAATTATTGGTTATCGGTATCGGTTAAAATTTTTCATATCTTGCATCCCTACTTGGAACACTTGTCACTTGAATGTTATGTCGTTTCATGGAAAATGACCTGAGATATAGTTTGCAGACTAATGTTCCTGGGCATCTCGTATAAGTCCTGTGATTTTCTGTGAGTAACTCAGAGCCATAGCTCAGAGGTGGCCACCTTCATGCAGTGTTTAGCTCCAACAGACCTGCCTGGAAGTTTTCATTGATCTAAAGTACTTAATTAGCTGGTTCAGGGCTGCGTTTCTCAAAAGCATTGTGAGCCCATTGGTGGCCATGGTTCTAAAATCTACTTAGGCTTACAATGATTTTGGGAAATGCAGCCCAGGTGTGTTTAATTAGGGCTGGAGATAAACTAGGCTGAAAAGATTGGACACCCCTGCACTTAATTTACAAATGTTAATTGTAGAAACCGTAAAAGATAATGAAGCACTAATAGATTTTAGATAAATAGATTAAAGGGATAGTTTACACAAAACTGAAAATGTTGTCATCATTCACTCACCCTCAAGTTGTTCCAAACTTATATGAGTTTCTTTCTTCTGTTGAACACAAAATAAGATATTTTAAAGAATGTTGGTAATCAAACAGTTGACAGTAGCCATAGACTTACAAAGTATTTTTTTTCCTTTGGAAGTCAATGGAAGTCGATGGCTTATGGAAGTCAATGGTTACCGTCAACTGTTTGATTACCAACATTCTTTAAAATATCTTCTTTTGTGTTCAACAGAAGAAAAAAACTCATACAGGTTTGGAACAACTGAAGGGTGAGTAAATTTTCGTTTTTGGGTGAACTATCCCTTTAAATAAACAGATTTTAATAATACTAAAATCATAGTTTGAATATTTTTGTGCTGAGCAATTTAAATGTTATATAAACTTTTATGTGTTTTATGTGTAATATATATATATATATATAAAAATGTGTTTAACATATTAATATTCCTGAATGTGATTGTACACTATATTGCCAAAAGTATTGGGACATCCCTCCAAAAACTGAATTCAGGTGTTCCAATCACGTCCATGGCCACAGGTATATAAAATCAAGCACCTAGGCATGCAGACTGCTTCTACAAACATTTGTGAAAGAATGGGTCGCTCTCAGGAGCTCAGTGAATTCAAGCGTGGTACCGTGATAGGTTGCCACCTGTGCAATAAGTCCATTTGTGAAATTTCCTCACTACTAAATATTCCATGGTCAACTGTTAGTAGTATTATAACAAAGTGGAAGCAATTGGGAACAACAGCAACTCGGCCACGTAAAATCACAGCGCGGGGTCAGCGCATGCTGAGGCACACAGTGCGCAGAAGTCGCCAACTAGAGTCAATAGCTACAAATCTCCAAACTTTGTGTGACGAGTCTGGGTTTGGCAGTTGCCATGAGAAAGGTACTTGCCTGACTGCATTGTGCCAAGTGTAAAGTTTGGTGGAGGGGGGATTATGGTGTGGCGTTCTTTTTCAGGGGTTGGGCTTGGCCCCTTAGTTCCAGTGAAAGGAACTCCTAATGCTTTATGTCCCAACTTATGTTCCCCAACTTTGTGGGAACAGTTTGGGGATGGCCCCTTCCTGTTCCAACATGACTGCGCACCAGTGCACAAAGCAAGGCCCATAAAGACATGGATGAGCGAGTTTGGTCTGGAGGAACTTGACTGGCCTGCACAGAGTCCTGACCTCGACCCGATAGAACACCTTTGGGATGAATTAGAGCGGAGACTGCGAGCCAGGTCTTCTCGTCCAACATCAGTGCCTGACCTCACAAATGCGCTTCTAGAAGAATGGTAAAAAATTCCCATAAACACACTCCTAAACTTTATGGAAAACCTTCCCAGAAGAGTTGAAGCTGTTATAGCTGCAAAGGGTGGGTTCTTAACCCTACGGATTAAGAATGGGATGTCATTAAAGTTCATGTGCATGTAAAGGCAGGCGTCCCAAAACTTTTGGCAATATAGTGTATGTATGACCTGTTCTTAGGAGACATCCCAGATTTTTAAAACTTGGAACCGTTGGACCACTTTTAGTTATAATGACATCAGACACCTGAAACTAATTATATATATTTTATATAGGTTTTAGTGCTTTTGTCCTTTTTGTCCCACTTCTACTTTTTTAAGAATGATATTTTGTATCTTTTTGTCATTGATTGTGTTAAAAATTTTATTTTAAAAGGTTTTTCCAACAAACTTTGAAATGGTCAGGAATTTGTTGATCTCCCATTGAAGTGTAGTTGTTGTTTCAACATTAACTCTCGATGCATCAGATGGCAACATTGTTTTATGTTGATATTACATTTGAGTTGTATTTTCAATGTTTGAACAAAAGTTATATGTGAATGAACACCACAATGTAACATTGATCCAACAATATTACCAATGTTTCTCTTTGTTAATTTCAATGTTGATTCAACAGCAGAAATGTAGAATCAGCCTCATTAACAACATCAAGTAACGTTGATTCAATGACATAACCAGTGATTTTTTTTATTATTATTATAGATCTCACCATTTTTAACATTAACTGAGGGTGCAAAAGTCATGTTGAAACAACATCACTTCATAACATTGAATTAATGACATTTTAATTGATTTTTTGTTGAAATCTCACCATTGTTTCAGCAATTGCGGGTGCAAAAGTGATACTGAACCAACATCACATTATAACGTTAATTCAATGCAATTAATGTTGACACATCCACATTGACTTATCGTTGTTTCAATGGTTGCTTGCTATCTGGGAAGCCTATAATCTGTGTAGTTTGTATATTGTTTATTTCTTTTAAACTTCTGATGTAATTTCTTTTATATTTATTTATTCCTGATTGTCCACCCCTTCAAGAAGACATTACACTCTTATCAGCTAGCACTGGAAAACAATAATCTTGTTGTTTAGTGACATACACCCAATTATGAACAGTAAACTGAATTTAAGATAAGACTAAAAAAGCAGGAAGTTATATGAGGAATTATGCTCAGATACTGTTAACACATTCTTGGTAAGTTTTGAACAGAACACATTGTGTATAACTAAGAATGTACAAAAAATATATAATCAGCTCACGAGACATATGTGGATTGTTAAAAATTCTTACCGAATAGTTTTCACAATGAAGTAGATGACAACAGCCAAACCTATACATCCGCACAGAGAACCGATCACAATCGCTGTGATTTCACCTGAGACAGAGACAAAATGTTACATTTCTCAAGAGAACTGTAATAATTGAGCAAACCTTTGCATTTGGGGCAGTCATGGCCTAATGGTTAGAGAGTCAGACAGGCAAGCCGAAGGTTGCAGGTTCAATTGTCAGTACGGCAGGAAATGACTGAGGTAGGTAGGTGTGTGTGTGTGTGTGTGTGTGTGTGTGTGTGTGTGTGTGTGTGTGTGTGTGTGTGTGTGTGTGTGTGTGTTCACTGCTCACTACTCCTAATGTGTGTGCACTAACTTGAATGTGTTAAATGCAGAGGGCAAATTCCGAATAGGTTACCATACTTGGCCTTTACATGTCACTTAAAAACTTGAAACTTACTTAAAGATATTTTCTAAGAGAGCTGATTGAAAAGATAAAAACAATTTAACAAATTATTCTGAATGTTTAGACAAAAATATAATATAATATAATAGTTAGTATAATATAAGATGTTTCTCACCTGCAGTATAAATTTTAACTGAGACTGGAGAGAGGAACAGTGAAACAAAGAAGAATTAGACACAGCACAAGCACAATGCAAATTTTTTAAAGGAACATTCATATCTTTTCAATGACAAACCGATTCACCCAATAAAGACAATTCTGTCATCATTTACTCATCCTTATGTTATTCCAAAATGGTATGCTGTTATTTTGGTGGAACACAAAAGGCTAAATCTTTGAAGAATCATTAAGTTGCTCTTTTCTATGCAAAGATAGTTTATATGTCAGGTTTCAAAAGGAAAAGAGCTTTGTGTGTTAAACAGACTGAAATTGTAGTTATAAGCTCATTTATAATCTTCCCTTCAGCCAAAGCACTGAAATCTTCACATCCATGTCGGATTAAACAATTTCATGTAGTTTGACATTGTTGAAACCAAACAGTATTGTCAGAGATCAGCCAGGCTCCACCTTCACCCAATCACAGTGTTCGATGTCACCGGAGTTCTAATCACCCGCACCTGCACCTCATCCCCTCATCACCACAGACTCATATAAGCACACACCTCACACAGTCACTTTGTCTGGTCTCGTTTGAGTAAGGACTCACCTTCCTAGTTCCACTTATCTGTTTCCAGTGTATGTTACTTGTCTCTCCTGATTCTCCGTGTCTCCATCGTCTTCCTGGTCTTCTGTGTCTACAGTTCTTCTCCATCTCCAAGTCTCCCTCCATTCACCAGTCCCTTCACCGAGGGGTGTGCTCCAGCTTCTTCGCCATCCACGACCTCCTCATCCATCTTCAACGATAAAGACTGTCAGTATTCCTATTTCCATTCATCTACTTTACATCTCATCTGATATACTCACCATCCAGTCTGCATATATTTCTGCTTTCAATAAAACTCTGTTTTATTAATATCATCCTTGTTGTGAGTCTCTGTTCCGTAACAGAAGACCAGACCAACACAGTTGAGAATGAGTCCTCCGGATCCTTTCCAGGAGGTCGTGGATGCGCTCAAGCGAGCACTGTCTGGCACCACTTCCGCATCCCCCGTCACCTCTGCTTCTTCACCGCCAGTGGTCTCCAGTCCTGCGGCCAATCCAGCACCCTACTCTGGTTTGGCGGAGGATTGCGACGGATTCCTCCTGCAGTGTTCGCTGGCCCTAGAGATGCAGTCGCACCGTTTCCCCACTGAGAAATCTAAAGTCGCCTTCATTATCTCCCTGCTGACGGGGGGAGCGCTCCACTGGGCCCGGACGATCTGGAATCAAAATGGTAGTGTCATACAAACTCTGAAGAATTTCACTACTCATTTCCGCAATGTGTTTGGAGTTCCAGATGGCGAGTCCTCTATCGGTGAGCAGTTATATCATCTCAACCAAGGGAAAATGTTGACGTCTGATTATGCTCTCAAGTTCAGGACCCTAGCGGCAGCCAGTGGATGGAACGAACGCTCGCTCCTCACCACCTACCGGCAGGGATTAAATCCCAGGCTTTGACTGCATCTCGCTGCATACAACGACACCATCGGTTTAGAACGATTCATTCACCTCTCCCTCTGCACCGATCGTCGTATGCAGCCGTGTTTAGAAGATCTACAGGGTCAGCCTTCACCTGCACCTTCACGTCTCCGCAACCAGAGTATACCAGCTCTCCAGAACCAGAGCCCATGCAACTGGACACCACTCGTCTCACCTTCACTGAGCGGCAGAGGAGGCTGACCCAGGGTCTCTGCTTGTATTGTGGCGTTGGTGGACATATCATCACTGCCTGTCCAATTCGTCCACCACGAACCATGGTGAGAGTCATCCATTCAGTGTCAGTAAATATGAAACCACTAATTACCAAAATAATCATTACTGCCTCTTATGTCTCTCTATCAGTACACGCCCTCCTCAACTCTGGGTCAGCTGGGAACTTCATCTCCAATTCCCTCTGCCGCCAGCTCAACCTCCAGAAGAGATCCACCGAGACCCATTACCAAGTCCAGTCGATAATTGGCAAACCCTTCAACAAAAAAACATGTCAGTTTCTCCTTGGGACCCATCCAGTTGCAAGTAGGGCAGTTGCACACCGAGTCCATTTCCTTCCTGGTTCTGGAGAATTCCACTGCTGGTATCATCCTTGGGCGCCCGTGATTAGTGCAACACGACCGCGTTATCTCCTGGACATCTAGAGAGGTCCTGAAGTGGGGCGATTACTGTTCCCAGGATGGGGCAATTCCCAGGATGCTTCCCTCATCTAACTCAACCAGTAGTGGCACTTCCGGTCAATTCCACCTCAATCGAGAGTCCAGTCGAACAGCAACCCATTGACATTCCTGCCTGTAATGCCCCCTTCAGTGACGTATTCTGCCCCAAACGGGCGTCGTCGTTGCCTCCACACCGGCCATGGGACTGTGCCATCAACCTCCTTCCAGGTGAGCCAGTGCTCCACGGAAAGATTTATCCTCTCTCTATCCCCGAACAGAAGGCCATGGAGGAGTACGCTGAAGAGGCTCTCCACCAGGGTTACATCCACCCTTCCACATCCCTTGCTGCTTCGAGCTTTTTCTTTGTGGCTAAGAAGGATGGAGCCTTGCGGCCCTGCATTGATTAGAGCACTCAACAAAATCACTGTGAAATTCCGGTATCCACTTCCCCTCATCCCTGCGGCCCTGAAACAACTTCATGGAGCAGCCGTATTCACCAAGTTGGACCTCCGCAGCGTGTACAACCTCATCCGGATACATGAGGGGGACGAGTGGAAGACTGCATTCGTGACCCCTACAGGACACTATGAGTACCTTGTCATGCCTTATGGGCTAGTAAAAGCCCCCTCTGTATTCCAGGATTTCATGCACGAGGTGCTCCGGGACTTCCTTCATCGAGCCGTGATAGTCTATATCGACGACATCTTGATTTATTCCCGGAGCCTGGCCGACCATCGCCAACACGCTGCGGAGGTCCTTCAATGCCTGAGGGAGCACCAGCTTTTCCTGAAAGCTGAGAAGTGTTCCTTTCATCAACCCACTGTGCAATTCCTAGGTTATAACATCAGTGAACACGGCATCCAGATGGACGAGGGGAAGCTCACTGTAGTCCGTTCCTGGCCCATACCTTCAACCATCAAAGAGCTCCAGAGATTCCTAGGTTTTGCAAACTTCTACCATTGCTTCATCCACAGTTACAGCTCCATAACTGCACTGTTAACCAACCTCCTCAAAAATAAGCCCAAGTCTCTGTCCTGGACACCAGCCGCCACCCAGGCTTTTCAGAGCCTCAAGGGTGCCTTCACCAGCGCACCGCTCCTGATCTATCCTGACCCCAATAAGCCCTTCATCGTCGAGGTCGATACATCCACCACCAGGGTAGGAGTGGTGCTGTCTCAGCAGCAGGAGAACCCAGCACCGCTCCATCCATGCGCCTTCTTTTCAAAGAAGTTATCCCCGGCGGAGATGAACTATGACATTGGGAACAGAGAACTGCTCGCAATCAAACTGGCTTTGGAGGAGTGGAGACACTGGTTGGAAGGTGTTAAGGAGAAGTTCATGGTACTCACTGACCACAAAAATCTCCAATATCTCTGTGATGCCAAGCGACTCAACCCGAGGCTCAACTCCATTTCACCATCTCATATCGTCCAGGTACCAAGAATCTCCGAGCCGATGCTCTCTCACGTCTCCATGCTCCACAAGATAAGTCAGAGAATCCTGAGCCCATCTTGCCTCAAAACATTCTCCTGTGCCCCATCCAGTGGTCCATTCACCAACAACTCTCCTCCTCCAATGCATCTGAGCCTTCTCCGCTGGGGTGTCCACCAGGACGCGCGTATGTGCCCAGGTCCCAACGCACCAATCTCACGCACTCTGCACATACATCCGTGGGCACTGGCCACCCAGGGGCCAACCACACCCTTTCACTGCTACAAGATCGCTTCTGGTGGCCCAACATGGCAAGGGACGTGAGAAGGTTTGTCAGAGGATGTGCAGATTGCGCCATCTCCAAGAATCCACGCCATCTTCTTTCCGACAAGCTCCATCCGTTGCCCATTCCACAGCCCCCTGGTCACACCTAGGAGTAGGAGTAGACGGTAACACCTGTATACTTATTATTGACCGATTCCCCATTGATACCCCTGAAAGGTTTACCCACAGCCATGATCACTGCGGAACTCCTCTTCAATCACGTCTTCCGGTACTATGGCATCCCTGAGGATATTGTGTCTGATCGAGGGCCTCAATTCATTTCGCAGGTATGGAAGGCCTTCTTCAAGCTCCTAGGTGTGGCCATCAGTCTGTCATCGGGGTACCACCCTCAGTCAAACGGGCAAACGGAGAGGAAGATCCAGGAGATTGGGAGCTTCCTGACAACCTTCTGCCACAGCCACCAGAACTCTTGGAGCTAATTCCTAGGCTGGGCCGACTACACGCAGAACTCTCTCCGTCAGCCTGCCACTGGACTCACTCCCTTCCAGTGTGTGCTCGGCTACCAGCCTCCACTGTTTCCGTGGTCTGGGGAACCCTCTGATGTCCCTTCAGTCGACCATTGGTTCCGAGAGAGTGAGAGGGTCTGGGACGTCAGCTGGGCTCATCATCTTCAGAGTGCAATGCGCAGACAAAGAACCCATGCGGACGTTCGGAGATCCGAAACACCCATCTTCCAGACGGGTGAGAAGGTTTGGCTCTCCACACGGGACATTAAGCTGTGCCTGCCCTGTAAGAAGCTGAGTCTCAGATACGTTGGCCCCTTCACCATCATTCGGCAGATCAGTTACCCTCACATTACAGAATTCACCCTACTTTCCATGTTTCACTACTCAAGCCTTTCCACTCACCTGTGTCTGATTCCTCCACAGAGCCTGGCCCGACAGAGGAATCCCCCCATCCATCGACTCTGGAGGATGGAGCAGTCTTCACTGTGCGGGAAATTTTGGACTCCCGATGCCGTGGTGGCCGCATAGAATATCTTGTGGACTGGGAGGGCTATGGGCCAGAAGAACGCTCATGGACTGCCAGAGAGGACATCCTAGATCCAAACCTCCTTACCACATTCCATGCTACTCACCCAGATTGTCCAGCACCTCGAGGAAGAGGTCGGCCACCGTGACATCAGGGTCCTCGGCCCTCAGGAGCGGGCCGTGGAGGGGGGGTACTGTCAGAGATCAGCCAGGCTCCACCTTCACCCAATCACAGCGTTCGATGTCACTGGAGTTCTAATCACCCGCACCTGTACCTCATCTCCTCATCACCACAGACTCATATAAGCACACACCTCACACAGTCACTTTGTCTGGTCTCATTTGAGTAAGGACTCACCTTCCTGGTTCCACTTACCTGTTTCCAGTGTATGTTACTTGTCTCCATCGTCTCTCCTGATTCTCCGTGTCTCCACCTTCTTCTGTGTCTACAGTTCTTCTCCATCTCCAAGTCTCCCTCCATTCACCAGTCCCTTCACCGAGGTGTGTGCTCCAGCTTCCATCTTCTTCGCCATCCACAACCTCCTCATCCATCTTCAACGATAAAGACTGTCAGTATTCCTATTCTCCATTCATCTACTTTATCTCATCTGATATACTCACCATCCAGTCTGCATATATTTCTGCTGTCAATAAAACTCTGTTTTATTAATATCATCCTTGTTTTGAGTCTCAGTAACAGGTATAGGTTCCTGCATGTGCCATAGCAGAATAGGAGAATAGCAGTATATGTAACATATGCAGAAGAACAAAGATGTGTGATGCAGAATGAATGAAGAGATACAATGTTTAATAATCACAGAGAGCAATAGCACACTGCACATTACGTAAGACCTTGAAATGAGGAAAACTGAGGGCTTAAATACAGAAAGATTTCACATGCTTGTAGAACTTGTAATTAAAATGTGTAAACTTGAAATTTTCTGAGAGCTATGAACTTGTACCATATGGCCGCTGTACCACCTAACCACTACAGATTTAAGGTTTGTTCGACTTGAAGCGGCGCAGTGCAAACCAATCGGTGTATGACATCAAAGTACTGTGATTCGAAAGCATACAGAGCTTCATTTACGGTAATTAGGACATGGCATGAACGCAGCATAAGGCCGCATTTACAATGCAGGTCTTGATGCCCAATTCCAATTTGTTGAATAAATCTGATTTTTTTTTTTGACGACCAGCTTACATCTTGTGACTTATGTCCGATATCTACAAAACAACCCAAGGGAGACATACTGACCCGGAAAAGCTTATGCTGAAAAGGAAGTAAAAATGGGGCGAGGAAAAAAGAGGAGAGCCCTTGCTGCAGCATGGGCATTGCTCTCATGTGATCGAGGTTGGTGTTACAGTGATATGCCATATATGGTCTGTATCCTATTGTGACATTTTTGGTTCCGGTTCACGCGCAGTTGGCGCTGGGCCATGTAAATAAAGACATTGATTCAGCTCCTGCTTGTTTATTGCATAGTGCACAAACATGGTGTCAGAAGTGAGCACTAGATCCTGAACATGGCCTCAAACAGCATTCCTGCTGAAATTGTGACAATTTCAGATCTGAATTCGAAGACTATGAACTAGCTACCGAGAAGCCCAAAGAGGTGAGAGCAGCAGCACTGCGGAGATTAATGGGCAATGAATGTCGGCATATCTACAGTCACAATATTGTGTTGAGTGAGGAACTAACGAAGGATCCGAAAGCCATACTTGATGCCTTGGGAGACTACTTCAAGCCTGCGAGAAATGTAATCTACGAAAGGTATATGTTCAGTTGTTGCAAGCAGGAAGTGTACGAGCCTATAGACAGCTTTCTCATGAGGCTGCGGGAACGAGCATCAACCTGCAAATACAGGGAGCTCAAAGATGAAATGATTTGTGATAGACTTGTCCCGGGCATTGCCAATGAGAACACCAGGCGGTGCCTGTTGCATGAACATCAGCTGACTTTGTCACAGTGTGTGGAAATATGGCGACTGGCAGAAGTGACTGAACAACGTAAGCAATCGGCAACACAATCAGTGACACTGTGAATATTGCACAAGCACAGAGGCTTAAACGCCGGGATGGTGAAGTGAATAATGAGCAAACGCTCAGGACTGTTTCTTGCAAGTGTTTTGGGGGTGGTCAAAAGAAAGGCAGAGAGCAGTGCCACATATGGAAAGACTTGTCGATCATGTGGTGTATTGAATCATTTCGCCAAGGTTTGTAAAGCCCATCAGAGAGCTGACAGGTCCGGCAGAGTGAATGTAATGATGGATGATGGTCAGGATGAACAAGGACCCTACAGCTAGGGCTGACTTTTCACTGCTGAGGAATGTATTGACACAATAAAGTCCAGTGGTCCAAGATGGTTCATTAACCTGACGCTTAAAAGAAAGCAGACCTGTCAGACCTGTCAGCTAGACATGGGAGCGTAATGTTATGATCTGTATAATCAAAGAGACACTGGATCCAGAAAGCCCCCTGCAGCCGAGCACAACAAGGCTGAAATTATATTCTGGTGCCACAATGCTTTCCCTGGGGGGATTTCACACAGAATGCATCATGAACGGCACCAAACACAAACTAGTTTTTGAAGTGGTCGAAGCCGATCAAGAGCCACTACTCTCAGGTGACACATGTGAGCGGCTAGGACGGCCAGGATGAAATTTACCATCCCAGAGGAGCTTCATAGAATGGTTGCATGCTCAGACACGCCTCTCACAAAGCAACGGTTAACTTACAATTTCAAGGACGTGTTTAATTACGCAGTCGAGTCAGGAGAGGTCCGGTTTGTACTCGACAGTAGCGTGTCGCCTGTGCAATGCAACGCACGCCACGGAAGGTGGCGTTGAAAGCCAGAGTGAAAGAACAGCTGGATAAGTACCTGAGAGATGGACACATTCCAAATGTCACTGAACCTACACCATGGATCAGCAACATGGTAGTCATAACCAAGCCAGGCAAAGTAAGAATATGTATAGACCCAAAACACCAGAATCAAGCACTTCAAAGATTGCACTACCAAATGCCAACACTGGAAGACGTTCTGTAAAAACTACCCAAAGCACATCTATTCACGCTGGTGGATGTTCACGATGCCTTTCTACACTGCAAACTGGACAATGAAAGCAGCTTAATGACAACTTTCTGGACACCATGGGGGCGAATGAGATGATGTAAACTGCCCTTCGGCATTTCCGTGGCACCAGAAATCTATCAACGCAAGCAACACGAGCTGTTGATGGGACTCCGAGGCATAGAGCCCATAGCGGATGACATTTTGGTTGTTGGCTGCGGTGACTCAGACACAGAAGCCGAGTTAGATCACGACGCAGAGCAGAGCTGTGAAACTCCGGCTGAGTGAAAAAAAGTTGCAATTCAAACTGAAAGTGGTGCACTTTCATGGGCACATATTATCAGCGGAAGGATTACGGATTTCAATGCAGACACTGCAGGACGTAAAAGCAGTTTAGCGTTTCATTGGAATTGTGACATACCTGGCTAAGTTTCTCCCACGGCTTTCAGAGGTGTACGAGCCGTTTCGTAGGCTTCTGGACAAAGACGTAGCGTGGCATTGGCTCCCTAAGCACGACGAGACAGTTCAAGAAATAAAACGCATGATTACGGACAAGCCGTTTTGAAGTATTATGACATTGACAAGCCAGTGACAATACAAAGCGACGCCAGCAAGAACGGCTTGGGCTGCTGTCTGCTGCAGGAAGGACAACCTGTGGCTTTCGCCTCTCGGGCGCTTGCGCGAACTGAACAAAATTATGCCCAAATTGAGAAGGAATGCTTGAGTATCGGGTTCGCATCTCAGAGGTTTCGTCACTATCTGTATGGCAGGGAGACAATCACGGCTGAAACAGACCATAAACACCTCGTGACAATTTGTAAGAAACCACTCCTGAGTGCTCCCAAACGCCTCCAAAGCAACTTCAAAACTACAACCTGAATGTTGTGTACAAGCCAGGTCCGGAGATGTACATAAGTGATAAGTGGAAGTACATAAGTGTCCAACGAGCCCGGACCACAACAACATACTGTGAGTACCATGGATAGCGTGTGTTCTCATTCATAGACCAAGCCCTACACCTCAACGTGACTGACGCCAGTCTCCGTCAAGTTGTAACTGAGACCAAAGCTGACGACGCATTGCAGGAGCTGGCAAAGGTCATGAAGACTGGCAAAGACTGGCTGGCCTGAGAGCAAAGAAAATGTGTCATTCTCAGTGCGCGAGTATTGGCCATTCAGAGATGAACTGAACATTCAGAATGGTGTGCTTTACAGAGGTCAGTGTGTCATTATACCGAAGGCACTGAGAGCAGGAATGCTGAATCGCATTCACGCCACTCATATTGGAGGAGAGGCCTGTTACAGACAGGCAAGGGAAACGCTATTCTGGCCTAACATGAGAGGTGAGATAAATGATTATGTGGCTAACTGCCCTGCATATAATGAGTATGTGCACAATCAGCAAAAAGAAACAATGATGTTCCATGAAATCCCTGTGCGTCCCTGGCAAATTGTTAGCATGGACCTGTATGCGTACAGTGGCAGAGAATTTCTTATCATAATGGACCACTACTCAGATTACTGGGAAATTGATCAGTTGCCAGATCTGACAGAGGACACAGTCATTACACGCTGTAAAGTGCAGTTTGCACGTTAAGGACAGCCAGATCAGGTGATCACTGACAACGGGCCGCAATTCGCTTGTTAACAGTTCAGAAAATTCAGACATGATTGCTATGAACTGTTGTTGTAAGGTAGAAGAGTTGCGTATAGAGTCTTCAAAAATTCTTTAACATCAATGAAATAAAGTCTTATGGATTTTAAATGATAATGGGAGAGTAAATTATGACAAAATATGTAGATTAACTATTAATTTAAACCTGAGCATCCAACTCATCATTGGAAGAGAGGGGGGAAAATGTGTTTATTGATCATTTACCATGTAATACTGTTATTTATATTGGAAACATTTGAAACAATCCTAAATTACTTCCTCAAGTACTATTACATCTTCTGGCTCTTATTACTGCTTTGTGCTGCTATTCCCATTTAGGCACACACACAGGCTTACATGATTACAATAAACTCTATGTTCACAGGCGATTTTGAAAAACGAATCAGCTATCATGTAAACAAAGGGCACTGCTAAATAATCCCCCACCCCCACCCTATTCTCTCTCCCCCACCCCCTCCCTCTTTCATTCTTTCTCTCTTTCTCCTACCAGGAATGAAAGAGGACAGGACAGTTCTGTGGTTAAGTGGCTGGGTGGCACGGTAATTATCCTGGAGAACCATGGGCTCTGCTTCTTCTGCTTTGCTGGAGTAAAACACTGTCTCTAATTTCATTAACTAATGAGAAGAGAAGAGAAGAGAAGAGAAGAGAAGAGAAGTTTAACATCTTTATTAAATACACTTCCTCTTCAATACATCACTGTTCAACAATTACTCATTCATATCACATTATCTCTTAATGTTTTAGTATAAATATTTTTTAAAAAGTCATTCTTTTAAAAGTTAAAAACAAGTTGTCCCTCATAAATAAAACATAAAACTTCTCTTACACACCACTTTTCTTTAAAAGTCATTAAGTCTCCTACCAAGTCATAATAAGCAAACACAATTTTTAATCTACAGTGGGGAGAACAAGTATTTGATACACTGCCGATTTTGCAGGTTTTCCTACTTACAAAGCATGTAGAGGTCTGTAATTTTTATCATAGGTACTCTTCAACTGTGAATAAAATGCAAATTAATTACTTAAAAATCATACAATGTGATTTTCTGGATTTTTGTTTTAGATTCCGTCACTCACAGTTGAAGAGTACCTATGATAAAAATTACAGACTTCTACATGCTTTGTAAGTGGGCAAACCTGCAAAATCGGCAGTGTATCAAATACTTGTTCTCCCCACTGTATTTGAAATTAACCCCTTCAACATCCTCTCTGGATCCACTCGAGTTAGACCCAGAAATTAGTTTTTTTTTTCTGGTTTTCCAAATTGCTAATTTTGCTATACTCATAACATACACTATATTGGCAAAAGTTTTGGGACGTCTGCCTTTACATGCACTTAATGACATCCCATTTTTAATCCGTACAGTTTAATATGGAGTTGGCCCAGCAGCTATAACAGCTTCAACTCTTCTGGGAAGGCTTTCCACAAGGTTTAGGAGTGTGTTTATGGGAATTTTTGACCATTCTTCTAGATGCGCATTTGTGAGGTCAGGCACTGATGTTGAACGAGAAGGCCTGGCTCGCAGTCTCCGCTCTAATTCATCCCAAAGGTCCTCTATCGGGTTGAGGTCAGGACTGTGTAGGCCAGTCAAGTTCCTCCACACAAAACTCACTCATCCATGTCTTTATGGACCTTGCTTTGTGCACTGGTGCGCAGTCATGTTGGAACAAAAAGGGCCCTCCCCAAACTGTTCCCACAAAGTTGGGAGCATGAAATTGTCCAAAATGTCTTGGTATGCTGAAGCATTAAGAGTTCCTTTCACTGGAACTAAGGGGCCAAGCCCAACCCCTGAAAAACAACCCAACACATTATAATCCCCCCTCCACCAAACTTTAAATGTGGCACAATTCAGTCAGGCAAGCGTTTGTCACTCCAGAGAACACGTCTCCATTGCTCTATAGTCCAGTGGCGGCATGCTTTACACCACTGCATCCGACGCTTTGCATTGCACTTGGCTATGTAAAGCTTGGATGCAGCTGCCTGGCCATGGAAACCCATTCCATGAAGCTCTCTATGCACTGTTCTTGGGCTAATCTGAAGGCAAAGTTTGGAGGTCTGTAGATGTTGGGGTAACGCTTTAGATTACAGCCCGGAAAGTACTGCGTAAGTAAAACGAAATTACAGCGCAACTTTCGGTAATTATAGTGTAACTATAAAGTATGTACGTGTGGTGTTTAAAGTGGTGTTTGTTACCCTCTTGTTTCATGTAGTTACAGGGAAAGTATGAATCTACGGGCTGTAAATTAAAGTGGTGTTTGTTACCCTCTTGTTCCATGTAGTTACAGGGTAAGTATGAATCTGCGGGCTGCAAATTAAAGTGGTGTTTGTTACCCTCTTGTTTCATGTAGTTACAGGGAAAGTATGAATCTACGGGCTGTAAATTAAAGTGGTGTTTGTTACCCTCTTGTTCCATGTAGTTACAGGGTAAGTGTGAATCTGCAGGCTGCAAATTAAAGTGGTGCTTGTTACCCTCTTGTTTTATGTAGTTACAGGGTAAGTGTGAATCTGTGGGCTGTAAATTAAAGTGCTGTTTGTTACCCTCTTGTTTCATGTAGTTACAGGGTAAGTGTGAATCTGCGGGCTGTAAATTAAAGTGGTGTTTGTTACCCTCTTGTTTCATGTAGTTACAGGGTAAGTACAATAAAAACAAGTACACAATCTGATATCACTCGGAAACCTTTATTTGAAAAACAACTTTCAAAACAGATTTACAACACTTCTTATTCGTTTCTCTTGCTTGGCTTCATCCTCCTCTTGTTCCTTTTCTTTTTCGTTCTTGCCACAGATGAATCTTAAGAAGGAATCCTATGTCTCTAGCTATTCTGTATTATGTATTAAAAGAAAATACAGTACACCCAGAAATTTCCTCACCATTTACTCGTCTTTTACCCTCATGCCATCCGAGATGTATACGACTTTCTTCAGGTGAACACAGAAAAATAAATAATCTCTGCTAATGAAAACTCATTTGGGTTCCTAAAAGTTGAAGCATCAAACAGCACATACAGCAATAACTACAGTTTAGTCAGGTCCACTTAAGTCAAAAACACCATAGACAAACTTTTAGTCAATTTTTTATTGGCATATTTTGCTAAATTTACATTTGGCGATATGGCTCTGTTCTAAATTCCCCATCCTTTTCATGAGCTCCATGAAAAGCCAAGACTGGGAACAGCAGTAGCTTCTGGGGACAACCTCCCAGATTTTTAAACTGGGAGGGCAGCGTAAATACCCCCATTGAGAACAGAGCATGCATCAATGACAACAGAATGACATTGATTAAGTTAAACACAGTTTAAGGAGGAGCTGGGGTGGAGGTGGGTTGCAAAGCAGCGTGCAGTGGAAGCAGCCAAGCAGACAGATTGAACTTAAGATGTGCTTAAGTAAGGCACCCTGTTTGAGAGTTGCCAATTGAGTGCACAGGAATCGGATCAGCGGAGCGGAGCTTGACTACGTGGCCTGCCTGAACTAACGCAGAATGCTTGATTAATCCATACGATCCCAATGGATGAATCAATGTCTTCTGAAGTGAAACGTTAAGTGTTTGTAAGAAAAATACCAATATTTTACATTTTTTAAACTGTAAACTATCGCTTCCAACCAACAGTCATCTGTGCGCGCATGAGAGGGTTAAGTTCACGCTTGACATAACTTGAAGCGTGACTTGAGCGAGTCGAGAAACTCTGGTCATGCGGATGTCAGATGCCGTCAGTTTTTATTTAATTAAATTTTTTTAATTAATGCTCACAACAGTATACAAACAATAACATAATATATGATAATAGCAATAAGAAACAAACAAGACAGGAAGACAGAGACGCCAGTTCTTGCGTGAGTTTCAGATGAAACCCGCGCGAGAACGTCATGAAAGCTTGAAGCTTCACATTGCTCTTTACTCATATTGCACGCGCTGGTAACAGATGGTCGGAAGCGAAAAGATTAGTCAATTATGAGAGCATTTCTGGGTGTACTTTTTCTTTTAATAAATATTAATACAGAATAGCAAAAGACATGGGATTCCTTCAGTGGAAATAATGAAAAACAAGAAGAGGAACAAGAGGAGGAGAAGCCAAGCAAGAGAAACAAAAAAGGGACAAAACGTGCTTCTTTCTATCAGGACGTTAGTATTTGAAATAAAAAGTTTATTTAAAAAATGAATAATTGAATAAGAAGTGTTGTAAATCTGTTTTGAAGGATGTTTTTCAAATAAATATTTCCGAGTGATATCAGATTGTGTACGTGTTTTTATTGTATTTACCCTGTAACTACATGAGACAAGAGGGTAACAAACACCACTTTAATTTACAGCACGCAGATTCATACTTACCCTGTAACTACATGAAACAAGAGGGTAACAAACACCACTTTAATTTACAGCCCACAGATTCATACTTACCCTGTAACTTCATGAAACGAGGGTAACAAACACCACTTTAATTTACAGCCCGCAGATTCATACTTACCCTGTAACTACATGAAACAAGAGGGTAACAAACACCACTTTAATTTACAGCCCACAGATTCATACTTACCCTGTAACTACATGAAACGAGGGTAACAAACACCACTTTAATTTACAGCCCGCAGATTCATACTTACCCTGTAACTACATGAAACAAGAGGGTAACAAACACCACTTTAATTTACAGCCCACAGATTCATACTTACCCTGTAACTACATGAAACGAGGGTAACAAACACCACTTTAATTTACAGCCCGCAGATTCATACTTACCCTGTAACTACATGAAACGAGGGTAACAAACACCATTTTAATTTACAGCCCGCAGATTCATACTTACCCTGTAGCTACATGAAACGAGGGTAACAAACACCACTTTAATTTACAGCCTGTACATTCATACTTACCCTGTAACTACATGAAACGAGGGTAACAAACACCACTTTAATTTACAGCCCGTAGATTTATACTTACCCTGTGTCACGGGTGTGTGCAGGCAGGAAGACGAATACAGATGAATCAAGTTCAACACGTAGTTTAATAACAAACAATGTCAAGGCAGACAGGCAACAGCACAACACATCTAAACATAACGGTGACCAGACAAAGACTGAAGGAACGGGAGGAACTTAAATAGTGAACACAATGAGGATAATGATGACACAGCTGACACAGATGAACTAATAACGATGGTAACCGGGGAGACAGACGAGTGGCGGGAAACAGAACAAAGGAACATGTGACAGATACAAACAGAAAGTCCAAACAAACAGACATGTGACACCCTGTAACTACATGAAATGAGGGTAACAAACACCACTTTAATTTACAGCCCGTAGATTCATACTTACCCTGTAACTACATGGAATAACAAGCACCACTTACCCTGTAACTACACGGATAATTACCCCTTAATTAAAAAATACTTACAGTAAAAATAATTTGTTAATTTTCCTTTTGGTAGTTACCCCTTTATTCCCCAAATATTACATATCGTTCCCTTATACCTACACATACATACTGTATAGTTATACTATAATTACCGAAAGTTACGCTGTAAATTTGTTTTTATCTTACGCAAAGTTGGTGACTTCTGCGCACTGTGCGCCTCAGCATACCTTTTTAGACATTTTATCAATTGTCCATGTCCCAGAAGTATAACAGCTTTATCAAAGAAATAAACCTATCACCAAAACCAAAAGCCACTTTTTTTATTTATATCTATAGTTACCATATGGTGGTCAGAGAACCACTAGGAATGATAGCAGCATCCATCACTCTATTATTAAAAGACTTACTCATATAAAACCTTTCTAATTTAACCTCTAATAAAACATCTAATTTATAATGTTTTATCCCTTTATTCCTATTTCTCCAGACATCACTCAAATCATGTTCTTGAATCACCTTAGAAAGTACCTGATTGAAAATGAGATTCTTCACCATTCCTATCAACCTTAAAATCTTCAGTACAGTTTGAGTCTCCAGCCATAACTATACAAACAATTTTATCATAGTGCGAAAACATCCTCACAAAAAGAGCATTTCTCCTTTTCATTATCCCATGCGACTTTTCAACCCCTCGGCGACTGGAGCCAGAATTGGGAAGTCATTCCTGGTGTATTGAATTGGGTTTTGGAAATAATCAAAAGGCTTCCTGCTCCAGTTTCGATCGAAGGCCCATCCACTTCAGGGGTGTGATTCACACTTGAGTCATGGACATCGACGCACATGTCCTCCGAGCCGAAGTACAAGCTGTGCTAGTGGAGGGCACTGTGGAGATGTGCCCCCATGGCCCACAGCAAGTCAGGCTTTTACAGCCGCTACTTCCTCGCTTCATAGTAGGATGGCGGGATTCAGGGCAATCCTTGATTTGAGATGTCTGAACCGCTCCCTAATAAGAAGGCCGTTTAGAATTTTACCTTTGAAACAAATCCTCTCGCAGATTTGCCCAGGGAATTGGTTTTTATCAGTGGATCTGAAGGATGCTCACTTTCATATCCAGATAGCCCCTAATCACAGACCGTTCTTGAGATTCGCATTCAAGTGGGTAGCTTACCGATACACAGTTCAACCATTCGGACTGTCCCTAGCTTTGCGCACTTTTACAAAACGTGTGGATGTGGCCCTCTCCCCTGAGACAGATGGGAGTACGCATCTTGAACTACCTCAACGATTGGTTGCTTTTAGCCCAATCTCTGCTCCTCAGCCACTTGGAAAATCTGGGGTTCAGGATCAACCTAAGCAAAATCTCACTGTCCTCCAGCCAACAAATCTCATTCCAAGGGGTAGTCCTTGACTTGGCCCAAATGTGGGCCTGGATTTCACCGAAGTGCTCCCTGAGAATTCAGAGGTTGGCAGCGTCATTCAGAGTTGGGAACAGCCTTCCCTTGAAAATGTTTCAGAATCTACTGGGCCTCATGGCAGCAGCCTTCTCAGTAGTTCCCTTGGGTCTGTTACATTTACGGCCACTACAACACTGGTTGAAGGCCCGCGTCCCACCTTGAGTGTGGTGCAAAGGCTGGGTGACCCACGGTTGCATCAAAGCCCTGGTACTCTGAAAATAGCCCAATCTGTATCAGCTGGGGGTAGAACTAGGCTCAGTATCCAGAAGGAAAGTAGTCGTGATGGACATCTCCAAGACGGGTTGGGGCACTGGCTGGAACCAATGATGAACTGGCACATTAACTATGTACTTGGAAATGATGGCAGTACTTCTGGCCTTCAAGGAGTTCCAGTCAGAACTCAGAGGGCACCATGTCCTGGTCCGATCGGACAGCATGACAGTGGTAGCCTATATAAATCACCAAGGGGGACCATGAATATGGGAGAAGATTTGCTATCCCAGAATGGAGACTCCCTGTCTATCCCTGTCTCTGGAGACTCCACCCCAAGATGGTTCGCATGATCTAGAGCATGTTCGGCCAATTTTGCATCGAAAGACTCCCACTACTCAATCTTCCTCTCAAAGGAAAACAGACGCATTAGCCCACAGGTGGCCCCATCTGCACCTTTATGCCTTCCCTATGGTAGCTCTGCTCCCTCAGAACATCAGCCAAGTCAGGGAGGAAAGATGCTCGGTTTTACTCGTGGCACCACTCTGGCAGAACCAGCCGTGCTTCCCCAGGAGGGTTCAGCTGCTATCAGCAGCCCCATGGCCAATTCCGTTGAGGAGAGACCTCCTCTGCCAAGTGGAAAGGACAATTTGGCATCCCCAACTCGAGTTGTGGAGCCTCCATCTACGGCCGCTCGAAAGGAGCCTTAACGTCTTTCCCAGGAGGCCATAAACCCGATCTCTGAGGCGAGGGCACCTTCCAAAAATGGTCTATTTTTTCCGGCTGGTGTTCAGCCCAGGATATAGACCCTCTGTCTTGTGAGATTCCCTCAATACTCTAATTTCTACAAGAGCTGCTGGATGGCGGATGCACCCCATCCACCCTCCAGATAACTGGCAGCTATGCAGCATACCACGCTCTTATAACTCATCAAGTTTCTCCTCCACACGGTTCCATCCTGGGACCTTTCCACAGTTCTGAGAGCACTCAGATTCCCTCCATTTGAGCCATTCACAATGGCTGACCTTCGGCATCTTTCGCTGAAGACCGCCCTTCTGCTAGCTTTGGCATCTGTCAAGCATTTCAGTGGACACATCTTGCCTCGAGTTTGGGCTTAATGACAGTAAAGTCATCCTTAGACCAAGAAGGTGCTTTCCACGCACTTCAGAGCACAAGTCACAACACTCTTTGCTCTCTCTTCCACTGAGGATAAGCAGGAGCCACACCCACCCTGCCCGGTCCGGGCCCTTACGATGTACATTGAGAACTCATTCAAAAAATTCTGATGAAAATGGCAATCAGAGTGACTTAAATAGGCATTTAGCCCCGGCTGTTTTGGCAGGCTGAAATGCCATTTGTCTGTGCAGGTGCTTCTGTGCAGATGCTTCTAGAAAAACTGGTAAAGTCATTGCATCACTGCATTGCTGCCGTAAAACGCTCCGGTTCCCATAGAAACTGTCATTGTGTTGCAATTGAGCACTACACATGCGCATTGACTGGACCAACTTGAAATATCTGTTTTTATCATTATTTGAGCACAAGAAACAACATTTGTAAGACAGTTCATGTTAGCTTTTGTTGCTGATTTGAAATATGTTATTTAAATGTTAGTTTGGAAAGCAGTATTTGAGATTTCAGAATTTCCCCATTCAAGTAGTTAGAGGTTGGACTTGCATGTCCGAAATAGCTGCCCAGAGCCATTGCAAATATGGCCACCAAGTGAACTGGGTTTCCTTGAAAGGGACTGCTCAAAGTTAACATTTAAATAGTCTTGTTTAAGTTGTTTGCTGTAAGCTGGTTCACTAAAACATGCTATTAGAGTTTTCTTGTCTCCCTCTTCCCCAGCACCACCTGCCTAAATTGGCTTACATGGGATTTATTTATGACTAATTATTAATAACATGTTTTACATGGTAGCCGCAGCATTTCTGTTGATTTCTATTTGCTTTGCAGCAGCAGCAGCCTAAGAAGATATATCACACCAAGGCCACTACTACTGTCATATCCAGTAATATGGAATTTTATGACTTGTCATGACTGAACAAAGAATATGAAAAGTTAGCATTGCTTGAGCTTACCTGCGAATGAGAGATTTTCACCCTTTCATTGAAGATGGTCCAGAGGACACTCTGGTAGCAGGGTGGAGTGGTGAGTGAGCCATTGTAGCGGAAATATTGGCTGAGGTTGTCAGGTAGCAGTGACTGTATATCAAATGCAGGGATAGTCACCTTCTGGCCTGAAATAAATCAAACAAATATTAAAAGTTATAAACATTTTAATGAAATTGTATGTTGATTTACAAAGTAACCCAAAAGGCTGAGGCACAGTAATCACACACATACAGTGGGGAGAACAAGTATTTGATACACTGCCGATTTTGCAGGTTTGCCCACTTACAAAGCATGTAGAAGTCTGTAATTTTTATCATAGGTACTCTTCAACTGTGAGTGATGGAATCTAAAACAAAAATCCAGAAAATCACATTGTATGATTTTTAAGTAATTAATTTGCATTTTATTGCATGACATAAGTATTTGATACATCAGAAAAGCAGAACTTAATCTTTGGTACAGAAACCTTTGTTTGCAATTACAGAGATCATACGTTTCCTGTAGTTCTTGACCAGGTTTGCACACACTGCAGCAGGGTTTTTGGCCCACTCCTCCATACAGACCTTCTCCAGATCCTTCAGGTTTCGGGGCTGTCACTGGGCAATACGGACTTTCAGCTCCCTCCAAAGATTTTCTATTGGGTTCAGGTCTGGAGACTGGCTAGACCACTCCAGGACCTTGAGATGCTTCTTACGGAGCCACTCCTTAGTTGCCCTGGCTGTGTGTTTCGGGTCGTTGTCATGCTGGAAGACCCAGCCACGACCCATCTTCAATGCTCTTACTGAGGGAAGGAGGTTGTTGGCCAAGATCTCGCGATACATGGCCCCATCCATCCTCCCCTCAATACGGTGCAGTCATCCTGTCCCCTTTGCAGAAAAGCATCCCCAAAGAATGATGTTTCCACCTCCATGCTTCACAGTTGGGATGGTGTTCTTGGGGTTGTACTCATCCTTCTTCTTCCTCCAAACACGGCGAGTGGAGTTTAGACCAAAAAGCTCTATTTTTGTCTCATCAGACCACATGACCTTCTCCCATTCCTCCTCTGGATCATCCAGATGGTCATTGGCAAACTTCAGACGGGCCTGGACATGCGCTGGCTTGAGCAGGGGGACCTTGTGTGCGCTGCAGGATTTTAATCCATGACGGCATAGTGTGTTACTAATGGTTTTCTTTGAGACTGTGGTCCCAGCTCTCTTCAGGTCATTGACCAGGTCCTGCCGTGTAGTTCTGGGCTGATCCCTCACCTTCCTCATGATCATTGATGCCCCACGAGGTGAGATCTTGCATGGTGCCCCAGACCGAGGGAGTTTGACCGTCATCTTGAACTTCTTCCATTTTCTAATAATTGCGCCAACAGTTGTTGTCTTCTCACCAAGCTGCTTGCCTATTGTCCTGTAGCCCATCCCAGCCTTGTGCAGGTCTACAATTTTATCCCTGATGTCCTTACACAGCTCTCTGGTCTTGGCCATTGTGGAGAGGTTGGAGTCTGTTTGATTGAGTGTGTGGACAGGTGTCTTTTATACAGGTAACGAGTTCAAACAGGTGCAGTTAATACAGGTAATGAGTGGAGAACAGGAGGGCTTCTTAAAGAAAAACTAACAGGTCTGTGAGAGCCGGAATTCTTACTGGTTGGTAGGTGATCAAATACTTATGTCATGCAATAAAATGCAAATTAATTATTTAAAAATCATACAATGTGATTTTCTTGATTTTTAGATTCCGTCTCTCACAGTTGAAGTGTACCTATGATAAAAATTACAGACCTCTACATGCTTTGTAAGTAGGAAAACCTGCAAAATCGGCAGTGTATCAAATACTTGTTCTCCCCACTGTATACAGTAGACATACACGCACATGCACACAAACACATGCCTGCATATCTGATGCGGCCCAGATAGTTGAGAATACTACCATACGCCTGATTAATCTCTTCACCTGCCTGAAAAAGCAAACAACGGAATTAGATAAAGTTTGAGTGGTGATTTATAAAATATAATATAATCTATGAGAACTCACCTCAATTAGTATCCCTAACACAGCCAGACCGTTCTCTTGGGTCTTAGCTTCGGACATATTAGCATAAACCTCTGTATTGTAATGAACAATATGGAGCTGAGAGAAAAGAGAGAGTGTGTGTTTGAGTTATAATATAGTTAGGCATCTTACAGAAGACATGTTTTCTTTCATAGATTCACTCAACATTGCATCTGTAGCTGACACTATAGGAACACCACCAGGTGTGAAGATTGTCCAAAGAACATATAGAAACACAGCAATTTATTGAATGATGGTGCTGATGCCGCCCTTTAAGGCACTGCGTCACCAATGCCTCATAAGGAAGTACCCATGCCATCACTCCTCAGATTTTGCTTCTTCAGGAATTTTTGTGGCCCGTGCTATATAGTTATCTGTGATTAGTAGTTAATGTTTCAGCGACCAGCATCATATCTTATCTACTCGTGGTAAAACATGATGTTGTCTGAGATTTGCTTGCCGCCGTGTCTTAGCTCTATTTCGAGCAACCTTATGCATGGGAAGTGTTTAGTATGTGGTAAATGTGCTTTGTTTTTGGCTTGCATTATTTTCAAGAAAGGAAAGAAAATAAGCTTTTCCCTGTCACTCTGGTTCCGCTGTTGCTGAGACACTGCTTAAGCCCTAGCTCTTGGGACCTGATGTCGAGCCTAAGGCTATCAGAGTAAGCAGACTGTCTTTTTTTTCTCCCTCACTGGACGGCATACACGGTTTCCTTCGGTTCTATTCACATGATTAGCTGCTCATACTGATCATTCATTCGTTCAGTTGTTCAGTTACTCATACAAATAATTTGAGCCGCTTCAAACTTTGGTGAGTTTGACATCAGAGAAATGGTACAGTGCCTTGCAAAAGTATTCATACCCACTGAACTTTTCCACATTTTGACATGTTACAACCACAAACAAAAATGTATTTTATTGGGATTTTATGTGATAGACCAACACAAAGTAGCACATAATTGTGAAGTGGAAGGAAAATGATAAATGGTGTCCAATTTTTTTTTACAAATAAATATCTGAAAAGTGTGGCGTGCATTTGTATTCAGCCTTGTATTCTTTGTAGAACCACCTTTTGCTGCAATTACAGCTGCAAGTCTTTTGGGATATGTCTCTATCAGCTTTGCACATCTAGAGAGTGAAATTTTTGCCCATTCTTCTTTGCAAAATAGCTCAAGCTCAGTCAGATTGGATGGAGAGTGTCTGTGAATAGCAATTTTCAAGTCTCGCCACAGATTCTCAATTGGATTTAGGTCTGGACTTTGACTGGGCCATTCTAACACATGAATATGCTTTGATCTAAACCATTCCATTGTAGCTCTGGCTGTATGTTTAGGGTCGTTGTCAAATCAAATCAAATCACCTTTATTTATATAGCGCTTTTTACAATGGCAATTGTTTCAAAGCAGCTTCACAGTGGTAACAGGAAAATAATGCAACGGAATTTGATTCGGCTGTACAGCCGCTCTGGTGAAAACGGTGATGTCATCCAGCTCATTTCAATTATCATATAGTGTCAATGCGGGCAGATCAGTAATATAGTTGAAATTTAAGTGTCCCCAACTGAGCAAGCCAAAAGCCAAAGGCTTCCTGCTGAAAGGTGAACCTCCGCCCCAGTCTCAAGTCTTTTGCAGACTCTAACAGGTATTCATCTAAGATTGTCCTGTATTTGGCTCCATCCATCTTCCCATCAACTCTGACCAGCTTCTCTGTCCCTGCTGAAGAAAAGCATCCCCACAACATGATGCTGCCACCACCATGTTTCACGGTGGGGATGGTGTGTTCAGGGTGATGTGCAGTGTTAGGTTTCCTCCACACATAGCGTTTTGCATTTAGGCCAAAAAGTTCAATTTTGGTCTCATCTGACCAGAGCACCTTCTTCCACATGTTTGCTGTGTCCCCCACATGGCTTGTCGCAAACTGCAAACGGGACTTCTTATGGCTTTCTTTCAACAATGGCTTTCTTCTTGCCACTCTTCCATAAAGGCCAGATTTGTGGAGTGCATGACTAATAGCTGTCCTGCGGACAGATTCTCCCACCTGAGCTGTGGATCTCTGCAGCTCCTCCAGAGTTACCATGGGCCTCTTCACTGAATTCTCTGATTAATGCTCTCCTTGCCCGGCCTATCAGTTTAGGTGGACGGCCATGTCTTGGTAGGTTTGCAGTTGTGCCATACGCTTTCCATTTTCGGATGATGAATTGTACAGTGCTCCGTGAGATGTTCAAGGCTTGGGATATTGATTTATAACCTAACCCTGCTTTAAACTTCTCCATAACTTTATCCCTGACCTGTCTGGTGTGTTCTTTGGTCTTCATGAGGCTGTTTGTTCACTAATGTTCTCTAACAAACCTCTGAGGGCTTCACAGAACAGCTGTATTTATACTGAGATTAAATTACACACAGGTGAACTCTATTTACTAATTAGGTGACTTCTGAAGGCAATTAGTTACACTGTATTTTAGTTAGGGGTATCAGAGTAAAGGGGGCTAAATACAAATGCACGCCACACTTTTTAGATATTTATTTATTTATCATTTTCCTTCCAATTCACAATTATGTGCCACTTTGTGTTGGTCTATCACATAAAATCCCAATAAAATACATTTTTGCTTGCTGTTGTAACGTGTCAAAATGTGGAAAAGTTCAGTGGGTATGAATACTTTTGCAAGGCACTGTATGTGCGATTGCTTTAGTACTTGTGCTACCAAACATTCGGTTTGTATGATTGGTTACTCATGAATGAAACTGCTTTTCAGTTTTGTTGTATGGCATTTTGGATGACAGCAGTTCAGTTGTATATTTTTAGGTGTTGTCGCTTACATGACTACTATGTTGTGATTAGGCGATGCAGTCCACCCCTCTCTCTCAAAAAGGCTGGGGTTTGCGATCTCACCCAATGAACACCCACAAAAGCGCATTGACCTAAGGTTGCCGATCAAGTCTTTCCGGCCTTCAGCTCAGGAAAGCTGTCCCTGACCTGTTAGTCACGAAAAAGGAGGGCAAGCCCCCTGCAGAGAATGTTGTCAAACCGCTAAGCGTATTTGTAGCGTATGTTTTCTTCCATATTCAGATCGTTCAGAGACGCATGAAGTTTTTCAGGTTTCATTTTTTGGGGGGGGCAAAGTTTACCAATTCAAGTGCTTTCTTTTGGCCTAGACTTAGCACCTCACATGAAGCTTGCTCTGGCTCCATTGGACTCCAGGGCATTCGTGTGCTGACCTTCCTCTTTGACTGGCTGACTCCAGCACAGTCCAAGGATTTGGCGTGATAGTGTCAAGACTCTGTTCTTCATCGTTTGCAATTCCTGGGATTCATCTTGAGGATGAATCCCAGGAAGACTGTTCTACTGCCGAGGCAGTGGATCATGTTTCTATTGGTAGGATTTGACTCACATTTAATGAAGGTATAGCTGGAAACATATACCCAGTATGGCTTTAACGTCCCTTAAAGGGTTAGTTCACCCCAAAATGAAAATTCTGTCATCATTGACTCACCCTTACAATGCATCCGGAAAGTATTCACAGCGCTTAACTTTTTCCACATTTTATGTTACAACCTTATTCCAAAATGGATTAAATTCATTATTTTCCTCAAAATTCTACAAACAATACCCCATAATGACAACATGAAAGAAGTTTGTTTGAAATCTTTGCAAATTTATTAAAAATAAAAAACTTTTTAAAAAATCACATGTACATAAGTATGTAGGCAGTTTGGGCAGTCTTCTTTGCAGGACCTCTCAAGCTTCATCAGGTTGGATGGAGCATCGGTGCACAGCCATTTTCATCTCTTCAGAGATGTTCAATCAGGTTCAAGTCTGGGCTCTGGCTGGGCCACTCAAGGACATTCACAGAGTTCTGTCATTACAACTCTTGGAGTGTTTGGCATGGTAATGGGTATGACAATGTTAATATGTTTTGTCTTGTCCACTATGCTTAAAATTTAAATGCAATGTAACCGAAATTCCCCAGAATTTAGTGAGGCCGCTTTAATGCAGATGCTGTGTAAGCAACTTCTCCACCAAAAGAAAAGCAATGTGTGATACATTTAGTTTTACAAATCATTAATTTAACGATATTGAAATACAAACCCGATTCCAAAAAAGTTGGGACACTGTACAAATTGTGAATAAAAACAGAATGCAATGATGTGGAAGTTTCAAATTTCAATATTTTATTCAGAATACAACATAGATGACATATCAAATGTTTAAACTGAGAAAATGTATCATTTTAAGGGAAAAATAAGTTGATTTTAAATTTCATGGCATCAACACATCTCAAAAAAGTTGGGACAAGGCCATGTTTACCACTGTGTGGCATCCCCTCTTCTTTTTATAACAGTCTGCAAACGTCTGGGGACTGAGGAGACAAGTTGCTCAAGTTTAGGAATAGGAATGTTGTCCCATTCTTGTCTAATACAGGCTTCTAGTTGCTCAACTGTCTTAGGTCTTCTTTGTCGCATCTTCCTCTATGATGCGCCAAATGTTTTCTATGGGTGAAAGATCTGGACTGCAGGCTGGCCATTTCAGTACCCGGATCCTTCTTCTATGCAGCCATGATGTTGTAATTGATGCAGTATGTGGTCTGGCATTGTCATGTTGGAAAATGCAAGGTCTTCCCTGAAAGAGACGATGTCTGGATGGGAGCATATGTTGTTCTAGAACTTGGATATACCTTTCAGCATTGATGGTGCCTTTCCAGATGTGTAAGCTGCCCATGCCACACGCACTCATGCAACCCCATACCATCAGAGATGCAGGCTTCTGAACTGAGCGCTGATAACAACTTGGGTTGTCCTTGTCCTCTTTAGTCCGAATGACATGGCGTCCCAGTTTTCCAAAAAGAACTTCAAATTTTGATTCGTCTGACCACAGAACAGTTTGCTACTTTGCCACAGTCCATTTTAAATGAGCCTTGGCCCAGAGAAAACGCCTGCGCTTCTGGATCATGTTTAGATATGGCTTCTTTTTTGACCTATAGAGTTTTAGCCGGCAACGGCGAATGGCACGGTGGATTGTGTTCACCGACAATGTTTTCTGGAAGTATTCCTGAGCCCATGTTGTGTTTTCTATTACAGTAGCATTCCTTTATGTGATGCAGTGCCGTCTAAGGGCCCGAAGATCACGGGCATCCAGTATGGTTTTCCGGCCTTGACCCTTACGCACAGAGATTGTTCCAGATTCTCTGAATCTTTGGATGATATTATGCACTGTAGATGATGATAACTTCAAACTCTTTGCAATTTTTCTCTGACAAACTCCTTTCTGATATTGCTCCACTATTTTTCGCCGCAGCATTGGGGGAATTGGTGATCCTCTACCCATCTTGACTTCTGAGAGACACTGCCACTCCGAGAGGCTCTTTTTATACCCAATCATGTTGCCAATTGACCTAATAAGTTGCAAATTGGTCCTCCAGCTGTTCCTTATATGTACATTTAACTTTTCCGGCCTCTTATTGCTACCTGTCCCAACTTTTTTGAAATCCAAAATGAGCCAATATTTGGCATGACATTTCAAAATGTCTCACTTTCAACATTTGATATGTTATCTATATTCTATTGTGAATAAAATATAAATTTATGAGATTTGTAAATTATTGCATTCCTTTTTTATTCACAATTTGTACAGTGTCCCAACTTTTTTGGAATCGGGTTTGTATATAATCAAAATATTTTGATCCAATATCCTATATAGCCTGAGTTACATTGCTAATGCGTTACTATTAGGTATCTGTCCCAAGCAATGTTTATGTCAATCAATGCAAATTTGGGAGTGAATCCCATATTATGTCACTTCCTAAACTCCGCAGCATGCGACCTGACAGTCCTCACAACAGCATGAACACTTATGAATGAATAACATATAACGTTAGCCGCAAGAGATCGTGCGACCGCTCTCTCATCTCATCTCATCCTGTAGCGATCTCAGGAAGTGCTGTTACATCATGAGCTGTCAACACTAAAAAGTACATTTGCAAAGATTTCAAACAAACTTCTTTCACGTTGTCATTATGGGGTATTGCTTTGAGGAAAATAATGAATTGAATCCATTTTGGAATAAGGCTGTAATATAACAAAATGTGGAAAAAGTGAAGCGCTGTGAATACTTTCCGGATGCACTGTATGTTGTTCCAAATCTGTATGAGTTTCTTTCTTATGTGGAACTAAATTGAAGATATTTTAAAGAATTTTGGTAACCAGACAGTTGACCGTATCCATTGACCAAAATACTAAGTGAATGGCTCTTTGGTTACCAACTGGAGGTCCCAACACCCAAGTTCAAGTTCAGTGGTTCTTCCCCTGTCGTTAGTGCTTCCAATAGTAGTTGCCACCATCCTGTGTGTGTGGGCCACGAACACATAAACCTCCATCCCTCCCCCTAGTGCTCTCCACCGTCACCTCCCGCCCGACAGGGTCAGGAGCAACCCATTAAGTATCATGTTCTGCCTGTCTGTGCTCTTGTTTTGTGTACTTTTTAGTTGGTATTTGTTCATGTTTTCAGTTCCTCTTGTTATATTCCTGATTGTTTGCACCTGTGCCTTGTTAGTGTATATAATATAGGCTATATAGCCCCAGTGTTTCCTGTGTTCATTGTCTGGTGTTGTCCTTTCATGGGTGTTGTGTTGGTGTGCTCAGTTTGCTATTCTTGTGTTTTGTTTTCTTGAGTTAAGTGTCTTTTATGGTATTTTAATAAAATTGCATTTGGATCCTGGTGTTCTTATCTCTGAGTTTCACCCACAAAAAAATAATAGCTGTTTTAAATATGCTCGCTATTCATAAGCTATACATTTTCAAACTTTCTTCCTTTATGTATCTGCTGTATATTTCTTTATCATACTGCCACAGATGGGAATGGTTAAATGACCACTTCTACAGGCAGAGGTGGACAGTAACTAAGTAAATTTACTTGAGTACTGTACTTAAGTACACTTTTTGAGTATCTGTATAATACTTGAGTATTATTTTTTCTGGAAACTTATTACTTTAACTTCACTACATTCGAAAGACAAATATCATACTTTTTACTCCACTACATTTCTATCAAGGTCCTCAAAGTCGAAAGTCGTTTCTGTAGCAGCTTTGAAAGTCAGTGGCTGATTTTTTTCTTCTTTAAAAGGTTTTTCAGTAATCACTCTTGTAGGGTCATGTGAAGTTTCCCAACATTTTTTGAACACTGATCAGTTTATAGCAAAATGGAAGAAGACGGTTCCTCTGCACAGTGTGTGCACCCATGGCCATACTTAGAAAGTATGTTTCAGTTTTCTGAAAAGATTAAAGATTAGTTTAGTTGGCATACACTTGATGCATGTCTCATAAAATGTTCAAAAATGTAAATGTCTGGGAGAAAGAGAAGAGTAAACAGTTGGGAGAATATCGGATGTGTATCAGAGTATAGGGTCCATGCATTCGGCCTAAAAATGACAGCAGCTATGTAAAGAGCTTTGTAACTTTTATACAAGTATTGAACTGAGTTTAAGGTAGTCGTATGCTAGCATGTCGGATGGAGCATCACTGACTGGCTTAAACCACCATGATGGCATAATGTGCATTTATACAACAATGCAACAATAATAAAATAATGCATTGACATAAAAAAAAGGAAATTTACTTTTGATACTTAAGTACTTTTAAAATCTGTTATCTGTTTTTAGAACTTTCACTTGTAATGGAGTAATATTTGACCAGTAGTACTTTTACTTTTACTCAAGTAATAGAGATGTGTACTTTGTCCACCTCTGTCTACAGGTCCTCTGGGGCCTGTGGAGAACCGGTACTAGCTGCTAATCCATATCCCAGAAAAGCTACAAGGATAAATGAAAGTAATAAAAATCCTGCTATACAGCTATATTGTTGTGTTAGAATGTTTAACTGTGTATGATGTGTAGCATGATGTGTAAATGTAGCCTTTTAAATACATTAAGAATGAACCTTTTAGCTTTTAATACTGGTACACAACTGCTGGTATACTAAGCATTGTTTATTTTATGAATTATCGTAACTAAAATGTTAGTAAATCAGTGTGATCCAAAACACATTTTGTTTGTTCATTGTATTTTGACAAAACAAGTACATGTGAAGCCTGGTAAATTCCTCATTGACCTAGGAGCTTTTTATCTTCTACAAATAGCCCAGAATTGAACTAACTATCTCGTAAAAATGGTTATGAATCCTTTTAATCTAATTTTGATTTTTTTTTAAATATGATGGGCTGATCACATAATGAAAAGGATGTTAAAAATCACAGCTGATATTATTTTAGGTTCACACTGGAAATGGACAGTAAACTTGATTGCATTAATTTATGATTATATATACTATCTACTCCAGAAATCGTGAGAGTAGTGTGTAGTGATGTAAATAGGTTTCTGGGAACCTTGTACAGTTTATTGCAATGAGCCCCCTTTAAATTGCTTTTTGGGGCGATCGTTGTGGGGCCCCTGTACTCAGTCCCACCTTTCCCCCTAGTACTGACCCCCCCCAGCCCCCCCACCCTAGTTGTATGCTATTCTGAGCATACAGTCTAATTAAAGACATGAGTAATCTACTAATCAGAACAAATTTTGAGCAATGCAGCGGTCAGTGTAGTGATCTCTGTCTGGAGATATTTTTAAGCTGTATTTAAAAATATTTACACTAATACACAAGGACACACCTCTGCTGAAGTGCTCTGTCCATTAATGGTGTGTTCACTTCCTGTAGCAACACCCACTCCATTACCCCAGTGCAGGTGCAGCTGTACAGCACTATAATGCCATGGCAACCCAGCCAAGCCCATCCAATGTGGCAATGTCATCTGCACTGTGTGAGAAAACAAGAGGAAGGTTGAGGTAAAGAAGAGGGTCATGTTAAACCACATTTGGTCAGACTTTATATTAGGTGTATTTACTTACCAGTGTTGATGAAAGTTACTTTTAAAAGTAATGCATTACAATATTGCGTTACTCCATAAACAAATAACTAATTGCATTACTTAGTTACTTTTTATAGAAAGTAATGTGTTATGTTACTTTTGCTTTAATTTTCCTCATCTAAGCTGGGCTTGCTTGTTTGTTTTTTCATAACAAAAAAGTTCAATTTTTGGCAAACATAAAGGCCCTTTCACACTAAAAGTAAAATGAATAAGCCTCAGGCTGAAGGAAATGCAGATTCACACCTGTACAGTAGAGGGCGCAGCTCAAACAAACCTTTCAGCTCTGCTGCTGAAGAATGTTTATCTAAAGTCATTTTTGCTTATTAGTATGGTTGAATTGTATCATCAAAGGTCAGCAGCAAAGACATTGGTTAAAAATTGTTAGTGATATTAAATACATAAAGAATATTAATGTAATTTAACATATTTAATTATTGCAGCTTTGCATAATATTCTGAGTTTGCAGATATTTTGTTGTAAATTTAAAAGTAATGCGCTACTTTACTAGTTACTTGAGGAAAATAATCTGATTACGTAACTTGCGTTACTTGTAATGCGTTACCCCGTCACTGTAACTTAAATTAAAAAAATTGTTGAGTACAATGTACTTATTGTGTTCATGTTGTATTGCAAAATACTTGCTATTAAGGTAGGATACGGGTAAATTTAGGGACAGGATTGGTGATATGGTTGGATTTAAAGAGGTCATCAAATGCCCATTTTCCACAAGTTGGTATGATTCTTTAGGGTCTTCATGTAAAGTCTGTAACATACTTTGGTTAAAATTCCTTAATGTTTGTGTAAAACAACACTCTTTTTACCTCCTCAAAAACAGCTCTGTTCACAGCGACCCGTTTCGGTGCATGTCTCTTTAAATGATAATGAGCTACTGCTCACCCCACCCCTCTCTTCCATGGGGCGTGTAGACACAAGACACGTGAAGTGCTGCCTTGGCGGACAGTGTACAACTGGCTGAGGGCGGAAATATGCTAATATGGGACAGTCCGTCAGCGGTCGTAGGCGGAGCATGAGCAATATGACATCATATTGTTACAGTGACACCCAAAAGTAACAGTTTAGCCACTCTTGAAATGCATGAATGTCATTGCAATATGCAAAGGCATTTATGAATTTTTAAGAGTAATTTTCTTTTAAAGTATTAATTTATCTAAAGTTAATTTTCTAAATGTCTTTTAGTTGGAATTTAGTTTGATTTGCTATAAGAAATAAAGATATTAAGAAATGATAAACATTACCATCATGATCTAAAGCTGCTTGAAACGTGTATTGTGAAAAGCACTATAGTAGTAGTATAGTTGATTTGACCTGACATAAATGATCACCAAACGAGTGAACATAATCCACTCTATTGTGAATGGTAGAGTTTTTGTTTTAAATCTCTAGGAGTAGCTTAAGTACAAACCCGATTCCAAAAAAGTTGGGACACTGTACAAATTGTGAATAAAAAAGGAATGCAATAATTTACAAATCTCATTAACTTATATTTTATTCACAATAGAATATAGATAACATATCAAATGTTGAAAGTGAGACATTTTGAAATGTCATGCCAAATATTGGCTCATTTTGGATTTCATGAGAGCTACACATTCCAAAAAAGTTGGGACAGGTAGCAATAAGAGACCGGAAAAGTTAAATGTACATATAAGGAACAGCTGGAGGACCAATTTGCAACTTATTAGGTCAATTGGCAACATGATTGGGTATAAAAAGAACCTCTCAGAGTGGCAGTGTCTCTCAGAAGTCAAGATGGGCAGAGGATCACCAATTCCCCCAATGCTGCGGCGAAAAATAGTGGAGCAATATCAGAAAGGAGTTTCTCAGAGAAAAATTGCAAAGAGTTTGAAGTTATCATCATCTACAGTGCATAATATCATCCAAAGATTCAGAGAATCTGGAACAATCTCTGTGCGTAAGGGTCAAGGCCGGAAAACCATACTGGATGCCCGTGATCTTTGGGCCCTTAGACGGCACTGCATCACATACAGGAATGCTACTGTAATGGAAATCACAACATGGGCTCAGGAATACTTCCAGAAAACATTGTCGGTGAACACATCCACCGTGCCATTCGCCGTTGCCGGCTAAAACTCTATAGGTCAAAAAAGAAGCCATATCTAAACATGATCCAGAAGCGCAGGCGTTTTCTCTGGGCCAAGGCTCATTTAAAATGGACTGTGGCAAAGTGGAAAACTGTTCTGTGGTCAGACAAATCAAAATTTGAATTTCTTTTTGGAAAACTGGGACGCCATGTCATCCGGACTAAAGAGGACAAGGACAACCCAAGTTGTTATCAGTGCTCAGTTCAGAAGCCTGCATCTCTGATGGTATGGGGTTGCATGAGTGCGTGTGGCATGGACAGCTTACACATCTGGAAAGGTACCATCAATGCTGAAAGGTATATCCAAGTTCTAGAACAACATATGCTCCCATCCAGACGTCGTCTCTTTCAGGGAAGACCTTGCATTTTCCAACATGACAATGCCAGACCACATACTGCATCAATTACAACATCATGGCTGCATAGAAGGATCCAGGTACTGAAATGGCCAGCCTGCAGTCCAGATCTTTCACCCATAGAAAACATTTAGCGCATCATAAAGAGGAAGATGCGATAAAGAAGACCTAAGACAGTTGAGCAACTAGAAGCCTGTATTAGACAAGAATGGGACAACATTCCTATTCCTAAACTTGAGCAACTTGTCTCCTCAGTCCCCAGACGTTTGCAGACTGTTATAAAAAGAGGGGATGCCACACAGTGGTAAACATGGCCTTGTCCCAACTTTTTTGAGATGTGTTGATGCCATGAAATTTAAAATCAACTTATTTTTCCCTTAAAATGATACATTTTCTCAGTTTAAACATTTGATATGTCATCTATGTTGTATTCTGAATAAAATATTGAAATTTGAAACTTCCACATCATTGCATTCTGTTTTTATTCACAATTTGTACAGTGTCCCAACTTTTTTGGAATCGGGTTTGTATGTGACCATTTTGGATGGGTGAAAAAGATCAGTTTACCTGTATGGCCATTATTGGAGAGGGTGAATGGCCTTTTACCCGGCTGGTTGTATCCCAGGGGCTGCACGGGAATTAACGTTGGGTCATGTAGTGTTTGTGATGTGTCCACGTTTATGGGTGACTGACTAGAACCACCACAGTCAGGAAAAAACTCAGCCCATTCTGCTTGTCCCACAGCACCTAACACAACCAGAAAAGGGTGCCACAGCGAGGTGAATGTTGGTGTGGGAATCAGTCAATGAAAACATTTGTAGAATTATAAATGATATAAATGCCAGTTAAAAATAATGTGTGAGTGTTTACATGTTCTGGAAGCTCATAGCTAAGTGTTAAGTCATGCAAAAGTTAATGAGAAAACACGTGGTTACAAACCCAGAGTACACACACGTTTTTAAGTGCTAAAACATTCTGTAGTGAAATTAGATATTGAAAGAGAAAGGGAGGACAGAGCAACAAAAAAAGAAGAAAGAAAAGGCAGACAAAAGTTGTTTTATTGTACAACAAAAGAAAACTTTGCATATGAGTCTGGGTGTTTCAGCTTGGTGCCAAGTCAGTTCTGTGTACACAGGGATTAGAGGCCCACTCAGTCTCGCTGTTCACCACGAATATCCCCCCAAACCCCTGTTCAACTCCAAAATGTGGGGAGGGGGAGGCAAAGTTGCTCTCATTGATCTGTGGTTGCCAAGGAGACCTCTATGGCAGCTGCAAGACACATATTCCATGCCTCTGTCAGTTTACCTCTTGCATGCTGCCCCAAACATGGACAGGGAACAAAGCATCACTCAACCAAGTAACTATTTTATTCAGAAATAATGAGCTGCATCACAACAATGGCACACACATGAAAATGTGCCCTGGAATGTGCGTGTAGTAGGTATAACAGTAGAAATCATTCCAACAGAAATCCTGTATAAGAAAAGTGAAGTAAAATGATTCCTTGTTCAAAGAAAAGAAATGTTTAGGGCCAATATATGTCATTGTGACATTATTTGTCGTATGTCAGTGAAGCACATTTTGCCAACCCCAAATCCCCTAATTTCTCTCAGTAATTTACTTAGTAAAATTTATTTTATTTATTTATTTAATTTAGACAAATTGTTGACGGGTTGCATGAGATTCACCTGAATATTATTTTGCATTTCAGCACACTGTTATTCTTTTTAGATTTTCTGGGCCTGTTGTGCATTTAGTGCTGTACACTCATTAGCACTGATTACGTAACAAGTTTAGCTCATACAATGCAAAATATGGCTAAATAAGCTTATCCAAAAGCCTTATTATGACAAGAATGTCACAAGATTACAATGGGTTGTCCCAAAATGGCATTCCTGTTCAAGCAGAGCAGTCTCTTATTCTTTATCATGCAATTTTTTTTGTATCAAATTAAGCTACTTATATGCAACCTCTTGCACCTGCTGACTCTCTCTCTCTCTCTCTCTCTCTCTCTCTCTCACGGGAAAGGTTAAGCTTGCTGAAAATATGGAAATATTCTTTTCCAGATAAACAACCAAATAGCTAAATTCATCCAATCTTCAAAAGGCTTTTTCACAGCAGCTCTGAGCCAAAGTAATTCATAAGTATTTTCCATTATTCATACTGTATAAGTTATATATGATATCCTAATCACAACAACATCTGTCACAAAATCACGGAGAATGAGAGGGAAAAAAATAAACAACTGTATTACCTGCATATGTCCATTCTGTTGCTAAAAAAAGAGGAAAGTATAGTAAACGTATAAAAAAAAAAAGTAGATTCATTTTGTATTTTATGGAGCACTTCTTATTTTTTTGACTCAAACAATTAGTGTCTGACACATCAGAGCAGTTTAATTATTACACAATTAAATGTTACTAAAGCGTCAAAAAGCTAAACTATATTTCCTATAATTTGCTCTCTTTTCATCTGTATTTAGTAGCAATGATCATTGTTACAAAAGGCTATCATATTTATAATACATAAATAATCAAAGTCTTACCAGTTCCTGAGCACTCCACACACTTTAAAAAGAGAGAAAGAGACACTGTTATCCAGACAAGGTCCATGCTTTCACTCTCTTCTCCACAGGCTACACACACTCACACAAAGAGAAATCTCGTATAGATAGACACACCAGTAAAAATGTAGGAATCCAGGTTTGAAAAGGTCAAAAGCAGAACGGCTTGAAACATGTATGTATCCAAAAACATTCACAAAGAAAAAGTAATTCTTGGTCCTTTTTTGTATCTGAATGATTTGGTCCAGCAAGATTAATTGTGGAAGAGAGAGGCCATCACATGCCACAGAAGAAGATGAAGAGTTACACCGTGAAGAGAGAGAGAAACGGAAGGAGAAAAGGACAAATAAACGTGAAAATCACTTGCTGTCGGACACTGAAAAATGTGTACGACACAACTAGCTGGCGGGGGGGCGGGGGGGGGACTGGTGCAAAGCCTGATTGAAGGGGTACTGAGGTGATGATAATAAAGAGAGAATGAATAGAAGAAACAGTCAGAGAGAGAGAGACCAGAAATAGAGAATAGAAAGTTCAGAATCCAGTTAGTTTATTTATTGTAAACTGCAATCAGTGTTTTACAAACTTTTTGGCATGCTACCAAATAGTCAAATTCACAGTGCTGTTAAAAAATCTACAGTAAATAAAAAGGTATGTTATATTAAAACAAGCAAACAATGACAGGATAATGAAAGATGATTCATGCAGACATTGATTGAAGCAACTGAATTGACAGAGACATTTGTATATTTTTATTTTGCAAACAGAATGTCACTGAAGTAAACTGAAGTAAATTGATTTTGTGTTTTGATTTAAAAAACTATGTTTCTAGAACGTTTCAGCTGTTTCTAAAGCCCAAAGGTCATTTAACGCTTTATTGCACTTCATTATTCAAACGCTGGAGGGCAGTAAATTACATCCTTTAATCATCCCTTTTACTTTTGAGTGCTTTAATCTATAACGTTTCTTCTACAACCTACTGGGTGATGTGGAATTTTCTTCTTTTTTTGTATTCAGATGTTAAACATTTGAACTATAGTTCTCTTGTTTATGTTTAGTGTTTATTTAGCTTGTTCTGTAGGCCTACTTTTCCCCAGTCATGGCAAAAAGTGCCCCAATCAACCCGAATTCTCCCTTTACATTACGATTTATTTAATATTATATTTATTAAGATTAATTTAATATTCAATATTATACATGAATTTTAGTTCGGTAACTGTGTGTAATTGCTTTTATATATGTTCAATAAAAAATCCATTGGAAATCGTTCCTCATTTTATCTATTTTAAATTTTTTTTATTGACCATATAAAGCAAATACACACAGTTACACCTCAAAACAGAATGTAACAACAATAATAGAATTATAAACAGTAGACAAAGAATCAGTAAAATAAAAAATAAAATAAAATAAAAAACATTGAGCCAGGGGTAACATATAATTTAAAATGAATTAAATTCGAGAAAAATGCCTTGAGTCCTTTTTTTGTACATTATAAGAAAAGCATAAATATTATACTTTGTGCACAACGTAAAGGATTTTAAAGCTTTGACATTGCTGGAAGAAGAGATAGCCTAGTACCCAAATAACATTTCAAGCCTTTGCAAAAAATAACAGAAAAGGTTTAATAGACAAAAATGTACACTTATGTATAAAAAACTTGTCTAGAGGAAATCGTTCCTCATTGATGTGTTCCTCTGTGGTGTAATGCATTTTCATGATGTCAATAAAATAATACATAAATAAAATAATACATTCTAAAAAATCGCCCAAAATACGTGATTTAACGTTTCAGTCTTAGTATTCCTGCCCCTTCCTCCTTTTTTAAAATTCACAGCGTAGTGATCAGCTTCAACGTGAAACCGTTGCAATCTTACGCAACGCTCCAGACCCATGAAGGTTTCGCCATTGGTCTATCATTGGCGAGTAGGGCGTGTCATAATGGTTATCATAATTTTCATTGGCCGAGTCCGTATTAAAGGCGTGGCTATGGATTTCATTCACAAATCTTCCAGGCTGCAGTTCACATCCATGTGCACGTTGCTCTTAAAGAGATACAGGCCCGTTTACATGTGTTCTGGAATTAGCCGAATCAGTGACTTGCGATATTATTTAACTTATTGCTCATGTCTCATCCAATATATTTTTTTTACTACATTGAGACCTGATGTCTTAGTTGTACGTCTGTTTACTGATTTCACAATGAAAGAGCTCTCTTTCTAATAACCGGGAGGCTGAAAACCAGGATAGATGCAGAAAATGTATTGAGTTTGGCAAAACTTGTCATAAACTGCAAAAACAACATTGTGTTTGGTATACTGTGTGCAATTTTTAAAGTGATTTCAGTGGCTGTAGAGAGACCTGAATATAAAAAGATAATTAAAATAATGTAATTTTATAGGAAACCATTAAAAATAATCAAAAATTTTGCGCATTATTTTTTCATACATTGAAATCCAAAACAAAAACATCAACGAAAAAACTTCTACATCTGTTGTGCAAATCTTAAACGAAAGCTTGTTCGTATGAACTGTTTATACATGTGTTGAGAATGAAGACAGTTCACGTGTGTCAGGTGACTGATCTGACATGGGTCTGTAGATTAGCTGTCTTTTCACTGTTCGCTTAACACGTGATAGTGAGAATGAAGTTATGATTTTATGACTGTCTTTCGTAATGATTTTGTTCCTTTCCCATCATAAGTGTGAATGCGACCTATGTACATTACGCACACGCGCTCAGCACGTACTGTATCGTTTCGACATGCGTGTGTTTACACTTCGGCTCCGCTGCACCCATGCCAACACACACACGACGCGCATGGGCGGAGCTACGAGTCATTCACTGGCCAGTAGCAGAAGAGCGGAGCAATTACTGGCTATATCGTAGACCAATCAGATTGTTACTATCTGACAGCAGCGGCCAACTAGAGTCTGTGCGTGGATGGCACTAAATTGGGCACGTGTGTCTATGCACATGTTGACACTCGGGAAGTGAGGAGAGAGAGAGTGAACCCAGAGAGGGAGCTGATCTGTGGGATAGAGTAGAAGGGATCGTCGGGAAGGGTTTGCGTTGCTTTTACAGGCGCCCTGAAGGTGAGGTATGTTTTTAAAACAATTCGTTATTAGGTTGCATATCATAACACAGGAATAGTATGAGAAGGGTATTTGCATTGCTCACTTTCGATTGTTAAATTGTTATTTGATATAGTCCGCATGTATCTGTAATTGTCTTTGTACTGCAACTCGGCACATGTGTGTGTGTGTGTGTGTGTGTGTGTGTAATTAAGTCACATGGAAGAATTTGTAAGCGTGTGTGTGAAGAAGTATACAGTTGTTTATCATTTGTATAACATGTATACCATTTATTCTAAGAATACTGCATTTCTAAGAATTCTAAGAATAATTAATTCTATTTTAAATACAATCGCATCCCATTTTCATATCTGGTATCTCACACAAACAGCAATACATATAAACAATAATTTTTAAAATATAATATAATAAATATAAATAATTTTTTTTATGCATATAAAATTGTGTATATATATATATATATATACAGAACAACAGAAGCGAAGCCATAAGTGACCCTAACTGTCATTTTCATTGCTGCTGAATGTCTGAGCAGCGCACAGAGAGAGAGTTACAGTCTGAATGAGAAACAAGAAGGATAGACAGAGAAAACAGATTGGAGGAATACAGGAGGAAGGATATATACTTTGTTTTCACTGAACAGAGAACAGAGGCACACTTGAAGAGAAAGAGAGAGATATTAAAAACGGTTGGGGGAGGGGCAAGCGACATGAGCCAGTGAAAAGTGAGGTTGTGTGCTTGTCTCTGGGTGTTTGTATGCCCCTGCCCCTTTCCTTGTGTGTGTGTGTGTGTGTGTGTGTGTGTGTGTGTGTGTGTGTGTTTGCCAGATGGAGGAGAGGAGTAAGAAAATGAAAAAGAAATGGAGAGACCCTAGCTGCCTTCTTTAACCACTAGTGTTAAAGCATCCCACTGCACCCCTCCCCCTATTTTCCTGCTCTAGACGACACACACTTACACAACCGTGCACACACTACACACTTGCACAGGCATGCATGCTCCTCGCTTCTCTCTGATCTCAGAGGGTCTAGACAGACCCCATGTTCTCTGTAATGGCTCAGACAAAACAATATGGATGAAATCAATTAAATATTGAAATTGGGTTTGTTTGGTTTTATCGAAATTGGGTATATTTTTGAATATGCAGTGTAATAAAATGTAATAAAAATTTGTGACTGCCAATGGGAAGTCTGTGGTACAAAAGGTCAGATTTCCTTTCAGCTTTGCACAAAAAATGGTCTTTAGAACATTTGTGGTACAGTGTTGTTGTCATTGAAGCAAAACCAATAATACATATAGACATATAATTTAACCTAAATTGGTATGCTGATAAAATTATTTGTAATTTAGAAAATGTGTTAAATACAAAACAAGCAATTCACTAGTGGTCTCACTTTTGGGTTCCACAATTTGTGCAAATTGTTTTTTTCTTTTTCTTCTTGTAACCTTGACACGCCCTCTAGTCAGCCTACTTCCATTTTTTTCTGTTCTAGATATATTTTTTTTTCATCTCTTTCCCACAGTCATGCAGTCCACAGAATCTCCTTCCTCTCAACCGTCACAGGATTCACTAAGCTCCAACAACAGTTTCTTGTTCAGTGACGATGAGACAAATGTTTACCTGGTGGAGGACAGGGACAGGCTGCATGAAGCCCATTCGACTCGGTCCAGTCTCTCAAACAGAAGTATTTACAGTATGAATGGGGAGCAGGAGCGTCCTGGATCTCAGTGGGCGTGTGATGGATTCAGTAACCCTGAGAGGTCACAGGACAACAGTCACGCTAGGTCAGCGTCTTTGTCCATCTCATCATTTGTCTCCCTGTCCTCCTCGTCTTCATCTGGATTAGGGTGGAGTAGCTCTGAGAGTGAGCGAGGGAAGAATGGAGGAACTGAAGGAGACATGCTGTTTGCTCGTAAGGTGAGAATCTTTCCACCAATCCTTAACAGTTTACACCTGGTATTAACATCCGTCTCATGTGTTCCAATCAAATGTAGTCAGTTGAGACCCATTACTTTTTATCACTTGTACTTGTATGCATTACAAATGTGACTACTTATGATTGAGGATCTTTGAATTAAAGGTAGGGTAGGCCATTTGTTTTATAAACACTTTTTGTTATACTGGTTGAAACTCTCTTCACATCCTGATAGCAATCAATAATAGAAATGGTCTAAATATTAAACGTACATGTACATATACAAACCCGATTCCAAAAAAGTTGGGACACTGTACAAATTGTGAATAAAAAAGAAATGCAATAATTTACAAATCTCATAAACTTATATTTTATTTACAATAGAATATAGATAACATATCAAATGTTGAAAGTGAGACATTTTGAAATGTCATGCCAAATATTGGCTCATTTTGGATTTCATGAGAGCTACACATTCCAAAAAAGTTGGGACAGGTAGCAATAAGAGGCCGGAAAAGTTAAATGTACATATAAGGAACAGCTGGAGGACCAATTTGCAACTTATTAGGTCAATTGGCAACATGATTGGGTATAAAAAGAACCTCTCAGAGTGGCAGTGTCTCTCAGAAGTCAAGATGGGCAGAGGATCACCAATTCCCCCAATGCTGTGGCGAAAAATAGTGGAGCAATATCAGAAAGGAGTTTCTCAGAGAAAAATTGCAAAGAGTTTGAAGTTATCATCATCTACAGTGCATAATATCATCCAAAGATTCAGAGAATCTGGAACAATCTCTGTGCGTAAGGGTCAAGGCCGGAAAACCATACTGGATGCCCGTGATTTTCAAGCCCTTAGACGGCACTGCATCACATACAGGAATGCTACTGTAATGGAAATCACAACATGGGCTCAGGAATACTTCCAGAAAACATTGTCGGTGAACACAATCCACCGTGCCATTCGCCGTTGCCGGCTAAAACTCTATAGGTCAAAAAAGAAGCCATATCTAAACATGATCCAGAAACGCAGGCGTTTTCTCTGGGCCAAGGCTCATTTAAAATGGACTGTGGCAAAGTGGAAAACTGTTCTGTGGTCAGACGAATCAAAATTTGAATTTCTTTTTGGAAAACTGGGGCGCCATGTCATCCGGACTAAAGAGGACAAGGACAACCCAAGTTGTCATCAGCGCTCAGTTCAGAAGCCTGCATCTCTGATGGTATAGGGTTGCATGAGTGCGTGTGGCATGGGCAGCTTACACATCTGGAAAGGCACCATCAATGCTGAAAGGTATATCCAAGTTCTAGAACAACATATGCTCCCATCCAGACGTCGTCTCTTTCAGGGAAGACCTTGCATTTTCCAACATGACAATGCCAGATCACATACTGCATCAATTACAACATCATGGCTGCGTAGAAGGATCCGGGTACTGAAATGGCCAGCCTGCAGTCCAGATCTTTCACCCATAGAAAACATTTGGCGCATCATAAAGAGGAAGATGCGACAAAGAAGACCTAAGACAGTTGAGCAACTAGAAGCCTGTATTAGACAAGAATGGGACAACATTCCTATTCCTAAATTTGAGCAACTTGTCTCCTCAGTCCCCAGACGTTTGCAGACTGTTATAAAAAGAAGAGGGGATGCCACACAGTGGTAAACATGGCCTTGTCCCAACTTTTTTGAGATGTGTTGATGCCATGAAATTTAAAATCAACTTATTTTTCCCTTAAAATGATACATTTTCTCAGTTTAAACATTTGATATGTCATCTATGTTGTATTCTGAATAAAATATTGAAATTTGAAACTTCCACATCATTGCATTCTGTTTTTATTCACAATTTGTACAGTGTCCCAACTTTTTTAGAATCGGGTTTGTACATATGCATACACATATACACTATATTGCCAAAAGTATTAAGTATTGGGACACCCCTCCAAATCATTGAATTCAGGTGTTCCAATCACTTCCATGACCAAAGGTGTATAAAATCAAGCACCTAGGCATGCAGACTGCTTCTACAAACATTTGTGAAAGAATAGTCGCTCTCAGGAGCTCAGTGAATTCAAGTGTGGTACCGTGATAGGTTGCCACCTGTGCAATAAGTCCATTCATGAAATTTCCTCACTACTAACTATTCCACGGTCAACTGTTAGTGGTATTATAACAAAGTTGAAGCAATTGGGAACAACTGCAACTCAGCCATGAAGTGGTAGGCCACGCTAAATCACAGAGCGGGGTCAGCGCATGCAGAAGGCGTACAGTGCGCAGAAGTCGTAAACTTTCTTCAGAGTCAATAGCTACAGACCTCCAAACTTTGTGTGGCCTTCAGATTAGCTCAAGAACAGTGCGTAGAGAGCTTCATGGAATGGGTTTCCATGGCCGAGCAGCTGCATCCAAGCCTTACATCACCAAGTGCAATGCAAAGCATCGGATGCAGTGGTGTAAAGCACGCCGCCACTGGACTCTAGAGCAGTGGAGACGAGTCTGGGTTTGGCGGTTGCCAGGAGAATGGTACTTGCCTGACTGCATTGTGCCAAATGTGGGGTTGTTTTTCAGGGGTTGGGCTTGGTCCCTTAGTTCCAGTGAAAGGAACTCTAATGCTTCAGCATACCAAGACATTTTGGACAAATTCACGCTCCCAAATTTGTGGGAACAGCTTGGGGATGGCCCCTTTCTGTTCCAACATGACTGCGCACCAGTGCTCAAAGCAAGGTCCATAAAGACATGGATGAGCGAGTTTGGTTTGGAGGAACTTGACTGGCCTGCACAGAGTCCTGACCTCAACCCGATAGAACACCTTTGGTGTCAGTGCCTGACCTCACAAATGCGCTTCTAGAAGAATGGTCAAAAATTCCCATAAACACACTCCTAAACCTTGTGGAAAGCCTTCCCAGAAGAGTTGAAGCTGTTATAGCTGCAAAGTGTGGGCCAACTCCATATTAAACCCTACGGATTAAGAATGGGATGTCATTAAAGTTCATGTGCATGTAAAGGCAGGCGTCCCAAACCTTTTGGAAGTCTCAGGACCAAAAAATGACACCGTATCATTGCATTCGGTCCAAATGCAATGCTACGATGTCCTACCTGCCTGTCAACATATGTATTTCCGTACCTCCGTGCACCTGCTCACGCAGACATCACACGTCATCAGTGTGTTGTAGACACAGTCATCTTTTACAGTTCCTCCTGAACCAAAACAACGAGCTTATACTGCATTCATGTCATGTCGTAACCGTAACTACGAGATGGCAACTTTGTGACATTCTTCCTCAGACTCTTTAATTTATGCATTTCTGTGTCAACACTATCAATGCCTAAATTTATCTGCAGCAGTCAGGTGGTACAAGTCAGAGCTCCGTAAGTTGTTTATATTTATTATTATTGTAATGTTACAAGCTTTGAGACATGAGGTAATTTAACGCCGTCTCGCGTCTTGTGACGCTTTGCAAACTCTGCTGTGTAAGTTCATTGTTTTGAAGGAGACGTGGCTTTGGAGAGTGCTCTGAAGGGAGGTGGGATCTTCAAATCTAGCTTGCTTTCCGAAGCTGCCTACCCTACGTTTAACAACATACTACACGAGTGTATTGCTTTGCATCGTGTCGGCACAGTGATTATCTCAAAGATACCTGGATTTTAATTCTGCACACAATGTTTTGAGCAGAAGATTCACAGTTATGTAGTCAAGTACCTGTATTAAATGAACATAAGATGAGCATGCTTCACACGACATGATTTTCTTTTATTCCTTTCCATTTTTTCATTTAGCAGATGCTTATATCTGCCTGGCAAACAGAAGTTGTTCTCAGAACAGATGTTCTTATCTCTAAGACACACATGACCAGCAATGTTTAAAACATTTGTTTTTGCACAGAGGTTGATTGCCAGGTGAATTGGTGGTCCTTCACTATCTTTCAGGACACATCAGGATACATTAGTGTTTTCACCAGAACTTTTTGACCCCATTTACATCTGAATTTATTGCTGTCCACTGCTGGGATTGCCTGAAACGGATATTAATATCAGATGCAAACAGGATAGGAGTTAGTTTGAATATCACATGATGGTGGCTTTCTCTCCCCTCAGTGTTTAGAGCTCCAGGGGTTTGTTCGGCCTCTGCTGGAGCTTCTAAACGGACTGAAGAAAGGAAGATTTGACAAAGGTGAGACAAAAGCACACTGTCTCTGTGTCCAGCCTTAAACATCTCTGTATGTGAAGTTATACAATGGTAATGGGCCTATAATAACCTGTATAGTTTAGAGTGTATCAACCTTTTTATGTGTGTGGTAATTTATCTGCATCTGTTCTCTTGTTTTCTGACTCTTTCATTCTTGTGTAACACTGACAAGGTGCAGCCCAAGGCTTTTATTTTTATTAAAACCAGAAGTAAACTTACTTTCTGTTTACAGATTTTGCACATTTTATCACATAAGTAGAAAACATCAAATTGTGCAGGAAGTGATTTAACCAGACTCTTTCTGATGAATACTGAGATTTCATCAACGCTTTTACTGCTTGTGATTGGCAGGTCTGAGCAGTTTTCAGCAGAGTGTTGCAATGGACAGAATTCAGAGGATTGTGGGAGTGCTGCAGAAACCACATATTGGGTGAGTGTGAACATCAATATGAAATCTAGCATAACATTAGATGTTATTCAGATCATGAGAAAATACACAAACAGGGTTGAATTGCAATATTTTAGGGTTCTTAGGTATAATCTCACCTTTTTGTTTGCAATTATTTATGACATTATTAGGGGTTTCATCTTCTAAACAACGCTCTTATGTATAGACACAAGGACATTCTAAGGACATAGACCAACTTTTGTAAAAATCTATAGAAGGTGCAATAAAAAAAAACATACTAACTACAGAACAGTTTTGCTTTCTGGCTTTGCTTTTTGTCAAGTGCGAACATATCTTAATATATCTTACAAAATATCAGTCAGAGTCAGACAAATAAACAACAATGGCAACCAACAGCCCAAAATTAAGAAGTCAGTAATTTCATTTGTAAATGGGTCCTTCCATGTCAAATAAACCAAATTTTGGAAACTTCCCCGGCTCAAATTTTTGATTTTGTTAATATTTTTTCTGAAGAAAAACAAACATAAACAGTGATGAAAGCCAACATATTAAATGTAATGGATGTATATTGAGTAATCTACTATTTTGTCGAGGGGGGTCAAAACGACAAATTACAGGCATGTAATTTCAAAATGACATTGAAAAGATGGCAGCATCATTATTTTATATTTACACAGAGATTGGTAGGTCTATTAGTTAATTCTGTTTACTTTAGCAATCTTTGTTGCATTATATGCCAATCGTAAAAGTTCAAAAATGGGGAAAAAGCACTTTTTGTCTTTTTTTTGCCCCAAGATTGCATGCCTGTAACTCAAGAAGATATCTTAATATCCTTTTTTATTTTGGTTTTTAACAAACATTTATTTTGGCATCTTCATTTTAAAGGCTCTATATGGTTCAATCCCAGAGATATGGGGATCTTAATGGGGCTCCATGAGTAAATTGTTAAATTGTATACATTTTCAGTGGCCAAAAACCAAATGTGGGTCACTTGGCATACAGTGGATACTTTTTTCGTTTAAAGAGGAATATCTGAACAACAAATAATGTTGAATGTCCCAAGAATAAATAATGTTGAAACTAGAAATGTATCTTGTTTCCCTCTATCAAAACAATTGCATACAACGTACCTCTCTGAATGCCAAAAATCCACTGAAATGGTCAAGTTGAGGCACATTAACTTGCTCTTAAGTGTATTTATAATAATTTAACTCATTTATATTTGAATGAGTTTCAAGAATATTTGAAAGAAAGGATTTTGTTTTTTTTAACAGTTTCTAAAGCTAGCAAGAGTTCAAATATGTTGACATCCCAATATCTCTGGGATTGAAGCATATAGGGCCTTAAAAATGAAGATTCCAAATAGAAAAGTTTCATAGGAAGAAGAATCTTTTCCAGAAATATTTTTTTTGGCACTCAGAGAGGGATGTTGTATGCAATTATTTTAATAGAGGGAAACAAGATACATTTCTAGTTTCAGTATTATTTGTTCTTTAGACATTCCTCTTTACACACAATAAGTATCAGCTATTTGAAAAGTTAGCTAAATTTGTTTTTTGACCACTGAAAATGTGTACAATTTACCAATTTACTCATGGAGTCGGGTTGGGATATATCTCTGGGACTGAACCATATAGGGCCTTTAAAATGAAAATACCAAAATAAATGTTTGTTAAGAACCAGAATCTAAAAGGATATTAAGGTATCTTTAATAATTCTTGAGTTACAGACATGCAAACTTGGGGCAAAAAACACAAGAAGTGTTTTTGAACTTTCACCGTTGGCATATAATGCAACAAAGATGGCTAAAGTCAACAGATTTAACTAATAGACTTAACAATCTCTGTGTAAAAATAAAATGATGATGCTGCCATCTTTCTAAAGTCATTTTTACCCCACTGTAATTTGACCCAAATAGATGATCTGTGGAAATTTTGATGACATTTGCAGATTAACTACTACCTTTTTAAAGAAGTCAATACTTTTATCCAGCAATAACTCCTTTAAATTAATCAAAAGTGACAGTAAAAACTTTTACATTTTTACCAAAATATCTATTTAAAATAAATGCAGATCTTTTGAACTTCCTAGTCATTAAAGAATCTGTAAAAAAATGCTTGATTCGTAGTTTAGAAATTGTTCAAGATGAACACTCAGGTAAGCCAGATGTATGTTGTAGGTTAATGATTAATTAAGATGCTCTAAAGTTATATTGTTGTATTAAATATTCACTTATTGCGCAAATTTTTGTTATTGTTCATATTATTCATAATGTAAAAAGTTATTGTAAAGTGTAACCATTATATTAAACCAATCGGCAAACATTGTTTACCCTCAAGTTCACACAGATGCCCTAGATGTCCTACTCGAAACTGAGTAACCACAGGTGTACTTCATCATTAACTATGAGCATGTTTCACTAATGTTTGTCCAAATACTTTTATATATAATGTAAAAAATTCTGATTAAATATTTGACTGTTATTCTGCTTATTGTCTTTTTCTTCTTCTTTTTTTGTCTACAGAGAGAAGTACTTGCCTACTTTGCTGCAGATAGAGGGAATGCTAAAGCTTTGGTTCCCTCAAGTGACTGCTCAAGTTTCTGTGACACCTAACCCTGCTGATTTTTCACCTCAAAACATTTCCACCCATGGCAAAAGCAATATCACTCCCCCACACAAGCACAAAGACCAATTACATATTCCAGTCAAGGTTAGTGTAGACGCACACAAGAGACACACGGCATATTAGCTGGTGGACTCCATTTACACTATGTGAATTTGTAGACATTGATGCCCTTTCTTATTTTCTCGGCTCTTGCAGAAGCGAAGATTGAGCTGGTCAGACACAGACTCACCCTCCTCTTCTCCTCCCATGGTGTGTAAGCGCACCAAATGTTGTGAAGAGCAACATCAGTGGCCATATGTTGATGGAGGGGAGGGCTCTTCAGGGACCCCTTCCCTTTCCTCACACACGAACCAATCAGACAAGCGAGTTAGTGAAACCCTGGAGCACAAGGTCATCTGGTGGTCAGGTTCAAGACTGACATGGATGCACATTGCTCCCATCTTCTCCCCACATAAATCTGGTCCCTCTCATAAAGGCGGAATGGCTAATGATAGAGGGAGCGGCAGTGTCCTCCTTCCAGTTTCTCCTCTCACCACCAGGAGCAGTCTAGCCACACAGGACAGCTTTGTCTCCTCCACCACACCTTTTTCAGAGCCAACTGGATGCCAATGCCAGTCTGTGAGTTTAGGGACGACAAGTAAATTGCAGGAATACACCCAGATCCCACAAATCACAATGAAGTCTTCAAACCTAGAACAGTAAAGCCCTGATGCATAAAAACCAAACACAACAAGCCGAAAGTCTTCTCTGTGTCAGAGAAGAATTGAAGTATGGGATGTTGAAAGGGTTGTCTATTACAGTGATTGAAAAAGTATTTCTAAAGAATCTGGAAGAAGTTTAAACTCAACATGTAAGACTTTTTTGGTATCGATTGGGTTGAAAAATTGGAAATGAGAGTACCAAAATAAAAGGGAAGTGTGTGAGTTTGGTGCCACTGCCATCACCAAATGGAACTGCAAAAATAATTATGTGAAACTGGTTTTCAAACACTCCCCCATCTGGCATTGGTCAGCCAAATAGAAAGCCCTGCCCAAAAATCTCAAAGGCTTTGGTTGAGCCAGTGTTGTGCTGGACGAGATGCTCAAACAGTGTTTGCATGACAGTATTCTAACATCCCAAAAAAATTACACAGTTCACCTTTTGAAATTTTAAATTTGATATCATGCGGATGTTCATTGCCTTCAAGAGTGTGTGTTTAAATCTGAGGTAAAGTATAGTCATTGACTTTGCTTTAATCCCAAAATAAAGTCAAATTAAGACTAAAGAGCAATAATTTTAATGAAAGGATAAACCAGCGGTAGGACTTAATATATCATTAATTAGATGGCATAGAATAAAAGGGTTAGTTTTTACTATAAGTGTGTTGTTTTCTCAAATAGAATGGTGCAGGTATGACATCACTTTGTAGGCCAACCAGCAGTTAGCATCGCACTGGTTCCCTCGAGAAAAACCCAATAGGATTTTTCCATATGCTTTTCGGTTATCGCAAAAAACAACTTAAACTTTAAACTTAAAGTTTAGACTTAAACTTGTTGTTAAATTAGTTTATAAGAGCACAATTATGAGCATAATGAGGCTGTAAAAGCGACTGAGTTCGGCCTTTTCGGCGTGATGACGTTTAATCTCCTCAACAGCCTCTGTAGTCCCATTTAGCCACTTGTTAGCAACCACCTTTTTCAAGACATGTAACAGCTTCAAAAAAATCACGAGTGGGGTAATACTGATGTATTTTATGTCGTAAAATAAAACGTGAAAGTGTCTTGAGCTTGTGTTCAACACAGACCTTATTTCAGCTATTTAACCAAAATTCCATTAAAAAAAACCCATTGACTTTGGGACGAGGGAACCGGAAGTGCTAAAATGCTAACTCGCTTCCACGTTTTGGCCTACAAAGTGATGTCATACCTGCACCACTCTATTGCTACTGAGAAGGTTGGGATTATTTCTGTTTTAATTACTATTTGAAAAAGCTGGCAGTAAGACAACAAAGTTGTAGCATGAAAGCCCTTTTTGTAGTTCTGGGGGGAAAATGTTAGCAGCACCATAGCTGACTTTTCAATATCTGATATTATGAGTGGATTGTAACAGAAGCTGTTACAATTTCTTTTACTGCATTTTTTAAAGCCTATAATTTTTTTCCAACCGTGTGTGTGTGTGTGCTGACGGTGGGATTTTAAATTTAAATTAAACCACTTTATTTATTTGCTGTAGAATCTGTGACAACTGCTCCAACTGGAAAAAGTACCCACAACTAATATACACATAAGTGATGATATCTCAACCTGATATAATGTAGGAAATTATGTAATACACAGGTTGAAAGAGAAAATAAAATTTTACAGCGTCTGAATCTGCTTGATTGAAATATTGTGTACAGTGCACTGAAGGACGATAGATGAAAAAACCTCCTGCTCTGACAAATGTGAATTTAGGTGCTTGAATGAGGCTGTTCACTGAAATGAGACATTTGAAGGGTCAGAAGTCAGAAAGGATTAAAAAGTGCTAATATGCCAACCTTTATTTATTCACTTGTTGATTTTTATGTTTATTTATGTTTATTTGTATAATATTTATCCATATGGCAGCTGAGGTCATTAGAGCTCGATCTGTTGTGGACTATTTTTGTCATGGAGTTAGAAAAGTATAGAAAAAAAATATCAGTAAATCTGATATTGGAAAACCTGTGCCTTTTCTCTGAACAGGATAATCATATTCATACTTGTATTTGTTGATTGTGTATTTTATTAAATATTAGAGAACACAAATCTCAAAACTTTCTTATGCACACATTTATTCATTGGAAAACTGCATTTGGACACAAAGTAACCATTTACCACTAAAAGCACAGTGAACTATACAGTAACCAATAAAAATATGTCAATGTCAGTTGGTTGTCATAGCAGCATTCAAAGTGGCGCTGTGTTTTCTGACTAATCACCGCAGTCAATTGAATCCAGAAACCACCAAATTTCTTGGATCAGTAGTTTTGGAGCTGATGAATTATAATGTTGAAATGCACTTATGCATCAATTAATGGGACAAAAATTTCATCAACTTCACATGCTGCTAAATTACTGATTTTTAAAAAGATTTTAATTGCTTAGTGTCAATGTGCCCTATAGCAATAGAAATTATTGCCATGTTAAAAATCTGAATTCTGATATCTACCTTTATTATATGTAACTGACTTTTTATGTAATGATTTTGTAGAAGTTGCACTTGTTTTTATTTTGTGATGTTTTCTACTGTACAGGTTATTTAAGACCAAGACCAAGAGGGTTGATCATAAAGGATGTATATTGGTTGTTTGATCTGTCTTTTTATATAACTGTTATACCATGCACTATACACACTGGAAATATTTCTGCTGTCTGTCTTTCTTTCCAGTCACATTGTCTTGCACCTGTTTTTCCCTTCTTCATCCCTTATTTACTTTCTCTTTTTTCTGCTTTTTACTGTTATTCATGCTTTTTCTCAACAAAGACAAACCTTTTAATAAATAATACATTTTGGAATGTACTACTTGAATGTGTTCTGTTTTATTGGTGTGTATACACGTGTAGTCTTGTCGTTGCCTTTTCTTAAAGACCCCCCTGTGGAGAAAATCAAGTTTTTAATGTTGTTTATGTGTATGTGGTGTTTTTAATATGCTTTAAGACAAACCATGTGCAAAGTCATAAGTCAACACCATTGCTGAGTATTTTCTCCTTAAAACTGCAGTGAACCAAACAAAAACGAGGTTTGAAATCGCTGTTGTTCTCTATGTCACAAATATGTTGTAACCAATCGCGTCAACATGCAGGGCGGGCTTTATCATATCATTAACTATGCTGCGAAGCAGGGGAGTCTCAAGAGAAGCCAGGTCATCCCAGTATATTTGTCTGTTGATATGAAAAATCAGGTACATTTAGCAATATAGCGGGTGAGTTATGTATATGATGTAGATTATGAAATACGTATATGCCTTTCTCCACTGACGTTCTAAGTTGTTCAAAGCGTTTCTAAGGATACTGATTTTTAGAAGGCAGACTGAGATGGCGAACGGGAAAATGGTTTGTGTAACATTAGCAACACAGCAAAAGGCTAATCACATTACTTACCGCTATGTGTCTGACGTTGTAGAGAGCGATACATAAAATGCATTACAATTTTCTGATACATCGACTTGTAGACAAGCCTGTATAATTAATGAATTAATTAAAACATATATGGCTGAATTAAACCAGTATTTCTACTTGCCAATGTGCAGTGAAAGCGTTTGCTACAGTAAAGTAGAGCGAGTGGATCAGGTACTCTGTGGAGGCAGGGCTAATTAGCATATTCATGTATCCACATAAACTAAATGAAGTAAGGGTGTAGAGTCACATTCAAGCCATTTTAAGGCATGACCGTCTAAATATGTCAAAAATTAAATTATTGCATACATGCATAAAAAAAAAGGCAAATGAAAGAATGAAAAGAATATCAACTTGCCTAATTATACACACAATATATATATATATATATGTATGTGTGTATATATATATATATATATATATTACACACACACACAGATCAGGCATAACATTATGACCACTGACAGGTGAAGTGAATAACACTGATTATGTCTTCATCATGGCACCAGTTAGTGGGTGGGATATATTAGGCAGCAAGTGAACATTTTGTCCTCAAAGTTGATGTGTTAGAAGCAGGAAAAATGGGCTAGCATAAGGATTTGAGCGAGTTTGACAAGGCCAAATTGTGATGGCTAGACGACTGGGTCAGAACATCTCCAAAACTGCAGCTCTTGTGGGGTGTTCCCGGTCTGCAGTGGTCAGTATCTATCAAAAGTGGTTCAAGGAAGGAACAGTGGTGAACCGGCGACAGGGTCATGGGCGGCCAAGGCTCATTGATGCACGTGGGGAGCGAAGGCTGGCCTGTGTGGTCTGATCAAACAGACGAGCTACTGTAGCTCAAATTTCTCAAGAAGTTAATGCTGGTTCTGATAGAAAGGTATCAGAATACACAGTGCATCGCAGTTTGTTGCATATGGGGCTGCATAGCTGCAGACCAGTCAGGGTGCCCATGCTGACCCCTGTCCACCGCCGAAAGTGCCAACAGTGGGCACGTGAGCATCAGAACTGGACCACGGAGCAATGGAAGAAGGTGGCCTGGTCTGATGAATCACTTTTTCTTTTACATCACGTGGATGGCCGGGTGCGCTTACCTGGGGAACACATGGCACCAAGATGCACTATGGGAAGAAGGCATAATATTATAAGCTCAAACGTGCTGCGTAACATACGAGAATGAACCTCACTAGTTCTTGCAGAAGCTCAAACGTGCTGCGTAACACACGAGACTGAACCTCATTGGTTCTTGCTGAAGCTCAAACGTGCTGCATAAAATACGAGAATGAACCTCACTAGTTCTTGCAGAAGCTCAAACGTGCTGCGTAACACGAGAATAAACCTCATTGGTTCTTGCTGAAGCTCAAACGTGCTGCATAACACATGAACCTCATTGGTTCTTGCTGAAGCTCAAACGTGCTGCATAACATGAGACTAAACCTCATTGGTTCTTGCATGTCAAGCGAACATGCTTGAGCTTCAGTTGGTTTACCACAACTGATTTGTGAGTTGATGAATGTTTATGTGAATAAAAGCCTAAATTAAATCTGTTCATCATATAAACCGATCGTGTCTCTTCAGAAAATTTCTCAGTTCATATGAATTAGTTTTACGATCTCTTTATGAACTTTTTGAAGCATCAAAGTTTCAGTTGCTTAGCTGTCTATGAAAGGACAGAAAGCTCTCAGATTTCATCAAAAAGATCTTTCTTTGTGTTCCAAAGATGAACAAAAGTCTTACGGGTTTAGAACAACATGAGGGTGAGTAATTAATGATAGAATTAACATTTTTGGGTGAACTAACCCTTTAAGAGCAGGTACACCGGCATCTTACTCCGACAAAAATGACTTGAACACACCTGACATTATAAACAAGACTTCATAAACGTTGCCAGATTCACATACGTGACCCTGTCCCAAAATTTTAGTTAATACAAAGAAAGAGATTTGTTTAATCAACAGAAACTCAAAATATTATGTCATCTGAACATCTAAATTGATTTGACAAGACAAAAAAAGTTTGATAAACACAACATTTTTTTACAGTGCAAATGCTCATGGTGAGTCCACACTTTCGTGACATGACGCCACTTTGATCATTGGGTAGAAGTTGCACATACTGGCCGCAAAGAGGGTGCTGAAACCTAAATTGAAAAATGGGACACCCGATGGTCGGCTACTGGGGATTTCACTTTGAAAGTGTCATGAAACGTGCAAGAAGCAATATGATATAATTTTGCAGGAATGTCACCACAGGCATGTTTTTCCAATGACATGAGGCAGTTTTGTGTGAGACAGAGCTCTTGAGGTAGAGGTCTATACTGAGGAAGGTAGTTTTCTAATCAAGCAGAGCTCCAGTGAGCCAAGTGTGTTCTGCAGGGGGTACAGATTTAAAACTTGCAAAGGTCCAGAGGAAGAAAGAAGTGCAATAGACTCGATAGTTTTAATCTGTTTGGATTAAGTGGGATTTAACCTCATCCCAGCTGGTCCCCATGACTCTGTGGTGGCTATGTTCATATGGATGTATTGTGGAGAAAATGAGCTGTGTGTTTGTTTTCAGGTGCCAGTGCCTTTAGGTTGATTTAGTCTGGGAATTAAACTCTGTATTGTTTGGTTGAATAGAGATGCAATGAAGAGGGGTTGTTGTTTTTTTTCAATAGGGGTGAGTTGAACTCATTCAGAACTGATATAAACCTAGTTTTGAACCACCAGATTTAATTTTGGCAATTTTTTTCTTGTAGCCATGGTAACTACAGAAGAAACTGATTTTCCTCTTTTATTAATAATCTCCATCATTAGTCTATCTATATGACAAATGTTCAGGTGCTTTGGAGGCTGACATGCACACTCTTTCAAAGGTGTGTACGACACACAGACACAAAAACAAACAGCCTTTAAATAAAACATACAATTTTTGTTTGTTTTGTAAATGAATTTACATGGTTATTACAAATTTAGTTTTGTACACCCATATATTCATGGTGGGTTTCTGGTCTCTACTGAAAGAATGCATTCAGACACACACACTCAAGCACTTGATTGCTATAAAATGCACAAAATACCCAATGACTGGCCAGGTTTTGGTTTATTTAAATCACAACTCCTACACAGAGGCAGTGTGCTTATACTTCAGAAATATTACACACATACACACTTTTTTTCACTTTTACATATACACACATTCACACTATAAGCGAATTTACAGAAAATCAGCACATTCCTATAAATACATTATCATGCATGCAAATCTACAAATAAAAACTCACTACGGATGTTTCCAAATCGGTAATAAAGCATGCCATGCACACACTCTCTTCTACACACACCCATATACACACAGACACCCCTCCCCTCTTGTATCCAAGCAGTTTTAGGCAGAGATCAACCCATACCCCCCCCCCCCCCCCCCCAATACCCCCCCAATACCCCCCTGCCATACCATCCTACTGCCTACATCCCACCCTCCTGCCCCTCTTCTCTTCTATTGGAGGACAGAAACTAGGGGCAAAAGCAAGGGGAGGGTGTGGAGAATGTATTGCTTCTGTGTCTTGTGTGTACTACTGTGTAGGACATTTAAGGAGAGAGAAGGTGACTTCATATTATTTTGGAACGTTTAAATGATGACATTTTGTGAAATTCTTCAACAAACTAGAAGAACTTCCAAATGTGAAAACAGGAAATGAATTTGGTTATATGCACAAAATAATAATTTATTTTGTTTAATTTTTCAGAAATGTTATACTGAAATTGCATGTATTCTATTTTGCTTGTTTACAAAGCAAATGTTTGAGTGCATCTTGCCATACCAGAAATGAATTGGAGTAAACTGCTGGGATTATGTCTGGAGGAGAAAGGGTTAGAGAAAGGCGGAGCGAATGATGTGCTTACTCACTCGTCATGCCTGACTATGTCATGTCTGTCTCTCTCCCCCTGCTGTGTTCATTCAGAGTGCTCCATTAGTACTCACGCGAGCTGCCAACACACACACTTTCTGCAACACTGCTGTGACACACAAATGCAAATTAAAGTGCAAACCCACACGCATGAAATCCTCATAAAATATTGAACAAAAAATGTACAATAATATAGCATTAATATACATTAATATATGCATGCAAACGCAGTAACAATTATCATGATTTTCACAATTATAAATTGCAGAGCAATAGTAGAGATAGTAGAGCTTTTATAGATAGTAGAGAAACATGAGATAGCTGTTGATTGGCTGTATTGTAGTGACACCTCCTTAATATGGCACATGCTTGGCTGCAGTGACACAGTTTTGCTTCATGCTGTGGTGTTTCACATTCATGACACACATGCACACAAGCATTAAATTAATTACAGAACATTTCAGTGCACTTGACCTGTTTCTCACCCGGGTCATATAGATGCCGTAATGCTTATTGTGCGAAACAATAAGCATGGTTCTCCATTGATAAAGTGTGTGTGTGTGAGAGAGTGTGAGAGAGAAAGAGAGAGAGAGAGAGAAAGAGAGAGAGAGAGAGAGAGAGAGAGAGAGAGTGAGTGTGTGTGTGAGTGTGAGAGAGAGAGTGTGTGTGAGAGAGAGAGAGTGAGAGAGGGAGAGAGAGAGTGAGTGTGTGTGAGTGTGAGAGAGAGAGAGAGAGAGAGAGTGTGAGTGTGTGTGTGTGAGTGAGAGAGTGAGAGAGAGAGAGTGTGAGTGAGAGATATTTTTTTTTTTGAATTTTAAATATTATAACTTTTACACATTTTACAAAATCATCTCACAAAAAAAAACAAATAAAAGAACAAAATTACAAAAAATGCGTGAAAAACAATTCATCTTCAACCACAGAACACAATGCTCCTTTGCTACACCATTTTAGTTCAAAAGACAAAGTATCATCCATAGATTTATAAAAATTTAAATCAATCAACACTCTAGACTTTACAAGAGTTGAAAACAGTTACATCATGTCCAGACCTTTGTTCAATCTTGTTTTTCCTACTTGAGTAGACGGCTAATTTAGCTTGACCCAAGATAAAGTTTACTAATTGACAGTCAACTCTTCTTTTCTGTACATATTTAACACCCAAAACAAATATTTCCATTGAAAATTTTCCATAAAAAACATCAAAAAGATTTCTTAATACATTAAATAAGGGCTTTAATCTAGAGCACTCCATAAACGCATGAAAAACGGTTTCTCTTTTAAAACAAAAAGGACAATCAGAGCTAACCTCAGGATTTAAAACAGAAATAAAAGCATTGACAGCTATTGCCCCATGGAGAACCCTCCATTGTATATCCCCTACTCTGTTTGTTAACGGTGGCTTATACAAAATTCTCCATTCAGGCTTAACATTCTCATCCAGTTTTAAGAAAGATCTCCATGGTGTGTCCATTTTGTTATCTAAAATCTTCTTGTTAAAAAACAAAACACAAGCTTTGTACAAGATTTTCCCTGTAACCAAAAAGAAATCTAAACACAAAGACTTTCCAGTTTTTAAAAACAGACCCTTACAATCCTCTAGCTTGGGAGACAAAAGTATATCCGGAAAAGGGTCTTTCGCTTAGGAGTCTCTACTTCTGTACAATAGTCCGTTAATAATTGTCTTTCTTCATTTGTGAGGACAGACTGCCACTTTGTCATCAATTGAGCAACTATACGGGTTGAAAACATTCCCAAATGTGAAGCTACCTTCTCAATGTTCATAAAATTAGGTCCAGCCATATTTAACAGAAGACTCAAAGTAGTGATCTTGGATTTGCAAAGGATATCATTTAGTCCAGGAAAAGTGTGTTCAACAGCAGAAATATCTAACCGGGTTCCATGTATTATGGGTTCATTTAGCAACCAGAAGAGTGATTTCTTACACACTGTCCTTTGTTGATTAAAAAGACCCCATACTTTAAAAAGATTACGATAAAAAATTGGCATATTGGAAGTATCTAGTCTTAGGGGGTCTAAAAGGAAGAGAGATTTGTCCATCTGTAGGCCTCCCAGACTTCGTAAAATAGCACATGCAGCCACTCTCCAACAAAAGTCACTTGACCCCGAAAGAAGCCTTTGAATGAATTGTAAGTGGAAAGTTGCTGTTCTGCTTTGCAAGTTTATCAGTCCCTGTCCACCTTCTTCTTTAGACAAAAACAAAATGCTCTTAGTAATCCAGTGCATTTTATCCCAGAAAAAGTCCACCAGTAAGGCTTGAACTTCATTCATCAGTTTTAAAGGTGGATCTATACATGCCAGCTTATGCCAGAGAGAGGACGCAATTAAATTATTAATAATTAAAATACGCCCTTTATAGGACATGTTTGGGGCTAGCCATTTCCATTTGGCTAAACGACCTTTAACTTTTTCAATAATCCCTTCCCAATTTTTCAATACAGTGGTCTCATCTCCTAAAAAGACCCCCAAATATTTAAAACCCCCTTTACTCCAAACCATCAGGAATGCTTAGCTCTTCTCTCGTCCACTTTCCACATATAAAAGCTTCACTTTTGTTCCAGTTTATTTTAGCAGAAGATATATCTTTAAAATCTTCAAGTATTTTCGTTAAAATCTCTATATCTTTTTGACTACTGACCATTACAATCACATCATCAGTATAAGCTGATAAATGAATGTTATTGTTAGAGCCAGGTATATGTAACCCATTCAAATTTACTCTTATCTGCTGCAATAATGGTTCTATGGCTAATGAATAAAGCATTCATTAAAGGAGTGCATAAGCCACCGTTCACTTTCAGCAAACTGTCAACATCAGTATACAGCATCTTAATCATATCCACAAATTCTTGGCAGAATCCAAAAGCTGTTAAAGTTTTCCAGAGGTAATTATGTTCAACTCTATCAAACGCCTTCTCTTGATCCAGAGAAAGCAAAGCACAATCTAAATTAAACAATTTGGAGACCTCTAGAATATCCCGCACTAAAGAAATATTATCAAAAATAGACCTACCAGGTATGCAATAGCTCTGGTCCGGATGAATAACTTGCTCCATTACTTCTGCCATCCTAATTGCCAAAGTTTTTGAGAGCAGTTTGTAATCTGTACAAAGCAGTGACACAGGGCGCCAGTTCTTAATATCCGTCAGATCTCCTTTTTTCGGGAGGAGTGTAAGAACTGCTCTACAGCAGCTCAACGGCAGCCGCCCTCCAGCCAAGCTTTCATTGAGCACAGCGAGCAAATCTTCCCCCAGTACTGTCCAGAAAGACTTATAAAAGTCAACTGGGAGACCATCGATGCCGGGACTCCATGCCCAGAAGGGCCTTGTACAACTCTTCGAGGCTCATGGCCTTGCTGAGTTCTGTGTTGGCATCCTCAGACATCTGTGCCAAGCTTTCAAAAAAGACATTGTCAATGTCAGGTTCTGCAACACATTCACAGCTGTACAGCTTTTCATAAAAACAAACTGCTCTCTTTCTAATATCAATGGGGTCAGATAACAACATACCAGATTCAGAGCGCAGTGCATGAATTAATCTTTTCTGTCCATTCTTTTTTTTCTAAATTAAAGAAAAATTTTGTTGGAACATCCATTTGATCAATGTTCTGGAAATGGGACCGAACCAGAGCTCCTTGTACCTTAACCTCTAAAAGATCGCTAAGTTGAGTTTTTTTCATTAAAAGAGTTTCCAAAACATTATTCCTCCCAGTTGAATCCGCTAATTCTTGAAGTTTAACTATTGATGTCTCCAAGTTTTTCATTGATTTTGATAACTGTACAGTAATATTTCGAGTATGCTGTTGACAAAATTGTTTAATTTGCACTTTACCGAAATCCCACCACTGCTTCAATGACTGGAAAGAGTTCTTTGTGGCTCTAAAAGTTTCCCAAAAATATTTAAAAGTGTCCTTAAAATGTTTATCATTTAACAGCGAACTGTTAAAATGCCAATAAGCACTATTTGGTCTTGTAGAGCTCAAAATAAAAGAACAACACACCATACTATGGTCAGAGAAACTAACTGGAACAATAGAACATTTGCTAAAAATACCACATTGATGTTTAAAACCATAAAATCTCTCCAACCTAGCTAAAGAAAAAACATTTCCACGGGTATGAGCCCAAGTATATTGTCTTAGACGACCATTAACATGTCTCCATATGTCACACAGTTCATGTGTTTTAATGACTTGGATAAGTCTCTTACGGGATGGCTCATGGGGCTCCGTGTGATTTCTATCAAGATTTTGTTCTGTACAATTAAAATCACCTCCCAGAAACAAAAACTCTTCACTATTACAATTTTGCAGGGTTGAATTAAGGGTATTTAAAAACAACATTCTTTCAACTCCTGAGGTAGGGACATAAACACAAATAAAGACAAAAACATGATTTTCAAATAAAGCTTTAACCTTTAAAAGTCTGTCCTTTACAATCTCTTCAACATCATAAGAAAACAGTTTAAAGTTTTTATAAAATAAAATGGCAACTCCTCCACTGACAGCAGTGTTATGACTTAAAATAGAGATGCCATCCCATTCTCTTTCCCAATCTGCAGCGTTTTTTTAAATCACTGTGAGTTTCTTGAAGTAAAATAATATCTAGTTTTTTCTCTTTAGACATTTCATATAACATTACTCTTTTTTCACATCTCTTGCTCCATTTATATTCACTGAAGCAACACTAACTTCATCCATAATGAATAAAAAACAAACCACTGATTATCATAAAATTAGCTTTTTTCACCACCATCATTACTAATTTCAGTATTGAGTTCTCAATTTTTTTAACCTGTAAATTTCCTTATTAGTAAAAAACCCTTCAGCCATCAGACACCTTGTCTTTTCAATTAACTGCTTAAGGTCAGGAAAATATTCATTCACTCTTACTCATCTTCTATTTTTTGTTGCTTTAAGAAAGAGTTTAATATCTTCCACTTCATAATTTCGACTCACACATTCACTCTGAGAAAAAGAGAGGCTAGAATCGGATTCACAATCACTCTCCGTTTCACCCTGGTCCTCACTTTCAGCTACATTTGTTTTCTTTACAGGTCTCGACTCGCAAGTATTCTTACTTTTCCTCCGTTTTAGCGGTACTTTAAACAGAGTGCTGTCTCTATGTCAATGCCATCATTCTCACTTCTGTGCTCTATCAACGGCTGTTCTTCTCCCTCGCGCTGGGAGAACTCTGACACCTTGTTTAAAGCGTCACTATCCGGACAAGTGAGTCCTATTCTAACTGTCAAAGTACGTCCGTCATCCAAAGACCCGGTGGACACTGCATCATCTGCCTTTTTATCAGACGACTTTATTACAGTAACCGCAGAATGGACCTGATTCACCTCTTGCAGCTCTGTTGCAATCGGTTCAGGCTCAGCAGGTCGTTCTGCCGCGATCGCGTCTGACTCTGTGCTGTCAATGGGTTGACTTGTCGCGGGTGGAACAGTTGCATCATTTATATTTTGCTTTATTTTATCAGGGCAATCACGCACTAAATGTCCCACTTTATTGCAACCGAAACATTTCATTTTCCCTGTTGTTGCAAACACAACATAGTCAAAATCATCGATTCGGAATTTGAACGTAAGGTCTAATTCAGCGTCATCCTTTACAATCATGTAGGCAAATCGCCTAAAAGAAACTACATGTTTCAACAACGGAGATCCGCTTCCAATTTACCATAACGGGAAAGAGATTGATTTAACAACTGGTCACTGATGAACGGAGGAACATTGGATAATGTCACTTTTTTAGATGGCATTGACAAAGGGAGAACCGGTGTAAACAAACCATCAATAAAAATCCCACACTCAACTAGCTCATTTGCTTTATCCACGTTGTTTAAAAATATGACATTGGCATTATTAATTTTTGAGGCTGACAGAATGCATTCATGGCCCGGATTAACGCACCGCAAAACTATTATAAGCAATAAAACAAAAAAGAAGAGAAAAATAAAAAGATAAAAAAACTAGGCACAACAGCCACGAAAAATCACTCACACTCAAACAAACGCTCAACACTCACCACGCGCTCTCCACACTCGCTCAGCAGACGCTCACGCTCACGCATGCTCACGCATGCGCACGAGAGAGAGAGAGAGAGAGAGAGAGAGAGAGTGTGTGTTTGTGTTTTTTTCCATACCATTTCTTCCTCTTTTCTTTTTAAAGAGTTTTTTTTTTTTTTTAAACAATTGAACACAAACATCTTACATAATCACATCACATATTTAAGACACTCGAAACAAAACAAAAAAAATAAACAAATAAATAAAATAAAAAAATAATAAATTAAGTAAATAACATTATTAAACCTTTCTCATACAAACACTACACAACACATTACCTACCACCATTTAAAAATTCAAAATTAGGTTTTCCTCATGATCCATAGCACACAAGACTTCATTTAAACCCCATGTTTCCTCAAACTTAACCAGATTTTTTGTCAATTTAAGATAAGCAAACTCTGCTCTGATCCTTGAAGTCACAAAACCTCTTAACATTCTCTCTGGATCTACAAAAACTTTTTTTTCCTTGTTACCCATATTGCCATTTTGGTTTCTGCTATTAAAAAATTAATTATGCTTATTCTTCTCTTTTCAGAAGCCTTATAATTCGGTCCATAAATAAAACCAGTTATTAAACTCTTCCCCTAGTTTTTCAATCCAGTTTTCTAATGTCTGAAAAACACCTCTCAGTCTAGAACAGTATAAAAACAGATGATCAATTGATTCGTCTACATCACAGAAAGGACATTTCTTTGCTACAGTGGGATCAATATGTGCCACGTGTCTGTTCGTAGCTACTGCCCAATGTATAATTCTCCATTGTAGATCTGCAGTTCGTTTTTCAATGGGAGATTTATACAATGACCTCCAGCATCTTCTAGGAGAAGAGTTTGGCCCCAGCACATCTGTCCACTTTGTTTCTCTACAGTCTTTCAGAACTGATTGGTGAACGACTTTTACACAGGTCAAATACAAACTTTTCTTTGAAGCCTCTTTGAAACCATGTAACTCCGGAGTCTTAAAAGTGAGGATTGATTCCTCTTGTGGTTCCTCTTCCACCAAAGCTGAGACAGTAAGATCAGGAAAATTCTCCTTTTTCTCTTCCTCTTCGTTCAAATTCTCTTCTCTTGACTCCTTAAGATAAGCAGAAGGGATAGATGATAAAATCTCATCCATTACATGTTTCATAAATCTGACGGACTTGATTCCTGTCAGATTACCCATTTCCTCTGGACTTTTCCACTCATCATGTTTTAAATCCTTTATCCTTGTGCATCCAGCTCTTGCCATTGTTTTCTGAAGGCTTTTTGAATTAGGCACTTTTGCTTGAATTAAAGGATTATTAACAAGAGGTTCCTCGTTTGTCCAGAATTCAGAATCAGACCAGTTCCTTTTCACTTGAAAAATTGAAGTCCATGTTTTCAGCATTGTTTTATAAAAAGCAGAAGTGTCTTTTAAGTCCATTTCTGTTAGATTAATTGAAAATAAATGCAAATCATATTTAAAAACATCAACTTTGCGTAATAGGGCTTTTGCGGTATCAGTCCAGCACCTATTCGAATACAGCAACTTCTGTGCTGCTTGCAGCCTGAAGGTCTTGATTCTGCTTTTAATGTCTATTAATCCTTGCCCACCTTCATTCACTGGTAAGAAAAAAAATGATATCATCATAATTACTTTTTTGTTTTTTCCACTCCACCCAAAACACATTAAACTTTTCACAAAAAAGTACATCTTGTAACAATTTTATATTAAAATGCCAATAATAGCTATGACTTTGTGACTTCCTTACATTTATTTCAATGAAACAAATGGTGATCAGAGAACCCGTTTGGACAAATTGTAGATTTTAAAATTCTATTACTTTTACTCTTATTAACATAAAAACGGTCTAATCTGGCAGTACTAATATGATCGTGAGAAATCTTTACCCACGTATACTGTTTAACTGTAGGGTGTTGCTGTCTCCATACATCAACTAAATCAGAATTACTAAGAACATCTCGTAAAATTTTTGCAGAAGAGGGATGAGGTTCTTCTCCATTTCTGTCTAGAGTAAAATCTTCTGTACAGTTCCAATCACCCCCTAAGACCAACCACACATTTTCATCACAATTTTGTTTTAAAAACTTTTTAAATATTTGTATCCTCTCTGCTCCATTATTTGATGCGTAAATGTTAATAAAAACAAAACAAAAACCATTTATATTTGCTTGAACAGCCAAAATTCTTCCTCTTTCTATTTAATTAACAGACACATTGGTTATATTAATTGTCTTTAAAAATAAAATAGCAACTCCTCCACTAACATTTGTACCATGACTCATATATAAATCACTTCTCCACTCCTTTTCCCAATACACTTCATTCTTCACATCGCTATGCTTCTCTTGTACAAATGCTTCTCTCTTGTACAAATATTACATCAATGTTCTTATTTTGTATATATTCATTTAAACATGCTCTTTTCCTGCCTTCTCTTCCCCCATTAATATTGATCCTATTCTAAGGCTCTCCATGAAAGAAAAAGATAGAAAAAGGAAAAAGAGGACAAAACAAAAAAAGACAGATAGTTCACCACTTGTGCTTCCTTCATAAATAAACTATAAAGAATTCAAGAACTTTTTCTTTTCTCAGGTTTGTTACCATTTTTTTCTTCTGCTTTTTTCCCAAAGGTTTAATCAAGGAAATCGTTAATCTCTTTTACAGTATATAACTGGTCCTCGTCATAATTGGAAGGAGTATCTGACATTTCAGAAAGACAATCATCATCAACCATCTCTTCAGCCACATCAGTGCTTTCAGAGAGCTGAGACAGAGGTATACTATCGATTCGATTCTCAACAGTGTTCAAGATGAAATTTTTTGGCATCACTTGTCCCTGCCTCTTCACAGTTCTTCTCTTTTTTCCCCCATCACAATTATTATTTTTTCCCCTTTTTTTCCCTGATTTCTTTTCACCCGATTCCTTTTGGCCTATATCTTCAGTAGATTCATTTTGTCCATAAGTACTCGATTCACCCTGTTCTTTGTCGATTTCATTATCTGTCTCTGTTTCTTTACTTTGATGTGCATTCTCTGCTTCACTATCAACCGCCTGTTCACTTTCATTTGTTTTGCTGATATCGTCTTCAACTTGTGTTTTATGCGGGCATTCCATTTTTTTATGCTCGATATTACCACATTTGAAGCATTTCAAATGATTTATGTATGTTCGATACAGATCATATATGATTTGTCTTCGTGTTTAACTCGAAATGAGATGTCCAGCACCGGCGATTCTAAGACCATAAACAGCTGCAAAAGACAGCACCCGTTTTACACCCGAGTGGAATTAATGTAATTCCACTTACTATTTTCCCGTACCTCTGCAGTTCATTTTCAATGCATGCATTAGGTATATATGGTGGACAATTTGAAATGTTCACTCTTGTCGACTGCGATACTAAAGGTGAAACAATAACAAATGCTCCACTTACCCAAACGCTCACGATGAGTTTACTCACAAAACTTTGATCCTTTAGAAACACCACCACGGCCTTGTTCATTCTGGAAGCGGACACAATATTGTCGAACCCTGTTTGTTCTCCAATCGCCACGAGCACGCCCTCGACTGTGAATAGTAAAGGAAAACTACCCCCAGAAACGCTCCTCTCACCCGTGAGACACTCACATTCCAGCATGCACCGAGAGAGAGAGAGAGAGAGAGAGAGTGTGTGTGAGTGAGTGTGAGAGAGAGAGAGAGAGAGAGAGAGAGAGAGAGAGTGTGAGAGAGAGAGATCTGTGTGAGTGAGTGAGTGAGTGAGACACTTTTTTTGACTTTTAAGGTCTCTATTACATTTTTTTTAAATTAGACATTTTTAAAAACAAAAAAACAATTAAATAAAAATCACACAAAATTGAGCATTGTTTTACACACAAAACTTACTCAAATATAAATTTGCAAACCTTCATCAGAGTCAACTTCACAAATACACTGACTCACTCCCCATTTACATTTGAACATCTGCAGATCATTTATCAACTTATAATAACTATACTCTATTTTAATACAGGATTTTATTAATCCCTTTAATATTGAAATAACATCAGTTGATCTCGTATCATTCAATTGACTTTTTCTTGACAACCATACAGCCATCTTAGCTTGCCCAAATAAATAGTTTAATAAAACATGACTCCTCATTCTACTTCTGCTGTACTTTGGCCCATAAATAAACCTTTCGGGTGTAAATACCTTCCCCAGGGTTTGACACCACTCTTCCATTTTATCAAATAACGGTTGTAATCTCACACAGTTAAAAAATAAATGGAAGACTGTTTCTTGCACTCCACAAAAAGGACATCCCTACCCAACTTGTGGATCAAGGTGTGCTCTGTGTCTGTTTGTGGCTATTATACCATGCACAATTCTCCATTGCAGATCTCCAGTTTTTTTCTCAATGGGAGGTTTGTACAAGGTCCTCCAGCAGCCTTTAGGGGAAACGTTTGGCCCAAAGATCTCTTGCCATTTAGACTCTCTCACACTCTGAAGCTGCAGAAAATGTGACACCTTTACACACAGTAAATAAATAGCCTTCTTTCCAGCATTACTAAAAAGTCCCAGCTGAGGTGTCTTGAAGGAAAGCAGACCATTCTCCATTTCTTGCCATTTTCTAACGTCAGGTGAGAAATTCAACTCTGGGAAGACAGAAATCTCATTCTCTCCAACAAGGTTTCTCTAAAAGCAGTCTATAGTCTGATGATAAAAACTCATAAATTAGAGTCTCTCAACCACCCAAACCGATCTTATACCTGGTTTTGAGGCCAAATTCTCAGCAGAGATCCATCCTTCCTCAGAAACAAAATGTCCAATTTTTGTAATATTTGCAGTCCACAATGCTTTTCTGAGGGATACTGAATTAAAAACATCCAAATCCAGTGCTGAATTAAAAAACAATGGTTCTTCTCTCAGCCATAGTCCCTTCACACCATTTTGCTCCCGGGAAAAACTGAAAAATGTCCATGATTTTAACATCGATCTGTAAAAAGTTGTTAATCCAGTCAGGTTTAATTTTTCGGTGTCCATAAGAAACAAGTGGCGGTCTAGTCCCATGTTACCCGCTCTCTTCAGAAGGGCACAGGCTACCTCAGCCCAGCTTACATCCTCCCCATATAACAGTCTCTGAGCTGTCTGGAGTCTAAAAGCTCTGACTCTGGATCTAATGTCGACCAGCCCCTGTCCTCCTTCCTGTATTGGCAGATAAAGGACTGGTGCCTTCAACCAATGCTGTCCTGACCAGAAGTCCACCAGACGCTGTTGAATTCTTCTCACCAGGTCTTCTGGGGGCTCAAGGATCATCATTTTGTGCCACAGAGATGATGCAACCAGGTTGTTACAGACCAGGATTCTCCCCCATAGGACATTTGGGGTAGCAACCATTTCCAGTGAGACAACCGAGCACACACTTTTTCAAAAAGGCCCTCCCAATTTTTTTTCCTATATTCATCAGTCCCTAAAAATACCCCTAAATATTTAAAACCTGCTTTCCCCCACTGCAAACCACCAGGTAGTGAAGGACTAATAAAATCTTGACCACACCACAAAGCATCACTTTTTTGCCAATTAACTTTGGCCGAAGACGCTTTCCCATAATAGTCCAAAGCCTTTTCTAAACATTGAACATCACTATGATTTTTAATTAAAACCGTGACATCATCTGCATATGCAGAGAGTTTGATAAGACACTTGAAATCCAAAGTATTGACTTGTAAACCTGCTAGCTGTCTTCTCAATTTACATAATAAAGGTTCGATGGCTATACTATAAAGTTGACCTGAAATAGGACAACCTTGCCTAATTCCTCGGTTTACTTTTACAGGAATACTAAGGCCACGAGCTATTTTAATCATACATTGTGCTCGAGCATACAGCAATCTTATTTTGGAAATAAAATTGTCCCTAAAACCAAAAGCTTTTAAAGGTATCAAAAAGAAAAGTGTGATCAACTCTGTCAAAGGCCTTTTCCTGGTCTAATGACAGAAACCCTATATTAGTATTATTGTGAGAGGCAAAGTCAAAAGTATCTCTTACCAAATGTAAATTATCTATTATAGATCTATTTTTTATACAATAAGACTGATCTTTATGTATTATTGTATACAATATACCATTTACCCTATTGGCCAAACATTTGGAAAAAAAATTGTAATCAGAGCATAAAATTGCCACAGGTCTCCAGTTTTTTTAAAAGAGTTAGGTCACCTTTTTTTGGGAGGAGCATTAAAACTGCCCTCTGACAGCTCAAAGGTAGAATTCCATCATTAATGCATTTTTGGATTACCTCAAAATAATCATATCCAATAACATTCCATAAAGCCTTATAAAATTCGGCAGGTAAACCGTCCAGTCCAGGTGTACGTCCTGAGGAAAGTCCCACAACAGCATCAGTAACCTCTTTGAAAGTGAGCTCAGTCTCTAAAAATTGCTTATGTTCCAATGTTAAAACAGGAAGATCTTGTAGCAGTTGATTTCAACATTGTTCATCTGAATTATTGGCAGCATATAAATTAGAATAAAAATCCACAGCAAGCTTGCGCATCACCACTGGGTCTGAAGTGTTGTCCATTATTGTCCTTTAAAACATACATCAATTTATCTTGTCCTGCTTTTCACTCCAAGTTAAAGAAAAAAGAAGGTGGTCCATCCATATCTCTTATTGTTAGAAAATGACTTCTTACAAGAGCTCCTTTAACCTTTTCATTTTAAAAGGAGCTCAGCTGATTTTTTCTTTCAGTCCACAGTTCTTGTAGATTTCTATCATCATTATCATTTATGCTCTTTTCAATGTCCATAATCTCTTTTTCCAACCACTCTAATGTCTTTTTGAACATTAAAGAGGAATGAGATGCATATTGTTGACAAAACCCTCTTATGTGCGCTTTACCAACTTCCCACCACTGAGTAATACTTTCATAAAGACATTTTTCACGTTTCCAGTTTTCCCAAAACAATTTAAAATTCTCACAAAAAATTATCTTCCAAAAGTTTAACATTAAAATGCCAGTAATAACGCATATGCTTTCTTTCAGTCAAAATACACTCAATTGTGATAAGTTTATGATCAGAAACAGCTGTAGGGATGATAGCTGTATTAATCTTATTTCTCATATTGTGTGATACATAAAACCTGTCCAATCGTGCCCCAGAAACACTGCCATTGCCAACTTTCATCCATGTATACTGCCGTGCCGATAAATTATACTCTCTCCATACATCTGAAAATTTTAGATTTTTTATTATATTAGCTAAAAATCAGCTGACTGCGCATGAGGTTCTTCCCCATTCCTATCTTGTACAAAGTCTAGAGTGCAGTTCCAGTCTCCTCCTAATACACTCACCTAAAGGATTATTAGGAACACCTGTTCAATTTCTCATTAATGCAATTATCTAATCAACCAATCACATGGCAGTTGCTTCAATGCATTTAGGGGTGTGATCCTGGTCAAGACAATCTCCTGAACTCCAAACTTAATGTCAGAATGGGAAAGAAAGGTGATTTAAGCAATTTTGAGCGTGGCATGGTTGTTGGTGCCAGACGGGCCGGTCTGAGTATTTCACAATCTGCTCAGTTACTGGGATTTTCACGCACAACCATTTCTAGAGTTTACAAAGTATGTATGCGGCAGTCCTGTGGGCGAAAATGCCTTGTTGATGCTAGAGGTCAGAGGAGAATGGGCCGACTGAGGTATGCAGCAAAGCATTTGTGAAGCCACAACACGCACAACCTTGAGGCGGATGGGCTACAACAGCAGAAGACCCCACCGGGTACCACTCATCTCCACTACAAATAGGAAAAAGAGGCTACAATTTGCACGAGCTCACCAAAATTGGACAGTTGAAGACTGGAAAAATGTTGCCTGGTCTGATGAGTCTCGATTTCTGTTGAGACATTCAGATGGTAGAGTCAGAATTTGGCGTAAACAGAATGAGAACATGGATCCATCATGCCTTGTTACCACTGTGCAGGCTGGTGGTGGTGGTGTAATGGTGTGGGGGATGTTTTCTTGGCACACTTTAGGCCCCTTAGTGCCAATTGGGCATCGTTTAAATGCCACGGCCTACCTGAGCATTGTTTCTGACCATGTCCATCCCTTTATGACCACCATGTACCCATCCTCTGATGGCTACTTCCAGCAGGATAATGCACCATGTCACAAAGCTCGAATAATTTCAAATTGGTTTCTTGAACATGACAATGAGTTCACTGTACTAAAATGGCCCCCACAGTCACCAGATCTCAACCCAATAGAGCATCTTTGGGATGTGGTGGAACGGGAGCTTCGTGCCCTGGATGTGCATCCCACAAATCTCCATCAACTGCAAGATGCTATCCTATCAATATGGGCCAACATTTCTAAAGAATGCTTTCAGCACCTTGTTGAATCAATGCCACGTAGAATTAAGGCAGTTCTGAAGGCGAAAGGGGGTCAAACACAGTATTAGTATGGTGTTCCTAATAATCCTTTAGGTGAGTGTATAATAAAGTCCCCATCCTGCTGTTCCTTTAAAATGTGCTCTAATTTAGTAAAAAAACTGTACTCTGTCTGCTCCTATATTAGGGGCATAGATGTTCACAAACAGAAAAATGAAATTCATAATTTTAGCCCTTACAAGCAATAATCTCCCTGGTATCACTTCATTTATTGATAAAATATTTGTTTTGAGAGCATGGGAAAAAAGCACAGCTACTCCAGCACTTAACTTAGTCCCATGACTAAGAATTCTCTCTCCTTCCCACCACAAGCCCCAACCAATCTCGTTGTCTTGACTGCTATGTGTTTCTTGCAAAAAAACCACACTCAGATCTTTCAATCGTATAATTTACCATTAAACCATTCTTTCTCCCATCCCTCATTCCATTTACATTAATTGATCCCACCCGCAAGATCTCCATAAGCAAGGGGAAAAGGAAGATGAAAATACAGAAAGAAAAAGTATAAGCCATTTAAATTATTTAGTTTTCCCCCTCGCTTTCCCTGTCTTTTTGCCTTGTCTGAGAACAGTAATATGCTTCTTAAGATGAAACCTCTTCTGTTGTGAGAGCTCCTCATTGCTAGCCACTTTCCTAGCCCATATCACAGAAGCAATAAACTTCTCCGTATCAGGGAAGTAGTTACTTACTTCAACACCAGCTTTTCCTTTTGTTTTATCTAGAAATGCATTTATTTGTTCAACAGTATACATATCAGTTCCTCTTAAACCATCTGCCTACTGATCATCATCATCATCTATTCCATCATCCGTACACTGGGATAAAACATCCATCTCATCAGCCATATTATCCTCCAAGCCTTCCGCCTGTGCAACATCATTGCCTTCACACACATATTCAACAGCACTCTGGGCCTCACTCGTCAATATCATCTATTACATTTCAGATTGATCAGAGACAGAACTGCATCCAGGTTGCTCCACACTCTCAGCATTTAAATTAATCTCACTCACCTCCTGCATCTTGCCTTCTTCCATGGCTCCTTCCTGTCCCTCATTCCTCTGTTCTTTACTTTCGCTCTTTTGTTGGTCAATAATCTCTGTATTATTTACATCACCACGAGATGTAGACGCGCGCTGGTCATCTTTATGTGGACACGCGAAGCATTTATGGCCCAAGTCACCACACTCAAAACACTTCAGGGTTTCAGTGCTGGCGTAAACCATGTAAAAATTCTCCTCATGATAAACACGGAAAGAAACTTCTAAAGTACGCTCCTTTGAGTTTAAAAACATCAAGACTTGGCGTCTAAAAGAAAGAACATGTTTGAGCGCGTTGTTTTTACATCCAATGGGGATCATTCTGACAGGGCTTGAGATCTTTCCAAACCTCTGCAGTTCTTTCGCAATGGTCTCATTAGATATAAACGGCAGGACGTTTGAAATTATAATTTTCATTGCTGGAGCGGATAGCGGGGTTACCGTAACAAACGTTTCCTTCACCCATATTCCACTCACAGTCAACTGATTAACCAGGGAGTCTGATTTTAAAAACACAACGACAGCTTCGTTCATCAGTGAGGCCGAAATTATGTTCTCAAAACCCACCTGCTCTCCTACAACTAGGAGCAGCTCTTCCACTGTCACTCCGGGCTCTGGTACACACTTGCACCCATTTTTGAGTGACAGAGTTGGCGTTCCTTGCACGGGAACAGACGCCATTTCGGCTGAAAACCGCGCAAGCGAAACAAAAAAAAAAAAAAAGTTAATGTTGTCATCTGCTGTGGGACTCAGTGCAGAATTAATGTTGTCATCTGCTGTGGGACTCAGTGCAGAATTAATGTTGTCATCTGCTGTGGGACTCATTGCAGAGTTAATGCTGTCATCTGCTGTGGGACTCAATGCAGAATTAATGTTGTTATCTGCTGTGGGACTCAATGCAGAGTTAATGTCATCATCTGCTGTGGGACTCAATGCAGAATTAATGTTGTCATCTGCTGTGGGACTCAATTCAGAATTAATGTTGTCATTTGCTGTGGTCCTCAATGCAGAATTAATGTGGTCATCTGCTCTGAGACTCTGTGCAGAATTAATGTGGTCATCTGCTGTGGGACTCATTGCAGAGTTAATGTTGTCATCTGCTGTGGGACTCAGTGCAGAATTAATGTTGTCATCTGCTGTGGGACTCATTGCAGAGTTAATGCTGTCATCTGCTGTGGGACTCAATGCAGAATTAATGTTGTTATCTGCTGTGGGACTCAATGCAGAGTTAATGTCATCATCTGCTGTGGGACTCAATGCAGAATTAATGTTGTCATCTGCTGTGGGACTCAATTCAGAATTAATGTTGTCATTTGCTGTGGTCCTCAATGCAGAATTAATGTGGTCATCTGCTCTGAGACTCTGTGCAGAATTAATGTGGTCATCTGCTGTAGGAATCAGTGCAAAATGAATGTTGTCATCTGCTGTGGGACTCATTGCAGATTTAATGTTGTCATCTGCTGTGGGACTCAATACAGAGTTAATGTTGTCATCTGCTCTGAGACTCTGTGCAGAATTAATGTGGTCATCTGCTGTGGGACTCAGTGCAAAATGAATGTTGTCATCTGCTGTGGGACTCAGTGCAAAATGAATGTTGTCATCTGCTGTGGGACTCAATGCAGAATTAATGTTGTCATCTGCTGTGGGGCTCAATGCAGAGTTAATGTTGTCATCTGCTGTGGGACTAAATGCAGAATTAATGTTGTTATCTGCTGTGGGACTCAATGCAGAATTAATGTGTGGGACTCAATGCAGAATTAATGTGGTCATCTGCTGTGGGACTCAATGCCGAATTAATGTTGTCACCTGCTTTGGGACTCAATGCATAGTTAATGTTGTAATCTGCTGTGGGATTCAGTGCAGAATTAATGTTGTCATCTGCTGTGGGACTCACTGCAGAATTAATGTTGTCATCTGCTGTGGGACTCAATGCAGAGTTAATGTTGTCATCTGCTGTGGGACTCAATGCAGAATTAATGTTGTCATCTGCTTTGGGACTCAATGCAGAGTTAATGTCATCATCTGCTGTGGGACTCAATGCAGAATTAATGTTGTCATCTGCTGTGGGACTCAATACAGAACTAATGTTGTCATCTGCTGTGTGGCTCAATGCAGAATTAATGTTGTCATCTGCTGTGGTACTCAATGCAGAATTAATGTGTGGGACTCAATGCACAGTTAATGTTGTCATCTGCTGTGGGACTCAATGCAGAGTTAATGTTGTCATTTGCTGTGGGACTCAATGCAGAATTAATGTGGTCATCTGCTGTGGGACTCAATGCAGAATTAATGTTGTCATCTGCTGTGGGACTCAATGTAGAGTTAATGTTGTCATCTGCTGTGGGACTCAGTTCAGAATTAATGTGGTCATCTGCTGTGGGACTCAATGCAGAGTTAATGTTGTCATCTGCTGTGGGACTCAATGCAGAGTTAATGTTGTCATCTGCTGTGGGACTAAATGCAGAATTAATGTTGTTATCTGCTGTGGGACTCAATGCAGAATTAATGTGTGGGACTCAATGCAGAATTAATGTGGTCATCTGCTGTGGGACTCAATGCCGAATTAATGTTGTCACCTGCTTTGGGACTCAATGCATAGTTAATGTTGTCATCTGCTGTGGGATTCAGTGTAGAATTAATGTTGTCATCTGCTGTGGGATTCAGTGCAGAATTAATGTTGTCATCTGCTGTGGGACTCACTGCAGAATTAATGTTGTCATCTGCTGTGGGAATCAGTGCAGAGTTAATGTTGTCATCTGCTGTGGGACTCAATGCAGAATTAATGTTGTCATCTGCTTTGGGACTCAATGCAGAGTTAATGTCATCATCTGCTGTGGGACTCAATGCAGAATTAATGTTGTCATCTGCTGTGGGACTCAATGCAGAACTAATGTTGTCATCTGCTGTGTGGCTCAATGCAGAATTAATGTTGTCATCTGCTGTGGTACTCAATGCAGAATTAATGTGTGGGACTCAATGCAGAGTTAATGTTGTCATCTGCTGTGGGACTCAATGCAGAGTTAATGTTGTCATTTGCTGTGGGACTCAATGCAGAATTAATGTGGTCATCTGCTGTGGGACTCAATGCAGAATTAATGTTGTCATCTGCTGTGGGACTCAATGTAGAGTTAATGTTGTCATCTGCTGTGGGACTCAGTGCAGAATTAATGTTGTCATCTGCTGTGGGACTCAATGCAGAGTTAATGTTGTCATTTGCTGTGGGACTCAATGCAGAATTAATGTGGTCATCTGCTGTGGGACTCAATGCAGAATTAATGTTGTCATCTGCTGTGGGACTCAATGTAGAGTTAATGTTGTCATCTGCTGTGGGACTCAATGCAGAATTAATGTTGTCATCTGCTGTGGGACTCAATGTAGAGTTAATGTTGTCATCTCCTGTGGGACTCAATTCAGAATTAATGTGGTCATCTGCTCTGAGACTCTGTGCACAATTAATGTGGTCATCTGCTGTAGGACTCAGTGCAAAATGAATGTTGTCATCTGCTGTGGGACTCATTGCAGATTTAATGTTGTCATCTGCCGTGGGACTCAATGCAGAGTTAATGTTGTCATCTGCTCTTAGACTCTGTGCAGAATTAATGTGGTCATCTGCTGTGGGACTCAGTGCAAAATGAATGTTGTCATCTGCTGTGGGACTCAATGCAAAATGAATGTTGTCATCTGCTGTGGGACTCAATGCAGAATTAATGTTGTCATCTGCTGTGGGGCTCAATGCAGAGTTAATGTTGTCATCTGCTGTGGGACTAAATGCAGAATTAATGTTGTTATCTGCTGTGGGACTCAATGCAGAATTAATGTGTGGGACTCAATGCAGAATTAATGTGGTCATCTGCTGTGGGACTCAATGCCGAATTAATGTTGTCACCTGCTTTGGGACTCAATGCATAGTTAATGTTGTCATCTGCTGTGGGATTCAGTGCAGAATTAATGTTGTCATCTGCTTTGGGACTCAATGCAGAATTAATCTTGTCATCTGCTGTGGGACTCAATACAGAACTAATGTTGTCATCTGCTGTGTGGCTCAATGCAGAATTAATGTTGTCATCTGCTGTGGTACTCAATGCAGAATTAATGTGTGGGACTCAATGCAGAGTTAATGTTGTCATCTGCTGTGGGACTCCATGCAGAGTTAATGTTGTCATTTGCTGTGGGACTCAATGCAGAATTAATGTGTGGGACTCAATGCAGAGTTAATGTTGTCATCTGCTGTGGGACTCAGTTCAGAATTAATGTTGTCATCTGCTGTGGGACTCAATGCAGAGTTAATGTTGTCATCTGCTCTGAGACTCTGTGCAGAATTAATGTGGTCATCTGCTGTGGGAGTCAATGCAAAATGAATGTTGTCATCTGCTGTGGGACTCAATGCAGAGTTAATGTTGTCATCTGCTGTGGGGCTCAATGCAGAGTTAATGTTGTCATCTGCTGTGGGACTAAATGCAGAATTAATGTTGTTATCTGCTATGGGACTCAATGCAGAATTAATTTGTGGGACTCAATGCAGAATTAATGTGGTCATCTGCTGTGGGACTCAATGCCGAATTAATGTTGTCACCTGCTTTGGGACTCAATGCATAGTTAATGTTGTCATCTGCTGTGGGATTCAGTGCAGAATTAATGTTGTCATCTGCTGTGGGACTCACTGCAGAATTAATGTTGTCATCTGCTGTGGGACTCAATGCAGAGTTAATGTCATCATCTGCTGTGGGACTCAATGCAGAATTAATGTTGTCATCTGCTGTGGGACTCAATGCAGAATTAATGTTGTCATCTGCTTTGGGACTCAATGCAGAGTTAATGTCATCATCTGCTGTGGGACTCAATGCAGAATTAATGTTGTCATCTGCTGTGGGACTCAATGTAGAACTAATGTTGTCATCTGCTGTGTGGCTCAATGCAGAATTAATGTTGTCATCTGCTGTGGTACTCAATGCAGAATTAATGTGTGGGACTCAATGCAGAGTTAATGTTGTCATCTGCTGTGGGACTCAGTGCAGAATTAATGTTGTCATCTGCTGTGGGACTCATTGAAGAGTTAATGTTGTCATCTGCTGTGGGACTCAGTGCAGAATTAATGTTGCCATCTGCTGTGTGGCTCAATGCAGAATTAATGTTGTCATCTGGTGTGGGACTCAATGCAGAGTTAATGTTGTCATCTGCTGTGGGACTCAATGCAGAATTAATGTGTGGTACTAAATGCCGAATTAATGTTGTCATCTGCTGTGGGACTCAGTGCAGAATTAATGTTGCCATCTGCTGTGTGGCTCAATGCAGAATTAATGTTGTCATCTGCTGTGGGACTCAGTGCAGAATTAATGTTGTCATCTGCTGTGGGACTCAGTGCAGAATTAATGTTGTCATCTGCTGTGGGACTCATTGCAGAGTTAATGCTGTCATCTGCTGTGGGACTCAATGCAGAATTAATGTTGTTATCTGCTGTGGGACTCAATGCAGAGTTAATGTCATCATCTGCTGTGGGACTCAATGCAGAATTAATGTTGTCATCTGCTGTGGGACTCAATTCAGAATTAATGTTGTCATTTGCTGTGGTCCTCAATGCAGAATTAATGTGGTCATCTGCTCTGAGACTCTGTGCAGAATTAATGTGGTCATCTGCTGTGGGACTCATTGCAGAGTTAATGTTGTCATCTGCTGTGGGACTCAGTGCAGAATTAATGTTGTCATCTGCTGTGGGACTCATTGCAGAGTTAATGCTGTCATCTGCTGTGGGACTCAATGCAGAATTAATGTTGTTATCTGCTGTGGGACTCAATGCAGAGTTAATGTCATCATCTGCTGTGGGACTCAATGCAGAATTAATGTTGTCATCTGCTGTGGGACTCAATTCAGAATTAATGTTGTCATTTGCTGTGGTCCTCAATGCAGAATTAATGTGGTCATCTGCTCTGAGACTCTGTGCAGAATTAATGTGGTCATCTGCTGTAGGAATCAGTGCAAAATGAATGTTGTCATCTGCTGTGGGACTCATTGCAGATTTAATGTTGTCATCTGCTGTGGGACTCAATGCAGAGTTAATGTTGTCATCTGCTCTGAGACTCTGTGCAGAATTAATGTGGTCATCTGCTGTGGGACTCAGTGCAAAATGAATGTTGTCATCTGCTGTGGGACTCAGTGCAAAATGAATGTTGTCATCTGCTGTGGGACTCAATGCAGAATTAATGTTGTCATCTGCTGTGGGGCTCAATGCAGAGTTAATGTTGTCATCTGCTGTGGGACTAAATGCAGAATTAATGTTGTTATCTGCTGTGGGACTCAATGCAGAATTAATGTGTGGGACTCAATGCAGAATTAATGTGGTCATCTGCTGTGGGACTCAATGCCGAATTAATGTTGTCACCTGCTTTGGGACTCAATGCATAGTTAATGTTGTCATCTGCTGTGGGATTCAGTGCAGAATTAATGTTGTCATCTGCTGTGGGACTCACTGCAGAATTAATGTTGTCATCTGCTGTGGGACTCAATGCAGAGTTAATGTTGTCATCTGCTGTGGGACTCAATGCAGAATTAATGTTGTCATCTGCTTTGGGACTCAATGCAGAGTTAATGTCATCATCTGCTGTGGGACTCAATGCAGAATTAATGTTGTCATCTGCTGTGGGACTCAATACAGAACTAATGTTGTCATCTGCTGTGTGGCTCAATGCAGAATTAATGTTGTCATCTGCTGTGGTACTCAATGCAGAATTAATGTGTGGGACTCAATGCACAGTTAATGTTGTCATCTGCTGTGGGACTCAATGCAGAGTTAATGTTGTCATTTGCTGTGGGACTCAATGCAGAATTAATGTGGTCATCTGCTGTGGGACTCAATGCAGAATTAATGTTGTCATCTGCTGTGGGACTCAATGTAGAGTTAATGTTGTCATCTGCTGTGGGACTCAGTTCAGAATTAATGTGGTCATCTGCTGTGGGACTCAATGCAGAGTTAATGTTGTCATCTGCTGTGGGACTCAATGCAGAGTTAATGTTGTCATCTGCTGTGGGACTAAATGCAGAATTAATGTTGTTATCTGCTGTGGGACTCAATGCAGAATTAATGTGTGGGACTCAATGCAGAATTAATGTGGTCATCTGCTGTGGGACTCAATGCCGAATTAATGTTGTCACCTGCTTTGGGACTCAATGCATAGTTAATGTTGTCATCTGCTGTGGGATTCAGTGTAGAATTAATGTTGTCATCTGCTGTGGGATTCAGTGCAGAATTAATGTTGTCATCTGCTGTGGGACTCACTGCAGAATTAATGTTGTCATCTGCTGTGGGAATCAGTGCAGAGTTAATGTTGTCATCTGCTGTGGGACTCAATGCAGAATTAATGTTGTCATCTGCTTTGGGACTCAATGCAGAGTTAATGTCATCATCTGCTGTGGGACTCAATGCAGAATTAATGTTGTCATCTGCTGTGGGACTCAATGCAGAACTAATGTTGTCATCTGCTGTGTGGCTCAATGCAGAATTAATGTTGTCATCTGCTGTGGTACTCAATGCAGAATTAATGTGTGGGACTCAATGCAGAGTTAATGTTGTCATCTGCTGTGGGACTCAATGCAGAGTTAATGTTGTCATTTGCTGTGGGACTCAATGCAGAATTAATGTGGTCATCTGCTGTGGGACTCAATGCAGAATTAATGTTGTCATCTGCTGTGGGACTCAATGTAGAGTTAATGTTGTCATCTGCTGTGGGACTCAGTGCAGAATTAATGTTGTCATCTGCTGTGGGACTCAATGCAGAGTTAATGTTGTCATTTGCTGTGGGACTCAATGCAGAATTAATGTGGTCATCTGCTGTGGGACTCAATGCAGAATTAATGTTGTCATCTGCTGTGGGACTCAATGTAGAGTTAATGTTGTCATCTGCTGTGGGACTCAATGCAGAATTAATGTTGTCATCTGCTGTGGGACTCAATGTAGAGTTAATGTTGTCATCTCCTGTGGGACTCAATTCAGAATTAATGTGGTCATCTGCTCTGAGACTCTGTGCACAATTAATGTGGTCATCTGCTGTAGGACTCAGTGCAAAATGAATGTTGTCATCTGCTGTGGGACTCATTGCAGATTTAATGTTGTCATCTGCCGTGGGACTCAATGCAGAGTTAATGTTGTCATCTGCTCTTAGACTCTGTGCAGAATTAATGTGGTCATCTGCTGTGGGACTCAGTGCAAAATGAATGTTGTCATCTGCTGTGGGACTCAATGCAAAATGAATGTTGTCATCTGCTGTGGGACTCAATGCAAAATGAATGTTGTCATCTGCTGTGGGACTCAATGCAGAATTAATGTTGTCATCTGCTGTGGGGCTCAATGCAGAGTTAATGTTGTCATCTGCTGTGGGACTAAATGCAGAATTAATGTTGTTATCTGCTGTGGGACTCAATGCAGAATTAATGTGTGGGACTCAATGCAGAATTAATGTGGTCATCTGCTGTGGGACTCAATGCCGAATTAATGTTGTCACCTGCTTTGGGACTCAATGCATAGTTAATGTTGTCATCTGCTGTGGGATTCAGTGCAGAATTAATGTTGTCATCTGCTTTGGGACTCAATGCAGAATTAATCTTGTCATCTGCTGTGGGACTCAATACAGAACTAATGTTGTCATCTGCTGTGTGGCTCAATGCAGAATTAATGTTGTCATCTGCTGTGGTACTCAATGCAGAATTAATGTGTGGGACTCAATGCAGAGTTAATGTTGTCATCTGCTGTGGGACTCCATGCAGAGTTAATGTTGTCATTTGCTGTGGGACTCAATGCAGAATTAATGTGTGGGACTCAATGCAGAGTTAATGTTGTCATCTGCTGTGGGACTCAATGCAGAGTTAATGTTGTCATCTGCTGTGGGACTCAATGTAGAGTTAATGTTGTCATCTGCTGTGGGACTCAGTTCAGAATTAATGTTGTCATCTGCTGTGGGACTCAATGCAGAGTTAATGTTGTCATCTGCTCTGAGACTCTGTGCAGAATTAATGTGGTCATCTGCTGTGGGAGTCAATGCAAAATGAATGTTGTCATCTGCTGTGGGACTCAATGCAGAGTTAATGTTGTCATCTGCTGTGGGGCTCAATGCAGAGTTAATGTTGTCATCTGCTGTGGGACTAAATGCAGAATTAATGTTGTTATCTGCTATGGGACTCAATGCAGAATTAATTTGTGGGACTCAATGCAGAATTAATGTGGTCATCTGCTGTGGGACTCAATGCCGAATTAATGTTGTCACCTGCTTTGGGACTCAATGCATAGTTAATGTTGTCATCTGCTGTGGGATTCAGTGCAGAATTAATGTTGTCATCTGCTGTGGGACTCACTGCAGAATTAATGTTGTCATCTGCTGTGGGACTCAATGCAGAGTTAATGTCATCATCTGCTGTGGGACTCAATGCAGAATTAATGTTGTCATCTGCTGTGGGACTCAATGCAGAATTAATGTTGTCATCTGCTTTGGGACTCAATGCAGAGTTAATGTCATCATCTGCTGTGGGACTCAATGCAGAATTAATGTTGTCATCTGCTGTGGGACTCAATGTAGAACTAATGTTGTCATCTGCTGTGTGGCTCAATGCAGAATTAATGTTGTCATCTGCTGTGGTACTCAATGCAGAATTAATGTGTGGGACTCAATGCAGAGTTAATGTTGTCATCTGCTGTGGGACTCAGTGCAGAATTAATGTTGTCATCTGCTGTGGGACTCATTGAAGAGTTAATGTTGTCATCTGCTGTGGGACTCAGTGCAGAATTAATGTTGCCATCTGCTGTGTGGCTCAATGCAGAATTAATGTTGTCATCTGGTGTGGGACTCAATGCAGAGTTAATGTTGTCATCTGCTGTGGGACTCAATGCAGAATTAATGTGTGGTACTAAATGCCGAATTAATGTTGTCATCTGCTGTGGGACTCAGTGCAGAATTAATGTTGCCATCTGCTGTGTGGCTCAATGCAGAATTAATGTTGTCATCTGCTGTGGGACTCAGTGCAGAATTAATGTTGCCTTCTGCTGTGTGGCTCAATGCAGAATTAATGTTGTCATCTCCTGTGGGACTCAATGCAGAGTTAATGTCATCATCTGCTGTGGGACTCAATGCAGAATTAATGTTGTCATCTGATGTTGTCATTTGCTGTGGGACTCAATGCAGAGTTAATGTCATCATCTGCTGTGGGACTCAATGCAGAGTTAATGTCATCATCTGCTGTGGGACTCAATGCAGTTAATGTTGTCATCTGCTGTGGGACTCATTGCAGATTTAATATAGTCATCTGCTGTGGGATTCAATGCAGAGTTAATGTTGTCATATGCTGTGGGACTCAATGCAGAGTTAATGTTGTCATCTGCTGTGGGACTCAATGCAGTTAATGTTGTCATCTGCTGTGGGACTCACTGCAGAATTAATGTTGTCATCTGCTGTGGGACTCAATGTAGAGTTAATGTTGTCATCTGCTGTGGGACTCAGTGCAGAATTAATGTTGTCATCTGCTGTGGGACTCAGTGCAGTTAATGTTGTCATCTGCTGTGGGACTCACTGCAGAATTAATGTTGTCATCTGCTGTGGGACTCAATGTAGAGTTAATGTTGTCATCTGCTGTGGGACTCAGTGCAGAATTAATGTTGTCATCTGCTGTGGGACTCAGTGCAGAATTAATGTTGTCATCTGCTGTGGGACTCATTGCAGAGTTAATGTTGCCATCTGCTGTGTGGCTCAATGCAGAATTAATGTTGTCATCTGGTGTGGGACTCAATGCAGAGTTAATGTGTGGGACTCAATGCAGAGTTAATGTGTGGGACTCAATGCAGAATTAATGTTGTTATCTGCTGTGGGACTCAATGCAGAATTAATGTTGTCATCTGCTTTGGGACTCAATGCAGAATTAATGTTTTTATCTGCTGTGGGACTCAATGCAGAGTTAATGTCATCATCTGCTGTGGGACTCAATTCAGAATTAATGTTGTCATTTGCTGTGGTCCTCATTGCAGAATTAATGTTGTCATCTGCTGTAGGACTCAGTGCAAAATGAATGTTGTCATCTGCTGTGGGACTCATTGCAGATTTAATGTTGTCATCTGCTGTGGGACTCAATGCAGAGTTAATGTTGTCATCTGCTCTGAGACTCTGTGCAGAATTAATGTGGTCATCTGCTGTGGGACTCAGTGCAAAATGAATGTTGTCATCTGCTGTGGGACTCAGTGCAAAATGAATGTTGTCATCTGCTGTGGGACTCAATGCAGAATTAATGTTGTCATCTGCTGTGGGGCTCAATGCAGAGTTAATGTTGTCATCTGCTGTGGGACTAAATGCAGAATTAATGTTGTTATCTACTGTGGGACTCAATGCAGAATTAATGTGTGGGACTCAATGCAGAATTAATGTGGTCATCTGCTGTGGGACTCAATGCCGAATTAATGTTGTCACCTGCTTTGGGACTCAATGCATAGTTAATGTTGTCATCTGCTGTGGGATTCAGTGCAGAATTAATGTTGTCATCTGCTGTGGGACTCACTGCAGAATTAATGTTGTCATCTGCTGTGGGACTCAATGCAGAGTTAATGTTGTCATCTGCTGTGGGACTCAATGCAGAATTAATGTTGTCATCTGCTTTGGGACTCAATGCAGAGTTAATGTCATCATCTGCTGTGGGACTCAATGCAGAATTAATGTTGTCATCTGCTGTGTGGCTCAATGCAGAATTAATGTTGTCATCTGCTGTGGTACTCAATGCAGAATTAATGTGTGGGACTCAATGCAGAGTTAATGTTGTCATCTGCTGTGGGACTCAATGCAGAGTTAATGTTGTCATTTGCTGTGGGACTCAATGCAGAATTAATGTTGTCATCTGCTGTGGGACTCAATGTAGAGTTAATGTTGTCATCTGCTGTGGGACTCAGTTCAGAATTAATGTGGTCATCTGCTGTGGGACTCAATGCAGAGTTAATGTTGTCATCTGCTGTGGGACTCAATGCAGAGTTAATGTTGTCATCTGCTGTGGGACTAAATGCAGAATTAATGTTGTTATCTGCTGTGGGACTCAATGCAGAATTAATGTGTGGGACTCAATGCAGAATTAATGTGGTCATCTGCTGTGGGACTCAATGCCGAATTAATGTTGTCACCTGCTTTGGGACTCAATGCATAGTTAATGTTGTCATCTGCTGTGGGATTCAGTGTAGAATTAATGTTGTCATCTGCTGTGGGATTCAGTGCAGAATTAATGTTGTCATCTGCTGTGGGACTCACTGCAGAATTAATGTTGTCATCTGCTGTGGGACTCAGTGCAGAGTTAATGTTGTCATCTGCTGTGGGACTCAATGCAGAATTAATGTTGTCATCTGCTTTGGGACTCAATGCAGAGTTAATGTCATCATCTGCTGTGGGACTCAATGCAGAATTAATGTTGTCATCTGCTGTGGGACTCAATGCAGAACTAATGTTGTCATCTGCTGTGTGGCTCAATGCAGAATTAATGTTGTCATCTGCTGTGGTACTCAATGCAGAATTAATGTGTGGGACTCAATGCAGAGTTAATGTTGTCATCTGCTGTGGGACTCAATGCAGAGTTAATGTTGTCATTTGCTGTGGGACTCAATGCAGAATTAATGTGGTCATCTGCTGTGGGACTCAATGCAGAATTAATGTTGTCATCTGCTGTGGGACTCAATGTAGAGTTAATGTTGTCATCTGCTGTGGGACTCAGTGCAGAATTAATGTTGTCATCTGCTGTGGGACTCAATGCAGAGTTAATGTTGTCATTTGCTGTGGGACTCAATGCAGAATTAATGTGGTCATCTGCTGTGGGACTCAATGCAGAATTAATGTTGTCATCTGCTGTGGGACTCAATGTAGAGTTAATGTTGTCATCTGCTGTGGGACTCAATGCAGAATTAATGTTGTCATCTGCTGTGGGACTCAATGTAGAGTTAATGTTGTCATCTCCTGTGGGACTCAATTCAGAATTAATGTTGTCATTTGCTGTGGTCCTCAATGCACAATTAATGTGGTCATCTGCTGTAGGACTCAGTGCAAAATGAATGTTGTCATCTGCTGTGGGACTCATTGCAGATTTAATGTTGTCATCTGCTGTGGGACTCAATGCAGAGTTAATGTTGTCATCTGCTCTTAGACTCTGTGCAGAATTAATGTGGTCATCTGCTGTGGGACTCAGTGCAAAATGAATGTTGTCATCTGCTGTGGGACTCAGTGCAAAATGAATGTTGTCATCTGCTGTGGGACTCAATGCAGAATTAATGTTGTCATCTGCTGTGGGGCTCAATGCAGAGTTAATGTTGTCATCTGCTGTGGGACTAAATGCAGAATTAATGTTGTTATCTGCTGTGGGACTCAATGCAGAATTAATGTGTGGGACTCAATGCAGAATTAATGTGGTCATCTGCTGTGGGACTCAATGCCGAATTAATGTTGTCACCTGCTTTGGGACTCAATGCATAGTTAATGTTGTCATCTGCTGTGGGATTCAGTGCAGAATTAATGTTGTCATCTGCTGTGGGACTCACTGCAGAATTAATGTTGTCATCTGCTGTGGGACTCAATGCAGAATTAATGTTGTCATCTGCTTTGGGACTCAATGCAGAATTAATCTTGTCATCTGCTGTGGGACTCAATACAGAACTAATGTTGTCATCTGCTGTGTGGCTCAATGCAGAATTAATGTTGTCATCTGCTGTGGTACTCAATGCAGAATTAATGTGTGGGACTCAATGCAGAGTTAATGTTGTCATCTGCTGTGGGACTCCATGCAGAGTTAATGTTGTCATTTGCTGTGGGACTCAATGCAGAATTAATGTGTGGGACTCAATGCAGAGTTAATGTTGTCATCTGCTGTGGGACTCAATGTAGAGTTAATGTTGTCATCTGCTGTGGGACTCAGTTCAGAATTAATGTTGTCATCTGCTGTGGGACTCAATGCAGAGTTAATGTTGTCATCTGCTCTGAGACTCTGTGCAGAATTAATGTGGTCATCTGCTGTGGGACTCAGTGCAAAATGAATGTTGTCATCTGCTCTGGGACTCAATGCAGAGTTAATGTTGTCATCTGCTGTGGGGCTCAATGCAGAGTTAATGTTGTCATCTGCTATGGGACTCAATGCAGAATTAATTTGTGGGACTCAATGCAGAGTTAATGTTGTCATTTGCTGTGGGACTCAATGCAGAATTAATGTGGTCATCTGCTGTGGGACTCAATGCAGAATTAATGTTGTCATCTGCTGTGGGACTCAATGTAGAGTTAATGTTGTCATCTGCTGTGGGACTCAGTGCAGAATTAATGTTGTCATCTGCTGTGTGACTCAATGCAGAGTTAATGTTGTCATTTGCTGTGGGACTCAATGCAGAATTAATGTGGTCATCTGCTGTGGGACTCAATGCAGAATTAATGTTGTCATCTGCTGTGGGACTCAATGTAGAGTTAATGTTGTCATCTGCTGTGGGACTCAATGCAGAATTAATGTGTGGTACTAAATGCCGAATTAATGTTCTCATCTGCTGTGGGACTCAGTGCAGAATTAATGTTGCCATCTACTGTGTGGCTCAATGCAGAATTAATGTTGTCATCTGGTGTGGGACTCAATGCAGAGTTAATGTTGTCATCTGCTTTGGGACTCAATGCAGAATTAATGTGTGGTACTAAATGCCGAATTAATGTTGTCATCTGCTGTGGGACTCAGTGCAGAATTAATGTTGCCATCTGCTGTGTGGCTCAATGCAGAATTAATGTTGTCATCTCCTGTGGGACTCAATGCAGAGTTAATGTCATCATCTGCTGTGGGACTCAATGCAGAATTAATGTTGTCATCTGATGTTGTCATCTGCTGTGGGACTCAATGCAGAGTTAATGTTGTCATATGCTGTGGGACTCAATGCAGAGTTAATGTTGTCATCTGCTGTGGGACTCAATGCAGTTAATGTTGTCATCTGCTGTGGGACTCACTGCAGAATTAATGTTGCCATCTGCTGTGGGACTCAATGCCGAATTAATGTTGTCATCTGCTGTGGGACTCATTGCAGAGTTAATGTTGTCATCTGCTGTGTGGCTCAATGCAGAATTAATGTTGTCATCTGCTGTCGGACTCAATGCAGAGTTAATGTTGTCATCTGCTGTGGGACTCAATGCATAATTAATGTTGTCATCTGCTATGGGACTCAATGCAGAATTAATGTGTGGGACTCAATGCAGAGTTAATGTCATCCGCTGTGGGACTCAATGCCAAATTAATGTTGTCATCTGCTGTGGGACTCAATACAGAGTTAATGTCCTCATCTGCTGTGAGACTCAATGCAGAATTAATGTTGTCATCTGCTGTGGGACTCAATGCAGAGTTAATGTTGTCATCTGCTGTGGGACTCAATGTAGAGTTAATGTTGTCATCTGCTGTGGGACTCAGTGCAGAATTAATGTTGTCATCTGCTGTGGGACTCAGTGCAGAATTAATGTTGTCATCTGCTGTGGGACTCATTGCAGAGTTAATGTGTGGGACTCAATGCAGAATTAATGTTGTTATCTGCTGTGGGACTCAATGCAGAATTAATGTTGTCATCTGCTGTGGGACTCAATGCAGAATTAATGTTGTTATCTGCTGTGGGACTCAATGCAGAGTTAATGTCATCATCTGCTGTGGGACTCAATGCAGAATTAATGTTGTCATCAGCTGTGGGAGTCAATTTAGAATTAATGTTGTCATTTGCTGTGGTCCTCAATGCAGAATTAATGTGGTCATCTGCTCTGAGACTCTGTGCAGAATTAATGTGGTCATCTGCTGTGGGACTCAGTGCAAAATGAATGTTGTCATCTGCTGTGGGACTCATTGCAGATTTAATGTTGTCATCTGCTGTGGGACTCAATGCAGAATTAATGTTGTCATCTGCTTTGGGACTCAATGCAGAGTTAATGTCATCATCTGCTGTGGGACTCAATGCAGAATTAATGTTGTCATCTGCTGTGGTACTCAATGCAGAATTAATGTGTGGGACTCAATGCAGAGTTAATGTTGTCATCTGCTGTGGGACTCCATGCAGAGATAATGTTGTCATTTGCTGTGGGACTCAATGCAGAATTAATGTGGTCATCTGCTGTGGGACTCAATGCAGAATTAATGTTGTCATCTGGTGTGGGACTCAATGTAGAGTTAATGTTGTCATCTGCTGTGGGACTCAATGTAGAGTTAATGTTGTCATCTGCTGTGGGACTCAGTTCAGAATTAATGTTGTCATCTGCTGTGGGACTCAATGCAGAGTTAATGTTGTCATCTGCTTTGGGACTCAATGCAGAGTTAATGTTGTCATCTGCTCTGAGACTCTGTGCAGAATTAATGTGGTCATCTGCTGTGGGACTCAGTGCAAAATGAATGTTGTCATCTGCTGTGGGACTCAATGCAGAATTAATGTTGTCATCTGCTGTGGGGCTCAATGCAGAGTTAATGTTGTCATCTGCTGTGGGACTAAATGCAGAATTAATGTTGTCATCTGATGTTGTCATCTGCTGTGGGACTCAATGCAGAGTTAATGTTGTCATTTGCTGTGGGACTCAATGCAGAGTTAATGTCATCATCTGCTGTGGGACTCAATGCAGAGTTAATGTTGTCATCTGCTGTGGGACTCAATGCAGAATTAATGTTGTCATCTGCTTTGGGACTCAATGCAGAATTAATCTTGTCATCTGCTGTGGGACTCAATACAGAACTAATGTTGTCATCTGCTGTGTGGCTCAATGCAGAATTAATGTTGTCATCTGCTGTGGTACTCAATGTAGAATTAATGTGTGGGACTCAATGCAGAGTTAATGTTGTCATCTGCTGTGGGACTCCATGCAGAGTTAATGTTGTCATTTGCTGTGGGACTCAATGCAGAATTAATGTGTGGGACTCAATGCAGAGTTAATGTTGTCATCTGCTGTGGGACTCAATGTAGAGTTAATGTTGTCATCTGCTGTGGGACTCAGTTCAAAATTAATGTTGTCATCTGCTGTGGGACTCAATGCAGAGTTAATGTTGTCATCTGCTCTGAGACTCTGTGCAGAATTAATGTGGTCATCTGCTGTGGGACTCAGTGCAAAATGAATGTTGTCATCTGCTCTGGGACTCAATGCAGAGTTAATGTTGTCATCTGCTGTGGGGCTCAATGCAGAGTTAATGTTGTCATCTGCTATGGGACTCAATGCAGAATTAATGTGGTCATCTGCTGTGGGACTCAATGCCGAATTAATGTTGTCACCTGCTTTGGGAGTCAATGCATAGTTAATGTTGTCATCTGCTGTGGGATTCAGTGCAGAATTAATGTTGTCATCTGCTGTGGGACTCACTGCAGAATTAATGTTGTCATCTGCTGTGGGACTCAATGCAGAGTTAATGTTGTCATCTGCTTTGGGACTCAATGCAGAATTAATGTTGTCATCTGCTTTGGGACTCAATGCAGAGTTAATGTCATCATCTGCTGTGGGACTCAGTGCAGAGTTAATGTTGCCATCTGCTGTGGGACTCAATGCAGTTAATGTTGTCATCTGCTGTGGGACTCACTGCAGAATTAATGTTGCCATCTGCTGTGGGACTCAATGCAGAATTAATGTGGTCATCTGCTGTGGGACTCAATGCCGAATTAATGTTGTCATCTGCTGTGGGACTCATTGCAGAGTTAATGTTGTCATCTGCTGTGTGGCTCAATGCAGAATTAATGTTGTCATCTGCTGTCGGACTCAATGCAGAGTTAATGTTGTCATCTGCTGTGGGACTCAATGCATAATTAATGTTGTCATCTGCTATGGGACTCAATGCAGAATTAATGTGTGGGACTCAATGCAGAGTTAATGTCATCCGCTGTGGGACTCAATGCCAAATTAATGTTGTCATCTGCTGTGGGACTCAATACAGAGTTAATGTCCTCATCTGCTGTGAGACTCAATGCAGAATTAATGTTGTCATCTGCTGTGGGACTCAATGCAGAGTTAATGTTGTCATCTGCTGTGGGACTCAATGTAGAGTTAATGTTGTCATCTGCTGTGGGACTCAGTGCAGAATTAATGTTGTCATCTGCTGTGGGACTCATTGCAGAGTTAATGTGTGGGACTCAATGCAGAATTAATGTTGTTATCTGCTGTGGGACTCAATGCAGAATTAATGTTGTCATCTGCTGTGGGACTCAATGCAGAATTAATGTTGTTATCTGCTGTGGGACTCAATGCAGAGTTAATGTCATCATCTGCTGTGGGACTCAATGCAGAATTAATGTTGTCATCAGCTGTGGGAGTCAATTTAGAATTAATGTTGTCATTTGCTGTGGTCCTCAATGCAGAATTAATGTGGTCATCTGCTCTGAGACTCTGTGCAGAATTAATGTGGTCATCTGCTGTGGGACTCAGTGCAAAATGAATGTTGTCATCTGCTGTGGGACTCATTGCAGATTTAATGTTGTCATCTGCTGTGGGACTCAATGCAGAATTAATGTTGTCATCTGCTTTGGGACTCAATGCAGAGTTAATGTCATCATCTGCTGTGGGACTCAATGCAGAATTAATGTTGTCATCTGCTGTGGTACTCAATGCAGAATTAATGTGTGGGACTCAATGCAGAGTTAATGTTGTCATCTGCTGTGGGACTCCATGCAGAGATAATGTTGTCATTTGCTGTGGGACTCAATGCAGAATTAATGTGGTCATCTGCTGTGGGACTCAATGCAGAATTAATGTTGTCATCTGCTGTGGGACTCAATGTAGAGTTAATGTTGTCATCTGCTGTGGGACTCAATGTAGAGTTAATGTTGTCATCTGCTGTGGGACTCAGTTCAGAATTAATGTTGTCATCTGCTGTGGGACTCAATGCAGAGTTAATGTTGTCATCTGCTTTGGGACTCAATGCAGAGTTAATGTTGTCATCTGCTCTGAGACTCTGTGCAGAATTAATGTGGTCATCTGCTGTGGGACTCAATGCAGAATTAATGTTGTCATCTGCTGTGGGACTCAATGTAGAGTTAATGTTGTCATCTGCTGTAGGACTCAGTTCAGAATTAATGTTGTCATCTGCTGTGGGACTCAATGCAGAGTTAATGTTGTCATCTGCTCTGAGACTCTGTGCAGAATTAATGTGGTCATCTGCTGTGGGACTCAGTGCAAAATGAATGTTGTCATCTGCTGTGGGACTCAATGCAGAATTAATGTTGTCATCTGCTGTGGGGCTCAATGCAGAGTTAATGTTGTCATCTGCTGTGGGACTAAATGCAGAATTAATGTTGTCATCTGATGTTGTCATCTGCTGTGGGACTCAATGCAGAGTTAATGTTGTCATTTGCTGTGGGACTCAATGCAGAGTTAATGTCATCATCTGCTGTGGGACTCAATGCAGAGTTAATGTTGTCATCTGCTTTGGGACTCAATGCAGAATTAATCTTGTCATCTGCTGTGGGACTCAATACAGAACTAATGTTGTCATCTGCTGTGTGGCTCAATGCAGAATTAATGTTGTCATCTGCTGTGGTACTCAATGTAGAATTAATGTGTGGGACTCAATGCAGAGTTAATGTTGTCATCTGCTGTGGGACTCCATGCAGAGTTAATGTTGTCATTTGCTGTGGGACTCAATGCAGAATTAATGTGTGGGACTCAATGCAGAGTTAATGTTGTCATCTGCTGTGGGACTCAATGTAGAGTTAATGTTGTCATCTGCTGTGGGACTCAGTTCAAAATTAATGTTGTCATCTGCTGTGGGACTCAATGCAGAGTTAATGTTGTCATCTGCTCTGAGACTCTGTGCAGAATTAATGTGGTCATCTGCTGTGGGACTCAGTGCAAAATGAATGTTGTCATCTGCTCTGGGACTCAATGCAGAGTTAATGTTGTCATCTGCTGTGGGGCTCAATGCAGAGTTAATGTTGTCATCTGCTATGGGACTCAATGCAGAATTAATTTGTGGGACTCAATGCAGAATTAATGTGGTCATCTGCTGTGGGACTCAATGCCGAATTAATGTTGTCACCTGCTTTGGGAGTCAATGCATAGTTAATGTTGTCATCTGCTGTGGGATTCAGTGCAGAATTAATGTTGTCATCTGCTGTGGGACTCACTGCAGAATTAATGTTGTCATCTGCTGTGGGACTCAATGCAGAGTTAATGTTGTCATCTGCTTTGGGACTCAATGCAGAATTAATGTTGTCATCTGCTTTGGGACTCAATGCAGAGTTAATGTCATCATCTGCTGTGGGACTCAATGCAGAGTTAATGTTGCCATCTGCTGTGTGGCTCAATGCAGAATTAATGTTGTCATCTGCTGTGGGACTCAATGCAGAGTTAATGTTGTCATCTGCTGTGGGACTCAATGCAGAATTAATGTGTGGTACTAAATGCCGAATTAATGTTGTCATCTGCTGTGGGACTCAGTGCAGAATTAATGTTGCCATCTGCTGTGTGGCTCAATGCAGAATTAATGTTGTCATCTCCTGTGGGACTCAATGCAGAGTTAATGTTGTCAACTGATGTTGTCATCTGCTGTGGGACTCAATGCAGAGTTAATGTTGTCAACTGATGTTGTCATCTGCTGTGGGACTCAATGCAGAGTTAATGTTGTCATCTGCTGTGGGAGTCAATGCAGAGTTAATGTGTGGGACTCAATGCAGAATTAATGTTGTTATCTGCTGTGGGAGTCAATGCAGAATTAATGTTGTCATCTGCTGTGGGACTCAATTCAGAATTAATGTTGTCATTTGCTGTGGTCCTCAATGCAGAATTAATGTTGTCATCTGCTGTAGGACTCAATACAGAATTAATGTTGTCATCTGATGTTGTCATCTGCTGTGGGACTCAATGCAGAGTTAATGTTGTCATTTGCTGTGGGACTCAATGCAGAGTTAATGTTGTCATCTGCTCTGAGACTCTGTGCAGAATTAATGTGGTCATCTGCTGTGGGACTCAGTGCAAAATGAATGTTGTCATCTGCTGTGGGACTCAGTGCAAAATGAATGTTGTCATCTGCTGTGGGACTCAATGCAGAATTAATGTTGTCATCTGCTGTGGGGCTCAATGCAGAGTTAATGTTGTCATCTGCTGTGGGACTAAATGCAGAATTAATGTTGTTATCTACTGTGGGACTCAATGCAGAATTAATGTGTGGGACTCAATGCAGAATTAATGTGGTCATCTGCTGTGGGACTCAATGCCGAATTAATGTTGTCACCTGCTTTGGGACTCAATGCATAGTTAATGTTGTCATCTGCTGTGGGATTCAGTGCAGAATTAATGTTGTCATCTGCTGTGGGGCTCACTGCAGAATTAATGTTGTCATCTGCTGTGGGACTCAATGCAGAGTTAATGTTGTCATCTGCTGTGGGACTCAATGCAGAATTAATGTTGTCATCTGCTTTGGGACTCAATGCAGAGTTAATGTCATCATCTGCTGTGGGACTCAATGCAGAATTAATGTTGTCATCTGCTGTGGGACTCAATACAGAACTAATGTTGTCATCTGCTGTGTGGCTCAATGCAGAATTAATGTTGTCATCTGCTGTGGTACTCTATGCAGAATTAATGTGTGGGACTCAATGCAGAGTTAATGTTGTCATCTGCTGTGGGACTCAATGCAGAGTTAATGTTGTCATTTGCTGTGGGACTCAATGCAGAATTAATGTGGTCATCTGCTGTGGGACTCAATGCAGAATTAATGTTGTCATCTGCTGTGGGACTCAATGTAGAGTTAATGTTGTCATCTGCTGTGGGACTCAGTTCAGAATTAATGTGGTCATCTGCTGTGGGACTCAATGCAGAGTTAATGTTGTCATCTGCTGTGGGACTCAATGCAGAGTTAATGTTGTCATCTGCTGTGGGACTAAATGCAGAATTAATGTTGTTATCTGCTGTGGGACTCAATGCAGAATTAATGTGTGGGACTCAATGCAGAATTAATGTGGTCATCTGCTGTGGGACTCAATGCCGAATTAATGTTGTCACCTGCTTTGGGACTCAATGCATAGTTAATGTTGTCATCTGCTGTGGGATTCAGTGTAGAATTAATGTTGTCATCTGCTGTGGGACTCACTGCAGAATTAATGTTGTCATCTGCTGTGGGACTCAGTGCAGAGTTAATGTTGTCATCTGCTGTGGGACTCAATGCAGAATTAATGTTGTCATCTGCTTTGGGACTCAATGCAGAATTAATGTCATCATCTGCTGTGGGACTCAATGCAGAATTAATGTTGTCATCTGCTGTGGGACTCAATGCAGAACTAATGTTGTCATCTGCTGTGTGGCTCAATGCAGAATTAATGTTGTCATCTGCTGTGGTACTCAATGCAGAATTAATGTGTGGGACTCAATGCAGAGTTAATGTTGTCATCTGCTGTGGGACTCAATGCAGAGTTAATGTTGTCATTTGCTGTGGGACTCAATGCAGAATTAATGTGGTCATCTGCTGTGGGACTCAATGCAGAATTAATGTTGTCATCTGCTGTGGGACTCAATGTAGAGTTAATGTTGTCATCTGCTGTGGGACTCAGTGCAGAATTAATGTTGTCATCTGCTGTGGGACTCAATGCAGAGTTAATGTTGTCATTTGCTGTGGGACTCAATGCAGAATTAATGTGGTCATCTGCTGTGGGACTCAATGCAGAATTAATGTTGTCATCTGCTGTGGGACTCAATGTAGAGTTAATGTTGTCATCTGCTGTGGGACTCAATGCAGAATTAATGTGTGGTACTAAATGCCGAATTAATGTTCTCATCTGCTGTGGGACTCAGTGCAGAATTAATGTTGCCATCTGCTGTGTGGCTCAATGCAGAATTAATGTTGTCATCTGGTGTGGGACTCAATGCAGAGTTAATGTTGTCATCTGCTTTGGGACTCAATGCAGAATTAATGTGTGGTACTAAATGCCGAATTAATGTTGTCATCTGCTGTGGGACTCAGTGCAGAATTAATGTTGCCATCTGCTGTGTGGCTCAATGCAGAATTAATGTTGTCATCTCCTGTGGGACTCAATGCAGAGTTAATGTCATCATCTGCTGTGGGACTCAATGCAGAATTAATGTTGTCATCTGATGTTGTCATCTGCTGTGGGACTCAATGCAGAGTTAATGTTGTCATTTGCTGTGGGACTCAATGCAGAGTTAATGTCATCATCTGCTGTGGGACTCAATGCAGAGTTAATGTTGTCATCTGCTTTGGGACTCAATGCAGAGTTAATGTCATCATCTGCTGTGGGACTCAATGCAGAATTAATGTTGTCATCTGCTGTGGGACTCAATACAGAACTAATGTTGTCATCTGCTGTGTGGCTCAATGCAGAATTAATGTTGTCATCTGCTGTGGTACTCTATGCAGAATTAATGTGTGGGACTCAATGCAGAGTTAATGTTGTCATCTGCTGTGGGACTCAATGCAGAGTTAATGTTGTCATTTGCTGTGGGACTCAATGCAGAATTAATGTGGTCATCTGCTGTGGGACTCAATGCAGAATTAATGTTGTCATCTGCTGTGGGACTCAATGTAGAGTTAATGTTGTCATCTGCTGTGGGACTCAGTTCAGAATTAATGTGGTCATCTGCTGTGGGACTCAATGCAGAGTTAATGTTGTCATCTGCTGTGGGACTCAATGCAGAGTTAATGTTGTCATCTGCTGTGGGACTAAATGCAGAATTAATGTTGTTATCTGCTGTGGGACTCAATGCAGAATTAATGTGTGGGACTCAATGCAGAATTAATGTGGTCATCTGCTGTGGGACTCAATGCCGAATTAATGTTGTCACCTGCTTTGGGACTCAATGCATAGTTAATGTTGTCATCTGCTGTGGGATTCAGTGTAGAATTAATGTTGTCATCTGCTGTGGGACTCACTGCAGAATTAATGTTGTCATCTGCTGTGGGACTCAGTGCAGAGTTAATGTTGTCATCTGCTGTGGGACTCAATGCAGAATTAATGTTGTCATTTGCTGTGGTCCTCAATGCAGAATTAATGTTGTCATCTGCTGTGGGACTCCATGCAGAGATAATGTTGTCATTTGCTGTGGGACTCAATGCAGAATTAATGTGGTCATCTGCTGTGGGACTCAATGCAGAATTAATGTTGTCATCTGCTGTGGGACTCAATGTAGAGTTAATGTTGTCATCTGCTGTGGGACTCAATGTAGAGTTAATGTTGTCATCTGCTGTGGGACTCAGTTCAGAATTAATGTTGTCATCTGCTGTGGGACTCAATGCAGAGTTAATGTTGTCATCTGCTTTGGGACTCAATGCAGAGTTAATGTTGTCATCTGCTCTGAGACTCTGTGCAGAATTAATGTGGTCATCTGCTGTGGGACTCAATGCAGAATTAATGTTGTCATCTGCTGTGGGACTCAATGTAGAGTTAATGTTGTCATCTGCTGTGGGACTCAGTTCAGAATTAATGTTGTCATCTGCTGTGGGACTCAATGCAGAGTTAATGTTGTCATCTGCTCTGAGACTCTGTGCAGAATTAATGTGGTCATCTGCTGTGGGACTCAGTGCAAAATGAATGTTGTCAACTGCTGTGGGACTCAATGCAGAATTAATGTTGTCATCTGCTGTGGGGCTCAATGCAGAGTTAATGTTGTCATCTGCTGTGGGACTAAATGCAGAATTAATGTTGTCATCTGATGTTGTCATCTGCTGTGGGACTCAATGCAGAGTTAATGTTGTCATTTGCTGTGGGACTCAATGCAGAGTTAATGTCATCATCTGCTGTGGGACTCAATGCAGAGTTAATGTTGTCATATGCTGTGGGACTCAATGCAGAGTTAATGTTGTCATCTGCTGTGGGACTCAATGCAGTTAATGTTGTCATCTGCTGTGGGACTCACTGCAGAATTAATGTTGCCATCTGCTGTGGGACTCAATGCAGAATTAATGTGGTCATCTGCTGTGGGACTCAATGCCGAATTAATGTTGTCATCTGCTGTGGGACTCATTGCAGAGTTAATGTTGTCATCTGCTGTGTGGCTCAATGCAGAATTAATGTTGTCATCTGCTGTCGGAATCAATGCAGAGTTAATGTTGTCATCTGCTGTGGGACTCAATGCATAATTAATCTTGTCATCTGCTATGGGACTCAATGCAGAATTAATGTGTGGGACTCAATGCAGAGTTAATGTCATCCGCTGTGGGACTCAATGCCAAATTAATGTTGTCATCTGCTGTGGGACTCAATGCAGAATTAATGTTGTTATCTGCTGTGGGACTCAATGCAGAGTTAATGTCATCATCTGCTGTGGGACTCAATGCAGAATTAATGTTGTCATCAGCTGTGGGACTCAATTTAGAATTAATGTTGTCATTTGCTGTGGTCCTCAATGCAGAATTAATGTGGTCATCTGCTCTGAGACTCTGTGCAGAATTAATGTGGTCATCTGCTGTGGGACTCAGTGCAAAATGAATGTTGTCATCTGCTGTGGGACTCATTGCAGATTTAATGTTGTCATCTGCTGTGGGACTCAATGCAGAATTAATGTTGTCATCTGCTTTGGGACTCAATGCAGAGTTAATGTCATCATCTGCTGTGGGACTCAATGCAGAATTAATGTTGTCATCTGCTGTGGTACTCAATGCAGAATTAATGTGTGGGACTCAATGCAGAGTTAATGTTGTCATCTGCTGTGGGACTCCATGCAGAGATAATGTTGTCATTTGCTGTGGGACTCAATGCAGAATTAATGTGGTCATCTGCTGTGGGACTCAATGCAGAATTAATGTGGTCATCTGCTGTGGGACTCAATGCAGAATTAATGTTGTCATCTGCTGTGGGACTCAATGTAGAGTTAATGTTGTCATCTGCTGTGGGACTCAATGTAGAGTTAATGTTGTCATCTGCTGTGGGATTCAGTGCAGAATTAATGTTGTCATCTGCTGTGGGACTCACTGCAGAATTAATGTTGTCATCTGCTGTGGGACTCAATGCAGAGTTAATGTTGTCATCTGCTTTGGGACTCAATGCAGAATTAATGTTGTCATCTGCTTTGGGACTCAATGCAGAGTTAATGTCATCATCTGCTGTGGGACTCAATGCAGAGTTAATGTTGCCATCTGCTGTGTGGCTCAATGCATAATTAATGTTGTCATCTGCTGTGGGACTCAATGCAGAGTTAATGTTGTCATCTGCTGTGGGACTCAATGCAGAATTAATGTGTGGTACTAAATGCCGAATTAATGTTGTCATCTGCTGTGGGACTCAGTGCAGAATTAATGTTGCCATCTGCTGTGTGGCTCAATGCAGAATTAATGTTGTCATCTCCTGTGGGACTCAATGCAGAGTTAATGTTGTCAACTGATGTTGTCATCTGCTGTGGGACTCAATGCAGAGTTAATGTTGTCAACTGATGTTGTCATCTGCTGTGGGACTCAATGCAGATTTAATGTTGTCATCTGCTGTGGGAGTCAATGCAGAATTAATGTTGTCATCTGCTGTGGGACTCAATTCAGAATTAATGTTGTCATTTGCTGTGGTCCTCAATGCAGAATTAATGTTGTCATCTGCTGTAGGACTCAATGCAGAATTAATGTTGTCATCTGATGTTGTCATCTGCTGTGGGACTCAATGCAGAGTTAATGTTGTCATTTGCTGTGGGACTCAATGCAGAGTTAATGTTGTCATCTGCTCTGAGACTCTGTGCAGAATTAATGTGGTCATCTGCTGTGGGACTCAGTGCAAAATGAATGTTGTCATCTGCTGTGGGACTCAGTGCAAAATGAATGTTGTCATCTGCTGTGGGACTCAATGCAGAATTAATGTTGTCATCTGCTGTGGGGCTCAATGCAGAGTTAATGTTGTCATCTGCTGTGGGACTAAATGCAGAATTAATGTTGTTATCTACTGTGGGACTCAATGCAGAATTAATGTGTGGGACTCAATGCAGAATTAATGTGGTCATCTGCTGTGGGACTCAATGCCGAATTAATGTTGTCACCTGCTTTGGGACTCAATGCATAGTTAATGTTGTCATCTGCTGTGGGATTCAGTGCAGAATTAATGTTGTCATCTGCTGTGGGACTCACTGCAGAATTAATGTTGTCATCTGCTGTGGGACTCAATGCAGAGTTAATGTTGTCATCTGCTGTGGGACTCAATGCAGAATTAATGTTGTCATCTGCTTTGGGACTCAATGCAGAGTTAATGTCATCATCTGCTGTGGGACTCAATGCAGAATTAATGTTGTCATCTGCTGTGGGACTCAATACAGAACTAATGTTGTCATCTGCTGTGTGGCTCAATGCAGAATTAATGTTGTCATCTGCTGTGGTACTCTATGCAGAATTAATGTGTGGGACTCAATGCAGAGTTAATGTTGTCATCTGCTGTGGGACTCAATGCAGAGTTAATGTTGTCATTTGCTGTGGGACTCAATGCAGAATTAATGTGGTCATCTGCTGTGGGACTCAATGCAGAATTAATGTTGTCATCTGCTGTGGGACTCAATGTAGAGTTAATGTTGTCATCTGCTGTGGGACTCAGTTCAGAATTAATGTGGTCATCTGCTGTGGGACTCAATGCAGAGTTAATGTTGTCATCTGCTGTGGGACTCAATGCAGAGTTAATGTTGTCATCTGCTGTGGGACTAAATGCAGAATTAATGTTGTTATCTGCTGTGGGACTCAATGCAGAATTAATGTGTGGGACTCAATGCAGAATTAATGTGGTCATCTGCTGTGGGACTCAATGCCGAATTAATGTTGTCACCTGCTTTGGGACTCAATGCATAGTTAATGTTGTCATCTGCTGTGGGATTCAGTGTAGAATTAATGTTGTCATCTGCTGTGGGACTCACTGCAGAATTAATGTTGTCATCTGCTGTGGGACTCAGTGCAGAGTTAATGTTGTCATCTGCTGTGGGACTCAATGCAGAATTAATGTTGTCATCTGCTTTGGGACTCAATGCAGAATTAATGTCATCATCTGCTGTGGGACTCAATGCAGAATTAATGTTGTCATCTGCTGTGGGACTCAATGCAGAACTAATGTTGTCATCTGCTGTGTGGCTCAATGCAGAATTAATGTTGTCATCTGCTGTGGTACTCAATGCAGAATTAATGTGTGGGACTCAATGCAGAGTTAATGTTGTCATCTGCTGTGGGACTCAATGCAGAGTTAATGTTGTCATTTGCTGTGGGACTCAATGCAGAATTAATGTGGTCATCTGCTGTGGGACTCAATGCAGAATTAATGTTGTCATCTGCTGTGGGACTCAATGTAGAGTTAATGTTGTCATCTGCTGTGGGACTCAATGCAGAGTTAATGTTGTCATTTGCTGTGGGACTCAATGCAGAATTAATGTGGTCATCTGCTGTGGGACTCAATGCAGAATTAATGTTGTCATCTGCTGTGGGACTCAATGTAGAGTTAATGTTGTCATCTGCTGTGGGACTCAATGCAGAATTAATGTGTGGTACTAAATGCCGAATTAATGTTCTCATCTGCTGTGGGACTCAGTGCAGAATTAATGTTGCCATCTGCTGTGTGGCTCAATGCAGAATTAATGTTGTCATCTGGTGTGGGACTCAATGCAGAGTTAATGTTGTCATCTGCTTTGGGACTCAATGCAGAATTAATGTGTGGTACTAAATGCCGAATTAATGTTGTCATCTGCTGTGGGACTCAGTGCAGAATTAATGTTGCCATCTGCTGTGTGGCTCAATGCAGAATTAATGTTGTCATCTCCTGTGGGACTCAATGCAGAGTTAATGTCATCATCTGCTGTGGGACTCAATGCAGAATTAATGTTGTCATCTGATGTTGTCATCTGCTGTGGGACTCAATGCAGAGTTAATGTTGTCATTTGCTGTGGGACTCAATGCAGAGTTAATGTCATCATCTGCTGTGGGACTCAATGCAGAGTTAATGTTGTCATATGCTGTGGGACTCAATGCAGAGTTAATGTTGTCATCTGCTGTGGGACTCAATGCAGTTAATGTTGTCATCTGCTGTGGGACTCACTGCAGAATTAATGTTGCCATCTGCTGTGGGACTCAATGCAGAGTTAATGTTGTCATCTGCTGTGGGAGTCAATGCAGAGTTAATGTGTGGGACTCAATGCAGAATTAATGTTGTTATCTGCTGTGGGAGTCAATGCAGAGTTAATGTCATCATCTGCTGTGGGACTCAATGCAGAATTAATGTTGTCATCTGCTGTGGGACTCAATTCAGAATTAATGTTGTCATTTGCTGTGGTCCTCAATGCAGAATTAATGTTGTCATCTGCTGTAGGACTCAGTGCAAAATGAATGTTGTCATCTGCTGTGGGACTCATTGCAGATTTAATGTTGTCATCTGCTGTGGGACTCAATGCAGAGTTAATGTTGTCATCTGCTCTGAGTCTCTGTGCAGAATTAATGTGGTCATCTGCTGTAGGACTCAGTGCAAAATGAATGTTGTCATCTGCTGTGGGACTCATTGCAGATTTAATGTTGTCATTTGCTGTGGGACTCAATGCAGAGTTAATGTTGTCATCTGCTCTGAGACTCTGTGCAGAATTAATGTGGTCATCTGCTGTGGGACTCAGTGCAAAATGAATGTTGTCATCTGCTGTGGGACTCAGTGCAAAATAAATGTTGTCATCTGCTGTGGGACTCAATGCAGAATTAATGTTGTCATCTGCTGTGGGGCTCAATGCAGAGTTAATGTTGTCATCTGCTGTGGGACTAAATGCAGAATTAATGTTGTTATCTACTGTGGGACTCAATGCAGAATTAATGTGTGGGACTCAATGCAGAATTAATGTGGTCATCTGCTGTGGGACTCAATGCCGAATTAATGTTGTCACCTGCTTTGGGACTCAATGCATAGTTAATGTTGTCATCTGCTGTGGGATTCAGTGCAGAATTAATGTTGTCATCTGCTGTGGGACTCACTGCAGAATTAATGTTGTCATCTGCTGTGGGACTCAATGCAGAGTTAATGTTGTCATCTGCTGTGGGACTCAATGCAGAATTAATGTTGTCATCTGCTTTGGGACTCAATGCAGAGTTAATGTCATCATCTGCTGTGGGACTCAATGCAGAATTAATGTTGTCATCTGCTGTGGGACTCAATACAGAACTAATGTTGTCATCTGCTGTGTGGCTCAATGCAGAATTAATGTTGTCATCTGCTGTGGTACTCTATGCAGAATTAATGTGTGGGACTCAATGCAGAGTTAATGTTGTCATCTGCTGTGGGACTCAATGCAGAGTTAATGTTGTCATTTGCTGTGGGACTCAATGCAGAATTAATGTGGTCATCTGCTGTGGGACTCAATGCAGAATTAATGTTGTCATCTGCTGTGGGACTCAATGTAGAGTTAATGTTGTCATCTGCTGTGGGACTCAGTTCAGAATTAATGTGGTCATCTGCTGTGGGACTCAATGCAGAGTTAATGTTGTCATCTGCTGTGGGACTCAATGCAGAGTTAATGTTGTCATCTGCTGTGGGACTAAATGCAGAATTAATGTTGTTATCTGCTGTGGGACTCAATGCAGAATTAATGTGTGGGACTCAATGCAGAATTAATGTGGTCATCTGCTGTGGGACTCAATGCCGAATTAATGTTGTCACCTGCTTTGGGACTCAATGCATAGTTAATGTTGTCATCTGCTGTGGGATTCAGTGTAGAATTAATGTTGTCATCTGCTGTGGGACTCACTGCAGAATTAATGTTGTCATCTGCTGTGGGACTCAGTGCAGAGTTAATGTTGTCATCTGCTGTGGGACTCAATGCAGAATTAATGTTGTCATTTGCTGTGGTCCTCAATGCAGAATTAATGTTGTCATCTGCTGTGGGACTCCATGCAGAGATAATGTTGTCATTTGCTGTGGGACTCAATGCAGAATTAATGTGGTCATCTGCTGTGGGACTCAATGCAGAATTAATGTTGTCATCTGCTGTGGGACTCAATGTAGAGTTAATGTTGTCATCTGCTGTGGGACTCAATGTAGAGTTAATGTTGTCATCTGCTGTGGGACTCAGTTCAGAATTAATGTTGTCATCTGCTGTGGGACTCAATGCAGAGTTAATGTTGTCATCTGCTTTGGGACTCAATGCAGAGTTAATGTTGTCATCTGCTCTGAGACTCTGTGCAGAATTAATGTGGTCATCTGCTGTGGGACTCAATGCAGAATTAATGTTGTCATCTGCTGTGGGACTCAATGTAGAGTTAATGTTGTCATCTGCTGTGGGACTCAGTTCAGAATTAATGTTGTCATCTGCTGTGGGACTCAATGCAGAGTTAATGTTGTCATCTGCTCTGAGACTCTGTGCAGAATTAATGTGGTCATCTGCTGTGGGACTCAGTGCAAAATGAATGTTGTCATCTGCTGTGGGACTCAATGCAGAATTAATGTTGTCATCTGCTGTGGGGCTCAATGCAGAGTTAATGTTGTCATCTGCTGTGGGACTAAATGCAGAATTAATGTTGTCATCTGATGTTGTCATCTGCTGTGGGACTCAATGCAGAGTTAATGTTGTCATTTGCTGTGGGACTCAATGCAGAGTTAATGTCATCATCTGCTGTGGGACTCAATGCAGAGTTAATGTTGTCATATGCTGTGGGACTCAATGCAGAGTTAATGTTGTCATCTGCTGTGGGACTCAATGCAGTTAATGTTGTCATCTGCTGTGGGACTCACTGCAGAATTAATGTTGCCATCTGCTGTGGGACTCAATGCAGAATTAATGTGGTCATCTGCTGTGGGACTCAATGCCGAATTAATGTTGTCATCTGCTGTGGGACTCATTGCAGAGTTAATGTTGTCATCTGCTGTGTGGCTCAATGCAGAATTAATGTTGTCATCTGCTGTCGGAATCAATGCAGAGTTAATGTTGTCATCTGCTGTGGGACTCAATGCATAATTAATCTTGTCATCTGCTATGGGACTCAATGCAGAATTAATGTGTGGGACTCAATGCAGAGTTAATGTCATCCGCTGTGGGACTCAATGCCAAATTAATGTTGTCATCTGCTGTGGGACTCAATGCAGAATTAATGTTGTTATCTGCTGTGGGACTCAATGCAGAGTTAATGTCATCATCTGCTGTGGGACTCAATGCAGAATTAATGTTGTCATCAGCTGTGGGACTCAATTTAGAATTAATGTTGTCATTTGCTGTGGTCCTCAATGCAGAATTAATGTGGTCATCTGCTCTGAGACTCTGTGCAGAATTAATGTGGTCATCTGCTGTGGGACTCAGTGCAAAATGAATGTTGTCATCTGCTGTGGGACTCATTGCAGATTTAATGTTGTCATCTGCTGTGGGACTCAATGCAGAATTAATGTTGTCATCTGCTTTGGGACTCAATGCAGAGTTAATGTCATCATCTGCTGTGGGACTCAATGCAGAATTAATGTTGTCATCTGCTGTGGTACTCAATGCAGAATTAATGTGTGGGACTCAATGCAGAGTTAATGTTGTCATCTGCTGTGGGACTCCATGCAGAGATAATGTTGTCATTTGCTGTGGGACTCAATGCAGAATTAATGTGGTCATCTGCTGTGGGACTCAATGCAGAATTAATGTTGTCATCTGCTGTGGGACTCAATGTAGAGTTAATGTTGTCATCTGCTGTGGGACTCAATGTAGAGTTAATGTTGTCATCTGCTGTGGGACTCAGTTCAGAATTAATGTTGTCATCTGCTGTGGGACTCAGTGCAAAATGAATGTTGTCATCTGCTGTGGGACTCATTGCAGATTTAATGTTGTCATCTGCTGTGGGACTCAATGCAGAATTAATGTTGTCATCTGCTTTGGGACTCAATGCTGAGTTAATGTCATCATCTGCTGTGGGACTCAATGCAGAATTAATGTTGTCATCTGCTGTGGTACTCAATGCAGAATTAATGTGTGGGACTCAATGCAGAGTTAATGTTGTCATCTGCTGTGGGACTCCATGCAGAGTTAATGTTGTCATCTGCTCTGAGACTCTGTGCAGAATTAATGTGGTCATCTGATGTGGGACTCAATGCAGAGTTAATGTTGTCATCTGCTGTGGGACTCAATGCAGAATTAATGTTGTCATCTGCTTTGGGACTCAATGCAGAGTTAATGTCATCATCTGCTTTGGGACTCAATGCAGAATTAATGTTGTCATCTGCTGTGGGACTCAATACAGAACAAATGTTGTCATCTGCTGTGTGGCTCAATGCAGAATTAATGTTGTCATCTGCTGTGGTACTCAATGCAGAATTAATGTGTGGGACTCAATGCAGAGTTAATGTTTTCATCTGCTGTGGGACTCAATGCAGAGTTAATGTTGTCATTTGCTGTGGGACTCAATGCAGAATTAATGTGGTCATCTGCTGTGGGACTCAATGCAGAATTAATGTTGTCATCTGCTGTGGAACTCAATGTAGAGTTAATGTTGTCATTTGCTGTGGGACTCAATGCAGAATTAATGTGTGGGACTCAATGCAGAGTTAATGTTGTCATCTGCTGTGGGACTCAATGTAGAGTTAATGTTGTCATCTGCTGTGGGACTCAGTTCAGAATTAATGTTGTCATCTGCTGTGGGACTCAATGCAGAGTTAATGTTGTCATCTGCTCTGAGACTCTGTGCAGAATTAATGTGGTCATCTGCTGTGGGACTCAGTGCAAAATGAATGTTGTCATCTGCTGTGGAACTCAATGCAGAGTTAATGTTGTCATCTGCTGTGGGGCTCAATGCAGAGTTAATGTTGTCATCTGCTGTGGGACTAAATGCAGAATTAATGTTGTTATCTGCTATGGGACTCAATGCAGAATTAATTTGTGGGACTCAATGCAGAATTAATGTGGTCATCTGCTGTGGGACTCAATGCCGAATTAATGTTGTCACCTGCTTTGGGACTCAATGCATAGTTAATGTTGTCATCTGCTGTGGGATTCAGTGCAGAATTAATGTTGTCATCTGCTGTGGGACTCACTGCAGAATTAATGTTGTCATCTGCTGTGGGACTCAATGCAGAGTTAATGTTGTCATTTGCTGTGGGACTCAATGCAGAATTAATGTGGTCATCTGCTGTGGGACTCAATGCAGAATTAATGTTGTCATCTGCTGTGGGACTCAATGTAGAGTTAATGTTGTCATCTGCTGTGGGACTCAGTGCAGAATTAATGTTGTCATCTGCTGTGGGACTCAATGCAGAGTTAATGTTGTCATTTGCTGTGGGACTCAATGCAGAATTAATGTGGTCATCTGCTGTGGGACTCAATGCAGAATTAATGTTGTCATCTGCTGTGGGACTCAATGTAGAGTTAATGTTGTCATCTGCTGTGGGACTCAATGCAGAATTAATGTGTGGTACTAAATGCCGAATTAATGTTGTCATCTGCTGTGGGACTCAATGCAGAGTTAATGTCATCATCTGCTGTGGGACTCAATGCAGAATTAATGTTGTCATCTGATGTTGTCATCTGCTGTGGGACTCAATGCAGAGTTAATGTTGTCATCTCCTGTGGGACTCAATGCAGAGTTAATGTCATCATCTGCTGTGGGAGTCAATGCAGAATTAATGTTGTCATCTGATGTTGTCATCTGCTGTGGGACTCAATGCAGAGTTAATGTTGTCATTTGCTGTGGGACTCAATGCAGAGTTAATGTCATCATCTGCTGTGGGACTCAATGCAGAGTTAATGTCATCATCTGCTGTGGGACTCAATGCAGTTAATGTTGTCATCTGCTGTGGGACTCATTGCAGATTTAATATAGTCATCTGCTGTGGGATTCAATGCAGAGTTAATGTTGTCATATGCTGTGGGACTCAATGCAGAGTTAATGTTGTCATCTGCTGTGGGACTCAATGCAGTTAATGTTGTCATCTGCTGTGGGACTCACTGCAGAATTAATGTTGCCATCTGCTGTGGGACTCAATGCAGAATTAATGTGGTCATCTGCTGTGGGACTCAATGCCGAATTAATGTTGTCATCTGCTGTGGGACTCATTGCAGAGTTAATGTTGTCATCTGCTGTGTGGCTCAATGCAGAATTAATGTTGTCATCTGCTGTGGAACTCAATGCAGAGTTAATGTTGTCATCTGCTGTGGGACTCAATGCATAATTAATGTTGTCATCTGCTATGGGACTCAATGCAGAATTAATGTTTGGGACTCAATGCAGAGTTAATGTCATCCGCTGTGGGACTCAATGCCAAATTAATGTTGTCATCTGCTGTGGGACTCAATACAGAGTTAATGTCCTCATCTGCTGTGAGACTCAATGCAGAATTAATGTTGTCATCTGCTGTGGGACTCAATGCAGAGTTAATGTTGTCATCTGCTGTGGGACTCAATGTAGAGTTAATGTTGTCATCTGCTGTGGGACTCAGTGCAGAATTAATGTTGTCATCTGCTGTGGGACTCATTGCAGAGTTAATGTGTGGGACTCAATGCAGAATTAATGTTGTTATCTGCTGTGGGACTCAATGCAGAATTAATGTTGTCATCTGCTGTGGGACTCAATGCAGAATTAATGTTGTTATCTGCTGTGGGACTCAATGCAGAGTTAATGTCATCATCTGCTGTGGGACTCAATGCAGAATTAATGTTGTCATCAGCTGTGGGACTCAATTTAGAATTAATGTTGTCATTTGCTGTGGTCCTCAATGGAGAATTAATGTGGTCATCTGCTCTGAGACTCTGTGCAGAATTAATGTGGTCATCTGCTGTGGGACTCAGTGCAAAATGAATGTTGTCATCTGCTGTGGGACTCATTGCAGATTTAATGTCATCATCTGCTGTGGGACTCAATGCAGAATTAATGTTGTCATCTGCTGTGGTACTCAATGCAGAATTAATGTGTGGGACTCAATGCAGAGTTAATGTTGTCATCTGCTGTGGGACTCCATGCAGAATTAATGTGGTCATCTGCTGTGGGACTCAATGTAGAGTTAATGTTGTCATCTGCTGTGGGACTCAGTTCAGAATTAATGTTGTCATCTGCTGTGGGACTCAATGCAGAGTTTATGTTGTCATCTGCTTTGGGACTCAATGCAGAGTTAATGTTATCATCTGCTCTGAGACTCTGTGCAGAATTAATGTGGTCATCTGATGTGGGACTCAATGCAGAGTTAATGTTGTCATCTGCTGTGGGACTCAATGCAGGGTTAATGTTGTCATTTGCTGTGGGACTCAATGCAGAATTAATGTGGTCATCTGCTGTGGGACTCAATGCAGAATTAATGTTGTCATCTGCTGTGGGACTCAATGTAGAGTTAATGTTGTCATCTGCTGTGGGACTCAGTTGAGAATTAATGTTGTCATCTGCTGTGGGACTCAATGCAGAGTTAATGTTGTCATCTGCTCTGAGACTCTGTGCAGAATTAATGTGGTCATCTGCTGTGGGACTCAATGCAGAATTAATGTGGTCATCTGCTGTGGGACTCAATGCAGAGTTAATGTTGTCATCTGCTGTGGGACTAAATGCAGAATTAATGTTGTTATCTGCTGTGGGACTCAATGCAGAATTAATGTGTGGGACTCAATGCAGAATTAATGTGGTCATCTGCTGTGGGACTCAATGCCGAATTAATGTTGTCACCTGCTTTGGGACTCAATGCATAGTTAATGTTGTCATCTGCTGTGGGATTCAGTGCAGAATTAATGTTGTCATCTGCTGTGGGACTCAATGCAGAATTAATGTTGTCATCTGCTTTGGGACTCAATGCAGAGTTAATGTCATCATCTGCTGTGGGACTCAATACAGAACTAATGTTGTCATCTGCTGTGTGGCTCAATGCAGAATTAATGTTGTCATCTGCTGTTGTACTCAATGCAGAATTAATGTGTGGGACTCAATGCAGAGTTAATGTTGTCATCTGCTGTGGGACTCAATGTAGAGTTAATGTTGTAATCTGCTGTGGGACTCAGTTCAGAATTAATGTTGTCATCTGCTGTGGGACTCAATGCAGAGTTAATGTTGTCATCTGCTCTGAGACTCTGTGCAGAATTAATGTGGTCATCTGCTGTGGGACTCAGTGCAAAATGAATGTTGTCATCTGCTGTGGGACTCAATGCAGAGTTAATGTTGTCATCTGCTGTGGGGCTCAATGCAGAGTTAATGTTGTCATCTGCTGTGGGACTAAATGCAGAATTAATGTTGTTATCTGCTATGGGACTCAATGCAGAATTAATTTGTGGGACTCAATGCAGAATTAATGTGGTCATCTGCTGTGGGACTCAATGCCGAATTAATGTTGTCACCTGCTTTGGGACTCAATGCATAGTTAATGTTGTCATCTGCTGTGGGATTCAGTGCAGAATTAATGTTGTCATCTGCTGTGGGACTCACTGCAGAATTAATCAAATCAAATCAAATCACCTTTATTTATATAGCGCTTTTCACAATGGCAATTGTTTCAAAGCAGCTTCACAGTGGTAACAGGAAAATAATGCAACGGAATTTGATTCGGCTGTACAGCCGCTCTGGTGAAAACGGTGATGTCATCAGCTCATTTCAATTATCATATAGTGTCAATGCGGGCGGATCAGTAATATAGTTGAAATTTCGGTGTCCCCAACTGAGCAAGCCAAAAGCCAAAGGCGACGGTGGCAAGGAACCAAAACTCCTTCAGGGCCAGAATGGAGAAAAAAACCTTGGGAGAAACCAGGCTCAGTCGGGGTGCCAGTTCTCCTCTGGCCGACGAACAAATAGTGTATGATTATGATTCTGGCAACATTACAGGTCAGAAGTCATATTAGATCAATAGATATTCGTAGGATTATTCGAAAGATTGGAGTTGTCACGCCGGGGACGGGTTTAATTAGGATGTCGTGTCGATGCGGCATTTACAGGGGGGAGTTTAATTGACACTATTGTCTCTACAGACACTTCAGGGATATGGTCGTCATGTCCAGGCTAAGGTCCACCATCTGGTCTGGATACGGCCCGGATCCGGTCGACTGCAGTAAACCTCGGGATAAACAGAGAGACTAACATTAGCGTAGATGCCATTCTTCTTATGATGTAACGAGTACATCAGGTGTTATGGGAAGTGTTCCCGGTTCCGGCTGACCTAGTTAATGCAGCCTAAAACAATCATTTAACTGATTTGATTAATAGAAATTAAAAATGTTTTATGTGTATGCCATAGTAAAGAGATGTGTTTTTAGTCTAGATTTAAACTGACAGAGTGTGTCTGCCTCCCGAACAATGCTAGGTAGACTGTTCCAGAGTTTAGGTGCTAAATAGGAAAAGGATCGACCGCCTGCAGTTGATTTTGATATTCTAGGTATTATCAACTGGCCAGAATTTTGAGACCGCAATAAACGTGATGGAGTATAATGCGTTAAGAGCTCGCTCAAGTACTGGGGCGCTAAACCATTTAGTGCTTTGTAAGTAATCAGCAAGATTTTAAAATGTATACGATGTTTAATAGGGAGCCAATGCAGTGTTGCCAGAACCGGGCTAATATGGTCATACTTCCTGGTTCTAGTAAGAACTCTAGCTGCTGCGTTTTGGACCAGCTGCAGTTTATTTATTAAGCGAGCAGGGCAACCACCCAGTAGAGCATTACAATAATCTAGCCTTGAGGTCATGAACGCATGAACTAACTGTTCAGCATTTTGCATTGAAAGCATGTGCCGTAATTTAGATATATTTTTAAGATGGTAGAATGCAGTTTTACAGATGCTAGAAACGTGGCTTTCAAATGAGAGATTGGTATCAAAGAGCACACCCAGGTTCCTAACTGACGACGAGGACTTGACAGAGCAGCCATCGAGTGTTAGACAGTATTCTAGGTTACTACTTGTGGAGTTTTTTTGTCCAATGATTAAAAATTCAGTTTTTTCTGAATTAAGTTGCAGGAAATTACTAGTCATCCAATTTTTTATATCAGCTATGCATTCTGTTAATCTTGTGAATTGGTAAGTTTCGTCAGGGCGTGAAGAAATATAGAGCTGAGTATCGTCAGCATAACAATGAAAATTAACGCCATGCTTCCTAATAATATCTCCCAGTGGTAGCATGTACAGGGTGAAAAGCAACGGTCCTAGCACTGAGCCCTGCGGTACTCCATACTGAACTTGTGTTCGGTGTGACATCTCTTCATTTACTGCTACAAACTGATAACGGTCAGATAAGTATGATTTAAACCATGCCAATGAAGTTCCACTAATGCCAACATAATTTTCGAGTCTATTCAAAAGAATATTGTGGTCGATAGTATCGAATGCAGCGCTAAGATCGAGTAACACTAATAGAGATATACAACCACGATCGGATGATAAGAGTAAATCATTTGTTACTCTAATGAGAGCAGTCTCAGTACTATGATACGGTCTAAATCCTGACTGGAAATCCTCACAGATACCATTTCTTTCTAAAAAGGAGCATAATTGTGAGGACACTGCCTTTTCTAGTATTTTTGACAGAAAGGGTAGATTTGAGATTGGCCTGTAATTGACTAATTCTGTAGGATCAAGTTGCGGTTTTTTAATAAGTGGTTTAATAATAGCCAACTTAAAAGTTTTCGGTACATATCCTAATGTCAAGGATGAATTAATGATATTAAGGAGAGGATCTATGACCTCTGGAAGCATCTCTTTTAGTAGTTTAGTCGGTATGGGGTCGAGCATACATGTTGTTGATTTTGATGATTTAACGAGTTTAGCCAATTCTTCTTCTCTTATAGCAGTGAATGAATGTAATTTTTCCTCAGTGACACTACAATGCACTGTCTGATGTGATACTGTAGTAGACGGCTGCATGGTTATAATTTTTTTCCTAATATTATCAATCTTACAGGTAAAGAAGTTCATAAAGTCATTACTGCTGTGCTGTTTACAAACATCAGAAGGTGAAGCTTTATCTTTGGTTAATTTAGCCACTGTATCGAATAAATACCTAGGGTTGTGTTTGTTTTCTTCTAAGAGAGTCGAGAAATAAGCAGATCTAGCAGTTTTTAGGGCCTTTCTGTATGCAATCATGCTCTCTTTCCACGAAATGCGAAAAACTTCTAGTTTTGTTTTCTTCCAGCTGCGCTCCATTTTTCTGGCTGCTGTTTTAAGGGCCCGGGTGTGCTCGTTGTACCACGGCGTTGGACTATTTTCTTTAATCTTCTTTAAGCGCCAGGGAGCAACTGTGTCTAAAGTGCTGGAAAAGAGAGAGTCAATAGTTTCTGTTGCAACATCGAGTTCCTCTAGGCTATCTGGGATGCTGAGGAGATGAAACTGATGAGGAAGATTATTTACAAAGCAATCTTTAGTCGCAGCAGTGATAGTCCTGCCATATTTAAAGCGAGGGGACGGCTTTGCAGCCTTTGCTAAATTAAGTGTACATGATACTAGGTAATGATCTGAGATGTCATCGCTCTGCTGCAGAATTTCAATGGTATCAACATTTATTCCATGTGACAGTATTAGGTCTAACGTATGATTACGGCGATGAGTGGGTCCTGACACGTGTTGCCTTACTCCAATAGAGTTTAGAATGTCTCTAAATGCCAATCCCAGTGCGTCTTTTTCATTGTCTACATGGATATTAAAATCACCAACAATTAGGACTTTATCTGCAGCCTGTATGGTGCCCTGGTGGCCTATATACAGTAGCCAGCACAAATGTCAAACGGGATTTATCGATTTCACTACATAACGTTACATAAAGCACCAAAACTTCAAAGGAATTATATCTGAAACTAGACTTGTGAGTAATACCGAAGATATTATTATAAATTACAGCAACACCTCCCCCTTTACCTTTCAGACGCGGCTCGTGTTTATAACAATAATCTTGGGGGGTGGACTCATTTAAAGTAATGTAATCGTCAGGTTTTAGCCAGGTTTCTGTCAAACACAGCACATCTAGGTTATGATCTGTAATCATATCATTAACAATAAGCGCTTTTGAGGAAAGGGATCGAATATTCAGCAACCCGAGCTTTATCATTTGATCATCTGTATTATATCTGTTGTTTATTTGTTGGACATCAATTAAATTTTTACCGTTGAATGGTTTTGATGGTTTTTTGTATTTACTAATTCGTGGAACAGACACAGTCTCTATGTGATAATATCTAGGTGAAAGAGTCTCTATGTGCTGGGATTTATCTGACTTCTGTGACGTGAGACAGCTAGCAGGCGGTCGGGTAAGCCAGTCCGTCTGCTTCCTGACCTGGGCCCCAGTTAGTCAAGGTTTAGCTCTAAGACTATGTGCCAAATTACTAGAGAGAAGAGCGGCACCATCCCAGGAAGGATGAATACCATCTTTTTTCAACAGGTCAGGTCTGCCCCAAAAGCTTCTCCAATTGTCTATGAACCCTATGTTATTTTGCGGACACCACTTAGACAACCAGCCATTGAGTGATGATAGTCTGCTAAGTATCTCATCACTCCTTTTAACGGGGAGGGGACCAGAGCAAAAAACGTCATCTGCCATCGTACTTGCGAGTTTACACACCTCTTTAATGTTAATTTTGGTGATCTCCGACTGGCGAAGTCGAACATCATTTGTGCCGACGTGAATAATAATCTTAGAGAATTTACGATTAGCATTAGCCAGCACTTTTAAATTTGCTTTGATGTCAGGCGCTCTGGCTCCCGGTAAACATGTGACTATGGTGGCTGGTGTCTCTATTTTCACGTTCCGTGTAATAGAATCGCCAATAACTAGGGCACTTTCAACAGGATTCTCAGTGGGTGCATCACTGAGTGGGGAGAACCTGTTTGATGTTCTAATCGGAACGGAAGAGTGGTTTTTTGATCCGCGACTATGCCGTCTCACCGTCACCCAGTTGCCCTGCTGCACGGGCTCTACAGCCGGAACCGAACAATGTACAGAGTTCACTAAGCTATTCGCATCCAAAGCAGTGTCTAAAGCTGTTACATTCTCACTACTCTCAAATAAAGTCTGGATGCGTGTTTCTAATTCTGAAATCTTCTCCGTCAGCCTGACTATCTCCTTACATTTATCACATGTGAAGCCCTGTTCGCCAACGGAGAAAGATATACTAAACATGAAACATGCAGTGCAAGTGACAATGACAGGAGAAGAAGACATGGCTTACCGTATTTGTTGATTAATCCAACTTACCACAGTTGTTTGATGGAGTCTATTTACTAATCCAACTCACCACAGTTGTTTAATGAACTCAGAAAACAAGAGACCCGAGTGCAGAGATGGCAAGCTAACAGGCTAGCGAAATGCTAACGCGTGATAGTGATTTAGATTAAAAGCTAGCGGTGTCAGATTTAATATGGTAGGCAATATTAGACAATATATGGTGATGGGTAAATTATATTTAGCAGTTTAAACAACAGGGAATGATATCAAATAAAGATTCAAAAGCAAGCAGAGCACACGCGAGCACAGCAGTCAGAAGGACAAACAGGAGGCAGAATTAATGTTGTCATCTGCTGTGGGACTCAATGCAGAGTTAATGTTGTCATTTGCTGTGGGACTCAATGCAGAATTAATGTGGTCATCTGCTGTGGGACTCAATGCAGAATTAATGTTGTCATCTGCTGTGGGACTCAATGTAGAGTTAATGTTGTCATCTGCTGTGGGACTCAGTGCAGAATTAATGTTGTCATCTGCTGTGGGACTCAATGCAGAGTTAATGTTGTCATTTGCTGTGGGACTCAATGCAGAATTAATGTGGTCATCTGCTGTGGGACTCAATGCAGAATTAATGTTGTCATCTGCTGTGGGACTCAATGTAGAGTTAATGTTGTCATCTGCTGTGGGACTCAATGCAGAATTAATGTGTGGTACTAAATGCCGAATTAATGTTCTCATCTGCTGTGGGACTCAGTGCAGAATTAATGTTGCCATCTGCTGTGTGGCTCAATGCAGAATTAATGTTGTCATCTGGTGTGGGACTCAATGCAGAGTTAATGTTGTCATCTGCTTTGGGACTCAATGCAGAATTAATGTGTGGTACTAAATGCCGAATTAATGTTGTCATCTGTTGTGGGACTCAGTGCAGAATTAATGTTGCCATCTGCTGTGTGGCTCAATGCAGAATTAATGTTGTCATCTCCTGTGGGACTCAATGCAGAGTTAATGTCATCATCTGCTGTGGGACTCAATGCAGAATTAATGTTGTCATCTGATGTTGTCATCTGCTGTGGGACTCAATGCAGAGTTAATGTTGTCATTTGCTGTGGGACTCAATGCAGAGTTAATGTCATCATCTGCTGTGGGACTCAATGCAGAGTTAATGTCATCATCTGCTGTGGGACTCAATGCAGTTAATGTTGTCATCTGCTGTGGGACTCAATGCAGTTAATGTTGTCATCTTCTGTGGGACTCATTGCAGATTTAATATAGTCATCTGCTGTGGGATTCAATGCAGAGTTAATGTTGTCATATGCTGTGGGACTCAATGCAGAGTTAATGTTGTCATCTGCTGTGGGACTCAATGCAGTTAATGTTGTCATCTGCTGTGGGACTCACTGCAGAATTAATGTTGCCATCTGCTGTGGGACTCAACGCAGAATTAATGTGGTCATCTGCTGTGGGACTCAATGCCGAATTAATGTTGTCATCTGCTGTGGGACTCATTGCAGAGTTAATGTTGTCATCTGCTGTGTGGCTCAATGCAGAATTAATGTTGTCATCTGCTGTGGGACTCAATGCAGAGTTAATGTTGTCATCTGCTGTGGGACTCAATGCATAATTAATGTTGTCATCTGCTATGGGACTCAATGCGGAATTAATGTGTGGGACTCAATGCAGAGTTAATGTCATCCGCTGTGGGACTCAATGCCAAATTAATGTTGTCATCTGCTGTGGGACTCAACACAGAGTTAATGTCCTCATCTGCTGTGAGACTCAATGCAGAATTAATGTTGTCATCTGCTGTGGGACTCAATGCAGAGTTAATGTTGTCATCTGCTGTGGGACTCAATGTAGAGTTAATGTTGTCATCTGCTGTGGGACTCAGTGCAGAATTAATGTTGTCATCTGCTGTGGGACTCATTGCAGAGTTAATGTGTGGGACTCAATGCAGAATTAATGTTGTTATCTGCTGTGGGACTCAATGCAGAATTAATGTTGTCATCTGCTGTGGGACTCAATGCAGAATTAATGTTGTTATCTGCTGTGGGACTCAATGCAGAGTTAATGTCATCATCTGCTGTGGGACTCAATGCAGAATTAATGTTGTCATTTGCTGTGGTCCTCAATGCAGAATTAATGTGGTCATCTGCTCTGAGACTCTGTGCAGAATTAATGTGGTCATCTGCTGTGGGACTCAGTGCAAAATGAATGTTGTCATCTGCTGTGGGACTCATTGCAGATTTAATGTTGTCATCTGCTGTGAGACTCAATGCAGAATTAATGTTGTCATCTGCTGTGGGACTCAATGCAGAATTAATGTTGTCATCTGCTGTGGTACTCAATGCAGAATTAATGTGTGGGACTCAATGCAGAGTTAATGTTGTCATCTGCTGTGGGACTCCATGCAGAGTTAATGTTGTCATTTGCTGTGGGACTCAATGCAGAATTAATGTTGTCATCTGCTGTGGGACTCAATGCAGAATTAATGTTGTCATCTGCTGTGGGACTCAATGCAGAACTAATGTTGTCATCTGCTGTGGGACTCAATGCAGAATTAATGTTGTCATCTGCTGTGGTACTCAATGCAGAATTAATGTGTGGGACTCAATGCAGAGTTAATGTTGTCATCTGCTGTGGGACTCACTGCAGAATTAATGTTGTCATCTGCTGTGGGACTCAATGCAGAGTTAATGTCATCATCTGCTGTGGGACTCAATGCAGAATTAATGTTGTCATCTGCTGTGGGACTCAATGCAGAACTAATGTTGTCATCTGCTGTGTGGCTCAATGCAGAATTAATGTTGTCATCTGCTGTGGTACTCAATGCAGAATTAATGTGTGGGACTCAATGCAGAGTTAATGTTGTCATCTGCTGTGGGACTCAATGCAGAGTTAATGTTGTCATTTGCTGTGGGACTCAATGCAGAATTAATGTGGTCATCTGCTGTGGGGCTAAATGCAGAATTAATGTTGTCATCTGCTGTGGGACTCAATGTAGAGTTAATGTTGTCATCTGCTGTGGGACTCAGTGCAGAATTAATGTTGTCATCTGCTGTGGGACTCATTGCAGAATTAATGTTGCCATCTGCTGTGTGGCTCAATGCAGAATTAATGTTGTCATCTAGTGTGGTACTAAATGCCGAATTAATGTTGTCATCTGCTGTGGGACTCAGTGCAGAATTAATGTTGCCATCTGCTGTGTGGCTCAATGCAGAATTAATGTCATCATCTGCTGTGGGACTCAATGCAGAGTTAATGTCATCATCTGCTGTGGGAGTCAATGCAGTTAATGTTGTCATCTGCTGTGGGACTCATTGCAGATTTAATATAGTCATCTGCTGTGGGATTCAATGCAGAGATAATGTTGTCATATGCTGTGGGACTCAATGCAGAGTTAATGTTGTCATCTGCTGTGGGACTCAATGCAGTTAATGTTGTCATCTGCTGTGGGACTCAATGCAGAATTGATGTGGTCATCTGCTGTGGGACTCAATGCCGAATTAATGTTGTCATCTGCTGTGGGACTCATTGCAGAGTTAATGTTGTCATCTGCTGTGGGACTCAATGCAGAGTTAATGTTGTCATCTGCTATGGGACTCAAGCAGAATTAATGTGTGGGACTCAATGCAGAGTTAATGTCATCCGCTGTGGGACTCAATGCCAAATTAATGTTGTCATCTGCTGTGGGACTCAATACAGAGTTAATGTCCTCATCTGCTGTGAGACTTAATGCAGAATTAAAGTTGTCATCTGCTGTGGGACTCAATGCAGAGTTAATGTTGTCATCTGCTGTGGGACTCAATGTAGAGTTAATGTTGTCATCTGCTGTGGGACTCAGTTCAGAATTAATGTTGTCATCTGCTGTGGGACTCAGTGCAGAATTAATGTTGTCATCTGCTGTGGGACTCATTGCAGAATTAATGTTGTCATCTGCTGTGGGACTCAGTGCAGAATTAATGTTGTCATCTGCTGTGGGACTCAGTGCAGAATTAATGTTGTCATCTGCTGTGGGACTCATTGCAGAATTAATGTTGCCATCTGCTGTGTGGCTCAATGCAGAATTAATGTTGTCATCTGGTGTGGGACTCAATGCAGAGTTAATGTTGTCATCTGCTGTGGGACTCAATGCAGAATTAATGTTGTTATCTGCTGTGGGACTCAATGCAGAATTAATGTGTGGTACTAAATGCCGAATTAATGTTGCCATCTGCTGTGTGGCTCAATGCAGAATTAATGTTGTCATCTCCTGTGGGACTCAATGCAGAGTTAATGTCATCATCTGCTGTGGGACTCAATGCAGAATTAATGTTGTCATCTGATGTTGTCATCTGCTGTGGGACTCAATGCAGAGTTAATGTTGTCATTTGCTGTGGGACTCAATGCAGAGTTAATGTCATCATCTGCTGTGGGACTCAATGCAGAGTTAATGTCATCATCTGCTGTGGGACTCAATGCAGAGTTAATGTCATCATCTGCTGTGGGACTCAATGCAGTTAATGTTGTCATCTGCTGTGGGACTCATTGCAGATTTAATATAGTCATCTGCTGTGGGACTCAATGCAGAGTTAATGTCATCATCTGCTGTGGGACTCAATGCAGAACTAATGTTGCCATCTGCTGTGTGGCTCAATGCAGAATTAATGTTGTCATCTGCTGTGGTACTCAATGCAGAATTAATGTGTGGGACTCAATGCAGAGTTAATGTTGTCATCTGCTGTGGGACTCATTGCAGATTTAATATAGTCATCTGCTGTGGGACTCAATGCAGAATTAATGTTGTCATCTGCTGTGGGACTCAATGCAGAACTAATGTTGTCATCTACTGTGTGGCTCAATGCAGAATTAATGTTGTCATCTGCTGTGGTACTCAATGCAGAATTAATGTGTGGGACTCAATGCAGAGTTAATGTTGTCATCTGCTGTGGGACTCAATGCAGTTAATGTCATCTGCTGTGGGACTCACTGCAGAATTAATGTGGTCATCTGCTGTGGGACTCAATGCCGAATTAATGTTGTCATCTGCTGTGGGACTCATTGCAGAGTTAATGTTGTCATCTGCTGTGTAGCTCAATGCAGAATTAATGTTGTCATCTGCTGTGGAACTCAATGCAGAGTTAATGTTGTCATCTGCTGTGGGACTCAATGCCAAATTAATGTTGTCATCTGCTGTGGGACTCAATACAGAGTAAATGTCCTCATCTGCTGTGAGACTCAATGCAGAATTAATGTTGTCATCTGCTGTGGGACTCAATGCAGAGTTAATGTTGTCATCTGCTGTGGGACTCAATGTAGAGTTAATGTTGTCATCTGCTGTGGGACTCAGTTCAGAATTAATGTTGTCATCTGCTGTGGGACTCAGTGCAGAATTAATGTTGTCATCTGCTGTGGGACTCATTGCAGAGTTAATGTTGTCATCTGCTGTGGGACTCAGTGCAGAATTAATGTTGCCATCTGCTGTGTGGCTCAATGCAGAATTAATTTTGTCATCTGGTGTGGGACTCAATGCAGAGTTAATGTTGTCAGCTGCTGTGGTACTCAATGCAGAATTAATGTGTGGGACTCAATGCAGAGTTAATGTTGTCATCTGCTGTGGGACTCCATGCAGAGATAATGTTGTCATTTGCTGTGGGACTCAATGCAGAATTAATGTGGTCATCTGCTGTGGGACTCAATGCAGAATTAATGTTGTCATCTGCTGTGGGACTCAATGTAGAGTTAATGTTGTCATCTGCTGTGGGACTCAATGTAGAGTTAATGTTGTCATCTGCTGTGGGATTCAGTGCAGAATTAATGTTGTCATCTGCTGTGGGACTCACTGCAGAATTAATGTTGTCATCTGCTGTGGGACTCAATGCAGAGTTAATGTTGTCATCTGCTTTGGGACTCAATGCAGAATTAATGTTGTCATCTGCTTTGGGACTCAATGCAGAGTTAATGTCATCATCTGCTGTGGGACTCAATGCAGAGTTAATGTTGCCATCTGCTGTGTGGCTCAATGCAGAATTAATGTTGTCATCTGCTGTGGGACTCAATGCAGAGTTAATGTTGTCATCTGCTGTGGGACTCAATGCAGAATTAATGTGTGGTACTAAATGCCGAATTAATGTTGTCATCTGCTGTGGGACTCAGTGCAGAATTAATGTTGCCATCTGCTGTGTGGCTCAATGCAGAATTAATGTTGTCATCTCCTGTGGGACTCAATGCAGAGTTAATGTTGTCAACTGATGTTGTCATCTGCTGTGGGACTCAATGCAGAGTTAATGTTGTCAACTGATGTTGTCATCTGCTGTGGGACTCAATGCAGAGTTAATGTTGTCATCTGCTGTGGGAGTCAATGCAGAGTTAATGTGTGGGACTCAATGCAGAATTAATGTTGTTATCTGCTGTGGGAGTCAATGCAGAATTAATGTTGTCATCTGCTGTGGGACTCAATTCAGAATTAATGTTGTCATTTGCTGTGGTCCTCAATGCAGAATTAATGTTGTCATCTGCTGTAGGACTCAATGCAGAATTAATGTTGTCATCTGATGTTGTCATCTGCTGTGGGACTCAATGCAGAGTTAATGTTGTCATTTGCTGTGGGACTCAATGCAGAGTTAATGTTGTCATCTGCTCTGAGACTCTGTGCAGAATTAATGTGGTCATCTGCTGTGGGACTCAGTGCAAAATGAATGTTGTCATCTGCTGTGGGACTCAGTGCAAAATGAATGTTGTCATCTGCTGTGGGACTCAATGCAGAATTAATGTTGTCATCTGCTGTGGGGCTCAATGCAGAGTTAATGTTGTCATCTGCTGTGGGACTAAATGCAGAATTAATGTTGTTATCTACTGTGGGACTCAATGCAGAATTAATGTGTGGGACTCAATGCAGAATTAATGTGGTCATCTGCTGTGGGACTCAATGCCGAATTAATGTTGTCACCTGCTTTGGGACTCAATGCATAGTTAATGTTGTCATCTGCTGTGGGATTCAGTGCAGAATTAATGTTGTCATCTGCTGTGGGACTCACTGCAGAATTAATGTTGTCATCTGCTGTGGGACTCAATGCAGAGTTAATGTTGTCATCTGCTGTGGGACTCAATGCAGAATTAATGTTGTCATCTGCTTTGGGACTCAATGCAGAGTTAATGTCATCATCTGCTGTGGGACTCAATGCAGAATTAATGTTGTCATCTGCTGTGGGACTCAATACAGAACTAATGTTGTCATCTGCTGTGTGGCTCAATGCAGAATTAATGTTGTCATCTGCTGTGGTACTCTATGCAGAATTAATGTGTGGGACTCAATGCAGAGTTAATGTTGTCATCTGCTGTGGGACTCAATGCAGAGTTAATGTTGTCATTTGCTGTGGGACTCAATGCAGAATTAATGTGGTCATCTGCTGTGGGACTCAATGCAGAATTAATGTTGTCATCTGCTGTGGGACTCAATGTAGAGTTAATGTTGTCATCTGCTGTGGGACTCAGTTCAGAATTAATGTGGTCATCTGCTGTGGGACTCAATGCAGAGTTAATGTTGTCATCTGCTGTGGGACTCAATGCAGAGTTAATGTTGTCATCTGCTGTGGGACTAAATGCAGAATTAATGTTGTTATCTGCTGTGGGACTCAATGCAGAATTAATGTGTGGGACTCAATGCAGAATTAATGTGGTCATCTGCTGTGGGACTCAATGCCGAATTAATGTTGTCACCTGCTTTGGGATTCAGTGTAGAATTAATGTTGTCATCTGCTGTGGGACTCACTGCAGAATTAATGTTGTCATCTGCTGTGGGACTCAGTGCAGAGTTAATGTTGTCATCTGCTGTGGGACTCAGTGCAGAATTAATGTTGTCATCTGCTGTGGGACTCAATGCAGAGTTAATGTTGTCATTTGCTGTGGGACTCAATGCAGAATTAATGTGGTCATCTGCTGTGGGACTCAATGCAGAATTAATGTTGTCATCTGCTGTGGGACTCAATGTAGAGTTAATGTTGTCATCTGCTGTGGGACTCAATGCAGAATTAATGTGTGGTACTAAATGCCGAATTAATGTTCTCATCTGCTGTGGGACTCAGTGCAGAATTAATGTTGCCATCTGCTGTGTGGCTCAATGCAGAATTAATGTTGTCATCTGGTGTGGGACTCAATGCAGAGTTAATGTTGTCATCTGCTTTGGGACTCAATGCAGAATTAATGTGTGGTACTAAATGCCGAATTAATGTTGTCATCTGCTGTGGGACTCAGTGCAGAATTAATGTTGCCATCTGCTGTGTGGCTCAATGCAGAATTAATGTTGTCATCTCCTGTGGGACTCAATGCAGAGTTAATGTCATCATCTGCTGTGGGACTCAATGCAGAATTAATGTTGTCATCTGATGTTGTCATCTGCTGTGGGACTCAATGCAGAGTTAATGTTGTCATTTGCTGTGGGACTCAATGCAGAGTTAATGTCATCATCTGCTGTGGGACTCAATGCAGAGTTAATGTTGTCATATGCTTTGGGACTCAATGCAGAGTTAATGTTGTCATCTGCTGTGGGACTCAATGCAGTTAATGTTGTCATCTGCTGTGGGACTCACTGCAGAATTAATGTTGCCATCTGCTGTGGGACTCAATGCAGAGTTAATGTTGTCATCTGCTGTGGGAGTCAATGCAGAGTTAATGTGTGGGACTCAATGCAGAATTAATGTTGTTATCTGCTGTGGGAGTCAATGCAGAGTTAATGTCATCATCTGCTGTGGGACTCAATGCAGAATTAATGTTGTCATCTGCTGTGGGACTCAATTCAGAATTAATGTTGTCATTTGCTGTGGTCCTCAATGCAGAATTAATGTTGTCATCTGCTGTAGGACTCAGTGCAAAATGAATGTTGTCATCTGCTGTGGGACTCATTGCAGATTTAATGTTGTCATCTGCTGTGGGACTCAATGCAGAGTTAATGTTGTCATCTGCTCTGAGTCTCTGTGCAGAATTAATGTGGTCATCTGCTGTAGGACTCAGTGCAAAATGAATGTTGTCATCTGCTGTGGGACTCATTGCAGATTTAATGTTGTCATCTGCTGTGGGACTCAATGCAGAGTTAATGTTGTCATCTGCTCTGAGACTCTGTGCAGAATTAATGTGGTCATCTGCTGTGGGACTCAGTGCAAAATGAATGTTGTCATCTGCTGTGGGACTCAGTGCAAAATAAATGTTGTCATCTGCTGTGGGACTCAATGCAGAATTAATGTTGTCATCTGCTGTGGGGCTCAATGCAGAGTTAATGTTGTCATCTGCTGTGGGACTAAATGCAGAATTAATGTTGTTATCTACTGTGGGACTCAATGCAGAATTAATGTGTGGGACTCAATGCAGAATTAATGTGGTCATCTGCTGTGGGACTCAATGCCGAATTAATGTTGTCACCTGCTTTGGGACTCAATGCATAGTTAATGTTGTCATCTGCTGTGGGATTCAGTGCAGAATTAATGTTGTCATCTGCTGTGGGACTCACTGCAGAATTAATGTTGTCATCTGCTGTGGGACTCAATGCAGAGTTAATGTTGTCATCTGCTGTGGGACTCAATGCAGAATTAATGTTGTCATCTGCTTTGGGACTCAATGCAGAGTTAATGTCATCATCTGCTGTGGGACTCAATGCAGAATTAATGTTGTCATCTGCTGTGGGACTCAATACAGAACTAATGTTGTCATCTGCTGTGTGGCTCAATGCAGAATTAATGTTGTCATCTGCTGTGGTACTCTATGCAGAATTAATGTGTGGGACTCAATGCAGAGTTAATGTTGTCATCTGCTGTGGGACTCAATGCAGAGTTAATGTTGTCATTTGCTGTGGGACTCAATGCAGAATTAATGTGGTCATCTGCTGTGGGACTCAATGCAGAATTAATGTTGTCATCTGCTGTGGGACTCAATGTAGAGTTAATGTTGTCATCTGCTGTGGGACTCAGTTCAGAATTAATGTGGTCATCTGCTGTGGGACTCAATGCAGAGTTAATGTTGTCATCTGCTGTGGGACTCAATGCAGAGTTAATGTTGTCATCTGCTGTGGGACTAAATGCAGAATTAATGTTGTTATCTGCTGTGGGACTCAATGCAGAATTAATGTGTGGGACTCAATGCAGAATTAATGTGGTCATCTGCTGTGGGACTCAATGCCGAATTAATGTTGTCACCTGCTTTGGGACTCAATGCATAGTTAATGTTGTCATCTGCTGTGGGATTCAGTGTAGAATTAATGTTGTCATCTGCTGTGGGACTCACTGCAGAATTAATGTTGTCATCTGCTGTGGGACTCAGTGCAGAGTTAATGTTGTCATCTGCTGTGGGACTCAATGCAGAATTAATGTTGTCATTTGCTGTGGTCCTCAATGCAGAATTAATGTTGTCATCTGCTGTGGGACTCCATGCAGAGATAATGTTGTCATTTGCTGTGGGACTCAATGCAGAATTAATGTGGTCATCTGCTGTGGGACTCAATGCAGAATTAATGTTGTCATCTGCTGTGGGACTCAATGTAGAGTTAATGTTGTCATCTGCTGTGGGACTCAATGTAGAGTTAATGTTGTCATCTGCTGTGGGACTCAGTTCAGAATTAATGTTGTCATCTGCTGTGGGACTCAATGCAGAGTTAATGTTGTCATCTGCTTTGGGACTCAATGCAGAGTTAATGTTGTCATCTGCTCTGAGACTCTGTGCAGAATTAATGTGGTCATCTGCTGTGGGACTCAATGCAGAATTAATGTTGTCATCTGCTGTGGGACTCAATGTAGAGTTAATGTTGTCATCTGCTGTGGGACTCAGTTCAGAATTAATGTTGTCATCTGCTGTGGGACTCAATGCAGAGTTAATGTTGTCATCTGCTCTGAGACTCTGTGCAGAATTAATGTGGTCATCTGCTGTGGGACTCAGTGCAAAATGAATGTTGTCAACTGCTGTGGGACTCAATGCAGAATTAATGTTGTCATCTGCTGTGGGGCTCAATGCAGAGTTAATGTTGTCATCTGCTGTGGGACTAAATGCAGAATTAATGTTGTCATCTGATGTTGTCATCTGCTGTGGGACTCAATGCAGAGTTAATGTTGTCATTTGCTGTGGGACTCAATGCAGAGTTAATGTCATCATCTGCTGTGGGACTCAATGCAGAGTTAATGTTGTCATATGCTGTGGGACTCAATGCAGAGTTAATGTTGTCATCTGCTGTGGGACTCAATGCAGTTAATGTTGTCATCTGCTGTGGGACTCACTGCAGAATTAATGTTGCCATCTGCTGTGGGACTCAATGCAGAATTAATGTGGTCATCTGCTGTGGGACTCAATGCCGAATTAATGTTGTCATCTGCTGTGGGACTCATTGCAGAGTTAATGTTGTCATCTGCTGTGTGGCTCAATGCAGAATTAATGTTGTCATCTGCTGTCGGAATCAATGCAGAGTTAATGTTGTCATCTGCTGTGGGACTCAATGCATAATTAATCTTGTCATCTGCTATGGGACTCAATGCAGAATTAATGTGTGGGACTCAATGCAGAGTTAATGTCATCCGCTGTGGGACTCAATGCCAAATTAATGTTGTCATCTGCTGTGGGACTCAATGCAGAATTAATGTTGTTATCTGCTGTGGGACTCAATGCAGAGTTAATGTCATCATCTGCTGTGGGACTCAATGCAGAATTAATGTTGTCATCAGCTGTGGGACTCAATTTAGAATTAATGTTGTCATTTGCTGTGGTCCTCAATGCAGAATTAATGTGGTCATCTGCTCTGAGACTCTGTGCAGAATTAATGTGGTCATCTGCTGTGGGACTCAGTGCAAAATGAATGTTGTCATCTGCTGTGGGACTCATTGCAGATTTAATGTTGTCATCTGCTGTGGGACTCAATGCAGAATTAATGTTGTCATCTGCTTTGGGACTCAATGCAGAGTTAATGTCATCATCTGCTGTGGGACTCAATGCAGAATTAATGTTGTCATCTGCTGTGGTACTCAATGCAGAATTAATGTGTGGGACTCAATGCAGAGTTAATGTTGTCATCTGCTGTGGGACTCCATGCAGAGATAATGTTGTCATTTGCTGTGGGACTCAATGCAGAATTAATGTGGTCATCTGCTGTGGGACTCAATGCAGAATTAATGTGGTCATCTGCTGTGGGACTCAATGCAGAATTAATGTTGTCATCTGCTGTGGGACTCAATGTAGAGTTAATGTTGTCATCTGCTGTGGGACTCAATGTAGAGTTAATGTTGTCATCTGCTGTGGGATTCAGTGCAGAATTAATGTTGTCATCTGCTGTGGGACTCACTGCAGAATTAATGTTGTCATCTGCTGTGGGACTCAATGCAGAGTTAATGTTGTCATCTGCTTTGGGACTCAATGCAGAATTAATGTTGTCATCTGCTTTGGGACTCAATGCAGAGTTAATGTCATCATCTGCTGTGGGACTCAATGCAGAGTTAATGTTGCCATCTGCTGTGTGGCTCAATGCATAATTAATGTTGTCATCTGCTGTGGGACTCAATGCAGAGTTAATGTTGTCATCTGCTGTGGGACTCAATGCAGAATTAATGTGTGGTACTAAATGCCGAATTAATGTTGTCATCTGCTGTGGGACTCAGTGCAGAATTAATGTTGCCATCTGCTGTGTGGCTCAATGCAGAATTAATGTTGTCATCTCCTGTGGGACTCAATGCAGAGTTAATGTTGTCAACTGATGTTGTCATCTGCTGTGGGACTCAATGCAGAGTTAATGTTGTCAACTGATGTTGTCATCTGCTGTGGGACTCAATGCAGATTTAATGTTGTCATCTGCTGTGGGAGTCAATGCAGAATTAATGTTGTCATCTGCTGTGGGACTCAATTCAGAATTAATGTTGTCATTTGCTGTGGTCCTCAATGCAGAATTAATGTTGTCATCTGCTGTAGGACTCAATGCAGAATTAATGTTGTCATCTGATGTTGTCATCTGCTGTGGGACTCAATGCAGAGTTAATGTTGTCATTTGCTGTGGGACTCAATGCAGAGTTAATGTTGTCATCTGCTCTGAGACTCTGTGCAGAATTAATGTGGTCATCTGCTGTGGGACTCAGTGCAAAATGAATGTTGTCATCTGCTGTGGGACTCAGTGCAAAATGAATGTTGTCATCTGCTGTGGGACTCAATGCAGAATTAATGTTGTCATCTGCTGTGGGGCTCAATGCAGAGTTAATGTTGTCATCTGCTGTGGGACTAAATGCAGAATTAATGTTGTTATCTACTGTGGGACTCAATGCAGAATTAATGTGTGGGACTCAATGCAGAATTAATGTGGTCATCTGCTGTGGGACTCAATGCCGAATTAATGTTGTCACCTGCTTTGGGACTCAATGCATAGTTAATGTTGTCATCTGCTGTGGGATTCAGTGCAGAATTAATGTTGTCATCTGCTGTGGGACTCACTGCAGAATTAATGTTGTCATCTGCTGTGGGACTCAATGCAGAGTTAATGTTGTCATCTGCTGTGGGACTCAATGCAGAATTAATGTTGTCATCTGCTTTGGGACTCAATGCAGAGTTAATGTCATCATCTGCTGTGGGACTCAATGCAGAATTAATGTTGTCATCTGCTGTGGGACTCAATACAGAACTAATGTTGTCATCTGCTGTGTGGCTCAATGCAGAATTAATGTTGTCATCTGCTGTGGTACTCTATGCAGAATTAATGTGTGGGACTCAATGCAGAGTTAATGTTGTCATCTGCTGTGGGACTCAATGCAGAGTTAATGTTGTCATTTGCTGTGGGACTCAATGCAGAATTAATGTGGTCATCTGCTGTGGGACTCAATGCAGAATTAATGTTGTCATCTGCTGTGGGACTCAATGTAGAGTTAATGTTGTCATCTGCTGTGGGACTCAGTTCAGAATTAATGTGGTCATCTGCTGTGGGACTCAATGCAGAGTTAATGTTGTCATCTGCTGTGGGACTCAATGCAGAGTTAATGTTGTCATCTGCTGTGGGACTAAATGCAGAATTAATGTTGTTATCTGCTGTGGGACTCAATGCAGAATTAATGTGTGGGACTCAATGCAGAATTAATGTGGTCATCTGCTGTGGGACTCAATGCCGAATTAATGTTGTCACCTGCTTTGGGACTCAATGCATAGTTAATGTTGTCATCTGCTGTGGGATTCAGTGTAGAATTAATGTTGTCATCTGCTGTGGGACTCACTGCAGAATTAATGTTGTCATCTGCTGTGGGACTCAGTGCAGAGTTAATGTTGTCATCTGCTGTGGGACTCAATGCAGAATTAATGTTGTCATCTGCTTTGGGACTCAATGCAGAATTAATGTCATCATCTGCTGTGGGACTCAATGCAGAATTAATGTTGTCATCTGCTGTGGGACTCAATGCAGAACTAATGTTGTCATCTGCTGTGTGGCTCAATGCAGAATTAATGTTGTCATCTGCTGTGGTACTCAATGCAGAATTAATGTGTGGGACTCAATGCAGAGTTAATGTTGTCATCTGCTGTGGGACTCAATGCAGAGTTAATGTTGTCATTTGCTGTGGGACTCAATGCAGAATTAATGTGGTCATCTGCTGTGGGACTCAATGCAGAATTAATGTTGTCATCTGCTGTGGGACTCAATGTAGAGTTAATGTTGTCATCTGCTGTGGGACTCAATGCAGAGTTAATGTTGTCATTTGCTGTGGGACTCAATGCAGAATTAATGTGGTCATCTGCTGTGGGACTCAATGCAGAATTAATGTTGTCATCTGCTGTGGGACTCAATGTAGAGTTAATGTTGTCATCTGCTGTGGGACTCAATGCAGAATTAATGTGTGGTACTAAATGCCGAATTAATGTTCTCATCTGCTGTGGGACTCAGTGCAGAATTAATGTTGCCATCTGCTGTGTGGCTCAATGCAGAATTAATGTTGTCATCTGGTGTGGGACTCAATGCAGAGTTAATGTTGTCATCTGCTTTGGGACTCAATGCAGAATTAATGTGTGGTACTAAATGCCGAATTAATGTTGTCATCTGCTGTGGGACTCAGTGCAGAATTAATGTTGCCATCTGCTGTGTGGCTCAATGCAGAATTAATGTTGTCATCTCCTGTGGGACTCAATGCAGAGTTAATGTCATCATCTGCTGTGGGACTCAATGCAGAATTAATGTTGTCATCTGATGTTGTCATCTGCTGTGGGACTCAATGCAGAGTTAATGTTGTCATTTGCTGTGGGACTCAATGCAGAGTTAATGTCATCATCTGCTGTGGGACTCAATGCAGAGTTAATGTTGTCATATGCTGTGGGACTCAATGCAGAGTTAATGTTGTCATCTGCTGTGGGACTCAATGCAGTTAATGTTGTCATCTGCTGTGGGACTCACTGCAGAATTAATGTTGCCATCTGCTGTGGGACTCAATGCAGAGTTAATGTTGTCATCTGCTGTGGGAGTCAATGCAGAGTTAATGTGTGGGACTCAATGCAGAATTAATGTTGTTATCTGCTGTGGGAGTCAATGCAGAGTTAATGTCATCATCTGCTGTGGGACTCAATGCAGAATTAATGTTGTCATCTGCTGTGGGACTCAATTCAGAATTAATGTTGTCATTTGCTGTGGTCCTCAATGCAGAATTAATGTTGTCATCTGCTGTAGGACTCAGTGCAAAATGAATGTTGTCATCTGCTGTGGGACTCATTGCAGATTTAATGTTGTCATCTGCTGTGGGACTCAATGCAGAGTTAATGTTGTCATCTGCTCTGAGTCTCTGTGCAGAATTAATGTGGTCATCTGCTGTAGGACTCAGTGCAAAATGAATGTTGTCATCTGCTGTGGGACTCATTGCAGATTTAATGTTGTCATCTGCTGTGGGACTCAATGCAGAGTTAATGTTGTCATCTGCTCTGAGACTCTGTGCAGAATTAATGTGGTCATCTGCTGTGGGACTCAGTGCAAAATGAATGTTGTCATCTGCTGTGGGACTCAGTGCAAAATAAATGTTGTCATCTGCTGTGGGACTCAATGCAGAATTAATGTTGTCATCTGCTGTGGGGCTCAATGCAGAGTTAATGTTGTCATCTGCTGTGGTACTCTATGCAGAATTAATGTTGTCATCTGCTGTGGGACTCAATGCAGAGTTAATGTTGTCATCTGCTGTGGGACTCAATGCAGAATTAATGTTGTCATCTGCTTTGGGACTCAATGCAGAGTTAATGTCATCATCTGCTGTGGGACTCAATGCAGAATTAATGTTGTCATCTGCTGTGGGACTCAATACAGAACTAATGTTGTCATCTGCTGTGTGGCTCAATGCAGAATTAATGTTGTCATCTGCTGTGGTACTCTATGCAGAATTAATGTGTGGGACTCAATGCAGAGTTAATGTTGTCATCTGCTGTGGGACTCAATGCAGAGTTAATGTTGTCATTTGCTGTGGGACTCAATGCAGAATTAATGTGGTCATCTGCTGTGGGACTCAATGCAGAATTAATGTTGTCATCTGCTGTGGGACTCAATGTAGAGTTAATGTTGTCATCTGCTGTGGGACTCAGTTCAGAATTAATGTGGTCATCTGCTGTGGGACTCAATGCAGAGTTAATGTTGTCATCTGCTGTGGGACTCAATGCAGAGTTAATGTTGTCATCTGCTGTGGGACTAAATGCAGAATTAATGTTGTTATCTGCTGTGGGACTCAATGCAGAATTAATGTGTGGGACTCAATGCAGAATTAATGTGGTCATCTGCTGTGGGACTCAATGCCGAATTAATGTTGTCACCTGCTTTGGGACTCAATGCATAGTTAATGTTGTCATCTGCTGTGGGATTCAGTGTAGAATTAATGTTGTCATCTGCTGTGGGACTCACTGCAGAATTAATGTTGTCATCTGCTGTGGGACTCAGTGCAGAGTTAATGTTGTCATCTGCTGTGGGACTCAATGCAGAATTAATGTTGTCATTTGCTGTGGTCCTCAATGCAGAATTAATGTTGTCATCTGCTGTGGGACTCCATGCAGAGATAATGTTGTCATTTGCTGTGGGACTCAATGCAGAATTAATGTGGTCATCTGCTGTGGGACTCAATGCAGAATTAATGTTGTCATCTGCTGTGGGACTCAATGTAGAGTTAATGTTGTCATCTGCTGTGGGACTCAATGTAGAGTTAATGTTGTCATCTGCTGTGGGACTCAGTTCAGAATTAATGTTGTCATCTGCTGTGGGACTCAATGCAGAGTTAATGTTGTCATCTGCTTTGGGACTCAATGCAGAGTTAATGTTGTCATCTGCTCTGAGACTCTGTGCAGAATTAATGTGGTCATCTGCTGTGGGACTCAATGCAGAATTAATGTTGTCATCTGCTGTGGGACTCAATGTAGAGTTAATGTTGTCATCTGCTGTGGGACTCAGTTCAGAATTAATGTTGTCATCTGCTGTGGGACTCAATGCAGAGTTAATGTTGTCATCTGCTCTGAGACTCTGTGCAGAATTAATGTGGTCATCTGCTGTGGGACTCAGTGCAAAATGAATGTTGTCATCTGCTGTGGGACTCAATGCAGAATTAATGTTGTCATCTGCTGTGGGGCTCAATGCAGAGTTAATGTTGTCATCTGCTGTGGGACTAAATGCAGAATTAATGTTGTCATCTGATGTTGTCATCTGCTGTGGGACTCAATGCAGAGTTAATGTTGTCATTTGCTGTGGGACTCAATGCAGAGTTAATGTCATCATCTGCTGTGGGACTCAATGCAGAGTTAATGTTGTCATATGCTGTGGGACTCAATGCAGAGTTAATGTTGTCATCTGCTGTGGGACTCAATGCAGTTAATGTTGTCATCTGCTGTGGGACTCACTGCAGAATTAATGTTGCCATCTGCTGTGGGACTCAATGCAGAATTAATGTGGTCATCTGCTGTGGGACTCAATGCCGAATTAATGTTGTCATCTGCTGTGGGACTCATTGCAGAGTTAATGTTGTCATCTGCTGTGTGGCTCAATGCAGAATTAATGTTGTCATCTGCTGTCGGAATCAATGCAGAGTTAATGTTGTCATCTGCTGTGGGACTCAATGCATAATTAATCTTGTCATCTGCTATGGGACTCAATGCAGAATTAATGTGTGGGACTCAATGCAGAGTTAATGTCATCCGCTGTGGGACTCAATGCCAAATTAATGTTGTCATCTGCTGTGGGACTCAATGCAGAATTAATGTTGTTATCTGCTGTGGGACTCAATGCAGAGTTAATGTCATCATCTGCTGTGGGACTCAATGCAGAATTAATGTTGTCATCAGCTGTGGGACTCAATTTAGAATTAATGTTGTCATTTGCTGTGGTCCTCAATGCAGAATTAATGTGGTCATCTGCTCTGAGACTCTGTGCAGAATTAATGTGGTCATCTGCTGTGGGACTCAGTGCAAAATGAATGTTGTCATCTGCTGTGGGACTCATTGCAGATTTAATGTTGTCATCTGCTGTGGGACTCAATGCAGAATTAATGTTGTCATCTGCTTTGGGACTCAATGCAGAGTTAATGTCATCATCTGCTGTGGGACTCAATGCAGAATTAATGTTGTCATCTGCTGTGGTACTCAATGCAGAATTAATGTGTGGGACTCAATGCAGAGTTAATGTTGTCATCTGCTGTGGGACTCCATGCAGAGATAATGTTGTCATTTGCTGTGGGACTCAATGCAGAATTAATGTGGTCATCTGCTGTGGGACTCAATGCAGAATTAATGTTGTCATCTGCTGTGGGACTCAATGTAGAGTTAATGTTGTCATCTGCTGTGGGACTCAATGTAGAGTTAATGTTGTCATCTGCTGTGGGACTCAGTTCAGAATTAATGTTGTCATCTGCTGTGGGACTCAGTGCAAAATGAATGTTGTCATCTGCTGTGGGACTCATTGCAGATTTAATGTTGTCATCTGCTGTGGGACTCAATGCAGAATTAATGTTGTCATCTGCTTTGGGACTCAATGCTGAGTTAATGTCATCATCTGCTGTGGGACTCAATGCAGAATTAATGTTGTCATCTGCTGTGGTACTCAATGCAGAATTAATGTGTGGGACTCAATGCAGAGTTAATGTTGTCATCTGCTGTGGGACTCCATGCAGAGTTAATGTTGTCATCTGCTCTGAGACTCTGTGCAGAATTAATGTGGTCATCTGATGTGGGACTCAATGCAGAGTTAATGTTGTCATCTGCTGTGGGACTCAATGCAGAATTAATGTTGTCATCTGCTTTGGGACTCAATGCAGAGTTAATGTCATCATCTGCTTTGGGACTCAATGCAGAATTAATGTTGTCATCTGCTGTGGGACTCAATACAGAACAAATGTTGTCATCTGCTGTGTGGCTCAATGCAGAATTAATGTTGTCATCTGCTGTGGTACTCAATGCAGAATTAATGTGTGGGACTCAATGCAGAGTTAATGTTTTCATCTGCTGTGGGACTCAATGCAGAGTTAATGTTGTCATTTGCTGTGGGACTCAATGCAGAATTAATGTGGTCATCTGCTGTGGGACTCAATGCAGAATTAATGTTGTCATCTGCTGTGGAACTCAATGTAGAGTTAATGTTGTCATTTGCTGTGGGACTCAATGCAGAATTAATGTGTGGGACTCAATGCAGAGTTAATGTTGTCATCTGCTGTGGGACTCAATGTAGAGTTAATGTTGTCATCTGCTGTGGGACTCAGTTCAGAATTAATGTTGTCATCTGCTGTGGGACTCAATGCAGAGTTAATGTTGTCATCTGCTCTGAGACTCTGTGCAGAATTAATGTGGTCATCTGCTGTGGGACTCAGTGCAAAATGAATGTTGTCATCTGCTGTGGAACTCAATGCAGAGTTAATGTTGTCATCTGCTGTGGGGCTCAATGCAGAGTTAATGTTGTCATCTGCTGTGGGACTAAATGCAGAATTAATGTTGTTATCTGCTATGGGACTCAATGCAGAATTAATTTGTGGGACTCAATGCAGAATTAATGTGGTCATCTGCTGTGGGACTCAATGCCGAATTAATGTTGTCACCTGCTTTGGGACTCAATGCATAGTTAATGTTGTCATCTGCTGTGGGATTCAGTGCAGAATTAATGTTGTCATCTGCTGTGGGACTCACTGCAGAATTAATGTTGTCATCTGCTGTGGGACTCAATGCAGAGTTAATGTTGTCATTTGCTGTGGGACTCAATGCAGAATTAATGTGGTCATCTGCTGTGGGACTCAATGCAGAATTAATGTTGTCATCTGCTGTGGGACTCAATGTAGAGTTAATGTTGTCATCTGCTGTGGGACTCAGTGCAGAATTAATGTTGTCATCTGCTGTGGGACTCAATGCAGAGTTAATGTTGTCATTTGCTGTGGGACTCAATGCAGAATTAATGTGGTCATCTGCTGTGGGACTCAATGCAGAATTAATGTTGTCATCTGCTGTGGGACTCAATGTAGAGTTAATGTTGTCATCTGCTGTGGGACTCAATGCAGAATTAATGTGTGGTACTAAATGCCGAATTAATGTTGTCATCTGCTGTGGGACTCAATGCAGAGTTAATGTCATCATCTGCTGTGGGACTCAATGCAGAATTAATGTTGTCATCTGATGTTGTCATCTGCTGTGGGACTCAATGCAGAGTTAATGTTGTCATCTCCTGTGGGACTCAATGCAGAGTTAATGTCATCATCTGCTGTGGGAGTCAATGCAGAATTAATGTTGTCATCTGATGTTGTCATCTGCTGTGGGACTCAATGCAGAGTTAATGTTGTCATTTGCTGTGGGACTCAATGCAGAGTTAATGTCATCATCTGCTGTGGGACTCAATGCAGAGTTAATGTCATCATCTGCTGTGGGACTCAATGCAGTTAATGTTGTCATCTGCTGTGGGACTCATTGCAGATTTAATATAGTCATCTGCTGTGGGATTCAATGCAGAGTTAATGTTGTCATATGCTGTGGGACTCAATGCAGAGTTAATGTTGTCATCTGCTGTGGGACTCAATGCAGTTAATGTTGTCATCTGCTGTGGGACTCACTGCAGAATTAATGTTGCCATCTGCTGTGGGACTCAATGCAGAATTAATGTGGTCATCTGCTGTGGGACTCAATGCCGAATTAATGTTGTCATCTGCTGTGGGACTCATTGCAGAGTTAATGTTGTCATCTGCTGTGTGGCTCAATGCAGAATTAATGTTGTCATCTGCTGTGGAACTCAATGCAGAGTTAATGTTGTCATCTGCTGTGGGACTCAATGCATAATTAATGTTGTCATCTGCTATGGGACTCAATGCAGAATTAATGTTTGGGACTCAATGCAGAGTTAATGTCATCCGCTGTGGGACTCAATGCCAAATTAATGTTGTCATCTGCTGTGGGACTCAATACAGAGTTAATGTCCTCATCTGCTGTGAGACTCAATGCAGAATTAATGTTGTCATCTGCTGTGGGACTCAATGCAGAGTTAATGTTGTCATCTGCTGTGGGACTCAATGTAGAGTTAATGTTGTCATCTGCTGTGGGACTCAGTGCAGAATTAATGTTGTCATCTGCTGTGGGACTCATTGCAGAGTTAATGTGTGGGACTCAATGCAGAATTAATGTTGTTATCTGCTGTGGGACTCAATGCAGAATTAATGTTGTCATCTGCTGTGGGACTCAATGCAGAATTAATGTTGTTATCTGCTGTGGGACTCAATGCAGAGTTAATGTCATCATCTGCTGTGGGACTCAATGCAGAATTAATGTTGTCATCAGCTGTGGGACTCAATTTAGAATTAATGTTGTCATTTGCTGTGGTCCTCAATGGAGAATTAATGTGGTCATCTGCTCTGAGACTCTGTGCAGAATTAATGTGGTCATCTGCTGTGGGACTCAGTGCAAAATGAATGTTGTCATCTGCTGTGGGACTCATTGCAGATTTAATGTCATCATCTGCTGTGGGACTCAATGCAGAATTAATGTTGTCATCTGCTGTGGTACTCAATGCAGAATTAATGTGTGGGACTCAATGCAGAGTTAATGTTGTCATCTGCTGTGGGACTCCATGCAGAATTAATGTGGTCATCTGCTGTGGGACTCAATGTAGAGTTAATGTTGTCATCTGCTGTGGGACTCAGTTCAGAATTAATGTTGTCATCTGCTGTGGGACTCAATGCAGAGTTTATGTTGTCATCTGCTTTGGGACTCAATGCAGAGTTAATGTTATCATCTGCTCTGAGACTCTGTGCAGAATTAATGTGGTCATCTGATGTGGGACTCAATGCAGAGTTAATGTTGTCATCTGCTGTGGGACTCAATGCAGGGTTAATGTTGTCATTTGCTGTGGGACTCAATGCAGAATTAATGTGGTCATCTGCTGTGGGACTCAATGCAGAATTAATGTTGTCATCTGCTGTGGGACTCAATGTAGAGTTAATGTTGTCATCTGCTGTGGGACTCAGTTGAGAATTAATGTTGTCATCTGCTGTGGGACTCAATGCAGAGTTAATGTTGTCATCTGCTCTGAGACTCTGTGCAGAATTAATGTGGTCATCTGCTGTGGGACTCAATGCAGAATTAATGTGGTCATCTGCTGTGGGACTCAATGCAGAGTTAATGTTGTCATCTGCTGTGGGACTAAATGCAGAATTAATGTTGTTATCTGCTGTGGGACTCAATGCAGAATTAATGTGTGGGACTCAATGCAGAATTAATGTGGTCATCTGCTGTGGGACTCAATGCCGAATTAATGTTGTCACCTGCTTTGGGACTCAATGCATAGTTAATGTTGTCATCTGCTGTGGGATTCAGTGCAGAATTAATGTTGTCATCTGCTGTGGGACTCAATGCAGAATTAATGTTGTCATCTGCTTTGGGACTCAATGCAGAGTTAATGTCATCATCTGCTGTGGGACTCAATACAGAACTAATGTTGTCATCTGCTGTGTGGCTCAATGCAGAATTAATGTTGTCATCTGCTGTGGTACTCAATGCAGAATTAATGTGTGGGACTCAATGCAGAGTTAATGTTGTCATCTGCTGTGGGACTCAATGTAGAGTTAATGTTGTAATCTGCTGTGGGACTCAGTTCAGAATTAATGTTGTCATCTGCTGTGGGACTCAATGCAGAGTTAATGTTGTCATCTGCTCTGAGACTCTGTGCAGAATTAATGTGGTCATCTGCTGTGGGACTCAGTGCAAAATGAATGTTGTCATCTGCTGTGGGACTCAATGCAGAGTTAATGTTGTCATCTGCTGTGGGGCTCAATGCAGAGTTAATGTTGTCATCTGCTGTGGGACTAAATGCAGAATTAATGTTGTTATCTGCTATGGGACTCAATGCAGAATTAATTTGTGGGACTCAATGCAGAATTAATGTGGTCATCTGCTGTGGGACTCAATGCCGAATTAATGTTGTCACCTGCTTTGGGACTCAATGCATAGTTAATGTTGTCATCTGCTGTGGGATTCAGTGCAGAATTAATGTTGTCATCTGCTGTGGGACTCACTGCAGAATTAATCAAATCAAATCAAATCACCTTTATTTATATAGCGCTTTTCACAATGGCAATTGTTTCAAAGCAGCTTCACAGTGGTAACAGGAAAATAATGCAACGGAATTTGATTCGGCTGTACAGCCGCTCTGGTGAAAACGGTGATGTCATCAGCTCATTTCAATTATCATATAGTGTCAATGCGGGCGGATCAGTAATATAGTTGAAATTTCGGTGTCCCCAACTGAGCAAGCCAAAAGCCAAAGGCGACGGTGGCAAGGAACCAAAACTCCTTCAGGGCCAGAATGGAGAAAAAAACCTTGGGAGAAACCAGGCTCAGTCGGGGTGCCAGTTCTCCTCTGGCCGACGAACAAATAGTGTATGATTATGATTCTGGCAACATTACAGGTCAGAAGTCATATTAGATCAATAGATATTCGTAGGATTATTCGAAAGATTGGAGTTGTCACGCCGGGGACGGGTTTAATTAGGATGTCGTGTCGATGCGGCATTTACAGGGGGGAGTTTAATTGACACTATTGTCTCTACAGACACTTCAGGGATATGGTCGTCATGTCCAGGCTAAGGTCCACCATCTGGTCTGGATACGGCCCGGATCCGGTCGACTGCAGTAAACCTCGGGATAAACAGAGAGACTAACATTAGCGTAGATGCCATTCTTCTTATGATGTAACGAGTACATCAGGTGTTATGGGAAGTGTTCCCGGTTCCGGCTGACCTAGTTAATGCAGCCTAAAACAATCATTTAACTGATTTGATTAATAGAAATTAAAAATGTTTTATGTGTATGCCATAGTAAAGAGATGTGTTTTTAGTCTAGATTTAAACTGACAGAGTGTGTCTGCCTCCCGAACAATGCTAGGTAGACTGTTCCAGAGTTTAGGTGCTAAATAGGAAAAGGATCGACCGCCTGCAGTTGATTTTGATATTCTAGGTATTATCAACTGGCCAGAATTTTGAGACCGCAATAAACGTGATGGAGTATAATGCGTTAAGAGCTCGCTCAAGTACTGGGGCGCTAAACCATTTAGTGCTTTGTAAGTAATTAGCAAGATTTTAAAATGTATACGATGTTTAATAGGGAGCCAATGCAGTGTTGCCAGAACCGGGCTAATATGGTCATACTTCCTGGTTCTAGTAAGAACTCTAGCTGCTGCGTTTTGGACCAGCTGCAGTTTATTTATTAAGCGAGCAGGGCAACCACCCAGTAGAGCATTACAATAATCTAGCCTTGAGGTCATGAACGCATGAACTAACTGTTCAGCATTTTGCATTGAAAGCATGTGCCGTAATTTAGATATATTTTTAAGATGGTAGAATGCAGTTTTACAGATGCTAGAAACGTGGCTTTCAAATGAGAGATTGGTATCAAAGAGCACACCCAGGTTCCTAACTGACGACGAGGACTTGACAGAGCAGCCATCGAGTGTTAGACAGTATTCTAGGTTACTACTTGTGGAGTTTTTTTGTCCAATGATTAAAAATTCAGTTTTTTCTGAATTAAGTTGCAGGAAATTACTAGTCATCCAATTTTTTATATCAGCTATGCATTCTGTTAATCTTGTGAATTGGTAAGTTTCGTCAGGGCGTGAAGAAATATAGAGCTGAGTATCGTCAGCATAACAATGAAAATTAACGCCATGCTTCCTAATAATATCTCCCAGTGGTAGCATGTACAGGGTGAAAAGCAACGGTCCTAGCACTGAGCCCTGCGGTACTCCATACTGAACTTGTGTTCGGTGTGACATCTCTTCATTTACTGCTACAAACTGATAACGGTCAGATAAGTATGATTTAAACCATGCCAATGAAGTTCCACTAATGCCAACATAATTTTCGAGTCTATTCAAAAGAATATTGTGGTCGATAGTATCGAATGCAGCGCTAAGATCGAGTAACACTAATAGAGATATACAACCACGATCGGATGATAAGAGTAAATCATTTGTTACTCTAATGAGAGCAGTCTCAGTACTATGATACGGTCTAAATCCTGACTGGAAATCCTCACAGATACCATTTCTTTCTAAAAAGGAGCATAATTGTGAGGACACTGCCTTTTCTAGTATTTTTGACAGAAAGGGTAGATTTGAGATTGGCCTGTAATTGACTAATTCTGTAGGATCAAGTTGCGGTTTTTTAATAAGTGGTTTAATAATAGCCAACTTAAAAGTTTTCGGTACATATCCTAATGTCAAGGATGAATTAATGATATTAAGGAGAGGATCTATGACCTCTGGAAGCATCTCTTTTAGTAGTTTAGTCGGTATGGGGTCGAGCATACATGTTGTTGATTTTGATGATTTAACGAGTTTAGCCAATTCTTCTTCTCTTATAGCAGTGAATGAATGTAATTTTTCCTCAGTGACACTACAATGCACTGTCTGATGTGATACTGTAGTAGACGGCTGCATGGTTATAATTTTTTTCCTAATATTATCAATCTTACAGGTAAAGAAGTTCATAAAGTCATTACTGCTGTGCTGTTTACAAACATCAGAAGGTGAAGCTTTATCTTTGGTTAATTTAGCCACTGTATCGAATAAATACCTAGGGTTGTGTTTGTTTTCTTCTAAGAGAGTCGAGAAATAAGCAGATCTAGCAGTTTTTAGGGCCTTTCTGTATGCAATCATGCTCTCTTTCCACGAAATGCGAAAAACTTCTAGTTTTGTTTTCTTCCAGCTGCGCTCCATTTTTCTGGCTGCTGTTTTAAGGGCCCGGGTGTGCTCGTTGTACCACGGCGTTGGACTATTTTCTTTAATCTTCTTTAAGCGCCAGGGAGCAACTGTGTCTAAAGTGCTGGAAAAGAGAGAGTCAATAGTTTCTGTTGCAACATCGAGTTCCTCTAGGCTATCTGGGATGCTGAGGAGATGAAACTGATGAGGAAGATTATTTACAAAGCAATCTTTAGTCGCAGCAGTGATAGTCCTGCCATATTTAAAGCGAGGGGACGGCTTTGCAGCCTTTGCTAAATTAAGTGTACATGATACTAGGTAATGATCTGAGATGTCATCGCTCTGCTGCAGAATTTCAATGGTATCAACATTTATTCCATGTGACAGTATTAGGTCTAACGTATGATTACGGCGATGAGTGGGTCCTGACACGTGTTGCCTTACTCCAATAGAGTTTAGAATGTCTCTAAATGCCAATCCCAGTGCGTCTTTTTCATTGTCTACATGGATATTAAAATCACCAACAATTAGGACTTTATCTGCAGCCTGTATGGTGCCCTGGTGGCCTATATACAGTAGCCAGCACAAATGTCAAACGGGATTTATCGATTTCACTACATAACGTTACATAAAGCACCAAAACTTCAAAGGAATTATATCTGAAACTAGACTTGTGAGTAATACCGAAGATATTATTATAAATTACAGCAACACCTCCCCCTTTACCTTTCAGACGCGGCTCGTGTTTATAACAATAATCTTGGGGGGTGGACTCATTTAAAGTAATGTAATCGTCAGGTTTTAGCCAGGTTTCTGTCAAACACAGCACATCTAGGTTATGATCTGTAATCATATCATTAACAATAAGCGCTTTTGAGGAAAGGGATCGAATATTCAGCAACCCGAGCTTTATCATTTGATCATCTGTATTATATCTGTTGTTTATTTGTTGGACATCAATTAAATTTTTACCGTTGAATGGTTTTGATGGTTTTTTGTATTTACTAATTCGTGGAACAGACACAGTCTCTATGTGATAATATCTAGGTGAAAGAGTCTCTATGTGCTGGGATTTATCTGACTTCTGTGACGTGAGACAGCTAGCAGGCGGTCGGGTAAGCCAGTCCGTCTGCTTCCTGACCTGGGCCCCAGTTAGTCAAGGTTTAGCTCTAAGACTATGTGCCAAATTACTAGAGAGAAGAGCGGCACCATCCCAGGAAGGATGAATACCATCTTTTTTCAACAGGTCAGGTCTGCCCCAAAAGCTTCTCCAATTGTCTATGAACCCTATGTTATTTTGCGGACACCACTTAGACAACCAGCCATTGAGTGATGATAGTCTGCTAAGTATCTCATCACTCCTTTTAACGGGGAGGGGACCAGAGCAAAAAACGTCATCTGCCATCGTACTTGCGAGTTTACACACCTCTTTAATGTTAATTTTGGTGATCTCCGACTGGCGAAGTCGAACATCATTTGTGCCGACGTGAATAATAATCTTAGAGAATTTACGATTAGCATTAGCCAGCACTTTTAAATTTGCTTTGATGTCAGGCGCTCTGGCTCCCGGTAAACATGTGACTATGGTGGCTGGTGTCTCTATTTTCACGTTCCGTGTAATAGAATCGCCAATAACTAGGGCACTTTCAACAGGATTCTCAGTGGGTGCATCACTGAGTGGGGAGAACCTGTTTGATGTTCTAATCGGAACGGAAGAGTGGTTTTTTGATCCGCGACTATGCCGTCTCACCGTCACCCAGTTGCCCTGCTGCACGGGCTCTACAGCCGGAACCGAACAATGTACAGAGTTCACTAAGCTATTCGCATCCAAAGCAGTGTCTAAAGCTGTTACATTCTCACTACTCTCAAATAAAGTCTGGATGCGTGTTTCTAATTCTGAAATCTTCTCCGTCAGCCTGACTATCTCCTTACATTTATCACATGTGAAGCCCTGTTCGCCAACGGAGAAAGATATACTAAACATGAAACATGCAGTGCAAGTGACAATGACAGGAGAAGAAGACATGGCTTACCGTATTTGTTGATTAATCCAACTTACCACAGTTGTTTGATGGAGTCTATTTACTAATCCAACTCACCACAGTTGTTTAATGAACTCAGAAAACAAGAGACCCGAGTGCAGAGATGGCAAGCTAACAGGCTAGCGAAATGCTAACGCGTGATAGTGATTTAGATTAAAAGCTAGCGGTGTCAGATTTAATATGGTAGGCAATATTAGACAATATATGGTGATGGGTAAATTATATTTAGCAGTTTAAACAACAGGGAATGATATCAAATAAAGATTCAAAAGCAAGCAGAGCACACGCGAGCACAGCAGTCAGAAGGACAAACAGGAGGCAGAATTAATGTTGTCATCTGCTGTGGGACTCAATGCAGAGTTAATGTTGTCATTTGCTGTGGGACTCAATGCAGAATTAATGTGGTCATCTGCTGTGGGACTCAATGCAGAATTAATGTTGTCATCTGCTGTGGGACTCAATGTAGAGTTAATGTTGTCATCTGCTGTGGGACTCAGTGCAGAATTAATGTTGTCATCTGCTGTGGGACTCAATGCAGAGTTAATGTTGTCATTTGCTGTGGGACTCAATGCAGAATTAATGTGGTCATCTGCTGTGGGACTCAATGCAGAATTAATGTTGTCATCTGCTGTGGGACTCAATGTAGAGTTAATGTTGTCATCTGCTGTGGGACTCAATGCAGAATTAATGTGTGGTACTAAATGCCGAATTAATGTTCTCATCTGCTGTGGGACTCAGTGCAGAATTAATGTTGCCATCTGCTGTGTGGCTCAATGCAGAATTAATGTTGTCATCTGGTGTGGGACTCAATGCAGAGTTAATGTTGTCATCTGCTTTGGGACTCAATGCAGAATTAATGTGTGGTACTAAATGCCGAATTAATGTTGTCATCTGTTGTGGGACTCAGTGCAGAATTAATGTTGCCATCTGCTGTGTGGCTCAATGCAGAATTAATGTTGTCATCTCCTGTGGGACTCAATGCAGAGTTAATGTCATCATCTGCTGTGGGACTCAATGCAGAATTAATGTTGTCATCTGATGTTGTCATCTGCTGTGGGACTCAATGCAGAGTTAATGTTGTCATTTGCTGTGGGACTCAATGCAGAGTTAATGTCATCATCTGCTGTGGGACTCAATGCAGAGTTAATGTCATCATCTGCTGTGGGACTCAATGCAGTTAATGTTGTCATCTGCTGTGGGACTCAATGCAGTTAATGTTGTCATCTTCTGTGGGACTCATTGCAGATTTAATATAGTCATCTGCTGTGGGATTCAATGCAGAGTTAATGTTGTCATATGCTGTGGGACTCAATGCAGAGTTAATGTTGTCATCTGCTGTGGGACTCAATGCAGTTAATGTTGTCATCTGCTGTGGGACTCACTGCAGAATTAATGTTGCCATCTGCTGTGGGACTCAACGCAGAATTAATGTGGTCATCTGCTGTGGGACTCAATGCCGAATTAATGTTGTCATCTGCTGTGGGACTCATTGCAGAGTTAATGTTGTCATCTGCTGTGTGGCTCAATGCAGAATTAATGTTGTCATCTGCTGTGGGACTCAATGCAGAGTTAATGTTGTCATCTGCTGTGGGACTCAATGCATAATTAATGTTGTCATCTGCTATGGGACTCAATGCGGAATTAATGTGTGGGACTCAATGCAGAGTTAATGTCATCCGCTGTGGGACTCAATGCCAAATTAATGTTGTCATCTGCTGTGGGACTCAACACAGAGTTAATGTCCTCATCTGCTGTGAGACTCAATGCAGAATTAATGTTGTCATCTGCTGTGGGACTCAATGCAGAGTTAATGTTGTCATCTGCTGTGGGACTCAATGTAGAGTTAATGTTGTCATCTGCTGTGGGACTCAGTGCAGAATTAATGTTGTCATCTGCTGTGGGACTCATTGCAGAGTTAATGTGTGGGACTCAATGCAGAATTAATGTTGTTATCTGCTGTGGGACTCAATGCAGAATTAATGTTGTCATCTGCTGTGGGACTCAATGCAGAATTAATGTTGTTATCTGCTGTGGGACTCAATGCAGAGTTAATGTCATCATCTGCTGTGGGACTCAATGCAGAATTAATGTTGTCATTTGCTGTGGTCCTCAATGCAGAATTAATGTGGTCATCTGCTCTGAGACTCTGTGCAGAATTAATGTGGTCATCTGCTGTGGGACTCAGTGCAAAATGAATGTTGTCATCTGCTGTGGGATTCATTGCAGATTTAATGTTGTCATCTGCTGTGAGACTCAATGCAGAATTAATGTTGTCATCTGCTGTGGGACTCAATGCAGAATTAATGTTGTCATCTGCTGTGGTACTCAATGCAGAATTAATGTGTGGGACTCAATGCAGAGTTAATGTTGTCATCTGCTGTGGGACTCCATGCAGAGTTAATGTTGTCATTTGCTGTGGGACTCAATGCAGAATTAATGTTGTCATCTGCTGTGGGACTCAATGCAGAATTAATGTTGTCATCTGCTGTGGGACTCAATGCAGAACTAATGTTGTCATCTGCTGTGGGACTCAATGCAGAATTAATGTTGTCATCTGCTGTGGTACTCAATGCAGAATTAATGTGTGGGACTCAATGCAGAGTTAATGTTGTCATCTGCTGTGGGACTCACTGCAGAATTAATGTTGTCATCTGCTGTGGGACTCAATGCAGAGTTAATGTCATCATCTGCTGTGGGACTCAATGCAGAATTAATGTTGTCATCTGCTGTGGGACTCAATGCAGAACTAATGTTGTCATCTGCTGTGTGGCTCAATGCAGAATTAATGTTGTCATCTGCTGTGGTACTCAATGCAGAATTAATGTGTGGGACTCAATGCAGAGTTAATGTTGTCATCTGCTGTGGGACTCAATGCAGAGTTAATGTTGTCATTTGCTGTGGGACTCAATGCAGAATTAATGTGGTCATCTGCTGTGGGGCTAAATGCAGAATTAATGTTGTCATCTGCTGTGGGACTCAATGTAGAGTTAATGTTGTCATCTGCTGTGGGACTCAGTGCAGAATTAATGTTGTCATCTGCTGTGGGACTCATTGCAGAATTAATGTTGCCATCTGCTGTGTGGCTCAATGCAGAATTAATGTTGTCATCTAGTGTGGTACTAAATGCCGAATTAATGTTGTCATCTGCTGTGGGACTCAGTGCAGAATTAATGTTGCCATCTGCTGTGTGGCTCAATGCAGAATTAATGTCATCATCTGCTGTGGGACTCAATGCAGAGTTAATGTCATCATCTGCTGTGGGAGTCAATGCAGTTAATGTTGTCATCTGCTGTGGGACTCATTGCAGATTTAATATAGTCATCTGCTGTGGGATTCAATGCAGAGATAATGTTGTCATATGCTGTGGGACTCAATGCAGAGTTAATGTTGTCATCTGCTGTGGGACTCAATGCAGTTAATGTTGTCATCTGCTGTGGGACTCAATGCAGAATTGATGTGGTCATCTGCTGTGGGACTCAATGCCGAATTAATGTTGTCATCTGCTGTGGGACTCATTGCAGAGTTAATGTTGTCATCTGCTGTGGGACTCAATGCAGAGTTAATGTTGTCATCTGCTATGGGACTCAAGCAGAATTAATGTGTGGGACTCAATGCAGAGTTAATGTCATCCGCTGTGGGACTCAATGCCAAATTAATGTTGTCATCTGCTGTGGGACTCAATACAGAGTTAATGTCCTCATCTGCTGTGAGACTTAATGCAGAATTAAAGTTGTCATCTGCTGTGGGACTCAATGCAGAGTTAATGTTGTCATCTGCTGTGGGACTCAATGTAGAGTTAATGTTGTCATCTGCTGTGGGACTCAGTTCAGAATTAATGTTGTCATCTGCTGTGGGACTCAGTGCAGAATTAATGTTGTCATCTGCTGTGGGACTCATTGCAGAATTAATGTTGTCATCTGCTGTGGGACTCAGTGCAGAATTAATGTTGTCATCTGCTGTGGGACTCAGTGCAGAATTAATGTTGTCATCTGCTGTGGGACTCATTGCAGAATTAATGTTGCCATCTGCTGTGTGGCTCAATGCAGAATTAATGTTGTCATCTGGTGTGGGACTCAATGCAGAGTTAATGTTGTCATCTGCTGTGGGACTCAATGCAGAATTAATGTTGTTATCTGCTGTGGGACTCAATGCAGAATTAATGTGTGGTACTAAATGCCGAATTAATGTTGCCATCTGCTGTGTGGCTCAATGCAGAATTAATGTTGTCATCTCCTGTGGGACTCAATGCAGAGTTAATGTCATCATCTGCTGTGGGACTCAATGCAGAATTAATGTTGTCATCTGATGTTGTCATCTGCTGTGGGACTCAATGCAGAGTTAATGTTGTCATTTGCTGTGGGACTCAATGCAGAGTTAATGTCATCATCTGCTGTGGGACTCAATGCAGAGTTAATGTCATCATCTGCTGTGGGACTCAATGCAGAGTTAATGTCATCATCTGCTGTGGGACTCATTGCAGAATTAATGTTGCCATCTGCTGTGTGGCTCAATGCAGAATTAATGTTGTCATCTAGTGTGGTACTAAATGCCGAATTAATGTTGTCATCTGCTGTGGGACTCAGTGCAGAATTAATGTTGCCATCTGCTGTGTGGCTCAATGCAGAATTAATGTCATCATCTGCTGTGGGACTCAATGCAGAGTTAATGTCATCATCTGCTGTGGGAGTCAATGCAGTTAATGTTGTCATCTGCTGTGGGACTCATTGCAGATTTAATATAGTCATCTGCTGTGGGATTCAATGCAGAGATAATGTTGTCATATGCTGTGGGACTCAATGCAGAGTTAATGTTGTCATCTGCTGTGGGACTCAATGCAGTTAATGTTGTCATCTGCTGTGGGACTCAATGCAGAATTGATGTGGTCATCTGCTGTGGGACTCAATGCCGAATTAATGTTGTCATCTGCTGTGGGACTCATTGCAGAGTTAATGTTGTCATCTGCTGTGGGACTCAATGCAGAGTTAATGTTGTCATCTGCTATGGGACTCAAGCAGAATTAATGTGTGGGACTCAATGCAGAGTTAATGTCATCCGCTGTGGGACTCAATGCCAAATTAATGTTGTCATCTGCTGTGGGACTCAATACAGAGTTAATGTCCTCATCTGCTGTGAGACTTAATGCAGAATTAAAGTTGTCATCTGCTGTGGGACTCAATGCAGAGTTAATGTTGTCATCTGCTGTGGGACTCAATGTAGAGTTAATGTTGTCATCTGCTGTGGGACTCAGTTCAGAATTAATGTTGTCATCTGCTGTGGGACTCAGTGCAGAATTAATGTTGTCATCTGCTGTGGGACTCATTGCAGAATTAATGTTGTCATCTGCTGTGGGACTCAGTGCAGAATTAATGTTGTCATCTGCTGTGGGACTCAGTGCAGAATTAATGTTGTCATCTGCTGTGGGACTCATTGCAGAATTAATGTTGCCATCTGCTGTGTGGCTCAATGCAGAATTAATGTTGTCATCTGGTGTGGGACTCAATGCAGAGTTAATGTTGTCATCTGCTGTGGGACTCAATGCAGAATTAATGTTGTTATCTGCTGTGGGACTCAATGCAGAATTAATGTGTGGTACTAAATGCCGAATTAATGTTGCCATCTGCTGTGTGGCTCAATGCAGAATTAATGTTGTCATCTCCTGTGGGACTCAATGCAGAGTTAATGTCATCATCTGCTGTGGGACTCAATGCAGAATTAATGTTGTCATCTGATGTTGTCATCTGCTGTGGGACTCAATGCAGAGTTAATGTTGTCATTTGCTGTGGGACTCAATGCAGAGTTAATGTCATCATCTGCTGTGGGACTCAATGCAGAGTTAATGTCATCATCTGCTGTGGGACTCAATGCAGAGTTAATGTCATCATCTGCTGTGGGACTCAATGCAGTTAATGTTGTCATCTGCTGTGGGACTCATTGCAGATTTAATATAGTCATCTGCTGTGGGACTCAATGCAGAGTTAATGTCATCATCTGCTGTGGGACTCAATGCAGAACTAATGTTGCCATCTGCTGTGTGGCTCAATGCAGAATTAATGTTGTCATCTGCTGTGGTACTCAATGCAGAATTAATGTGTGGGACTCAATGCAGAGTTAATGTTGTCATCTGCTGTGGGACTCATTGCAGATTTAATATAGTCATCTGCTGTGGGACTCAATGCAGAATTAATGTTGTCATCTGCTGTGGGACTCAATGCAGAACTAATGTTGTCATCTACTGTGTGGCTCAATGCAGAATTAATGTTGTCATCTGCTGTGGTACTCAATGCAGAATTAATGTGTGGGACTCAATGCAGAGTTAATGTTGTCATCTGCTGTGGGACTCAATGCAGTTAATGTCATCTGCTGTGGGACTCACTGCAGAATTAATGTGGTCATCTGCTGTGGGACTCAATGCCGAATTAATGTTGTCATCTGCTGTGGGACTCATTGCAGAGTTAATGTTGTCATCTGCTGTGTAGCTCAATGCAGAATTAATGTTGTCATCTGCTGTGGAACTCAATGCAGAGTTAATGTTGTCATCTGCTGTGGGACTCAATGCCAAATTAATGTTGTCATCTGCTGTGGGACTCAATACAGAGTAAATGTCCTCATCTGCTGTGAGACTCAATGCAGAATTAATGTTGTCATCTGCTGTGGGACTCAATGCAGAGTTAATGTTGTCATCTGCTGTGGGACTCAATGTAGAGTTAATGTTGTCATCTGCTGTGGGACTCAGTTCAGAATTAATGTTGTCATCTGCTGTGGGACTCAGTGCAGAATTAATGTTGTCATCTGCTGTGGGACTCATTGCAGAGTTAATGTTGTCATCTGCTGTGGGACTCAGTGCAGAATTAATGTTGCCATCTGCTGTGTGGCTCAATGCAGAATTAATTTTGTCATCTGGTGTGGGACTCAATGCAGAGTTAATGTTGTCATCTGCTGTGGGACTCAATGCAGAATTAATGTTGTTATCTGCTGTGGGACTCAATGCAGAATTAATGTGTGGTACTAAATGCCGAATTAATGTTGCCATCTGCTGTGTGGCTCAATGCAGAATTAATGTTGTCATCTCCTGTGGGACTCAATGCAGAGTTAATGTCATCATCTGCTGTGGGACTCAATGCAGAATTAATGTTGTCATCTGATGTTGTCATCTGCTGTGGGACTCAATGCAGAGTTAATGTTGTCATTTGCTGTGGGACTCAATGCTGAGTTAATGTCATCATCTGCTGTGGGACTTACTGCAGAATTAATGTTGCCATCTGCTGTGGGACTCAATGCAGAATTAATGTGGTCATCTGCTGTGGGACTCAATACCGAATTAATGTTGTCATCTGCTGTGGGACTCAATGCAGAGTTAATGTTGTCATCTGCTGTGGGACTCATTGCAGATTTAATGTTGTCATCTGCTATGGGACTCAATGCAGAGTTAATGTTGTCATCTGCTGTGGGACTCAATGTAGAGTTAATGTTGTCATCTGCTGTGGGACTCAGTTCAGAATTAATGTTGTCATCTGCTGTGGGACTCAGTGCAGAATTAATGTTGTCATCTGCTGTGGGACTCATTGCAGAGTTAATGTTGTCATCTGCTGTGGGACTCAATGCAGAGTTAATGTTGTCATCTGCTGTGGGACTCAATGCAGAGTTAATGTTGTCATCTGCTGTGGGACTCCATGCAGAGTTAATGTTGTCATCTGCTCTGAGACTCTGTGCAGAATTAATGTTGTCATCTGCTGTGGGACTCAGTGCAAAATGAATGTTGTCATCTGCTGTGGGACTCAATGCAGAATTAATGTTGTCATCTGCTGTGGGGCTCAATGCAGAGTTAATATTGTCATCTGCTGTGGGACTCAGTGCAGAATTAATGTTCCCATCTGCTGTGGGACTCATTGCAGAGTTAATGTTGTCATCTGCTGTGGGACTCAGTGCAGAATTAATGTTGCCATCTGCTGTGTGGCTCAATGCAGAATTAATGTTGTCATCTGGTGTGGGACTCAATGCAGAGTTAATGTTGTCATCTGCTGTGGGACTCAATGCAGAATTAATGTGTGGTACTAAATGCCGAATTAATGTTGTCATCTGCTGTGGGACTCAGTGCAGAATTAATGTTGCCATCTGCTGTGTGGCTCAATGCAGAATTAATGTTGTCATCTCCTGTGGGACTCAATGCAGAGTTAATGTCATCATCTGCTGTGGGACTCAATGCAGAATTAATGTTGTCATCTGATGTTGTCATCTGCTGTGGGACTCAATGCAGAATTAATGTTGTCATCTGCTGTGGGACTCAATACAGAACTAATGTTGTCATCTGCTGTGTGGCTCAATGCAGAATTAATGTGTGGGACTCAATGCAGAGTTAATGTTGTCATCTGGTGTGGGACTCAATGTAGAGTTAATGTTGTCATCTGCTGTGGGACTCAATGTAGAGTTAATGTTGTCATCTGCTGTGGGACTCAGTTCAGAATTAATGTTGTCATCTGCTGTGGGACTCAATGCAGAGTTAATGTTGTCATCTGCTCTGAGACTCTGTGCAGAGTTAATGTGGTCATCTGCTGTGGGACTCAGTGCAAAATGAATGTTGTCATCTGCTGTGGGACTCAATGCAGAGTTAATGTTGTCATCTGCTGTGGGACTCAATGCAGAATTAATGTTGTCATCTGCTTTGGGACTCAATGCAGAGTTAATATCATCATCTGCTGTGGGACTCAATGCAGAATTAATGTTGTCATCTGCTGTGGGACTCAATACAGAACTAATGTTGTCATCTGCTGTGTGGCTCAATGCAGAATTAATGTTGTCATCTGCTGTGTGGCTCAATGCAGAATTAATGTTGTCATCTGCTGTGGTACTCAATGCAGAATTAATGTGTGGGACTCAATGCAGAGTTAATGTTGTCATCTGCTGTGGGACTCAATGCAGAGTTAATGTTGTCATTTGCTGTGGGACTCAATGCAGAATTAATGTGGTCATCTGCTGTGTGACTCAATGCAGAATTAATGTTGTCATCTGCTGTGGGACTCAATGTAGAGTTAATGTTGTCATCTGCTGTGGGACTCAGTTCAGAATTAATGTTGTCATCTGCTGTGGGACTCAATGCAGAGTTAATGTTGTCATCTGCTCTGAGACTCTGTGCAGAATTAATGTGGTCATCTGCTGTGGGACTCATTGCAAAATGAATGTTGTCATCTGCTGTGGGACTCAGTGCAAAATGAATGTTGTCATCTGCTGTGGGACTCAATGCAGAATTAATGTTGTCATCTGCTGTGGGGCTCAATGCAGAGTTAATGTTGTCATCTGCTGTGGGACTCAGTGCAAAATGAATGTTGTCATCTGCTGTGGGACTCAATGCAGAATTAATGTTGTCATCTGCTGTGGGGCTCAATGCAGAGTTAATGTTGTCATCTGCTGTGGGACTAAATGCAGAATTAATGTTGTTATCTGCTGTGGGACTCAATGCAGAATTAATGTGTGGGACTCAATGCAGAATTAATGTGGTCATCTGCTGTGGGACTCAATGCCGAATTAATGTTGTCACCTGCTTTGGGACTCAATGCATAGTTAATGTTGTCATCTGCTGTGGGATTCAGTTCAGAATTAATGTTGTCATCTGCTGTGGGACTCACTGCAGAATTAATGTTGTCATCTGCTGTGGGACTCAATGCAGAGTTAATGTTGTCATCTGCTGTGGGACTCAATGCAGAATTAATGTTGTCATCTGCTTTGGGACTCAATGCAGAGTTAATGTCATCATCTGCTGTGGGACTCAATGCAGAATTAATGTTGTCATCTGCTGTGGGACTCAGTGCAGAATTAATGTTGTCATCTGCTGTGGGACTCGTTGCAGAATTATTGTTGCCATCTGCTGTGTGGCTCAATGCAGAATTAATGTTGTCATCTGGTGTGGGACTCAATGCAGAATTAATGTTGTCATCTGCTGTGGGACTCAATGCAGAATTAATGTGTGGTACTAAATGCCGAATTAATGTTGTCATCTGCTGTGGGACTCAGTGCAGAATTAATGTTGTCATCTGCTGTGGGACTCAATGCAGAATTAATGTTGTCATCTCCTGTGGGACTCAATGCAGAGTTAATGTCATCATCTGCTGTGGGACTCAATGCAGAATTAATGTTGTCATCTGATGTTGTCATCTGCTGTGGGACTCAATGCAGAGTTAATGTTGTCATTTGCTGTGGGACTCAATGCAGAGTTAATGTCATCATCTGCTGTGGGACTCAATGCAGAGTTAATGTCATCATCTGCTGTGGGACTCAATGCAGAGTTAATGTCATCATCTGCTGTGGGACTCAATGCAGTTAATGTTGTCATCTGCTGTGGGACTCACTGCAGAATTAATGTTGCCATCTGCTGTGGGACTCAATGCAGAATTAATGTGGTCATCTGCTGTGGGACTCAATGCCGAATTAATGTTGTCATCTGCTGTGGGACTCATTGCAGAGTTAATGTTGTCATCTGCTGTGTGGCTCAATGCAGAATTAATGTTGTCATCTGCTGTGGGACTCAATGCAGAGTTAATGTTGTCATCTGCTGTGGGACTCAATGCATAATTAATGTTGTCATCTGCTATGGGACTCAATGCAGAATTAATGTGTGGGACTCAATGCAGAGTTAATGTCATCCGCTGTGGGACTCAATGCCAAATTAATGTTGTCATCTGCTGTGGGACTCAATACAGAGTTAATGTCCTCATCTGCTGTGAGACTCAATGCAGAATTAATGTTGTCATCTGCTGTGGGACTCAATGCAGAGTTAATGTTGTCATCTGCTGTGGGACTCAATGTAGAGTTAATGTTGTCATCTGCTGTGGGACTCAGTGCAGAATTAATGTTGCCATCTGCTGTGTGGCTCAATGCAGAATTAATGTTGTCATCTGGTGTGGGACTCAATGCAGAGTTAATGTTGTCATCTGCTGTGGGACTCAATGCAGAATTAATGTGTGGTACTAAATGCCGAATTAATGTTGTCATCTGCTGTGGGACTCAGTGCAGAATTTAATGTTGCCATCTGCTGTGTGGCTCAATGCAGAATTAATGTTGTCATCTCCTGTGGGACTCAATGCAGAGTTAATGTTGTCATCTGCTGTGGGACTCAATGCAGAGTTAATGTCATCATCTGCTGTGGGACTCAATGCAGAGTTAATGTCATCATCTGCTGTGGGACTCAATGCAGAGTTAATGTTGTCATCTGCTGTGGGACTCAATGTAGAGTTAATGTTGTCATCTGCTGTGGGACTCAGTTCAGAATTAATGTTGTCATCTGCTGTGGGACTCATTGCAGAGATAATGTTGTCATCTGCTGTGGGACTCAGTGCAGAATTAATGTTGCCATCTGCTGTGTGGCTCAATGCAGAATTAATGTTGTCATCTGCTGTGGTACTCAATGCAGAATTAATGTGTGGGACTCAATACAGAGTTAATGTTGTCATCTGCTGTGGGACTCAATGCAGAGTTAATGTTGTCATTTGCTGTGGGACTCAATGCAGAATTAATGTGGTCATCTGCTGTGGGACTCAATGCAGAATTAATGTTGTCATCTGCTGTGGGACTCAATGTAGAGTTAATGTTGTCATCTGCTGTGGGACTCAGTGCAGAATTAATGTTGTCATCTGGTGTGGGACTCAATGCAGAGTTAATGTTGTCATCTGCTGTGGGACTCAATGCAGAATTAATGTGTGGTACTAAATGCCGAATTAATGTTGTCATCTGCTGTGGGACTCAGTGCAGAATTTAATGTTGCCATCTGCTGTGTGGCTCAATGCAGAATTAATGTTGTCATCTCCTGTGGGACTCAATGCAGAGTTAATGTCATCATCTGCTGTGGGACTCAATGCAGAATTAATGTTGTCATCTGATGTTGTCATCTGCTGTGGGACTCAATGCAGAGTTAATGTCATCATCTGCTGTGGGACTCAATGCAGAGTTAATGTCATCATCTGCTGTGGGACTCAATGCAGAGTTAATGTCATCATCTGCTGTTGGACTCAATGCAGAGTTAATGTCATCATCTGCTGTGGGACTCAATGCAGAGTTAATGTCATCATCTGCTGTGGGACTCAATGCAGTTAATGTTGTCATCTGCTGTGGGACTCATTGCAGATTTAATATAGTCATCTGCTGTGGGACTCAATGCAGAGTTAATGTTGTCATCTGCTGTGGGACTCAACGCAGTTAATGTTGTCATCTGCTGTGGGACTCAATGCCGAATTAATGTTGTCACCTGCTTTGGGACTCAATGCATAGTTAATGTTGTCATCTGCTGTGGGATTCAGTTCAGAATTAATGTTGTCATCTGCTGTGGGACTCACTGCAGAATTAATGTTGTCATCTGCTGTGGGACTCAATGCAGAGTTAATGTTGTCATCTGCTGTGGGACTCAATGCAGAATTAATGTTGTCATCTGCTTTGGGACTCAATGCAGAGTTAATGTCATCATCTGCTGTGGGACTCAATGCAGAATTAATGTTGACATCTGCTGTGGTACTCAATGCAGAATTAATGTGGTCATCTGCTGTGAGACTCTGCAGAATTAATTTGGTCATCTGCTGTGGAACTCAATGCAGAATTAATGTTGTCATCTGCTGTGGGACTCATTGCAGATTTAATGTTGTCATCTGCTGTGGGATTCAATGCAGAGTTAATGTTGTCATCTGCTGTGGGACTCAATGCAGAGTTAATGTTGTCATCTGCTGTGGGACTCAATGCAGTTAATGTTGCCATCTGCTGTGGGACTCACTGCAGAATTAATGTTGCCATCTGCTGTGGGACTCAATGCAGAATTAATGTTGTCATCTGCTGTGGGACTCAATGCAGAATTAATTTGTGGGACTCAATGCAGAGTTAATGTTGTCATCTGCTGTGGGACTCAATGCAGAATTAATTTGTGGGGCTCAATGCAGAGTTAATGTCATCCGCTGTGGGACTCAATGCCAAATTAATGTTGTCATCTGCTGTGGGACTCAACACAGAGTTAATGTCCTCATCTGCTGTGAGACTCAATGCAGAATTAATGTTGTCATCTGCTGTGGGACTCAATGCAGAGTTAATGTTGTCATTTGCTGTGGGACTCAATACAGAATTAATGTTGTCATCTGCTGTGGTACTCAATGCAGAATTAATGTGGTCATCTGCTGTGGGACTCAATGCAGAGTTAATGTTGTCATCTGCTCTGGGACTCAATGCAGAGTTAATGTTGTCATCTGCTGTGGGACTCACTGCACAATTAATGTTGTCATCTGCTGTAGGACTCAATGCAGAGTTAATGTTGTCATCTGCTGTGGGGCTCAATGCAGAATTAATGTTGTCATCTGCTTTGGGACTCAATGCAGAGTTAATGTCATCATCTGCTTTGGGACTCAATGCAGAGTTAATGTCATCATCTGCTGTGGGACTCAATGCAGAGTTAATGTTGTCATCTGCTGTGGGACTCAATGCAGTTAATGTTGTCATCTGCTGTGGGACTCAATGCAGTTAATGTTGTCATCTGCTGTGGGACTCAATGCAGAGTTAATGTTGTCATCTGCTGTGGGACTCAATGCAGAGTTAATGTTGTCATTTGCTGTGGGACTCAATACAGAATTAATGTTGTCATCTGCTGTGGTACTCAAAGCAGAATTAATGTGGTCATCTGCTGTGAGACTCAGTGCAGAATTAATGTGGTCATCTGCTGTGGGACTCAGTGCAGAATTAATGTTGTCATCTGCTGTGGGACTCATTGCAGATTTAATGTTGTCATCTGCTGTGGGACTCAGTGCAGAGTTAATGTTGTCATCTGCTGTGGGACTCAGTGCAGAGTTAATGTTGTCATCTGCTGTGGGACTCAATGCAGAATTAATATTGTTATCTGCTGTGGGACTCAATGCAGAATAAATGTGTGGGACTCAATGCAGAGTTAATGTTGTCATCTGATGTGGGACTCAATACAGAATTAATGTTGTCATCTGCTGTGGTACTCAATGCAGAATTAATGTGGTCATCTGCTGTGAGACTCAGTGCAGAATTAATGTGGTCATCTGCTGTGGGAGTCAATGCAGAGTTAATGTTGTCATCTGCTGTGGGACTCAATGCAGAGTTAATGTTGTCATCTGCTGTGGGACTCAATGCAGTTAATGTTGTCATCTGCTGTGGGACTCACTGCAGAATTAATGTTGCCATCTGCTGTGGGACTCAATGCAGAATTAATGTGGTCATCTGCTGTGGGAGTCAGTGCAGAATTAATGTTGCCATCTGCTGTGTGGCTCAATGCAGAATTAATGTTGTCATCTCCTGTGGGACTCAATGCAGAGTTAATGTTATCATCTGCTGTGGGACTCGATGCAGAGTTAATGTTGTCATCTGCTGTGGGGCTCAATGCAGAATTAATGTTGTCATCTGCTGTGGGGCTCAATGCAGAATTAATGTTGTCATCTGCTATGGGACTCAATGCAGAATTAATGTTGTCATCTGCTGTGGGACTCACTGCACAATTAATGTTGTCATCTGCTGTGGGACTCACTGCACAATTAATGTTGACATCTGCTGTGGTACTCAATGCAGAATTAATGTGGTCATCTGCTGTGGGACTCTGCAGAATTAATGTTGTCATCTGCTGTGGGACTCAATACAGAATTAATGTTGACATCTGCTGTGGTACTCAATGCAGAATTAATGTGGTCATCTGCTGTGAGACTCTGCAGAATTAATGTGGTCATCTGCTGTGGAACTCAATGCAGAATTAATGTTGTCATCTGCTGTGGGACTCATTGCAGATTTAATGTTGTCATCTGCTGTGGGATTCAATGCAGAGTTAATGTTGTCATCTGCTGTGGGACTCAATGCAGAGTTAATGTTGTCATCTGCTGTGGGACTCAATGCAGTTAATGTTGCCATCTGCTGTGGGACTCAGTGCAGAATTAATGTTGCCATCTGCTGTGGGACTCAATGCAGAATTAATGTGGTCATCTGCTGTGGGACTCAATGCAGAATTAATGTTGTTATCTGCTGTGGGACTCAATGCAGAATTAATGTGTGGTACTAAATGCCGAATTAATGTTGCCATCTGCTGTGTGGCTCAATGCAGAATTAATGTTGTCATCTCCTGTGGGACTCAATGCAGAGTTAATGTCATCATCTGCTGTGGGACTCAATGCAGAATTAATGTTGTCATCTGATGTTGTCATCTGCTGTGGGACTCAATGCAGAGTTAATGTTGTCATTTGCTGTGGGACTCAATGCTGAGTTAATGTCATCATCTGCTGTGGGACTTACTGCAGAATTAATGTTGCCATCTGCTGTGGGACTCAATGCAGAATTAATGTGGTCATCTGCTGTGGGACTCAATACCGAATTAATGTTGTCATCTGCTGTGGGACTCAATGCAGAGTTAATGTTGTCATCTGCTGTGGGACTCATTGCAGATTTAATGTTGTCATCTGCTATGGGACTCAATGCAGAGTTAATGTTGTCATCTGCTGTGGGACTCAATGTAGAGTTAATGTTGTCATCTGCTGTGGGACTCAGTTCAGAATTAATGTTGTCATCTGCTGTGGGACTCAGTGCAGAATTAATGTTGTCATCTGCTGTGGGACTCATTGCAGAGTTAATGTTGTCATCTGCTGTGGGACTCAATGCAGAGTTAATGTTGTCATCTGCTGTGGGACTCAATGCAGAGTTAATGTTGTCATCTGCTGTGGGACTCCATGCAGAGTTAATGTTGTCATCTGCTCTGAGACTCTGTGCAGAATTAATGTTGTCATCTGCTGTGGGACTCAGTGCAAAATGAATGTTGTCATCTGCTGTGGGACTCAATGCAGAATTAATGTTGTCATCTGCTGTGGGGCTCAATGCAGAGTTAATATTGTCATCTGCTGTGGGACTCAGTGCAGAATTAATGTTCCCATCTGCTGTGGGACTCATTGCAGAGTTAATGTTGTCATCTGCTGTGGGACTCAGTGCAGAATTAATGTTGCCATCTGCTGTGTGGCTCAATGCAGAATTAATGTTGTCATCTGGTGTGGGACTCAATGCAGAGTTAATGTTGTCATCTGCTGTGGGACTCAATGCAGAATTAATGTGTGGTACTAAATGCCGAATTAATGTTGTCATCTGCTGTGGGACTCAGTGCAGAATTAATGTTGCCATCTGCTGTGTGGCTCAATGCAGAATTAATGTTGTCATCTCCTGTGGGACTCAATGCAGAGTTAATGTCATCATCTGCTGTGGGACTCAATGCAGAATTAATGTTGTCATCTGATGTTGTCATCTGCTGTGGGACTCAATGCAGAATTAATGTTGTCATCTGCTGTGGGACTCAATACAGAACTAATGTTGTCATCTGCTGTGTGGCTCAATGCAGAATTAATGTTGTCATCTGCTGTGGTACTCAATGCAGAATTAATGTGTGGGACTCAATGCAGAGTTAATGTTGTCATCTGGTGTGGGACTCAATGTAGAGTTAATGTTGTCATCTGCTGTGGGACTCAATGTAGAGTTAATGTTGTCATCTGCTGTGGGACTCAGTTCAGAATTAATGTTGTCATCTGCTGTGGGACTCAATGCAGAGTTAATGTTGTCATCTGCTCTGAGACTCTGTGCAGAGTTAATGTGGTCATCTGCTGTGGGACTCAGTGCAAAATGAATGTTGTCATCTGCTGTGGGACTCAATGCAGAGTTAATGTTGTCATCTGCTGTGGGACTCAATGCAGAATTAATGTTGTCATCTGCTTTGGGACTCAATGCAGAGTTAATATCATCATCTGCTGTGGGACTCAATGCAGAATTAATGTTGTCATCTGCTGTGGGACTCAATACAGAACTAATGTTGTCATCTGCTGTGTGGCTCAATGCAGAATTAATGTTGTCATCTGCTGTGTGGCTCAATGCAGAATTAATGTTGTCATCTGCTGTGGTACTCAATGCAGAATTAATGTGTGGGACTCAATGCAGAGTTAATGTTGTCATCTGCTGTGGGACTCAATGCAGAGTTAATGTTGTCATTTGCTGTGGGACTCAATGCAGAATTAATGTGGTCATCTGCTGTGTGACTCAATGCAGAATTAATGTTGTCATCTGCTGTGGGACTCAATGTAGAGTTAATGTTGTCATCTGCTGTGGGACTCAGTTCAGAATTAATGTTGTCATCTGCTGTGGGACTCAATGCAGAGTTAATGTTGTCATCTGCTCTGAGACTCTGTGCAGAATTAATGTGGTCATCTGCTGTGGGACTCATTGCAAAATGAATGTTGTCATCTGCTGTGGGACTCAGTGCAAAATGAATGTTGTCATCTGCTGTGGGACTCAATGCAGAATTAATGTTGTCATCTGCTGTGGGGCTCAATGCAGAGTTAATGTTGTCATCTGCTGAGGGACTCATTGCAAAATGAATGTTGTCATCTGCTGTGGGACTCAATGCAGAATTAATGTTGTCATCTGCTGTGGGGCTCAATGCAGAGTTAATGTTGTCATCTGCTGTGGGACTAAATGCAGAATTAATGTTGTTATCTGCTGTGGGACTCAGTGCAGAATTAATGTGGTCATCTGCTGTGGGACTCAGTGCAGAATTAATGTTGTCATCTGCTGTGGGACTCATTGCAGATTTAATGTTGTCATCTGCTGTGGGACTCAGTGCAGAGTTAATGTTGTCATCTGCTGTGGGACTCAGTGCAGAGTTAATGTTGTCATCTGCTGTGGGACTCAATGCAGAATTAATATTGTTATCTGCTGTGGGACTCAATGCAGAATAAATGTGTGGGACTCAATGCAGAGTTAATGTTGTCATCTGATGTGGGACTCAATACAGAATTAATGTTGTCATCTGCTGTGGTACTCAATGCAGAATTAATGTGGTCATCTGCTGTGAGACTCAGTGCAGAATTAATGTGGTCATCTGCTGTGGGAGTCAATGCAGAGTTAATGTTGTCATCTGCTGTGGGACTCAATGCAGAGTTAATGTTGTCATCTGCTGTGGGACTCAATGCAGTTAATGTTGTCATCTGCTGTGGGACTCACTGCAGAATTAATGTTGCCATCTGCTGTGGGACTCAATGCAGAATTAATGTGGTCATCTGCTGTGGGAGTCAGTGCAGAATTAATGTTGCCATCTGCTGTGTGGCTCAATGCAGAATTAATGTTGTCATCTCCTGTGGGACTCAATGCAGAGTTAATGTTATCATCTGCTGTGGGACTCGATGCAGAGTTAATGTTGTCATCTGCTGTGGGGCTCAATGCAGAATTAATGTTGTCATCTGCTGTGGGGCTCAATGCAGAATTAATGTTGTCATCTGCTATGGGACTCAATGCAGAATTAATGTTGTCATCTGCTGTGGGACTCACTGCACAATTAATGTTGTCATCTGCTGTGGGACTCACTGCACAATTAATGTTGACATCTGCTGTGGTACTCAATGCAGAATTAATGTGGTCATCTGCTGTGGGACTCTGCAGAATTAATGTTGTCATCTGCTGTGGGACTCAATACAGAATTAATGTTGACATCTGCTGTGGTACTCAATGCAGAATTAATGTGGTCATCTGCTGTGAGACTCTGCAGAATTAATGTGGTCATCTGCTGTGGAACTCAATGCAGAATTAATGTTGTCATCTGCTGTGGGACTCATTGCAGATTTAATGTTGTCATCTGCTGTGGGATTCAATGCAGAGTTAATGTTGTCATCTGCTGTGGGACTCAATGCAGAGTTAATGTTGTCATCTGCTGTGGGACTCAATGCAGTTAATGTTGCCATCTGCTGTGGGACTCAGTGCAGAATTAATGTTGCCATCTGCTGTGGGACTCAATGCAGAATTAATGTGGTCATCTGCTGTGGGACTCAATGCAGAATTAATGTTGTTATCTGCTGTGGGACTCAATGCAGAATTAATGTGTGGTACTAAATGCCGAATTAATGTTGCCATCTGCTGTGTGGCTCAATGCAGAATTAATGTTGTCATCTCCTGTGGGACTCAATGCAGAGTTAATGTCATCATCTGCTGTGGGACTCAATGCAGAATTAATGTTGTCATCTGATGTTGTCATCTGCTGTGGGACTCAATGCAGAGTTAATGTTGTCATTTGCTGTGGGACTCAATGCTGAGTTAATGTCATCATCTGCTGTGGGACTTACTGCAGAATTAATGTTGCCATCTGCTGTGGGACTCAATGCAGAATTAATGTGGTCATCTGCTGTGGGACTCAATACCGAATTAATGTTGTCATCTGCTGTGGGACTCAATGCAGAGTTAATGTTGTCATCTGCTGTGGGACTCATTGCAGATTTAATGTTGTCATCTGCTATGGGACTCAATGCAGAGTTAATGTTGTCATCTGCTGTGGGACTCAATGTAGAGTTAATGTTGTCATCTGCTGTGGGACTCAGTTCAGAATTAATGTTGTCATCTGCTGTGGGACTCATTGCAGAGTTAATGTTGTCATCTGCTGTGGGACTCAATGCAGAGTTAATGTTGTCATCTGCTGTGGGACTCAATGCAGAGTTAATGTTGTCATCTGCTGTGGGACTCCATGCAGAGTTAATGTTGTCATCTGCTCTGAGACTCTGTGCAGAATTAATGTTGTCATCTGCTGTGGGACTCAGTGCAAAATGAATGTTGTCATCTGCTGTGGGACTCAATGCAGAATTAATGTTGTCATCTGCTGTGGGGCTCAATGCAGAGTTAATATTGTCATCTGCTGTGGGACTCAGTGCAGAATTAATGTTCCCATCTGCTGTGGGACTCATTGCAGAGTTAATGTTGTCATCTGCTGTGGGACTCAGTGCAGAATTAATGTTGCCATCTGCTGTGTGGCTCAATGCAGAATTAATGTTGTCATCTGGTGTGGGACTCAATGCAGAGTTAATGTTGTCATCTGCTGTGGGACTCAATGCAGAATTAATGTGTGGTACTAAATGCCGAATTAATGTTGTCATCTGCTGTGGGACTCAGTGCAGAATTAATGTTGCCATCTGCTGTGTGGCTCAATGCAGAATTAATGTTGTCATCTCCTGTGGGACTCAATGCAGAGTTAATGTCATCATCTGCTGTGGGACTCAATGCAGAATTAATGTTGTCATCTGATGTTGTCATCTGCTGTGGGACTCAATGCAGAATTAATGTTGTCATCTGCTGTGGGACTCAATACAGAACTAATGTTGTCATCTGCTGTGTGGCTCAATGCAGAATTAATGTTGTCATCTGCTGTGGTACTCAATGCAGAATTAATGTGTGGGACTCAATGCAGAGTTAATGTTGTCATCTGGTGTGGGACTCAATGTAGAGTTAATGTTGTCATCTGCTGTGGGACTCAATGTAGAGTTAATGTTGTCATCTGCTGTGGGACTCAGTTCAGAATTAATGTTGTCATCTGCTGTGGGACTCAATGCAGAGTTAATGTTGTCATCTGCTCTGAGACTCTGTGCAGAGTTAATGTGGTCATCTGCTGTGGGACTCAGTGCAAAATGAATGTTGTCATCTGCTGTGGGACTCAATGCAGAGTTAATGTTGTCATCTGCTGTGGGACTCAATGCAGAATTAATGTTGTCATCTGCTTTGGGACTCAATGCAGAGTTAATATCATCATCTGCTGTGGGACTCAATGCAGAATTAATGTTGTCATCTGCTGTGGGACTCAATACAGAACTAATGTTGTCATCTGCTGTGTGGCTCAATGCAGAATTAATGTTGTCATCTGCTGTGTGGCTCAATGCAGAATTAATGTTGTCATCTGCTGTGGTACTCAATGCAGAATTAATGTGTGGGACTCAATGCAGAGTTAATGTTGTCATCTGCTGTGGGACTCAATGCAGAGTTAATGTTGTCATTTGCTGTGGGACTCAATGCAGAATTAATGTGGTCATCTGCTGTGTGACTCAATGCAGAATTAATGTTGTCATCTGCTGTGGGACTCAATGTAGAGTTAATGTTGTCATCTGCTGTGGGACTCAGTTCAGAATTAATGTTGTCATCTGCTGTGGGACTCAATGCAGAGTTAATGTTGTCATCTGCTCTGAGACTCTGTGCAGAATTAATGTGGTCATCTGCTGTGGGACTCATTGCAAAATGAATGTTGTCATCTGCTGTGGGACTCAGTGCAAAATGAATGTTGTCATCTGCTGTGGGACTCAATGCAGAATTAATGTTGTCATCTGCTGTGGGGCTCAATGCAGAGTTAATGTTGTCATCTGCTGAGGGACTCATTGCAAAATGAATGTTGTCATCTGCTGTGGGACTCAATGCAGAATTAATGTTGTCATCTGCTGTGGGGCTCAATGCAGAGTTAATGTTGTCATCTGCTGTGGGACTAAATGCAGAATTAATGTTGTTATCTGCTGTGGGACTCAATGCAGAATTAATGTGTGGGACTCAATGCAGAATTAATGTGGTCATCTGCTGTGGGACTCAATGCCGAATTAATGTTGTCACCTGCTTTGGGACTCAATGCATAGTTAATGTTGTCATCTGCTGTGGGATTCAGTTCAGAATTAATGTTGTCATCTGCTGTGGGACTCACTGCAGAATTAATGTTGTCATCTGCTGTGGGACTCAATGCAGAGTTAATGTTGTCATCTGCTGTGGGACTCAATGCAGAATTAATGTTGTCATCTGCTTTGGGACTCAATGCAGAGTTAATGTCATCATCTGCTGTGGGACTCAATGCAGAATTAATGTTGTCATCTGCTGTGGGACTCAGTGCAGAATTAATGTTGTCATCTGCTGTGGGACTCGTTGCAGAATTATTGTTGCCATCTGCTGTGTGGCTCAATGCAGAATTAATGTTGTCATCTGGTGTGGGACTCAATGCAGAATTAATGTTGTCATCTGCTGTGGGACTCAATGCAGAATTAATGTGTGGTACTAAATGCCGAATTAATGTTGTCATCTGCTGTGGGACTCAGTGCAGAATTAATGTTGTCATCTGCTGTGGGACTCAATGCAGAATTAATGTTGTCATCTCCTGTGGGACTCAATGCAGAGTTAATGTCATCATCTGCTGTGGGACTCAATGCAGAATTAATGTTGTCATCTGATGTTGTCATCTGCTGTGGGACTCAATGCAGAGTTAATGTTGTCATTTGCTGTGGGACTCAATGCAGAGTTAATGTCATCATCTGCTGTGGGACTCAATGCAGAGTTAATGTCATCATCTGCTGTGGGACTCAATGCAGAGTTAATGTCATCATCTGCTGTGGGACTCAATGCAGTTAATGTTGTCATCTGCTGTGGGACTCACTGCAGAATTAATGTTGCCATCTGCTGTGGGACTCAATGCAGAATTAATGTGGTCATCTGCTGTGGGACTCAATGCCGAATTAATGTTGTCATCTGCTGTGGGACTCATTGCAGAGTTAATGTTGTCATCTGCTGTGTGGCTCAATGCAGAATTAATGTTGTCATCTGCTGTGGGACTCAATGCAGAGTTAATGTTGTCATCTGCTGTGGGACTCAATGCATAATTAATGTTGTCATCTGCTATGGGACTCAATGCAGAATTAATGTGTGGGACTCAATGCAGAGTTAATGTCATCCGCTGTGGGACTCAATGCCAAATTAATGTTGTCATCTGCTGTGGGACTCAATACAGAGTTAATGTCCTCATCTGCTGTGAGACTCAATGCAGAATTAATGTTGTCATCTGCTGTGGGACTCAATGCAGAGTTAATGTTGTCATCTGCTGTGGGACTCAATGTAGAGTTAATGTTGTCATCTGCTGTGGGACTCAGTGCAGAATTAATGTTGCCATCTGCTGTGTGGCTCAATGCAGAATTAATGTTGTCATCTGGTGTGGGACTCAATGCAGAGTTAATGTTGTCATCTGCTGTGGGACTCAATGCAGAATTAATGTGTGGTACTAAATGCCGAATTAATGTTGTCATCTGCTGTGGGACTCAGTGCAGAATTTAATGTTGCCATCTGCTGTGTGGCTCAATGCAGAATTAATGTTGTCATCTCCTGTGGGACTCAATGCAGAGTTAATGTTGTCATCTGCTGTGGGACTCAATGCAGAGTTAATGTCATCATCTGCTGTGGGACTCAATGCAGAGTTAATGTCATCATCTGCTGTGGGACTCAATGCAGAGTTAATGTTGTCATCTGCTGTGGGACTCAATGTAGAGTTAATGTTGTCATCTGCTGTGGGACTCAGTTCAGAATTAATGTTGTCATCTGCTGTGGGACTCATTGCAGAGATAATGTTGTCATCTGCTGTGGGACTCAGTGCAGAATTAATGTTGCCATCTGCTGTGTGGCTCAATGCAGAATTAATGTTGTCATCTGCTGTGGTACTCAATGCAGAATTAATGTGTGGGACTCAATACAGAGTTAATGTTGTCATCTGCTGTGGGACTCAATGCAGAGTTAATGTTGTCATTTGCTGTGGGACTCAATGCAGAATTAATGTGGTCATCTGCTGTGGGACTCAATGCAGAATTAATGTTGTCATCTGCTGTGGGACTCAATGTAGAGTTAATGTTGTCATCTGCTGTGGGACTCAGTGCAGAATTAATGTTGTCATCTGGTGTGGGACTCAATGCAGAGTTAATGTTGTCATCTGCTGTGGGACTCAATGCAGAATTAATGTGTGGTACTAAATGCCGAATTAATGTTGTCATCTGCTGTGGGACTCAGTGCAGAATTTAATGTTGCCATCTGCTGTGTGGCTCAATGCAGAATTAATGTTGTCATCTCCTGTGGGACTCAATGCAGAGTTAATGTCATCATCTGCTGTGGGACTCAATGCAGAATTAATGTTGTCATCTGATGTTGTCATCTGCTGTGGGACTCAATGCAGAGTTAATGTCATCATCTGCTGTGGGACTCAATGCAGAGTTAATGTCATCATCTGCTGTGGGACTCAATGCAGAGTTAATGTCATCATCTGCTGTGGGACTCAATGCAGAGTTAATGTCATCATCTGCTGTGGGACTCAATGCAGAGTTAATGTCATCATCTGCTGTGGGACTCAATGCAGAGTTAATGTCATCATCTGCTGTGGGACTCAATGCAGTTAATGTTGTCATCTGCTGTGGGACTCATTGCAGATTTAATATAGTCATCTGCTGTGGGATTCAATGCAGAGATAATGTTGTCATATGCTGTGGGACTCAATGCAGAGTTAATGTTGTCATCTGCTGTGGGACTCAACGCAGTTAATGTTGTCATCTGCTGTGGGACTCAATGCAGAATTAATGTGTGGGACTCAATGCAGAATTAATGTGGTCATCTGCTGTGGGACTCAATGCCGAATTAATGTTGTCACCTGCTTTGGGACTCAATGCATAGTTAATGTTGTCATCTGCTGTGGGATTCAGTTCAGAATTAATGTTGTCATCTGCTGTGGGACTCACTGCAGAATTAATGTTGTCATCTGCTGTGGGACTCAATGCAGAGTTAATGTTGTCATCTGCTGTGGGACTCAATGCAGAATTAATGTTGTCATCTGCTTTGGGACTCAATGCAGAGTTAATGTCATCATCTGCTGTGGGACTCAATGCAGAATTAATGTTGACATCTGCTGTGGTACTCAATGCAGAATTAATGTGGTCATCTGCTGTGAGACTCTGCAGAATTAATTTGGTCATCTGCTGTGGAACTCAATGCAGAATTAATGTTGTCATCTGCTGTGGGACTCATTGCAGATTTAATGTTGTCATCTGCTGTGGGATTCAATGCAGAGTTAATGTTGTCATCTGCTGTGGGACTCAATGCAGAGTTAATGTTGTCATCTGCTGTGGGACTCACTGCACAATTAATGTTGTCATCTGCTGTAGGACTCAATGCAGAGTTAATGTTGTCATCTGCTGTGGGGCTCAATGCAGAATTAATGTTGTCATCTGCTTTGGGACTCAATGCAGAGTTAATGTCATCATCTGCTGTGGGACTCACTGCAGAATTAATGTTGCCATCTGCTGTGGGACTCAATGCAGAATTAATGTTGTCATCTGCTGTGGGACTCAATGCAGAATTAATTTGTGGGACTCAATGCAGAATTAATGTTGCCATCTGCTGTGGGACTCAATGCAGAATTAATGTTGTCATCTCCTGTGGGACTCAATGCAGAGTTAATGTTATCATCTGCTGTGGGACTCGATGCAGAGTTAATGTTGTCATCTGCTGTGGGGCTCAATGCAGAATTAATGTTGTCATCTGCTGTGGGGCTCAATGCAGAATTAATGTTGTCATCTCCTGTGGGACTCAATGCAGAGTTAATGTTATCATCTGCTGTGGGACTCGATGCAGAGTTAATGTTGTCATCTGCTGTGGGGCTCAATGCAGAATTAATGTTGTCATCTGCTGTGGGGCTCAATGCAGAATTAATGTTGTCATCTGCTATGGGACTCAATGCAGAATTAATGTTGTCATCTGCTGTGGGACTCACTGCACAATTAATGTTGTCATCTGCTGTGGGACTCACTGCACAATTAATGTTGACATCTGCTGTGGTACTCAATGCAGAATTAATGTGGTCATCTGCTGTGGGACTCTGCAGAATTAATGTTGTCATCTGCTGTGGGACTCAATACAGAATTAATGTTGACATCTGCTGTGGTACTCAATGCAGAATTAATGTGGTCATCTGCTGTGAGACTCTGCAGAATTAATGTGGTCATCTGCTGTGGAACTCAATGCAGAATTAATGTGGTCATCTGCTGTGGGAGTCAGTGCAGAATTAATGTTGCCATCTGCTGTGTGGCTCAATGCAGAATTAATGTTGTCATCTCCTGTGGGACTCAATGCAGAGTTAATGTTATCATCTGCTGTGGGACTCGATGCAGAGTTAATGTTGTCATCTGCTGTGGGGCTCAATGCAGAATTAATGTTGTCATCTGCTGTGGGGCTCAATGCAGAATTAATGTTGTCATCTGCTATGGGACTCAATGCAGAATTAATGTTGTCATCTGCTGTGGGACTCACTGCACAATTAATGTTGTCATCTGCTGTGGGACTCACTGCACAATTAATGTTGACATCTGCTGTGGTACTCAATGCAGAATTAATGTGGTCATCTGCTGTGGGACTCTGCAGAATTAATGTTGTCATCTGCTGTGGGACTCAATACAGAATTAATGTTGACATCTGCTGTGGTACTCAATGCAGAATTAATGTGGTCATCTGCTGTGAGACTCTGCAGAATTAATGTGGTCATCTGCTGTGGAACTCAATGCAGAATTAATGTTGTCATCTGCTGTGGGACTCATTGCAGATTTAATGTTGTCATCTGCTGTGGGATTCAATGCAGAGTTAATGTTGTCATCTGCTGTGGGACTCAATGCAGAGTTAATGTTGTCATCTGCTGTGGGACTCAATGCAGTTAATGTTGCCATCTGCTGTGGGACTCAGTGCAGAATTAATGTTGCCATCTGCTGTGGGACTCAATGCAGAATTAATGTGGTCATCTGCTGTGGGACTCAATGCCGAATTAATGTTGTCATCTGCTGTGGGACTCAATGCAGAATTAATTTGTGGGGCTCAATGCAGAGTTAATGTCATCCGCTGTGGGACTCAATGCCAAATTAATGTTGTCATCTGCTGTGGGACTCAACACAGAGTTAATGTCCTCATCTGCTGTGAGACTCAATGCAGAATTAATGTTGTCATCTGCTGTGGGACTCAATGCAGAGTTAATGTTGTCATCTGCTCTGGGACTCAATGCAGAGTTAATGTTGTCATCTGCTGTGGGACTCACTGCACAATTAATGTTGTCATCTGCTGTAGGACTCAATGCAGAGTTAATGTTGTCATCTGCTGTGGGGCTCAATGCAGAATTAATGTTGTCATCTGCTTTGGGACTCAATGCAGAGTTAATGTCATCATCTGCTTTGGGACTCAATGCAGAGTTAATGTCATCATCTGCTGTGGGACTCAATGCAGAGTTAATGTTGTCATCTGCTGTGGGACTCAATGCAGTTAATGTTGTCATCTGCTGTGGGACTCAATGCAGTTAATGTTGTCATCTGCTGTGGGACTCAATGCAGAGTTAATGTTGTCATCTGCTGTGGGACTCAATGCAGAGTTAATGTTGTCATTTGCTGTGGGACTCAATACAGAATTAATGTTGTCATCTGCTGTGGTACTCAAAGCAGAATTAATGTGGTCATCTGCTGTGAGACTCAGTGCAGAATTAATGTGGTCATCTGCTGTGGGACTCAGTGCAGAATTAATGTTGTCATCTGCTGTGGGACTCATTGCAGATTTAATGTTGTCATCTGCTGTGGGACTCAGTGCAGAGTTAATGTTGTCATCTGCTGTGGGACTCAGTGCAGAGTTAATGTTGTCATCTGCTGTGGGACTCAATGCAGAATTAATATTGTTATCTGCTGTGGGACTCAATGCAGAATAAATGTGTGGGACTCAATGCAGAGTTAATGTTGTCATCTGATGTGGGACTCAATACAGAATTAATGTTGTCATCTGCTGTGGTACTCAATGCAGAATTAATGTGGTCATCTGCTGTGAGACTCAGTGCAGAATTAATGTGGTCATCTGCTGTGGGAGTCAATGCAGAGTTAATGTTGTCATCTGCTGTGGGACTCAATGCAGAGTTAATGTTGTCATCTGCTGTGGGACTCAATGCAGTTAATGTTGTCATCTGCTGTGGGACTCACTGCAGAATTAATGTTGCCATCTGCTGTGGGACTCAATGCAGAATTAATGTGGTCATCTGCTGTGGGAGTCAGTGCAGAATTAATGTTGCCATCTGCTGTGTGGCTCAATGCAGAATTAATGTTGTCATCTCCTGTGGGACTCAATGCAGAGTTAATGTTATCATCTGCTGTGGGACTCGATGCAGAGTTAATGTTGTCATCTGCTGTGGGGCTCAATGCAGAATTAATGTTGTCATCTGCTGTGGGGCTCAATGCAGAATTAATGTTGTCATCTGCTATGGGACTCAATGCAGAATTAATGTTGTCATCTGCTGTGGGACTCACTGCACAATTAATGTTGTCATCTGCTGTGGGACTCACTGCACAATTAATGTTGACATCTGCTGTGGTACTCAATGCAGAATTAATGTGGTCATCTGCTGTGGGACTCTGCAGAATTAATGTTGTCATCTGCTGTGGGACTCAATACAGAATTAATGTTGACATCTGCTGTGGTACTCAATGCAGAATTAATGTGGTCATCTGCTGTGAGACTCTGCAGAATTAATGTGGTCATCTGCTGTGGAACTCAATGCAGAATTAATGTTGTCATCTGCTGTGGGACTCATTGCAGATTTAATGTTGTCATCTGCTGTGGGATTCAATGCAGAGTTAATGTTGTCATCTGCTGTGGGACTCAATGCAGAGTTAATGTTGTCATCTGCTGTGGGACTCAATGCAGTTAATGTTGCCATCTGCTGTGGGACTCAGTGCAGAATTAATGTTGCCATCTGCTGTGGGACTCAATGCAGAATTAATGTGGTCATCTGCTGTGGGACTCAATGCCGAATTAATGTTGTCATCTGCTGTGGGACTCAGTGCAGAATTAATGTTGCCATCTGCTGTGTGGCTCAATGCAGAATTAATGTTGTCATCTGCTGTGGGACTCAATACAGTGTTAATGTTGTCATCTGCTGTGGGACTCAATGCAGAGTTAATGTTGTCATCTGCTGTGGGACTCAATGCAGAATTAATTTGTGGGACTCAATGCAGAGTTAATGTCATCTGCTGTGGGACTCAGTGCCAAATTAATGTTGTCATCTGCTGTGGGACTCAATACAGAGTTAATGTCCTCATCTGCTGTGAGACTCAATGCAGAATTAATGTTGTCATCTGCTGTGGGACTCAATGCAGAGTTAATGTTGTCATTTGCTTTGGGACTCAATACAGAATTAATTTTGTCATCTGCTGTGGTACTCAATGCAGAATTAATGTGGTCATCTGCTGTGGGACTCAGTGCAGAATTAATGTTGTCATCTGCTGTGGGACTCAATGCAGAGTTAATTTTGTCATCTGCTGTGGGACTCAATGCAGAATTAATGTTGTCATCTGCTGTGGGGCTCAATGCAGAATTAATGTTGTCATCTGCTGTGGGACTCAATGCAGAGTTAATGTTGTCATCTGCTGTGGGACTCAATGCAGAATTAATGTTGTCATCTGCTTTGGGACTCAATGCAGAGTTAATGTCATCATCTGCTGTGGGACTCAATGCAGAATTAATGTTGACATCTGCTGTGGTACTCAATGCAGAATTAATGTGGTCATCTGCTGTGAGACTCTGCAGAATTAATGTGGTCATCTGCTGTGGAACTCAATGCAGAATTAATGTTGTCATCTGCTGTGGGACTCATTGCAGATTTAATGTTGTCATCTGCTGTGGGATTCAATGCAGAGTTAATGTTGTCATCTGCTGTGGGACTCAATGCAGAGTTAATGTTGTCATCTGCTGTGGGACTCAATGCAGTTAATGTTGCCATCTGCTGTGGGACTCACTGCAGAATTAATGTTGCCATCTGCTGTGGGACTCAATGCAGAATTAATGTTGTCATCTGCTGTGGGACTCAATGCAGAATTAATTTGTGGGACTCAATGCAGAGTTAATGTTGTCATCTGCTGTGGGACTCAATGCAGAATTAATTTGTGGGGCTCAATGCAGAGTTAATGTCATCCGCTGTGGGACTCAATGCCAAATTAATGTTGTCATCTGCTGTGGGACTCAACACAGAGTTAATGTCCTCATCTGCTGTGAGACTCAATGCAGAATTAATGTTGTCATCTGCTGTGGGACTCAATGCAGAGTTAATGTTGTCATTTGCTGTGGGACTCAATACAGAATTAATGTTGTCATCTGCTGTGGTACTCAATGCAGAATTAATGTGGTCATCTGCTGTGGGACTCAATGCAGAGTTAATGTTGTCATCTGCTCTGGGACTCAATGCAGAGTTAATGTTGTCATCTGCTGTGGGACTCACTGCACAATTAATGTTGTCATCTGCTGTAGGACTCAATGCAGAGTTAATGTTGTCATCTGCTGTGGGGCTCAATGCAGAATTAATGTTGTCATCTGCTTTGGGACTCAATGCAGAGTTAATGTCATCATCTGCTGTGGGACTCAATGCAGAGTTAATGTTGTCATCTGCTGTGGGACTCAATGCAGTTAATGTTGTCATCTGCTGTGGGACTCAATGCAGTTAATGTTGTCATCTGCTGTGGGACTCAATGCAGAGTTAATGTTGTCATCTGCTGTGGGACTCAATGCAGAGTTAATGTTGTCATTTGCTGTGGGACTCAATACAGAATTAATGTTGTCATCTGCTGTGGTACTCAAAGCAGAATTAATGTGGTCATCTGCTGTGAGACTCAGTGCAGAATTAATGTGGTCATCTGCTGTGGGACTCAGTGCAGAATTAATGTTGTCATCTGCTGTGGGACTCATTGCAGATTTAATGTTGTCATCTGCTGTGGGACTCAGTGCAGAGTTAATGTTGTCATCTGCTGTGGGACTCAGTGCAGAGTTAATGTTGTCATCTGCTGTGGGACTCAATGCAGAATTAATATTGTTATCTGCTGTGGGACTCAATGCAGAATAAATGTGTGGGACTCAATGCAGAGTTAATGTTGTCATCTGATGTGGGACTCAATACAGAATTAATGTTGTCATCTGCTGTGGTACTCAATGCAGAATTAATGTGGTCATCTGCTGTGAGACTCAGTGCAGAATTAAAGTGGTCATCTGCTGTGGGAGTCAATGCAGAGTTAATGTTGTCATCTGCTGTGGGACTCAATGCAGAGTTAATGTTGTCATCTGCTGTGGGACTCAATGCAGTTAATGTTGTCATCTGCTGTGGGACTCACTGCAGAATTAATGTTGCCATCTGCTGTGGGACTCAATGCAGAATTAATGTGGTCATCTGCTGTGGGAGTCAGTGCAGAATTAATGTTGCCATCTGCTGTGTGGCTCAATGCAGAATTAATGTTGTCATCTCCTGTGGGACTCAATGCAGAGTTAATGTTATCATCTGCTGTGGGACTCGATGCAGAGTTAATGTTGTCATCTGCTGTGGGGCTCAATGCAGAATTAATGTTGTCATCTGCTGTGGGGCTCAATGCAGAATTAATGTTGTCATCTGCTATGGGACTCAATGCAGAATTAATGTTGTCATCTGCTGTGGGACTCACTGCACAATTAATGTTGTCATCTGCTGTGGGACTCACTGCACAATTAATGTTGACATCTGAAAAGGCAGTGTCCTCACAATTATGCTCCTTTTTAGAAAGAAATGGTATCTGTGAGGATTTCCAGTCAGGATTTAGACCGTATCATAGTACTGAGACTGCTCTCATCAGAGTAACAAATGATTTACTCTTATCATCCGATCGTGGTTGTATATCTCTATTAGTGTTACTCGATCTTAGCGCTGCATTCGATACTATCGACCACAATATTCTTTTGAATAGACTCGAAAATTATGTTGGCATTAGTGGAACTTCATTGGCATGGTTTAAATCATACTTATCTGACCGTTATCAGTTTGTAGCAGTAAATGAAGAGATGTCACACCGAACACAAGTTCAGTATGGAGTACCGCAGGGCTCAGTGCTAGGACCGTTGCTTTTCACCCTGTACATGCTACCACTGGGAGATATTATTAGGAAGCATGGCGTTAATTTTCATTGTTATGCTGACGATACTCAGCTCTATATTTCTTCACGCCCTGACGAAACTTACCAATTCACAAGATTAACAGAATGCATAGCTGATATAAAAAATTGGATGACTAGTAATTTCCTGCAACTTAATTCAGAAAAAACTGAATTTTTAATCATTGGACAAAAAAACTCCACAAGTAGTAACCTAGAATACTGTCTAACACTCGATGGCTGCTCTGTCAAGTCCTCGTCGTCAGTTAGGAACCTGGGTGTGCTCTTTGATACCAATCTCTCATTTGAAAGCCACGTTTCTAGCATCTGTAAAACTGCATTCTACCATCTTAAAAATATATCTAAATTACGGCACATGCTTTCAATGCAAAATGCTGAACAGTTAGTTCATGCGTTCATGACCTCAAGGCTAGATTATTGTAATGCTCTACTGGGTGGTTGCCCTGCTCGCTTAATAAATAAACTGCAGCTGGTCCAAAACGCAGCAGCTAGAGTTCTTACTAGAACCAGGAAGTATGACCATATTAGCCCGGTTCTGGCAACACTGCATTGGCTCCCTATTAAACATCGTATACATTTTAAAATCTTGCTGATTACTTACAAAGCACTAAATAGTTTAGCGCCCCAGTACTTGAGCGAGCTCTTAACGCATTATACTCCATCACGTTTATTGCGGTCTCAAAATTCTGGCCAGTTGATAATACCTAGAATATCAAAATCAACTGCAGGCGGTCGGTCCTTTTCCTATTTAGCACCTAAACTCTGGAACAGTCTACCTAGCATTGTTCGGGAAGCAGACACACTCTGTCAGTTTAAATCTAGACTAAAAACACATCTCTTTACTATGGCATACACATAAAACATTTTTAATTTCTATTATTCAAATCAGTTAAATGATTGTTTTAGGCTGCATTAACTAGGTCAGCCGGAACCGGGAACACTTCCAATAACACCTGATGTACTCGTTACATCATAAGAAGAATGGCATCTACGCTAATGTTAGTCTCTCTGTTTATCCCGAGGTTTACTGCAGTCGGCCGGATCCGGGCCGTATCCAGACCAGATGGTGGACCTTAGCCTGGACATGACGACCATATCCCTGAAGTGTCTGTAGAGACAATAGTGTCAATTAAACTCCCCCCTGTAAATGCCGCATCGACACGACATCCGAATTAAACCCGTCCCCGGCGTGACAACTCCAATCTTTCGAATAATCCTACGAATATCTATTTATCTAATATGACTTCTGACCTGTAATGTTACCAGAATCATAATCATACACTATTTGTTCGTCGGCCAGAGGGGAACTGGCACCCCGACTGAGCCTGGTTTCTCCCAAGGTTTTTTTCTCCATTCTGGCCCTGAAGGAGTTTTGGTTCCTTGCCACCGTCGCCTTTGGCTTTGGCTTGCTCAGTTGGGGACACCTAAATTTCAACTATATTACTGATCCGCCCGCATTGACACTATATCATAATTGAAATGAGCTGGATGACATCACCGTTTTCTCCAGAGCGGCTGTACAGCCGAATCAAATTCCGTTGCATCATTTTCCTGTTACCACTGTGAAGCTGCTTTGAAACAATTGCCATTGTGAAAAGCGCTATATAAATAAAGGTGATTTGATTTGATTTGATCTGCTGTGGTACTCAATGCAGAATTAATGTGGTCATCTGCTGTGGGACTCTGCAGAATTAATGTTGTCATCTGCTGTGGGACTCAATACAGAATTAATGTTGACATCTGCTGTGTTACTCAATGCAGAATTAATGTGGTCATCTGCTGTGAGACTCTGCAGAATTAATGTGGTCATCTGCTGTGGAACTCAATGCAGAATTAATGTTGTCATCTGCTGTGGGACTCATTGCAGATTTAATGTTGTCATCTGCTGTGGGATTCAATGCAGAGTTAATGTTGTCATCTGCTGTGGGACTCAATGCAGAGTTAATGTTGTCATCTGCTGTGGGACTCAATGCAGTTAATGTTGCCATCTGCTGTGGGACTCAGTGCAGAATTAATGTTGCCATCTGCTGTGGGACTCAATGCAGAATTAATGTGGTCATCTGCTGTGGGACTCAATGCCGAATTAATGTTGTCATCTGCTGTGGGACTCAGTGCAGAATTAATGTTGCCATCTGCTGTGTGGCTCAATGCAGAATTAATGTTGTCATCTGCTGTGGGACTCAATACAGTGTTAATGTTGTCATCTGCTGTGGGACTCAATGCAGAGTTAATGTTGTCATCTGCTGTGGGACTCAATGCAGAATTAATTTGTGGGACTCAATGCAGAGTTAATGTCATCTGCTGTGGGACTCAGTGCCAAATTAATGTTGTCATCTGCTGTGGGACTCAATACAGAGTTAATGTCCTCATCTGCTGTGAGACTCAATGCAGAATTAATGTTGTCATCTGCTGTGGGACTCAATGCAGAGTTAATGTTGTCATTTGCTTTGGGACTCAATACAGAATTAATTTTGTCATCTGCTGTGGTACTCAATGCAGAATTAATGTGGTCATCTGCTGTGGGATTCAATGCAGAGTTAATGTTGTCATCTGCTGTGGGACTCAATGCAGAGTTAATGTTGTCATCTGCTGTGGGACTCAATGCAGTTAATGTTGCCATCTGCTGTGGGACTCACTGCAGAATTAATGTTGCCATCTGCTGTGGGACTCAATGCAGAATTAATGTTGTCATCTGCTGTGGGACTCAATGCAGAATTAATTTGTGGGACTCAATGCAGAGTTAATGTTGTCATCTGCTGTGGGACTCAATGCAGAATTAATTTGTGGGGCTCAATGCAGAGTTAATGTCATCCGCTGTGGGACTCAATGCCAAATTAATGTTGTCATCTGCTGTGGGACTCAACACAGAGTTAATGTCCTCATCTGCTGTGAGACTCAATGCAGAATTAATGTTGTCATCTGCTGTGGGACTCAATGCAGAGTTAATGTTGTCATTTGCTGTGGGACTCAATACAGAATTAATGTTGTCATCTGCTGTGGTACTCAATGCAGAATTAATGTGGTCATCTGCTGTGGGACTCAATGCAGAGTTAATGTTGTCATCTGCTCTGGGACTCAATGCAGAGTTAATGTTGTCATCTGCTGTGGGACTCACTGCACAATTAATGTTGTCATCTGCTGTAGGACTCAATGCAGAGTTAATGTTGTCATCTGCTGTGGGGCTCAATGCAGAATTAATGTTGTCATCTGCTTTGGGACTCAATGCAGAGTTAATGTCATCATCTGCTTTGGGACTCAATGCAGAGTTAATGTCATCATCTGCTGTGGGACTCAATGCAGAGTTAATGTTGTCATCTGCTGTGGGACTCAATGCAGTTAATGTTGTCATCTGCTGTGGGACTCAATGCAGTTAATGTTGTCATCTGCTGTGGGACTCAATGCAGAGTTAATGTTGTCATCTGCTGTGGGACTCAATGCAGAGTTAATGTTGTCATTTGCTGTGGGACTCAATACAGAATTAATGTTGTCATCTGCTGTGGTACTCAAAGCAGAATTAATGTGGTCATCTGCTGTGAGACTCAGTGCAGAATTAATGTGGTCATCTGCTGTGGGACTCAGTGCAGAATTAATGTTGTCATCTGCTGTGGGACTCATTGCAGATTTAATGTTGTCATCTGCTGTGGGACTCAGTGCAGAGTTAATGTTGTCATCTGCTGTGGGACTCAGTGCAGAGTTAATGTTGTCATCTGCTGTGGGACTCAATGCAGAATTAATATTGTTATCTGCTGTGGGACTCAATGCAGAATAAATGTGTGGGACTCAATGCAGAGTTAATGTTGTCATCTGATGTGGGACTCAATACAGAATTAATGTTGTCATCTGCTGTGGTACTCAATGCAGAATTAATGTGGTCATCTGCTGTGAGACTCAGTGCAGAATTAATGTGGTCATCTGCTGTGGGAGTCAATGCAGAGTTAATGTTGTCATCTGCTGTGGGACTCAATGCAGAGTTAATGTTGTCATCTGCTGTGGGACTCAATGCAGTTAATGTTGTCATCTGCTGTGGGACTCACTGCAGAATTAATGTTGCCATCTGCTGTGGGACTCAATGCAGAATTAATGTGGTCATCTGCTGTGGGAGTCAGTGCAGAATTAATGTTGCCATCTGCTGTGTGGCTCAATGCAGAATTAATGTTGTCATCTCCTGTGGGACTCAATGCAGAGTTAATGTTATCATCTGCTGTGGGACTCGATGCAGAGTTAATGTTGTCATCTGCTGTGGGGCTCAATGCAGAATTAATGTTGTCATCTGCTGTGGGGCTCAATGCAGAATTAATGTTGTCATCTGCTATGGGACTCAATGCAGAATTAATGTTGTCATCTGCTGTGGGACTCACTGCACAATTAATGTTGTCATCTGCTGTGGGACTCACTGCACAATTAATGTTGACATCTGCTGTGGTACTCAATGCAGAATTAATGTGGTCATCTGCTGTGGGACTCTGCAGAATTAATGTTGTCATCTGCTGTGGGACTCAATACAGAATTAATGTTGACATCTGCTGTGGTACTCAATGCAGAATTAATGTGGTCATCTGCTGTGAGACTCTGCAGAATTAATGTGGTCATCTGCTGTGGAACTCAATGCAGAATTAATGTTGTCATCTGCTGTGGGACTCATTGCAGATTTAATGTTGTCATCTGCTGTGGGATTCAATGCAGAGTTAATGTTGTCATCTGCTGTGGGACTCAATGCAGAGTTAATGTTGTCATCTGCTGTGGGACTCAATGCAGTTAATGTTGCCATCTGCTGTGGGACTCAGTGCAGAATTAATGTTGCCATCTGCTGTGGGACTCAATGCAGAATTAATGTGGTCATCTGCTGTGGGACTCAATGCCGAATTAATGTTGTCATCTGCTGTGGGACTCAGTGCAGAATTAATGTTGCCATCTGCTGTGTGGCTCAATGCAGAATTAATGTTGTCATCTGCTGTGGGACTCAATACAGTGTTAATGTTGTCATCTGCTGTGGGACTCAATGCAGAGTTAATGTTGTCATCTGCTGTGGGACTCAATGCAGAATTAATTTGTGGGACTCAATGCAGAGTTAATGTCATCTGCTGTGGGACTCAGTGCCAAATTAATGTTGTCATCTGCTGTGGGACTCAATACAGAGTTAATGTCCTCATCTGCTGTGAGACTCAATGCAGAATTAATGTTGTCATCTGCTGTGGGACTCAATGCAGAGTTAATGTTGTCATTTGCTTTGGGACTTAATACAGAATTAATTTTGTCATCTGCTGTGGTACTCAATGCAGAATTAATGTGGTCATCTGCTGTGGGACTCAGTGCAGAATTAATGTTGTCATCTGCTGTGGGACTCAATGCAGAGTTAATTTTGTCATCTGCTGTGGGACTCAATGCAGAATTAATGTTGTCATCTGCTGTGGGGCTCAATGCAGAATTAATGTTGTCATCTGCTGTGGGACTCAATGCAGAGTTAATATTGTCATCTGCTGTGGGACTCAATGCAGAATTAATGTTGTCATCTGCTTTGGGACTCAATGCAGAGTTAATGTCATCATCTGCTGTGGGACTCAATGCAGAATTAATGTTGACATCTGCTGTGGTACTCAATGCAGAATTAATGTGGTCATCTGCTGTGAGACTCTGCAGAATTAATGTGGTCATCTGCTGTGGAACTCAATGCAGAATTAATGTTGTCATCTGCTGTGGGACTCATTGCAGATTTAATGTTGTCATCTGCTGTGGGATTCAATGCAGAGTTAATGTTGTCATCTGCTGTGGGACTCAATGCAGAGTTAATGTTGTCATCTGCTGTGGGACTCAATGCAGTTAATGTTGCCATCTGCTGTGGGACTCACTGCAGAATTAATGTTGCCATCTGCTGTGGGACTCAATGCAGAATTAATGTTGTCATCTGCTGTGGGACTCAATGCAGAATTAATTTGTGGGACTCAATGCAGAGTTAATGTTGTCATCTGCTGTGGGACTCAATGCAGAATTAATTTGTGGGGCTCAATGCAGAGTTAATGTCATCCGCTGTGGGACTCAATGCCAAATTAATGTTGTCATCTGCTGTGGGACTCAACACAGAGTTAATGTCCTCATCTGCTGTGAGACTCAATGCAGAATTAATGTTGTCATCTGCTGTGGGACTCAATGCAGAGTTAATGTTGTCATTTGCTGTGGGACTCAATACAGAATTAATGTTGTCATCTGCTGTGGTACTCAATGCAGAATTAATGTGGTCATCTGCTGTGGGACTCAATGCAGAGTTAATGTTGTCATCTGCTCTGGGACTCAATGCAGAGTTAATGTTGTCATCTGCTGTGGGACTCACTGCACAATTAATGTTGTCATCTGCTGTAGGACTCAATGCAGAGTTAATGTTGTCATCTGCTGTGGGGCTCAATGCAGAATTAATGTTGTCATCTGCTTTGGGACTCAATGCAGAGTTAATGTCATCATCTGCTTTGGGACTCAATGCAGAGTTAATGTCATCATCTGCTGTGGGACTCAATGCAGAGTTAATGTTGTCATCTGCTGTGGGACTCAATGCAGTTAATGTTGTCATCTGCTGTGGGACTCAATGCAGTTAATGTTGTCATCTGCTGTGGGACTCAATGCAGAGTTAATGTTGTCATCTGCTGTGGGACTCAATGCAGAGTTAATGTTGTCATTTGCTGTGGGACTCAATACAGAATTAATGTTGTCATCTGCTGTGGTACTCAAAGCAGAATTAATGTGGTCATCTGCTGTGAGACTCAGTGCAGAATTAATGTGGTCATCTGCTGTGGGACTCAGTGCAGAATTAATGTTGTCATCTGCTGTGGGACTCATTGCAGATTTAATGTTGTCATCTGCTGTGGGACTCAGTGCAGAGTTAATGTTGTCATCTGCTGTGGGACTCAGTGCAGAGTTAATGTTGTCATCTGCTGTGGGACTCAATGCAGAATTAATATTGTTATCTGCTGTGGGACTCAATGCAGAATAAATGTGTGGGACTCAATGCAGAGTTAATGTTGTCATCTGATGTGGGACTCAATACAGAATTAATGTTGTCATCTGCTGTGGTACTCAATGCAGAATTAATGTGGTCATCTGCTGTGAGACTCAGTGCAGAATTAATGTGGTCATCTGCTGTGGGAGTCAATGCAGAGTTAATGTTGTCATCTGCTGTGGGACTCAATGCAGAGTTAATGTTGTCATCTGCTGTGGGACTCAATGCAGTTAATGTTGTCATCTGCTGTGGGACTCACTGCAGAATTAATGTTGCCATCTGCTGTGGGACTCAATGCAGAATTAATGTGGTCATCTGCTGTGGGAGTCAGTGCAGAATTAATGTTGCCATCTGCTGTGTGGCTCAATGCAGAATTAATGTTGTCATCTCCTGTGGGACTCAATGCAGAGTTAATGTTATCATCTGCTGTGGGACTCGATGCAGAGTTAATGTTGTCATCTGCTGTGGGGCTCAATGCAGAATTAATGTTGTCATCTGCTGTGGGGCTCAATGCAGAATTAATGTTGTCATCTGCTATGGGACTCAATGCAGAATTAATGTTGTCATCTGCTGTGGGACTCACTGCACAATTAATGTTGTCATCTGCTGTGGTACTCAATGCAGAATTAATGTGGTCATCTGCTGTGGGACTCTGCAGAATTAATGTTGTCATCTGCTGTGGGACTCAATACAGAATTAATGTTGACATCTGCTGTGTTACTCAATGCAGAATTAATGTGGTCATCTGCTGTGAGACTCTGCAGAATTAATGTGGTCATCTGCTGTGGAACTCAATGCAGAATTAATGTTGTCATCTGCTGTGGGACTCATTGCAGATTTAATGTTGTCATCTGCTGTGGGATTCAATGCAGAGTTAATGTTGTCATCTGCTGTGGGACTCAATGCAGAGTTAATGTTGTCATCTGCTGTGGGACTCAATGCAGTTAATGTTGCCATCTGCTGTGGGACTCAGTGCAGAATTAATGTTGCCATCTGCTGTGGGACTCAATGCAGAATTAATGTGGTCATCTGCTGTGGGACTCAATGCCGAATTAATGTTGTCATCTGCTGTGGGACTCAGTGCAGAATTAATGTTGCCATCTGCTGTGTGGCTCAATGCAGAATTAATGTTGTCATCTGCTGTGGGACTCAATACAGTGTTAATGTTGTCATCTGCTGTGGGACTCAATGCAGAGTTAATGTTGTCATCTGCTGTGGGACTCAATGCAGAATTAATTTGTGGGACTCAATGCAGAGTTAATGTCATCTGCTGTGGGACTCAGTGCCAAATTAATGTTGTCATCTGCTGTGGGACTCAATACAGAGTTAATGTCCTCATCTGCTGTGAGACTCAATGCAGAATTAATGTTGTCATCTGCTGTGGGACTCAATGCAGAGTTAATGTTGTCATTTGCTTTGGGACTCAATACAGAATTAATTTTGTCATCTGCTGTGGTACTCAATGCAGAATTAATGTGGTCATCTGCTGTGGGACTCAGTGCAGAATTAATGTTGTCATCTGCTGTGGGACTCAATGCAGAGTTAATTTTGTCATCTGCTGTGGGACTCAATGCAGAATTAATGTTGTCATCTGCTGTGGGGCTCAATGCAGAATTAATGTTGTCATCTGCTGTGGGACTCAATGCAGAGTTAATGTTCTCATCTGCTGTGGGACTCAATGCAGAGTTAATGTTGTCATCTGCTGTGGGACTCAATGCAGAATTAATGTGTGGGACTCAATGCAGAGTTAATGAGTCCCACAGCGGATGACATTGCAGAGTTAATGTGGTCATCTGCTGTGGGACACAATGCAGAATTAATGTTGTCATCTGCTATGGGACTTATTGCAGAGTTAATGTTGTCATCTGCGGTGGGACTCAATGCAGAATTAATGTTGTCATCTGCTGTAAGACTCAATGCGGAATTAATGTTGTCATCTGCTGTGGGACTCAATGCAGAATTAATGTTGTCATCTGCTGTGGGACTCAATGCAGAGTTAATGTCCTCATCTGCTGTGAGACTCAATGCAGAATTAATGTTGTCATCTGCTGTGGGACTCAATGCAGAGTTAATGTCCTCATCTGCTGTGAGACTCAATGCAGAATTAATGTGGTCATCTGACGTGGGACTCAATGCAGAATTAATGTTGTCATCTGCTGTGAGACTCAGTGCAGAATTAATGTCGTCATCTTCTGTGGGATTCAATGCAGAATTAATGTTGTCAAATGCTGTGGGACTCAATGCATAGTTAATGTTGTCATCTGTTGTGGGACTCACTGCAGAATTAATGTGGTCATCTGCTGTCGGACTCAATGCATAGTGAATGTCGTCATCTGCTGTGGGACTCAATGCAGAGTTAATGTCCTCATCTGCTGTGAGACTCAATGCAGAATTAATGTCGTCATCTGCTGTGGGATTCAATGCAGAATTAATGTTGTCATCTGCTGTGGGACTCAATGCAGAATTAATGTTGTCATCTGCTGTGAGACTCAATGCATAATTAATGTTGTCATTTGCTGTGGGACTCAATGCAGAGCTAATGTTGTCATCTGCTGTGGGACTCACTGCACAATTAATGTTGACATCTGCTGTGGTACTCAATGCAGAATTAATGTGGTCATCTGCTGTGGGACTCTGCAGAATTAATGTTGTCATCTGCTGTGGGACTCAATACAGAATTAATGTTGACATCTGCTGTGTTACTCAATGCAGAATTAATGTGGTCATCTGCTGTGAGACTCTGCAGAATTAATGTGGTCATCTGCTGTGGAACTCAATGCAGAATTAATGTTGTCATCTGCTGTGGGACTCATTGCAGATTTAATGTTGTCATCTGCTGTGGGATTCAATGCAGAGTTAATGTTGTCATCTGCTGTGGGACTCAATGCAGAGTTAATGTTGTCATCTGCTGTGGGACTCAATGCAGTTAATGTTGCCATCTGCTGTGGGACTCAGTGCAGAATTAATGTTGCCATCTGCTGTGGGACTCAATGCAGAATTAATGTGGTCATCTGCTGTGGGACTCAATGCCGAATTAATGTTGTCATCTGCTGTGGGACTCAGTGCAGAATTAATGTTGCCATCTGCTGTGTGGCTCAATGCAGAATTAATGTTGTCATCTGCTGTGGGACTCAATACAGTGTTAATGTTGTCATCTGCTGTGGGACTCAATGCAGAGTTAATGTTGTCATCTGCTGTGGGACTCAATGCAGAATTAATTTGTGGGACTCAATGCAGAGTTAATGTCATCTGCTGTGGGACTCAGTGCCAAATTAATGTTGTCATCTGCTGTGGGACTCAATACAGAGTTAATGTCCTCATCTGCTGTGAGACTCAATGCAGAATTAATGTTGTCATCTGCTGTGGGACTCAATGCAGAGTTAATGTTGTCATTTGCTTTGGGACTCAATACAGAATTAATTTTGTCATCTGCTGTGGTACTCAATGCAGAATTAATGTGGTCATCTGCTGTGGGATTCAATGCAGAGTTAATGTTGTCATCTGCTGTGGGACTCAATGCAGAGTTAATGTTGTCATCTGCTGTGGGACTCAATGCAGTTAATGTTGCCATCTGCTGTGGGACTCACTGCAGAATTAATGTTGCCATCTGCTGTGGGACTCAATGCAGAATTAATGTTGTCATCTGCTGTGGGACTCAATGCAGAATTAATTTGTGGGACTCAATGCAGAGTTAATGTTGTCATCTGCTGTGGGACTCAATGCAGAATTAATTTGTGGGGCTCAATGCAGAGTTAATGTCATCCGCTGTGGGACTCAATGCCAAATTAATGTTGTCATCTGCTGTGGGACTCAACACAGAGTTAATGTCCTCATCTGCTGTGAGACTCAATGCAGAATTAATGTTGTCATCTGCTGTGGGACTCAATGCAGAGTTAATGTTGTCATTTGCTGTGGGACTCAATACAGAATTAATGTTGTCATCTGCTGTGGTACTCAATGCAGAATTAATGTGGTCATCTGCTGTGGGACTCAATGCAGAGTTAATGTTGTCATCTGCTCTGGGACTCAATGCAGAGTTAATGTTGTCATCTGCTGTGGGACTCACTGCACAATTAATGTTGTCATCTGCTGTAGGACTCAATGCAGAGTTAATGTTGTCATCTGCTGTGGGGCTCAATGCAGAATTAATGTTGTCATCTGCTTTGGGACTCAATGCAGAGTTAATGTCATCATCTGCTTTGGGACTCAATGCAGAGTTAATGTCATCATCTGCTGTGGGACTCAATGCAGAGTTAATGTTGTCATCTGCTGTGGGACTCAATGCAGTTAATGTTGTCATCTGCTGTGGGACTCAATGCAGTTAATGTTGTCATCTGCTGTGGGACTCAATGCAGAGTTAATGTTGTCATCTGCTGTGGGACTCAATGCAGAGTTAATGTTGTCATTTGCTGTGGGACTCAATACAGAATTAATGTTGTCATCTGCTGTGGTACTCAAAGCAGAATTAATGTGGTCATCTGCTGTGAGACTCAGTGCAGAATTAATGTGGTCATCTGCTGTGGGACTCAGTGCAGAATTAATGTTGTCATCTGCTGTGGGACTCATTGCAGATTTAATGTTGTCATCTGCTGTGGGACTCAGTGCAGAGTTAATGTTGTCATCTGCTGTGGGACTCAGTGCAGAGTTAATGTTGTCATCTGCTGTGGGACTCAATGCAGAATTAATATTGTTATCTGCTGTGGGACTCAATGCAGAATAAATGTGTGGGACTCAATGCAGAGTTAATGTTGTCATCTGATGTGGGACTCAATACAGAATTAATGTTGTCATCTGCTGTGGTACTCAATGCAGAATTAATGTGGTCATCTGCTGTGAGACTCAGTGCAGAATTAATGTGGTCATCTGCTGTGGGAGTCAATGCAGAGTTAATGTTGTCATCTGCTGTGGGACTCAATGCAGAGTTAATGTTGTCATCTGCTGTGGGACTCAATGCAGTTAATGTTGTCATCTGCTGTGGGACTCACTGCAGAATTAATGTTGCCATCTGCTGTGGGACTCAATGCAGAATTAATGTGGTCATCTGCTGTGGGAGTCAGTGCAGAATTAATGTTGCCATCTGCTGTGTGGCTCAATGCAGAATTAATGTTGTCATCTCCTGTGGGACTCAATGCAGAGTTAATGTTATCATCTGCTGTGGGACTCGATGCAGAGTTAATGTTGTCATCTGCTGTGGGGCTCAATGCAGAATTAATGTTGTCATCTGCTGTGGGGCTCAATGCAGAATTAATGTTGTCATCTGCTATGGGACTCAATGCAGAATTAATGTTGTCATCTGCTGTGGGACTCACTGCACAATTAATGTTGTCATCTGCTGTGGGACTCACTGCACAATTAATGTTGACATCTGCTGTGGTACTCAATGCAGAATTAATGTGGTCATCTGCTGTGGGACTCTGCAGAATTAATGTTGTCATCTGCTGTGGGACTCAATACAGAATTAATGTTGACATCTGCTGTGGTACTCAATGCAGAATTAATGTGGTCATCTGCTGTGAGACTCTGCAGAATTAATGTGGTCATCTGCTGTGGAACTCAATGCAGAATTAATGTTGTCATCTGCTGTGGGACTCATTGCAGATTTAATGTTGTCATCTGCTGTGGGATTCAATGCAGAGTTAATGTTGTCATCTGCTGTGGGACTCAATGCAGAGTTAATGTTGTCATCTGCTGTGGGACTCAATGCAGTTAATGTTGCCATCTGCTGTGGGACTCAGTGCAGAATTAATGTTGCCATCTGCTGTGGGACTCAATGCAGAATTAATGTGGTCATCTGCTGTGGGACTCAATGCCGAATTAATGTTGTCATCTGCTGTGGGACTCAGTGCAGAATTAATGTTGCCATCTGCTGTGTGGCTCAATGCAGAATTAATGTTGTCATCTGCTGTGGGACTCAATACAGTGTTAATGTTGTCATCTGCTGTGGGACTCAATGCAGAGTTAATGTTGTCATCTGCTGTGGGACTCAATGCAGAATTAATTTGTGGGACTCAATGCAGAGTTAATGTCATCTGCTGTGGGACTCAGTGCCAAATTAATGTTGTCATCTGCTGTGGGACTCAATACAGAGTTAATGTCCTCATCTGCTGTGAGACTCAATGCAGAATTAATGTTGTCATCTGCTGTGGGACTCAATGCAGAGTTAATGTTGTCATTTGCTTTGGGACTTAATACAGAATTAATTTTGTCATCTGCTGTGGTACTCAATGCAGAATTAATGTGGTCATCTGCTGTGGGACTCAGTGCAGAATTAATGTTGTCATCTGCTGTGGGACTCAATGCAGAGTTAATTTTGTCATCTGCTGTGGGACTCAATGCAGAATTAATGTTGTCATCTGCTGTGGGGCTCAATGCAGAATTAATGTTGTCATCTGCTGTGGGACTCAATGCAGAGTTAATGTTGTCATCTGCTGTGGGACTCAATGCAGAATTAATGTTGTCATCTGCTTTGGGACTCAATGCAGAGTTAATGTCATCATCTGCTGTGGGACTCAATGCAGAATTAATGTTGACATCTGCTGTGGTACTCAATGCAGAATTAATGTGGTCATCTGCTGTGAGACTCTGCAGAATTAATGTGGTCATCTGCTGTGGAACTCAATGCAGAATTAATGTTGTCATCTGCTGTGGGACTCATTGCAGATTTAATGTTGTCATCTGCTGTGGGATTCAATGCAGAGTTAATGTTGTCATCTGCTGTGGGACTCAATGCAGAGTTAATGTTGTCATCTGCTGTGGGACTCAATGCAGTTAATGTTGCCATCTGCTGTGGGACTCACTGCAGAATTAATGTTGCCATCTGCTGTGGGACTCAATGCAGAATTAATGTTGTCATCTGCTGTGGGACTCAATGCAGAATTAATTTGTGGGACTCAATGCAGAGTTAATGTTGTCATCTGCTGTGGGACTCAATGCAGAATTAATTTGTGGGGCTCAATGCAGAGTTAATGTCATCCGCTGTGGGACTCAATGCCAAATTAATGTTGTCATCTGCTGTGGGACTCAACACAGAGTTAATGTCCTCATCTGCTGTGAGACTCAATGCAGAATTAATGTTGTCATCTGCTGTGGGACTCAATGCAGAGTTAATGTTGTCATTTGCTGTGGGACTCAATACAGAATTAATGTTGTCATCTGCTGTGGTACTCAATGCAGAATTAATGTGGTCATCTGCTGTGGGACTCAATGCAGAGTTAATGTTGTCATCTGCTCTGGGACTCAATGCAGAGTTAATGTTGTCATCTGCTGTGGGACTCACTGCACAATTAATGTTGTCATCTGCTGTAGGACTCAATGCAGAGTTAATGTTGTCATCTGCTGTGGGGCTCAATGCAGAATTAATGTTGTCATCTGCTTTGGGACTCAATGCAGAGTTAATGTCATCATCTGCTTTGGGACTCAATGCAGAGTTAATGTCATCATCTGCTGTGGGACTCAATGCAGAGTTAATGTTGTCATCTGCTGTGGGACTCAATGCAGTTAATGTTGTCATCTGCTGTGGGACTCAATGCAGTTAATGTTGTCATCTGCTGTGGGACTCAATGCAGAGTTAATGTTGTCATCTGCTGTGGGACTCAATGCAGAGTTAATGTTGTCATTTGCTGTGGGACTCAATACAGAATTAATGTTGTCATCTGCTGTGGTACTCAAAGCAGAATTAATGTGGTCATCTGCTGTGAGACTCAGTGCAGAATTAATGTGGTCATCTGCTGTGGGACTCAGTGCAGAATTAATGTTGTCATCTGCTGTGGGACTCATTGCAGATTTAATGTTGTCATCTGCTGTGGGACTCAGTGCAGAGTTAATGTTGTCATCTGCTGTGGGACTCAGTGCAGAGTTAATGTTGTCATCTGCTGTGGGACTCAATGCAGAATTAATATTGTTATCTGCTGTGGGACTCAATGCAGAATAAATGTGTGGGACTCAATGCAGAGTTAATGTTGTCATCTGATGTGGGACTCAATACAGAATTAATGTTGTCATCTGCTGTGGTACTCAATGCAGAATTAATGTGGTCATCTGCTGTGAGACTCAGTGCAGAATTAATGTGGTCATCTGCTGTGGGAGTCAATGCAGAGTTAATGTTGTCATCTGCTGTGGGACTCAATGCAGAGTTAATGTTGTCATCTGCTGTGGGACTCAATGCAGTTAATGTTGTCATCTGCTGTGGGACTCACTGCAGAATTAATGTTGCCATCTGCTGTGGGACTCAATGCAGAATTAATGTGGTCATCTGCTGTGGGAGTCAGTGCAGAATTAATGTTGCCATCTGCTGTGTGGCTCAATGCAGAATTAATGTTGTCATCTCCTGTGGGACTCAATGCAGAGTTAATGTTATCATCTGCTGTGGGACTCGATGCAGAGTTAATGTTGTCATCTGCTGTGGGGCTCAATGCAGAATTAATGTTGTCATCTGCTGTGGGGCTCAATGCAGAATTAATGTTGTCATCTGCTATGGGACTCAATGCAGAATTAATGTTGTCATCTGCTGTGGGACTCACTGCACAATTAATGTTGTCATCTGCTGTGGTACTCAATGCAGAATTAATGTGGTCATCTGCTGTGGGACTCTGCAGAATTAATGTTGTCATCTGCTGTGGGACTCAATACAGAATTAATGTTGACATCTGCTGTGTTACTCAATGCAGAATTAATGTGGTCATCTGCTGTGAGACTCTGCAGAATTAATGTGGTCATCTGCTGTGGAACTCAATGCAGAATTAATGTTGTCATCTGCTGTGGGACTCATTGCAGATTTAATGTTGTCATCTGCTGTGGGATTCAATGCAGAGTTAATGTTGTCATCTGCTGTGGGACTCAATGCAGAGTTAATGTTGTCATCTGCTGTGGGACTCAATGCAGTTAATGTTGCCATCTGCTGTGGGACTCAGTGCAGAATTAATGTTGCCATCTGCTGTGGGACTCAATGCAGAATTAATGTGGTCATCTGCTGTGGGACTCAATGCCGAATTAATGTTGTCATCTGCTGTGGGACTCAGTGCAGAATTAATGTTGCCATCTGCTGTGTGGCTCAATGCAGAATTAATGTTGTCATCTGCTGTGGGACTCAATACAGTGTTAATGTTGTCATCTGCTGTGGGACTCAATGCAGAGTTAATGTTGTCATCTGCTGTGGGACTCAATGCAGAATTAATTTGTGGGACTCAATGCAGAGTTAATGTCATCTGCTGTGGGACTCAGTGCCAAATTAATGTTGTCATCTGCTGTGGGACTCAATACAGAGTTAATGTCCTCATCTGCTGTGAGACTCAATGCAGAATTAATGTTGTCATCTGCTGTGGGACTCAATGCAGAGTTAATGTTGTCATTTGCTTTGGGACTCAATACAGAATTAATTTTGTCATCTGCTGTGGTACTCAATGCAGAATTAATGTGGTCATCTGCTGTGGGACTCAGTGCAGAATTAATGTTGTCATCTGCTGTGGGACTCAATGCAGAGTTAATTTTGTCATCTGCTGTGGGACTCAATGCAGAATTAATGTTGTCATCTGCTGTGGGGCTCAATGCAGAATTAATGTTGTCATCTGCTGTGGGACTCAATGCAGAGTTAATGTTCTCATCTGCTGTGGGACTCAATGCAGAGTTAATGTTGTCATCTGCTGTGGGACTCAATGCAGAATTAATGTGTGGGACTCAATGCAGAGTTAATGAGTCCCACAGCGGATGACATTGCAGAGTTAATGTGGTCATCTGCTGTGGGACACAATGCAGAATTAATGTTGTCATCTGCTATGGGACTTATTGCAGAGTTAATGTTGTCATCTGCGGTGGGACTCAATGCAGAATTAATGTTGTCATCTGCTGTAAGACTCAATGCGGAATTAATGTTGTCATCTGCTGTGGGACTCAATGCAGAATTAATGTTGTCATCTGCTGTGGGACTCAATGCAGAGTTAATGTCCTCATCTGCTGTGAGACTCAATGCAGAATTAATGTTGTCATCTGCTGTGGGACTCAATGCAGAGTTAATGTCCTCATCTGCTGTGAGACTCAATGCAGAATTAATGTGGTCATCTGACGTGGGACTCAATGCAGAATTAATGTTGTCATCTGCTGTGAGACTCAGTGCAGAATTAATGTCGTCATCTTCTGTGGGATTCAATGCAGAATTAATGTTGTCAAATGCTGTGGGACTCAATGCATAGTTAATGTTGTCATCTGTTGTGGGACTCACTGCAGAATTAATGTGGTCATCTGCTGTCGGACTCAATGCATAGTGAATGTCGTCATCTGCTGTGGGACTCAATGCAGAGTTAATGTCCTCATCTGCTGTGAGACTCAATGCAGAATTAATGTCGTCATCTGCTGTGGGATTCAATGCAGAATTAATGTTGTCATCTGCTGTGGGACTCAATGCAGAATTAATGTTGTCATCTGCTGTGAGACTCAATGCATAATTAATGTTGTCATTTGCTGTGGGACTCAATGCAGAGCTAATGTTGTCATCTGCCGTGGGAATCAATGCAGAATTAATGTTGTCATCTGCTGTGGGACTCAATGCAGAATTAATGTTGCCATCTGCTGTGGAACGCAGAGTTAATGTCCTCATCTGCTGTGAGACTCAATGCAGAATGAATGTCGTCATCTGCTGTGGGACTCAATGCAGAGTTAATGTCCTCATCTGCTGTGGGACTCACTGCAGATTTAATGTCCTCATCTGCTGTGGGACTCAATACAGAATTAATGTCGTCATCTCCTGTGGGACTCAATGCAGAGTTAATGTCCTCATCTGCTGTGAGACTCAATGTTGTTATATGCTGAGGAGTTCACTGCAGAGTCAAGGTTTCCATCCGCTAGGTTTACATGAATGCATGGGTAAAAGTGCAATATTACCCAATGATTTTGGTCTCTATGTTTTTAGCACAATGTCTAGGTTAATCTGAAATTGGTTTGGAAAGTGAATTATGCATAGGAAAAACCTTACAGACATTGTTCTAAACATTAACTTTAAGCTATGCAAATGAACCTCATGCCAGAGAGGGGCCATACGGTTGCCACCTCTGACAGCATCAGCCAATTAAAACACTGGATCTGAAAGGTGCCAATTTGCAATTCCCTCCTTCTCAGGCGAGATTAAAAGGCTTTTCTCTTAGACAGATAGTTGTTCCAGTTTCTGGGTTGCTGCAGTTTCCTGTTCTGGTTCCAGGCTCCAGTTTCTGTTCCAGTTCCGGTCCCAAAATGTGCTAAGCTAAGTCCAACTCTACAGAGGTGTGAAGTTGCTCTCTCAAGACTCTGAAGCTATAAAGAGAGAAACATCTCGAAGAGGCACGTCTCACACCTCAGAAGATCGACAGTCTGGAAAAGTCTGGAAAAAGCAGTCTGGAAAAAGCATTAAGACCGGCTGGGGAGCTGTCTGGAAGGGCAGGTTAGTGAGTGGCACGTGGAAGTCATTAGGAACACATAAATATGCTGAAAGCAGTTCATCTTGCCCTCCAGGGTCTGTTACCATTCATACATCACAAACGTGTTAGTGAGAACAGACAGCTCTTCAGTGTATTATATAAATCACCAGGGTGGGATGAAGTCGCTACGCTGTCTTCAGGTGACAAAGGAGCTAGTGACTTGGGCGATGCCTCGACTAGCTTCTCTGAGAGCAATTCACATCCCAGGTGTGGCTAATCGGGCAGCCGATATCCTGTCCAGGACAGGGCCTCTCCTGGGAGAGTGGCGATTACACCCGGAGATATTGGCTCAAATTTAAACCCGATACGGGAAAGCCCAGGTCGATCTTTTTGCATCCAGAGAAACAACTCATTGTCTAGAATGGTACTCTCTTATAATACAGAAGGGCAGCTCCGGCCTAGATGCTCAATATCAAGAATGGCCGACAGGATTGTTGTATGCTTTCCCCCCTTTTCCATTGATTCCTCAAGTCATCCAGAGAGTCAAGGAGGGTCATTACTTGGTTATTCTGGTGGCTCCACGCTGGCTAGGAAGGCCAAGATTTCCAGACCTTATTCGACTGATACAGGGCTGCCCATGGCACGTACTAGCACGAGTGGATCTTCTATCACAGATAGACGGGCAGATCTGGCATCCAAACCCGACCGCTCTGCACTTGTGGGTATGGCCTCTGCGGAGTCTGTCTCTCAACAGTTAGACGAGACTGTCCGTGAGACACTGAGCAATGCTAGAGTCCCATCTACTCGAGCCAATTACTCTCTAAGGTAGAATTTGTTTTCTGACTGGCCTGTGAACAAAAAGGTGGACCCAGTAACTTGTTCTGTGTCACTTTTACATCATTTTTTACAGCTTCAACACTGTAAAAAATAAAAAGTTGAGTTAATTTAAAAAAAATAAAGTAACCAGCTGCAAAGCATTTTTGAGTTTACTCAACTTCAGTGGTTGAAGTTGTGCCAAATCATTTTTGAAAGTTCACTAAACTTATTTGATTAAGTTAATTATACCTTCCTCAGTAAGTTCATCTAACTACCAGTCCAACTGAAAGAAACAAGTAAGCACAACTACAGATGTCCTGAAGTTCAGTAAACTCAAAAAAGCTTTGCAGCTGGTTGCTTTATTTTTTTAAGTTAACAACTTTTTATTTTTTACAAGTTGATTCAACATTTTACAAATATCTCACCCAGATACTTGTATAGCCCTTACATTAAGAATCCAAATGCAGGCAGTACAAACCATACTGTAAATACAACACAATACAAAATACATTGCCTTCATTACAGAAATTATTTATTGACAATTCAAATCACCTTTATTTATATAGCGCTTTTTACAATGGCAATTGTTTCAAAGCAGCTTCACAGTGGTAACAGGAAAATAATGCAACGGAATTTGATTCGGCTCTGGTGAAAACGGTGATGTCATCCAGCTCATTTCAATTATCATATAGTGTCAATGCGGGCAGATCAGTAATATAGTTGAAATTTAAGTGTCCCCAACTGAGCAAGCCAAAAGCCAAAGGCGACGGTGGCAAGGAACCAAAACTCCTTCAGGGCCAGAATGGAGAAAAAAAACCTTGGGAGAAACCAGGCTCAGTCGGGGTGCCAGTTCTCCTCTGGCCGACGATGTATGATTATGATTCTGGCACATTACAGGTCAGAAGTCATATTAGATCAATAGATATTCGTAGGATTATTCGAAAGATTGGAGTCGTCACGCCGGGGACGGGTTTAATGAGGATGTCGTGTCGATACGGCATTTACAGGGGGGAGTTTAATTGACACGGTCTCTACAGACACTTCAGGGATATGGTCGTCATGTCCAGGCTAAGGGCCACCATCTGGTCTGGATACAGCCCGGATCCGGCCGACTGCAGTAAACCTCGGGATAAACAGAGAGACTAACATTAGCGTAGATGCCTTTCTTCTTATGATGTAACGAGTACATCAGGTGTTATTGGAAGTGTTCTCGGTTCCGGCTGACCTAGTTAATGCAGCGTAAAACAATCATTTAACTGATTTGAATAATAGAAATTAAAAATGTTTTATGTGTATGCCATAGTAAAGAGGTGTGTTTTTAGTCTAGATTTAAACTGACAGAGTGTGTCTGCTTCCCGAACAATGCTAGGAAGACTGTTCCAGAGTTTAGGTGCTAAATAGGAAAAGGATCGACCGCCTGCAGTTGATTTTGATATTCTAGGTATTATCAACTGGACAGAATTTTGAGACCGCAATAGACGTGATGGAGTATAATGCGTTAAGAGCTCGCTCAAGTACTGGGGAGCTCAACCATTTAGTGCTTTGTAAATAATCAGCAAGATTTTAAAATGTATACGATGTTTAATAGGGAGCCAATGCAGTGTTGCCAGAACCGGGCTAATATGGTCATACTTCCTGGTTCTAGTAAGAACTCTAGCTGCTGCGTTTTGGACAAGCTGCAGTTTATTTATTAAGCGAGCAGGGCAACCACCCAGTAGAGCATTACAATAATCTAGCCTTGAGGTCATGAACGCATGAACTAACTGTTCAGCATTTTGCATTGAAAGCATGTGCCGTCATTTAGATATATTTTTAAGATGGTAGAATGCAGTTTTACAGATACTAGACACGTGGCTTTCAAATGAGAGATTGGTATCAAAGAGCACACCCAGGTTCCTAACTGACGACGAGGACTTGACAGAGCAGCCATCGAGTGTTAGACAGTATTCTAGGTTACTACTTGTGGAGTTTTTTTGTCCAATGATTAAAAATTCAGTTTTTTCTGAATTAAGTTGCAGGAAATTACTAGTCATCCAATTTTTTATATCAGCTATGCATTCTGTTAATCTTGTGAATTGGTAAGTTTCGTCAGGGCGTGAAGAAATATAGAGCTGAGTATCGTCAGCATAACAATGAAAATTAACGCCATGCTTCCTAATAATATCTCCCAGTGGTAGCATGTACAGGGTGAAAAGCAACGGTCCTAGCACTGAGCCCTGTGGTACTCCATACTGAACTTGTGTTCGGTGTGACATCTCTTCATTTACTGCTACAAACTGATAACGGTCAGATAAGTATGATTTAAACCATGCCAATGAAATTCCACTAATGCCAACATAATTTTCGAGTCTATTCAAAAGAATGTTGTGGTCAATAGTATCGAATGCAGCACTAAGATCGAGTAACACTAACAGAGAGATACAACCACGATCGGATGATAAGAGTAAATCATTTGTAACTCTAATGAGAGCAGTCTCAGTACTATGGTACGGTCTAAATCCTGACTGGAAATCCTCACAGATACCATTTCTTTCTAAAAAGGAGCATAATTCTGAGGACACTGCCTTTTCTAGTATTTTTGACAGAAAGGATAGATTTGAGATTGGCCTGTAATTGACTAATTTTGTAGGATCAAGTTGCGGTTTTTTAATAAGTGGTTTAATAATAGCCAACTTAAAAGTTTTCGGTACATATCCTAATGTCAAGGATGAATTAATTATATTAAGAAGAGGATCTATGACCTCTAGAAGCATCTCTTTTAGTAGTTTAGTCGGTATGGGGTCGAGCATACATGTTGTTGATTTTGATGATTTAACGAGTTTAGCCAATTCTTCTTCTCCTATAGCAGTGAATGAATGTAATTTTTCCTCAGTGACACTACAATGCACTGTCTGATGTGATACTGTAGTAGACGGCTGCATGGTTATAATTTTTTTCCTAATATTATCAATCTTACAAGTAAAGAAGTTCATAAAGTCATTACTGCTGTGCTGTTTACAAACATCAGAAGGTGAAGCTTTATCTTTGGTTAATTTAGCCACTGTATCGAATAAATACCTAGGGTTGTGTTTGTTTTCTTCTAAGAGAGTCGAGAAATAAGCAGATCTAGCAGTTTTTAGGGCCTTTCTGTATGCAATCATGCTCTCTTTCCACGAAATGCGAAAAACTTCTAGTTTTGTTTTCTTCCAGCTGCGCTCTATTTTTCTGGCTGCTGTTTTAAGGGCCCGGGTGTGCTCGTTGTACCACGGCGTTGGACTATTTTCTTTAATCTTCTTTAAGCGCCAGGGAGCAACTGTGTCTAAAGTGCTGGAAAAGAGAGAGTCAATAGTTTCTGTTGCAACATCGAGTTCCTCTAGGCTATCTGGGATGCTGAGGAGATGAAACTGATGAGGAAGATTATTTACAAAGAAATCTTTAGTTGCAGCAGTGATAGTCCTGCCATATTTGAAGCGAGGGGACGGCTTTGCAGCCTTTGCTAAATTAAGTGTACATGATACTAGGTAATGATCTGAGATGTCATCGCTCTGCTGCAGAATTTCAATGGTATCAACATTTATTCCATGTGACAGTATTAGGTCTAACGTATGATTACGGCGATGAGTGGGTCCTGACACGTGTTGCCTTACTCCAATAGAGTTTAGAATGTCTCTAAGTGCCAATCCCAATGCGTCTTTTTCATTGTCTACATGGATATTAAAATCACCAACAATTAGGACTTTATCTGCAGCCAGTACTAACTCTGATAGAAAATCAGCAAATTCTCTGGTAAAGTCTGTATGGTGCCCTGGTGGCCTGTATACAGTAGCCAGCACAAATGTCAAACGGGATTTATCAATTTCACTACATAACGTTACATAAAGCACCAAAACTTCAAAGGAATTATATTTGAAACTAGACTTGTGAGTAATACCGAAGATATTATTATAAATTACAGCAACACCTCCCCCTTTACCTTTCAGACGCGGCTCGTGTTTATAACAATAATCTTGGGGGTGGACTCATTTAAAGTAATGTAATCGTCAGGTTTTAGCCAGGTTTCTGTCAAACACAGCACATCTAGGTTATGATCTGTAATCATATCATTAACAATAAGCGCTTTTGAGGAAAGGGATCAAATATTCAGCAGCCAGAGCTTTATCATTTGATCATCTGTATTATATCTGTTGTTTATTTGTTGGACATCAATTAAATTTTTACCATTGAATGGTTTTGATGGTTTTTTGTATTTACTAATTCGTAAAACAGACACAGTCTCTATGTGATAATATCTAGGTGAAAGAGTCTCTATGTGCTGGGATTTATCTGACTTCTGTGACGTGAGACAGCTAGCAGGCGGTCGGGTAAGCCAGTCCGTCTGCTTCCTGACCTGGGCCCCAGTTAGTCAAGGTTTAGCTCTAAGACTATGTGCCAAGTTACTAGAGAGAAGAGCGGCACCATCCCAGGAAGGATGAATACCATCTTTTTTCAACAGGTCAGCTCTACAGCCGGAACCGAACAATGTACAGAGTTCACTAAGCTATTCGCATCCAAAGCAGTGTCTAAAGCTGTTACATTCTCACTACTCTCAAATAAAGTCTGGATGTGTGTCTCTAATTCTGAAATCTTTTCCGTCAGCCTGACTATCTCCTTACATTTATCACATGTGAAGCCCTGTTCGCCAACGGAGAAAGATATACTAAACATGAAACATGCAGTGCAAGTGACAATGACAGGAGAAGAAGACATGGCTAACCGTATTTGTTGATTAATCCAACTTACCACAGTTGTTTGATGGAGTCTATTTACTAATCCAACTCACCACAGTTGTTTAATGAACTCAGAAAACAAGAGACCCGAGTGCAGAGATGGCAAGCTAACAGGCTAGCGAAATGCTAACGCGTGATAGTGATTTAGATTAAAAGCTAGCAGTGTCAGATTTAATGTGGTATGCAATATTAGACAATATATGGTGATGGGTAAATTATATTTAGCAGTTTAAACAACAGGGAATGATATCAAATAAAGATTCAAAAGCAAGCAAAGCACACGCGAGCACAGCAGTCAGCAGGACAAAAAACCTGCTGACTGCTGGTTTACAATTATGCAAAACAGCACATTTTATGTCTGCATGACATACATATATTAGAAGGTGATGAAGTTCTACTCCACTCTTCAATATTTAAAACAGATTATGCACTAAATTAGAGTACAAACTGAAATAAATAAATGTTCAACCTTATGATTATCCATATAGATTGCACCTACTTGAACATTTTTTGAACATCTTGCAGAGCACTGGGGGTCAAGAACAATAAACACTTTTGAAAAAAATGATTTAGGATAGTTCACATTAAGGGTATAAATGAAGCCAAAGAGGGGAGTAACAACTGCAGCAAAGGTATTGCACATTATCTGGCCCAATCTGCTCTTAGTACTACAGAGAGGCACCTTATATTTGGGTTTGAGTGGATGGTGGCATCATCTTCAACGATGGTTAAGATCCTCAGCTTCTCCCCTTGAGAATGTCTTCTGGCTCTGTGTCCTGCAATAGAAATAAAGCATAAAATTTGGGTCAAAACTAATTTTTGATTGAATTCCGTTGGACCACAGTGGTCCTAAACATGTGCTCATGTAACTTTACTTGGAAAGTAAAGGTGGCCATGATTTTAAAGGGTTAGTTCACCCAAAAATGAAAATTATCCCATGATATACTCACCCTCAAGTCATCCTAGGTGTATATGACGTTCTTCTTTCAGACGAATAAAATCGGAGTTATATTAAAAATGTCCTGGCTCTTCCAAGCTTTATAATGGAAGTGAATGGTTGTGTCGTTTTTGAAGTCCATAAAAGTGCATCTATTCTTCATATAACTGCTCCACACGGCTCCGGGGGGTTAATAAAGGCCTTCTGAAGCGAAGTGGCGCATTTGTGTAAGAAAAATATCCATATTTAAAACTTTATAGACTAAAATAACGAGCTTCCGGCGGTCAGCGGTACGCAGGTCGACTTGCGCTAAAAGAGTAACCCTTGACCCTTGAACCCTTGACGCATGCGTATTGACGAACGCAGAAGCGCAGAGGATAGAGCAAAACAAAACACCGGTCATGAATTCGAGACTAAAATGAGAATTTTTAAAGAGAAATGGCAGAGGATTTTGATATAAGAGAAGAGGGGCTTGAGTTTGTTGCCCAGCCCTATCCACGAGAGGCGTCAAAGCTTACACTACTCCTACATCGCATCAGGGATTACTCTTTTAGCGGAAGTCGACTTGCGTACCGCTGACTGCCGGAAGCTAGTTATTTTAGTCTATAAAGTTTTAAATATGGATATTTTTCTTACACAAACGCGCCACTTCGCTTCAGAAGGCCTTTATTAACCCCCCGGAGCCGTGTGGAGCAGTTATATGATGGATAGATGCACTTTTATGGACTTCAAAACAGAAACCACCATTCACTGCCATTATAAAGCTTGGAAGAGCCAGGACATTTTTTATTTAACTCCGAAAGAAGAGTGTCATATACACCTAGGATGACTTGAGGGTGAATAAATCATGGTCTAATTTTCATTTTTGGGTGAACTAACCCTTTAAGCTTGTTTAAATTCAGCCATTGAACTAAAACTGATAAACGGAATATATTTCCCAAGCCCAAACATTGCCACACCTGCACCTGTGCTGTTAGAAGCCATATCAGCATTGATGTGATTACAATGCTGATACAACGTTTCAAAAACTTGTTGAATTTGTGCTATCAGATGAAGTCAAATTGATCACTGAGAAAGTTTCAACTATGATTTTTCAATAAAGTATTTTTTACCATGACTTTGTCCCCTGCTTTCTTCTCTTTCCTCTGCCTCTTGGCTGACAGAGAGCAGATGATAAGTTTTGTATAACTAACAGGACCTGATAAACAGGTGAAGTATCTTAGGCATGAGTGTACATGCTGATGACACACACTTTCTTACAAGGCAAGTCTTCAGGATGTTTCCAAACTTTTCCCTCATAAACAAAGGTAGACGTCTGAGAGTTGTGGCCTTTCTTTGAGCAAGCACATTGGAGTTTCTGTGTCTGAAAGACAGAAAAACAATTATGGAACAAGTTATATGCATGTTATATCCAAAGAGAAGCATGGGACTTAGCTTGACAGAGAGATGACACCATTCAACGTTTAACCAAAGATATATGATCACATGCTAAATAATTACCTGATGTTAAAGTTGGTCTAGTAAGATCTTCTTCTCATCTCTATACTTTGTACAACTAGATGTGTATTCATCCAACGAAAGGAAAAAGGTGCTCTCCTGTAATACTCAGCACAGACCCTGAAAAAACATTGTTAAAACAGTAAGAATTAAGTGTACACAAGTTAATTTAGATTTAAAAATAATAAACTCACCTAATCTTTCAAAAACAAAGGTCACTTTTGTTGCACACCAGCCAGATTCTTGTCAGTGCATCACTGATGTTTTTTTTTTGTCTAAAAAGTACAAATACAACAGAACAAAGATACATAAAAAAAATAAATAAAAATAAAATCAGTTACAGTATGTTAATTTAACATGTAGTAAAATACTACAGAAATTAAATAATCAAATGTGAAAACAAATCAATGCATAGTCTTCACTGTATTAATTAAATATAAATGTATTTATAAAGATACAAAAGAGCAGCGAGTGATTTTGTCTTTTGTTGTTTGATTAACAATAAGAGACACAGGCAGGTACAATAGGCTAGCTAATGCACAGATCTAATACAGCCTACTGAAAAATCTGGGATAAATTATTTATGTTCATTTAAAACAACCGAATTTACAGGAATGCTACACACGGTGGGCTTTTTTGACAAAATTGTGTAGGTGTTTCACTATCAAATCGCAATAAACACGAAAGATTAGCAATCACATGCTGTCTTTAACATTTTTAACATCATGCACGTCCTTCTGTTTCTTTTCTCATTCAAGCACGTTTCCTCACTCTTGTCTAAAGTGTCAATAACGTTAAAGCTGTAACTTTTGGCGCTCGATTAATAAAAACAAAACTCTGCATGCGAAGAACATTGTAGTCGGAGCTACTTCTCTCTGTTTATGTCTATGACGAGTCACGCCGCAGTTACTGTACTACTCCGCATCGCTGCCGACTGATCTAAAATAGTCCCAATATAAACATTTATTATAGGTGTAATGTAGTGATTCAGGATAAGACAAAAACACGGCTTGGAAAATGGATTCATGATGTACTTGCTCATTATATTAATTTCGTACATTTTGAACACAAAAAGTTACAAACTGTAGCTTTAAGTAGTAACGTTACTGTGCTACGCGGACAATCTCTAGCGATATACATTTTATATCATCTCCACAAAAAATATCGTCCACCCAGCCTTAATCTTGCCGTATTTTAGTGATGTTACACGTGACACCGACGCTTCACAGCGCGTATCGAGTACGCAGCACAATTTCACATGAAGCTCCTTTTCGGAGCGCGTATTGTTTTCAGAGAAACACGTGATCAGTGAAAAACGAAGCCTCACTTTCTTTCCAGTCACGTGAATGCTTCACTTTGCGTGTCGGAACGTTTAAACCCAGACCAACTCTACGGGTTTTTGGAAGTTGAATTCCATTTATTATTTTTTTTATATATATAAGCCTATAGCCTATAATACATGATCATATATTTTGCCATATAAACAGTATACAAACCATAAAATAATTAGAGCAACATTTACTTGCATCAAACAACTCTGTTGGTATCATAATTATAATTGTTACATTTAATTTATTGCCACACTTTAATATGTGAATTATATCATCAGAAAACTAAACATTTAGCATTGTCAGGCTTTTATTTGTGATTTATAGTTATAATAACGGCGCTGCGCACTCGGGTTTATGTCTGCTATAAATTTGACCTGCCACAAGATGGCACTGTTTTCGACGCTCCTGATGCTTCGAATCTTGTCCCGAAACAATCAGAGGAAAGCCTCAGTGCTTCATGAGGCTTCATTTGCCCATTCCTACCGTATTTTGATACATACCTTCAAATGTTAACAGATTGCTAACAAGCTGACTGATCACCACATGCTTTAGTATTAGTTTAGTCCTTTAACATTTAACAAACAAGGTGTGCAATATACAATATATGTTGCTTAATTTAATTCATAAAGCTTAAAGAAAACGTACCTCAAGCAGATGAAATCCAGTCCCTCCCACCGCGTGGTTGAAATAGGAAACCCCGCGCAAGGTACAGCGAAGACAGACTGTGCATGCGCGATGACGGGAAGTCATCAAGAAATCAAAGCATTAAGTTTTCTCAACTTACTTGTTTGTGTTCAGTGGACAAAATATTAGTAAACGTGCAGTGAAATCATTTTTATAAGTAAACTCAACATTGTGGTCAAAAATTTGTCCACTCGACTCAAAATTTTAAACTGAGTCAACAATTTGCAAGTTGTTTTTTTTTTTTTTACAGTGAACTGGATCAAGGCAAGGCAGCCAGTACAATTAAGGTTTATGCCTCAGCTATTTCAGCATTTCATGAGGGGGCCGATGACAAGCCATTAGGTCGACATCCTTTAATAGGTCAGTTTCTGAAGGGAGCTTGACGTTTGTGTCCAGACCGTACTCTGCGGGCATCGAGTTGGGACTTGCCACTTGCATTGGACTCTCTCACTAAGTCCCCGTATGAGCAGATTTGAAATCTCTGTCCCTCAAGACGGCATTTCTCTTGGCTCTCTGCTCTGTTAGGCGGGTAGGAGAGCAGTGTGCTCTCTCTCTGTTAGTGAGGATAGTATGCGATAGAAGGCAGGTGGCCCGGGAGTGTCACTTTGGCCTAACCCTGCATTTTTTTCCAAAGTACTTAAGCCCCAGTTTACAAATCAAGAACTAGAGGTGGTTCAATTTCAACCCTCTTCAGGCAGAACAGGAGCAGTTACTCACCCTGGGTCCAGTGAGGGCATTGCGTACCTAAATTGTATTCATTCTTTGAGGAAATCTAATCTTCAGCTTTTTGTCTGCTATGTTAAGGCCAGGCAAATAACGCTGACTGCTTATTTCCAAGATGATGGTAAACTTTGAATAATAAAATATGCAATAGTGCAATATAGTAACAGAGGCTTATATTAATATTTATTGTATAGGCTCGAATCAATTTCTGCAACTAAACACAGATATATGATCATGTTTAATATTTTGTATATAAAGAAATATATTTTTGTGTTAGGTCGGTTACCTGTGTCAGAAGTGTGCAGGAGACACACCCACATTAACGATTTTAATATATGACTTATCCTCTCCAAAAAGACCATTACAGATAACATTTGAAGTAACAATTAATTTACATTATATATATATATATATATATATATATATCGTAAAACTAATCCTGTGAGACTGATACCCTGCAAATCGTATGATCTTAAGTCAATATTTTGGAATACTTCCGGTGGCTTCACCGCCTGATGGCAGTTTTTTCCAAACACATTAAAATGTTAAAATTGACATAATTTCATTACATTTCATATTTATTTCAAGAAACTGCTGAAGACGCATCTCTTTCATCAACACTTGACCCTTTAATAACACTTATTATTCTATATATATATTATTCTTTGCTACGTGTACTGTGCTAGACTAAAGCCCAATTTATACTTCTGCGTCGAGTGTACGCCGTAGGGGTTCTGGCAGACCAATCACAGCGCTTGCGGTCCGCGTAGAATTGACGCACTGTTACATTTTTGGAGAGGTGCATGTCAGGGTACGTCGTAGGCTACACGTGCAACACAGCCTACGACGTACCCTGACGTACGCAAGCGCTGTGATTGGTCTGCCAGAACCCCTCCCTCAGGGGTACACATGCTCCCTGTAACTGCATGTATAACTGCACGTCAACGCGAACAAGGATGCAGAAGTATAAATGAAAATCGACGTGTAGCCCACGGCGTAGAGGCTACGGCACAGGTCCAACGCAGAAGTATAAATCAGCCTTAACTGGGCTAGTCGCAGCACTTGCATATTGTTGCCCTATAGTTGGTTTGATTGCTTCTATTGCTCTCTTCATTTATAAGTCGCTTTGGATAAAAGCGTCTGCTAAATGATTAAATACAAATGTAAATGCAACTTTTTTGTCGGCTGAACCTCTTTGAGCTAGTATATTTACTTGAAGTACCCCCCTGAGATTTTAAGTTAAGTTAGGTCACAGTTCTCTGATGTCTGTTACATGACAGGTAAACAAATAAAATATTTAAAAAAAAAAAAAAAAAATTTATTTTGATTTTTTATTTTATTTTTAAATTATTTTAATTTTACATTTTTATGATGTAATTACTTAATAGCTTTTCATTAAGCTCACAACCCCCCTGCAGTTCCATCACAAACCCCAGTCTAGGAAACCCTGATATAAAGAGTTATGGTAATTTGGAATCAGTAACCGACTACAATTTTTAAGTAATCTGCCCAGCTCTGAGCACCAAGCAAGAAGGTCCGAACGTTCGAGACATGCAGCACAGGTGAATAGGTGTGGTGATAGGCTTCTTCGAGTAAATGTAAGCAGTTTGGAGAATGGATGGATGATAGCATCATATTGGTTCAGGTGTGTTTAATTGGGGTTGGAGTTAAACTCTGCAAGACTGTGGCCCACTGGGAGCAGGATTGGACACCCCTGGTCTTTAGTATGGTAAACATTTAAAATACACAAATTACCAAGTGTAATTGTGTCCTTAACTTTTCAGTTTTTAGTAAACAAAAACTAAATTGTCATTGGGCAAAGAAATATGTTTCCCTTTTTTTCCTTGTGTTTGGCCAATAACGTTGGATTATAACGGTTCATGATATCAGTATCATCAGTACTTAATTTTAAGGTTATGTTTATGTACGTTGTAAGAAAACAACCTTATTAATTAAGTCGAAATTTTCCGCTCCAGGTCGACAGATGACAGCAGTGTGCCCGGCGTCGTTGCGTTGCTTTCCGGAGGAAACGTTCACCAGCAACTTCCGTTTCCGTTTCGCCATTGGAAAACGTTCAGCAAACACCGTGGGAGCAGAGAAGTCTAGAAACATTTCAGGACTTTTTCCTCCCCTTATTTACATAAGTATCGGTACATTTTTATCTTAGTTATTTGGTGTGGAGGAAGAAAAACGAGCATTTTAGCTAACGAGGAAACTTGCCAGGTCGCTGTAAAACAGCTGAATAAAGTGAGAGGTAAGTGTTTGTGTTGAGGTTCGGTTCGTTTGCTACCGAAACCCTTCTTTAACACAGCACCATGGTAACCATAATTTCCGGCATTAAATTATCGTTGGCACAATTGTAGTTGTTACTGTAATATAACGGCGGCAACTTGGTATTAACAACGACTGTCATAAAAAAAGAATTACTCAAAATGTCGATTCTGAAAGTACTGACACTGAGTAATATTACTTTCCAGTGCTGTCAATAACTGTGGACAGAATGATATTTTTGCAGTGCGTTGGGTACTTTCTGAGACACTTAAGTTTTAGAGTCACTTGTGGACTTGTGAGGTCAGTAACACAATTGAACTGAATCTTGTGCAGCAAAACGTTAAAATATTTATTTAACTTATTCTAATAATTCATAAAAAAATTTCGTTGTTGCTCTTTGAATTATTCAAAAGCCAAGATTTATAATGTGTGCATATGTTGGAATCACAGATTTATAAATGGAGACTAAATCAAGCACACCAAATACAAAACATTTTAAACTGTTGTTATACCCCATTTATTTTAGTGGTTTTAGTCATTTATTGAAGATTTGTGTGCTAGAAAAAACTCAAAGGAGGGGCTAATAAGCTTTGAGACAGTAAATAATTGAGAACCATTATACATATCCTGTTATAAAGGAGAGCAAATAAACGATTATACGTATCTATTAATGTGAAATATAACAAAGCTGTTAAACTGAAGTTTGTGACATTTGTATTGCGTTTTGTTTATTTGTTAAATTTTCTTCCAGCATGTCTCTTCCCAAGCGTGAGGTTGATGAGCTGAGGCCATGGGTGGAACGCACAGTAAAGAAGGTCCTTGGTTTTTCTGAACCCACTGTGGTCACAGCAGCGTTACACTGTGTGGGAAAAGGCCTGGACAAGAGAAAAACCACAGGTAAGATGTTTGCCTTTTAAGTATATAGCAGGTACAGATATAAAAATTATATGGCAGTTGTACTGTAGGAGTGAATGCCTGCAGAGATGGAAGAAACAGTCAGTCACGCAAATTGGAAATGTTTCTTCCGTCCTGAAGACATTTTTTTACTTCTGCAGCAAACTTAATGGCGGGCTTACATGGTGTGTTTTTTGCTGTCGTAAGAGCTCGCAAGCATTTTTTTTCCTAGTCGGAGAAACCGCACGTAAATCGTTTATGCTCATATGGCCGCAGATCGTATCGTATATGTGAGAGGAACTACGAGCTGAACCAAGTACCTTACGAGCTCCTCTCAATAATTTTTAAACATGTTTAAAAAAAAATTGTGGAGTCTGCCTGAATTTGACCAGTGTATAGGGTCTCCCCTATTCCCAGATCATACAACCACATCACATAGGCTACTAGCATACCCACACCCACCCACACACGCATACATACAAATACATTCTCTAGTTGTTTTTGTTGACCGTGCTGTTCTTTGCTATTCACCTAATCATTAATCATCATCATTTCCTATCCGAAGCTATAGCAAACACATTGAAAATCTCCAATCTTCGTGTTAATGCGAAAGCTCAAACGATTTCCAACAACTTGCAATGTACAGCTGTGCCGTGTACCAAATGCTTTGACACGAGGGCTCACAAGCTCCCGAGTGTCTAAACCTGCACTGTGTACTCCAGGCTTAAGTGCAGTCTCCTTATAGCTACAATGATAAAAAAAAAAAAAAAAAAAGATATCTGTGGTATCTTAACATTCATTGTGAATAAATGTAATAGAGCCTGATTGCTTGAAACTTGTAATAAGAGTGGTGAGGCTTATTATTACACACACAACCAGTTGAAGTCTAGCAATCCATAAAGTTCCTTGTATATTAATGTCATGATGACTGATGTTATAGTTGCATGGATAAATTAAGTTTGTTGTTAAAATAGTATTAGTGCTTGTAAAACTAATTAGAGATCAGAGATTCTTTATATCAGTCGTGGTAAAATATTAATTGTGGTTTTGGATGGTAATGGAGATTACAATAAATATTACAAAGACAAATAAATTATGCTTAAGGGTAGAGACACACCAAACTGATGCCATAGAACTAGCGCTGATGAAAGCCAACTGTGTTGCCTCGCGCCTACTGTCAACTAGCATGCGCGTTCTGTGCCTGTGTGTAAATGAGACAACTGTCTATTTCTGCAGATATATTCGTCTATATTCGTTATTCAAAAAGGGAAACTGACGCTGCAGATTCTACTCAGCTCATGATAATATTAAAATATTCGGCCAGGAACACTCAGTTAAGATGACGTAAAATTAGAACAGCCTCATATCTGTACCGTTTTGACTTCTTTGCTCGCTGTTTTGCTATTATTCTCGTGCACTGACTCATTCACTAAGCTGAACAGCCAATCAGAGTTCTCTCCCTCACCAACGGCCAGGCGTCGATTCTACATGTTGAATCGGCCAAAAAAAAACCTGACTGTGTCCGACTAGAGCCAACGGTGCGGAACACACCAGAAAAACTAAGTCGGTCGACGCTCAAAAACTGCCCGACGTCCGACGGCTTGGTGTGTCCCGGGCTTAAGGATTAAAACTGATTTAGCAAGTACACATGACATTAATATTAAATAATTAAGTCAAATGGATACAGGTATCATGAGATGGAGTCACCTTCTTACAAAATTATGGGGGAGGATAAATGTGGTGAAAAAAATCATTCTAAATATAAAAGAAGAGTCCATACCACAACTATAACGATAACGGCACAGAGAAACAGTATCTAATGATAACGGCACAGAGAAAAAATTTCGTTGGAATCACGTTTTTAGAGCGAATATTTTTTTTTTTTTTTTTTTCTTCCCCAGCTGATGAACGATGAAAACATTGACAGCCAATCAGAATCCATTCTGCTTAGAATAAACAGAACAATATAGTCCAGTAGTTCTTGGTGTGAATGGGCCTTAAGTTGGGCTGTGTGGAAACAAGCCAGTATTTTTTGTAATAAAGATGTGATTACAGACAAAAAACGATCCCATTTAAAAAATTTGTAAAAGAAATATGATTGCTGTTAATTGATTGGGTTGACATCTGTCTTTACTATTCATCTTATTTTTAACGCAACACCGTGTCTACACCAGACGTGAGTGGCGCGATGCAACAAAAACAATAGAACCCATTATAATCAGTGTTGCTGCCTACACTGGAAGCAGCGTAACAACAAATTCCTGACATTAAACTTATACCCTGTTCTATTTCTGAAGTACTCCAAGTGCTCACACTACTTCTTAAGATGATGATACACGGGGCAACTTTTTGAGCAATGTTGCCATCAACGGGCAACCAGGTGATACACAGGGCCCACGATCGATCAAAAGTATTCAGATAGAAATTTGTTGCCCAAGCAACATTGCTCAAAAAAGTTGCCCCGTGTATCATTACCTTTACACAAAGAGCAAATGGATTTGCAATGGTTGCTTTGTCACATCCAGTGTTAACGGCCTCAGTGGCATCACTGGTTTATCCAGAAATGCTCATAATTTTAGAATCGTGAGTAACTGAGTTTATGCGGCAGATATACTGTGGCAAGGCAGTGAGAATTCCATGAGACTCTTTTTATTAATGATGATCAATATCTCTCTTCTTTTAGACCAGCTAAGACCGTTTCTTGATGATTCAGCAAGCAGCTTTGTTGAGCGTCTGTTTGAAGCTCTTGAGGAAAGCAAAAACTCCCGTGGCAATAAAGGAGCTGGAGAGAAGAACCGCAAAAGAGAACTGAAGGTATAGAATTTTCTGTGCCTCCTATCTCTGAGTGTGAAGGAACATGTATTAAGAAAACAAGTAGTCTGTTCTGAATCAATTTTGAGTCACTTTTTTCTGAAACCGACACTTAAAGGGATAGTAAAAAGAAGATATTTTGAAGAATGGTTGTAACCAGACCGTTGATGGTAGCCGTTGACTTCCATAGTATTTTTTTTTTTCCTACTATGGATATCAATGGCTACCGTCAACTGTCTGGTTACAACCATTCTTCAAAATATCTTCTTTTTAGTTCAACAGAAGAAAGAAACTCATACAGGTTTGGGACAACATAAGGGTGAGTGATGACAATTTTCATTTTTGGGTGAACTATCCCTTTAATACAAGGTAGTAGTTCAGTAGTTCACTCAAAAATGAAAACTTCACTTACTCACCCTCAAGTTGTTCCAAACCTGTATGAGTTTCTTTCTTCTGTTGAACACATAAGAAGATATTTTTAAGAATGTTTGTTCTGGTTACCAGCATTCTTTAAAATATCTTTTGTGTAAATGATGACAATTTTTATTTTTGGGTGAACTATTCTTTTAAGTAAACTTTCTCTGACTAAGTCTTGTCTTTTTCATCAGTTTTATTTTTCCTCTCTCTCCTATGTTTAGGAAGTGTTTGGAGATGAGGTGGAAGGAGTGAAGGATGGACACAGTGTGGATACAGCGGTAAAGAAGAAGAGGGTACCTCGCTTTGAGGAGGTGGATGAACCCGCTGTTTTACCTGGACCCCCTACAGAGAGTCCTGGCATGCTTACCAAGATGCAGGTAACACACGCCATCAGTAAAAGAAAAGACTAGACAGAGAGGTATCTGATGGAACACATAAAGTATGACTTTGTTTAGAACATAAATGACTTGTAAGCCTAGAAATGCTTGGATAAAACAGATATTGTTTAGTGCTGCACAAGTATGAAAGTTCACAGCTTTTTCATAGAGGGCACTAAATAATTGCTCATAATTGAATATTTTTTTAATGTACTGCCTGTATCAAGTGTAAATACTGTTGAAATTGAAACTATTAAATTGAAACTAAATTTAAACTATTGAAACTATTAAAATGGAGTACTGTGATACTCTATTTTCAGATCAAGCAAATGATGGAAGCAGCCACACGGCAGATTGAGGAGAGAAAGAAACAGCTAAGTATTGTGGCTCCTGTCCCCTCTGCGCAGGTAATAAACAATACCAATCACCTGTTTACAGTGACTGCCCTGTAGTGCCTGTGTGTTTAAAAGAACTCTTAAGGAATCATAAAATTATCTTTTTGCATTTGCTTTAATTTAATTTATGATTGATAATAAATTAATCACATTTTCAATATCATCAATATCGGCCGATGTCTAATAAATACATTAAGGAAAAAATGTGCAATTGACTTTATACATACATCTTTACGTTGCTTTACTATTAATAAAATTGCTATTAATACAGTGGGGAGACACACTGCCGATTTTGCAGGTTTGCCCACTTACAAAGCATGTAGAAGTCTGTCATAGGTACTCTTCAACTGTGAGTGACGGAATCTAAAACAAAAATCCAGAAAATCACATTGTATGATTTTTAAGTAATTAATTTGCATTTTATTGCATGACATAAGTATTTGATACATCAGAAAAGCAGAACTTAATATTTGGTACAGAAACCTTTGTTTGCAATTACAGAGATCATACATTTCCTGTAGTTCTTGACCAGGTTTGCACACACTGCAGCAGGTTGGGATGGTGTTCTTGGGGTTGTACTCATCCTTCTTCTTCTTCCTCCAAACACGGCGAGTGGAGTTTAGACCAAAAAGCTCTATTTTTGTCTCATCAGACCACATAACCTTCTCCCATTCCTCCTCTGGATCATCCAGATGGTCATTGGCAAACTTCAGACGGGCCTGGACATGCGCTGGCTTGAGCAGGGGGACCTTGCATGCGCTGCAGGATTTTAATCCATGATGATTAGTGTGTTACTAATGGTTTTCTTTGAGACTGTGGTCCCAGCTCTCTTCAGGTCATTGACCAGGTCCTGCCGTGTAGTTCTGGGCTTATCCCTCACCTTCCTCATGATCATTGATGCCCCATGAGGTGAGATCTTGCATGGTGCCCCAGACCGAGGGAGATTGACCGTCATCTTGAACTTCTTCCATTTTCTAATAATTGCGCCAACTAATAATTGTTGCCTTCTCACCAAGCTGCTTGCCTATTGTCCTGTAGCCCATCCCAGCCTTGTGCAGGTCTACAATTTTATCCCTGATGTCCTTACACAGCTCTCTGGTCTTGGCCATTGTGGAGAGGTTGGAGTCTGTTTGATTGAGTGTGTGGACAGGTGTCTTTTATACAGGTAACGAGTTCAAACAGGTGCAGTTAATACAGGTAATGATTGGAGAACAGGAGGGCTTCTTAAAGAAAAACTAACAGGTCTGTGAGAGCCGGAATTCTTACTGGTTGGTAGGTGATCAAATACTTATGTCATGCAATAAAATGCAAATTAATTATTTAAAAATCATACAATGTGATTTTCTGGATTTTTTTAGGTTCCGTCTCTCACAGTTGAAGTGTACCTATGATAAAAATTATAGACCTCTACATGCTTTGTAAGTAGGAAAACCTGCAAAATCGGCAGTGTATCAAATACTTGTTCTCCCCACTGTAAATGTACACATGGTAGAACTACGTTAAGTAAAATACATTAAAATGCTAATGCGATCACATTGTTAAAATACATCAGTTGGGGTTAAGATACAAAGGATAGTTTTTTAACTCATTACATATGAGATAATTAAACAATAAGTTGTAAATTACTGTGACAGTGAATGAACTCACTATTTGTTTATAGCCTATTAATATGTTAACAATGTAAAGACTACAGTTTATAAACTATGAATTAACTAATAGTTTGCAAATTAATTGATAAGTACTTTATTATTGTATACTTATTATGAAGTGTTTCTGATTTTGTTTTGTAAAGGGGTATAAATTTAAGATAATTACTGTTCCAATGAGTGTTTGTTCCTCATACCAGTTGACATTTAGTGTGAGCTTTTGTTTAATTTACTGATTTTTAACTTCTGCTTTAAAATAAGCAATCAGCAATTATGCATTTTTTTTAATAATTAATACCTATTGAATTTTTTTTTTATCCTATTAATCGATTTATTGAAGACATCAACCGACATCAGCAGATTAATCAATTATCAAAACAATCAAGTGTAGCTCTGAACTCTAGTGTTTACATTAAATGACATGTTATAACTGGTACAGAGTAGCAATGTTGTTATCTTTTGTTATGTTGGCTTTTTTTTTTTTTTTAATCCCTAATAGTCATTCTTTGTCATCTAAACTTTAAAAATGGATACCAAACTTTTGTTCTCTCTCCTATAGCCCAGACTGATTCCATCTCAGACAGACCCTAGTGCTCCACGTCCCAGCCTCCCAGCGTCGGGTGCCACCCAGTCCATTGCTCCCTCTCAGGCAGCTAACTTCATGAATGATGCTATAGAGAAAGCCCGCAAGGCGGCTGAGCTGCAGGCCAAGATCCAGTCCACACTGGCCATGAAACCAGGAATTCTGGGTGCTTTGGGAAACACAGGGCCACATAATCTGGTAGCCTTGGCCAACCTGCACGCCATGGGCATTGCACCACCGTGAGTGTTGTAAACATGTAGAAATTACTTTTTTGTACATAATCTGAAGAATTTTGGCAACAGGCTTCATGTTTCCTAGTAACTTTTTTTATTAATTTGCAAGGCGTTTTCTTGTTAAAGAGGAATTGCTAAAAAAAAATTTGAGTTAAAAGTTTTCTCATATTTGCTTATAGTAAAGTGGAGCCTCGTGAGATCACAAAGCCAACTCCCCTCATTTTGGATGAGCTCGGACGAACTGTTGATGCCAGTGGGAAAGAAGTTGAGCTCACACATCGTATGCCCACTCTAAAAGGTACCACACACTGCTATAGAAATATGAATCTCTCACTTTACTTCGTTTTGAAATATATTTTTCCTAATATTCTTTTTTTTGTTTTATTTTTTTCCCCTCTGTCTCTAGCAAACATCAGAGCGGTGAAGAGGGAACAGTTTCGGCAGCAGTTAAAGGAAAAACCCAGCGATGACCTGGAATCCACCTCTTACTTTGACCCACGTGTGGCCCTTACTCCTGCACAGAGAGCCAAGAAAGGCTTTAGGTTCCATGAACAGGGTCGCTTTGAGAAGATCGCCCAGCGCATACGCACCAAGGTTGGCAACAGCATCCATCTTTATTTTTGACTCTATAAAGCAAAGATTAAAATTTGACTTTAAAAAAAACTTTGATCAATAATATCTGAGAAACAATATTATATTCTGTCCTCAGGCTCAGCTGGAGAAGCTACAAATGGAGATTGCTCAGGCTGCCAAGAAGACAGGCATACAGGCCTCCACTAAACTAGCTCTTATTGCCCCCAAGAAAGAGCTGGGAGAGGGGGAGATTCCTCATATAGAGTGGTGGGACTCCTACATCTTGCCTTTCCACATAGAATTGTAAGAGTCAACAGCTTTCAAATCCAGACAATTATAAAATATACAAGACAAATTCAGGAAAAATCCTGCTGTTCCAAAGTCATATTGACATTGTGAAGAATTCATATAATCTGACAGTCAAGCAGTTCCTTTTGATAATTAAAAACATGATTGAGTGAAAGTGGTCATATTACATTTTTTCTGTTCTTTTTCTCAGATCTGTGAGCACAAATTTAGATGAGGTGGAAATGCACGGAGTCACCAACCTAGTTGAACACCCAATTCAGATGGCCCCTCCAGGTATTCATGCATGTATTGAACATCAAAACCTTCTGCAGACAGAAACTGGTTGAATTTCAAAAGACTCATTGGTCTAACCTTTGTTTCTATTTCTTTCTCTTTTTGCTTCTCTTTCTCAGTGGACACAGATAAGCCAGTGACTCTGGGTGTGTATTTGACAAAGAAAGAACAAAAGAAGTTGAGGAGACAAACTCGTAGAGAAGGCCAGAAAGAGGTGCAGGAAAAGGTCCGATTGGGTCTTATGCCTCCACCTGAACCCAAAGGTACATTACCAGCCAGACACCTACCAGTAAGACAGATGAGGTTTAATATGTTAAACAACCAACCAAAGGTTTGGGCACACCTACTCATTCTTTATTACTAATATTGTTCAATTAAAAGTTTTTCACATCATAACTCATGATGAACACTTGTTATAATATTTTAGCGTCTACAAAGTAGCCACTAGATTACAGCTCTGTACTTTTCTCTGTGTATGCAATATTCATGTGTCTATATTTGTGTGCAGTGCGGATCTCTAATCTGATGAGGGTTTTGGGGACGGAAGCTGTGCAGGACCCCACTAAAGTGGAGGCTCATGTTAGAGCACAAATGGCCAAGAGACAGAAGTGAGTGTTTTCACACGCACATAGTATTGGGATCAAAGCCAATAGTACCATATTTTCCAGAAAATAATCCACACTGGGTTAAAATGGTACATTTACAAACACTATAAACGTATTTTATTTCCCCTTACGCCACAGAAAATCCTTTAAATTTAAGTGTATTTACAACAGGAGTGAAAGTTTAAAACAAACAAATTAAATGCGCTATACAAATAAACTTGCGTATCTCTCTTACTCTGCATGAATCCAAATGTGTGCGCTTTTCGCATTTTGCGTGCTTGGCTTTGGTAAATAACTCATAACATGTTTTAGATTTAAAAAATGAAATTTATATTCTGGGAAAAACTGTTTTTTTGCATAGTGTGCATAGAGTGATGTTTGACCGTGTGTGTTCAGGGCACATGAGGAGGCAAATGCAGCACGCAAACTCACAGCAGAACAAAGGAAAGAGAAGAAGGTGAAGAAACTTAAGGAGGATTTGAGTCATGGGGTTCACATTGCTGTTTACAGGTATAAAATGACACATCAGCTAAAATCTTGCATTAAAATTTTATATTTGTGCTGTAACATCTAACATAGATTAAACAGTTTGATTACAAAGTCTTGTTAGCTTGCAGGGTTCTGCTTTAGAGAACACAATCTCCCACATTAGCTGCGTTTCAACCGCAGGAACTTTCCCCAGGAACTAGGGACTTTGGGGTGGTACTCTGTGTGTTTTGACCGCAGGAACTGGGGTCTAAATGAAGTGCTGGTTAAAAATTTCCCCCTCATAACGGCCCTGGTCGTGCGGTAGTACTTTTTCGAAGTTCAGGAACTTTTGGGGGTGGGATTTGGGCGCTGAACATACTGATTGGTTGAACATACTGATTGGTTGAGCTCACCCAGCATTTTATTTCAACCTAAAGTCAGTTGCGGTGCGTGCAGTAAGAGTTGTTTGCTATTCGAATCAACAATGAAGTTTAAAAAATACGACGATGGACCGACGACGAGGTTCAGGCTTTATTAAGTGTATTTGCGGAAGACGAAATCCAGTGGGCTCTGGAAAGTCGCGTGCAGTCCTACGTCACCGGACTAATCTTCACGGTACTTTAGACCGCGATGGAAACGCAGACAGCAACAGGTCTGGGGGAAAAAAAGTTCCTGGGACAAATTGTTCCAGGTAATTTCGGTGGAAACGGGGCTATTGTTTCCAACACAAGTGTTCTACAGCTGCGCTGCATCCTGCTAACCTACAGCTTCACCAAACTGCATTCTGAATTGATTGCGAAAAGAGAAGTCCACAATTCAGAATAAAAGTAATCAAAAAAATGAAATGATACTGTGTGAGAATTATTCAGTGGCCAATAATGTTAAGCTATTGAAAACTATTTTGTAATTTTATCTTCTTCAAAGTAGACTTAGCCACTAGATTTCAACTGGGTATTTGCACTCTGGGTATTTCCTCAACCAACTTTGTGTGGTGTACCCTGGATAGTAGTTAAGATGGTCACTAGTTGGTTGCTTTTACTGTACTATCCAGTCTGCAATTCAAAAACATTAGTTAGGTTAGACGCCATATTAAAATTAACACCGATGAAAATGAGGCTGTGAGGGATAGATGTAGTCTTTACTATGGCACGCACTGTGGAGGTCCTAGATCATGTAATTTTCTCAACTCACAACTTTTAAAACTGAAAAGCAGTTTCATCAGCTGAACAATCGGTATGTTGTTAAACAACAGTACAGCCCATTGAACGCACTGTATTCTATTCCTCTCAAACTCGTTTTCATTCTTGTCAAAAATATGGCGCTACCCTGACAAAGGTCTATATCACAGTCCAAAGTTGTTCTGTCTCGTCCCTTTTAATACAGATTTTTTTTTCTTTCAGATTTCAGCTTCGTCAACTTTTAATTGCATTGTTTTTGCTGATTGCACACAACAACATGCATACAGTGTGGCCAGTGATGTCTTTTATGCTAATTTATCCTGTTGTATACTCAAGTGGTTTATCTGCTTTGCCCACAGAATCCGAAATCTGCATAACCCAGCCAAGAAGTTTAAGGTGGAGGCCAATGCAAACCAACTGTACCTTACTGGCACTGTGGTACTGCACAGAGACGTCAACATCGTAGTAGTGGAAGGAGGTGGGTTAATGTGATTAGGGTATCTCTATAGATGATTATCTTCACAGATGTTTTTTTTTAATAATTATGTTCAGGATCATTATTTAACTTTAATTGACTCCTTCCTCCCTGTAGGACCCAAGTCACAGAAGAAGTTTAAACGACTGATGTTGAGTAGGATCAAATGGGATGAGCCGAATTCCAAGAGAGATGGTAAGGGGAAATAGGAGTGACTGAAGACCAAACGTTTATGATCCGCTTTTTATGAGCTGTGATTTGACACTGACATTTGACCTTCCATGGGTTTGTTTTTTTTGTTTGTTTTTAAGAGCCTCAAGATTCAGATGATGAGGGTTCCAGGAAGAATAATAAATGCACCTTGGTTTGGGAGGTAAAATAATGGAACATTTACCAAAAATTATTAATTACTTTCATTACTCACCATTTACTTTATACAACACAGATTATTTCAAAGCAGCTATACAGCGATAAACAGCAAAATAATGATCAATAATGTTATTGACCATTTTAAGTTTTTTACTGCTATATAAGTAAACACTATGTAATATGAAGTAATACAAAGTAAATATTAAGTAATATTACGTTTCTTCCTTTTTCGTATTAATCCTTTGTATACTTAAATATATGAATTTTATTCCTCAGGGTACAGCCAAGGAACGTAGCTACGGGGAGGTTAAGTTTAAGCAGTGTCCAACGGAAAGCATGGCTAGGGAACATTTTAAGAAGCATGGCACCGAGCACTACTGGGACTTGGCTCTGAGTCAGAGTGTCCTGGAGACAACTGACGACTGAGATATAGACTGAACTCTGAAGAAGAATAACAACAGAGGACACAGTGGCATGTGGACCTTGCACGCATTTTTTTTTTTCTTTTTAATTTTTGGAGAGAGAGAGAGGTGGAATAGACTGTGGCAGAGATAAACATGTATATGTAAATATAGTTTGAGTGTATAAGATGATGATTGTGTTTTGCATACCTGCAATACATGTGTGAGACAACGCAAGGCTTAATGAGCTGGGATGTTAATCCTTATGTACTGCTGCAAAACTTTACAGTGGTGGCAGCTTGAATAAGGGGGGACACTGGTTTTGTATCTCTTGTAACAGTTTTATAGTGTAGGCTGTGCAATCTTTGATCTCGTGTGATTTCTACCTTGGATCCATCTTGAGTGCTGCATCATGTGCTCTCGCCATTTTGATGCAGTCTTTTCAGTAAGTAAGCATCACTCCTGAAATAAGTTAATTGACACTGTGTAGTTTGTTACTGATTGACCATACATTTTTGAGTGCAGATACAAGAGTATTGGTTTCACTATAACACAAAAAGTTATGATTTTAGTGTGGTTTTTTTATTTTGGTTCACCTATTCAAATGTCCCAAAGAAAGTGACAGAGCACATGGCTGCTTATATTTATGGCACATTTATTTTTCATGCTGTTATCCCCCCCCCCCCCAATTTCATGTCAAGAAATCAAATTCAAAAACTGCAACCAAGCAAATGCTGATCATTAAAGCTCGGGCAAAAAAAAAGAAAGTTATTTTGTGTTGAGAGAGTTTTTTTTTTTTACTTCATTTTAAGGTATACTAATGTACTAAAAGACGTCAACTTTATTAGAATACTACCTTGGCTATTTCCAGTGCCAAAACATGATCTCCAGTTGCTAGACAAGATAAGTTTCTGGGACAAATTGTTATGGGTAATTTCGGTGGAAACGCAGCAATTCACTAACAGACCAAGCATTCCCGTGGAATGGTACATACAAAATAACAAAATTTTGTAAATAATCTCAGAGGATTAAAAATGATCAGGTTTAGGGCTTTTCTATTTAAAACCAATTCCACCAGTAGTGGGCACTTGCTCAATGTAAACAAATACATCAGAGTCCACAGAAGTTAGTGGGGGAAGGGCATAAACAATTTAAGTGGAACACAGCCAAGGTCCAAAACCTGAAATGTGTGTCACAAGAAAACATCCCAAATGTGTACTGTTGTGACTAATCCAAGGCCAGAGTTGGACAAAACTGGTTCAAGACAGCCTGATTCTAGTCATGCAACTGCAGCCATAGCAGTACACATTAAGATGGGTCCATTTTAAGATCAGAATTGCCAAAATTACGAGATCATGTATGTTTTCATAACAGAAATTATATTTGTAAAAATTACACTTCAGTGGATGGAGGAAATCCAGCCATTGATTTGTTGAGATTCATATTCAGCATTAACAACCTCAAGTGTTCATCTACATCCAGACAAGACACCCTGGAATTCTTCATAGCCTGTTTAGAATATGCTAATCACAAATAATCATTTATTTCTGTCAGCTCATGGAGGGTACTGAGAAGATCACCTGGCTAAACTTTGAGGGTGAGTAAATCATGGGCTAATTTTAATTTTTGGGTGAACTATCCCTTTAATTATGGGACAGCTGGGAACATTAGTCTATAAACTATATCTCAGCTCATTTTTTTCACAAAACTATAGCATTCAAGTGACAAGTGTTCCAAGTTTATCCTGTAGAATAACAGTGCTCAGTTTTTTTTCAATGACAATTTCTTTAAAGCTGCAGATTCACTTTATGTAGACCTTAATCTCTTTAAATTTCACAAAATAGTTGATTGTGTTTTAGTGGGAACAGGCTTAACTGAATGGAGATCAGTTACATTGTTTATTCAGGAATGTGAATGATTACCTGATGAAGTAGTAATCAGCCCTAAACCAAACTCCTAGTTGATTACAACAAATCAAGTAAAGCGGTTGAAAATGTCCATTGTGGTTTGAAAATGCCGCACTGGGTAACACATAACATTCTTCAGATATACTCTGATTTGTTGTTGATGACCACAAGATCACCAATGTTAGTTCATTATTACTGTCACCAACCATGTGTCCTGCAGCTTTCATCTAAATTTCAATGATCCAACATTAAACGTTGAAATGTCAATCTTAACCAAAATTATGGTTTGGATGAAAACTCAACATTGTATCAATCCCAATTTGGGATACCTGTAGTTTTAAAATAAGCCTAAAATAAGGCTTGATTAGCTGGATCAGGTGCATTTATGGTTTGAAGCTAGGAACTGAGTTTTGCACCCCTGAACTATGTAACCGCTGGAAACTTATCTACCCCCATGCTTAGAAATAACATGACCCAGGTATTTTACCTCACTTCGGAAGAAGCAGCACTTGGGGTTCACTCTTTCTATTTGTAAAAAGGACAGCAAATACTCTAGGTGAGCAAGGTGTTGATCTATAGAGAAAAACACTGTAACGCCGTCAAGGCATTACAAATGCTAAAGTGCATGCAATTAAATTCAAATAGGCCGAAAATGGTACAGAAATGTGTCTTGCTCCTATCATTCTCAGCCACTGGCACCTAGTTGTGCTCACTGGCTATAGATCCAGCGTGAAAAACCACTATCCTATCCTCCGATAGATCATCCAGGGATTCTTCAATGCATGGTTACAAGAATGCATCCTGGTGCGTTTAGCTAATCACATAGTTGTATAGTCAGAGGGAGGAATATGTCTATACCTTTGTTGTTTATGTATTTCATGCGCTATAAGGTTAGTAAGTACACCACAAATCTCCCTTGTGAGATAAAAACACTGAGGAATATTTATACTGTAGATCCCTTACCTGGAAACCACTGAACGACTGAGGTTGTATGTTCTGCCTACCTGGTAATACACTAGCAACAGCATTCTGCCTGTTTGGTTTTAAGGAATTCAGTACAGGTAAACAAATGATTTGGGACTGATGTAACATTCCCAAATTCATTGGGAATAGTGGGAATGGGAATTGGTTGTAGTTTAGCAGTGTAGTATTTTGACTGTTATATAAAGGTGGGATTGCAGATATCCTGGCTGAGAGGGCTTATTCACTTAAAATAAAATGCTCTAGTTTTTACTTTTCCACCGTCCAATGACAATTCTGAAAGTAAACATGACAGGGGCCTACTGTTACTATAGTAACAAATGCAACTTTAACATGCATTTACAAGTAGAAGATACATATTTATGAAAACTCCCTATAATTTGCACCTTGATAGCACGCAAATATTTCTGCCCGTTAACAGTCATGTGATTGTCAGCATTTGCTTTCCGCAACAGACTGAAGCCACCTCGTGTATAATGTGCTTTTTGCTAAGAAAAATACAGCATTTTTCTAGGGTTAGGGTTAGGTTGGGGCAAGCTTCAGCCCTCAAACTTCTTAACACAGCCCACCTCTGATTGCTTTTAATCAATGCACAAACCGTAAAAAAAAGATCAACACAGTCTGATTGGGTGGGCAAGATAGATGTTTGGGTGGGCTCAGCCCACCACTGCCCATGCCTATCCGGCCCCGGGTTCTGCTTTGGCTGTGATATCCATTGTCTGTACAAGCAAAGAGAAAATAGGCTACCTTCAAGGACAGGCTGAGGATGCTGACCCTGAGGAACAACACATTCATTATAATAGTGTGTAGTCTACATAACTACTGGCAAATTGGCCCTGTTGTCAGCACCATACAATTGGATGGGGTACTATCTGAGACTCAAAAGACAGTTCAGATGTCATATAACAGAGATACACATTTTTGTTATTAATATATTAAATATTTTACTATACAGTATATTAATGTATATAATCTTTATACTATGTATGGTTATTGTAAACGAGTGCTCTTGAAGACAAATGTAAAATTGCATTTCCGTTCTTTCCCTCCCAAAAGTTATACTTAATCTATAATATTAATTTTGAATATATTTCATATTGATATTATGATACAATATAAAATAATAGAAGCCTATCAATTTACTTTTTTTCTCGTATGTTTTTTTTTTTTTTTTTTTCTCATTGATGTTTGTACACAGTGTAGAAACTGTAGATTTTTGTATGGCAGAAAACGGGAACATACAGAAAAAAATAAGCATACAGCACATAATATCAACCATAACTAATAAAGGAAACAATAGCACACAAAAAAGGATAACTAAATTAGAAATTAAAACAAATTTTTTTTTTTACGATTTTGATTGGCCAATCATGACCAGTGCTGAGAAAAGTCAAGCTTTTTGGGTTGCCACGTCTGTATATTATAAATACAGCGGCAGAAAAAACATCTCTTACGTCGGCCTTGTTTTTCATAAATTCGTTCTTAAACATGGGTAGTTCCGGATATTTGGGATTGCTAGTGCACGTTAATGCTTGGCTTCCCCTTGTTTTGACAGACCAGGATGTTTTTTGTCTAGCGAGATCCTAGTTTCACAGCGGTCAGAAGCTGTTTCTACCCCATAATATGCCTAGATTAAACTCCATTATTATACTCCAAGTATATTAAAGTATACCACGTTCGTTTCACACTGTAGATTACATTTTACTTTATAAAGCGATGAATTTTTTATAAAATATCACCGTACAATAAATTTAAAAAGTTTTATGAAACTGTATCACTTTTTACTCAGGCGTCTACAGCGGGCAGTTGGGGCCCTTCCCCTGGGGTCCTCAGTCAACGTGTTGTATGCGCAATGAACTGATGGGCTTGTTTTGGTTGCACGTTTTTATATATTTGGAGGGACGTATACAATTCCGCTGATATTATTGAATCTTTACCATGATGCCGGGGGAGAACCAGTCCAAAGCCGGAGGAATCGCCTCTGAAGCAACTTCTGGCACTTGTCAAAACTGCACTGTTTTAAATCAGGTGAATTTATTCCTCAAACATGCTTGCTTAATTGGTTACCCCAGTAATGATGGCCATGCAATGAGAAATAATAACGCAATACGTTCATTTGTTAATTATTTGGTTGTTAAAAACATTAAGATTGAAGGGATGAATACGTGATATATGTTTTTTTATATTACATCCGTCTTAGTCATTGTTGATTTTAAATTTATAGTCGCATCGTATGAATGTGATTTCCAGTTAGTGGCACGCAACTAATTATTGTTTGTTATTAGTTTATTAATTTGGTGTTTAATGCCGGTACCAGTGTCATGCTTTTAGTTTGAGTTTCCTTATTCGTGGTCTTGGCAGTTACTGATTACAAGTAAAACTAATACTATGTCTACGTTTTCAGAACTTAGATGAATATGTGGCTGCTTTGTTAACTCTCAAGCAAAAGATCGTCGACACAGAGTGAGTGCTTTATTTATTACTATTGTTTTAAAGTATATTGTATCCTTTCAATATGTTTCCTTACAACTAAATTCAGTCCAATCCAGTGCTTGCAAGGCAGCGTATTGTTTTCTGCTAATGAAAAATTGGAAATTCACAATTTAGTATGCAAATGGATGCCAGAAAGAACCAATTACTGAATTCCTATGCAAGTATTACAGTGACACCACTGTTACATTTGAACGTTGAACATTCTGTCAGTTGAACAAGTCAGTGGCAGAGCCGTTGAAAAAAGAGAATTGTGACACTCTTATGTGATCTCGCCGCCACGCGGTCACGTGGTCCATGCAGCTCTCTAATTCCAGACGAACAAGCTGTCATCATGTTTGAATGTTTCAGGACAGATAGCAACAGCGAATATATGACCCTGGACCACAAAACCAGTCATAAGGGTCAATATTTTAAAACTGAGATTTATACATCATCTGAAAGCTGAATAAATAAGCTTTTGTTAGAATATGACAATATTTGGCCGAGATACAACTATTTGAAAATCTGGAATCTGAGGGGGCAAAAAAATCTAAATATAGAGAAAATCGCCTTTAAAGTTGCCCAGATGAAGTCCTTAGCAACACACATTACTAATAATATATATATATATATATATATATATATATATATATATATATAAATAATAATAATAATTATTATTATTATTATTTTAAATATTTATGGTAGGAAATTTACAAAATATCTTCATAGAACATGATCTTTACTTAATATCCTAATGATTTTTGGCATTAAAGAAAAATTGATAATTTTGACCCATACAATGTATTGTTGGCCATTGCCACAAATATACCCGTGCCACTTATGACTGGTTTTGTGGTCCAGGGTCACATTTGCGGCAATTTCGGTAAATATTCAAGCATAATGTGCACTGATTACTACATTGACTAGTTATATGCTAAGACTAAGGGGTTTTAAAAGAGATGTGGTAATAGTAATATTATAACCTGTAAAATGAAGTATGTAATATTGTCTGTAGTAATAATAAATACAATGTTGTATGTTGGAGATATTATTATTATTATTATTATTATTTATTTGTATTAATTTTTTAACTCATTATTCCTGTGGTAGAAAATGCTGTGGCACCAAGATAAGCTACTATGAAGGGGGCACTTAGGTTTGCTATACTATAGCACCAGGCCCCTATGTGTACTCGGCCCTGAACAAACTGACATCTGTTTATGGTAGCTAGAGAAGTGTTGCTCATGTTATCTAACTGTAATTAGAATCTAATTAGCTATTATACAACCCCAAATCAAGAAAAGTTGGGACATTTTGATTTTGATGGCTGCAACACACTTGAAAAAAGTTGGGACAGAGGTATGTTTACCAGTGTCACATCACCTTTCCTGTTAGTTACACGTTTTAAATGTTTGGGAATTGAAGATACTAATTGTTGGAGTTTTGCAAGTGGAATTTTTTTTCCCAATCTCACCTGATACAAGACAGCTGCTCAACAGTCCATGGTCGTCGTTGTCTGATTCTTCTTTTCATGATGGGCCATACATTTTCAGTAGGAGACCTGGACTGCAGACAGGCAGTCAAGCACATCCACTCTACAGTGTAGTGTCTACAAAGCCAGTGTTGTACATGCTGAATGAGGCCTGGCGTTGTCTTGCTTCCCAGGAAAGATGTCACCTTGATGCCATTAAATGTCTTTGTACAATCTCAATATGACTGAAAACTCGATGTCCGTTTTTCCCAAAAACAAGCTGAAACATGGACTCATCTGACCGCAGCATACATTTCAACTGGTCTTTTAGACCATCTGAGCTCAGGCCCAGATGTATAGCTGTATGATGTATAGCTTTGTCCTTGTGTAACAGAGATTCAAGTGGCATTCCCTGATGCAGACTGTGTTAAGTAACAACAGTTTTCCAAAGTACTCCCGAGCCCATGTGGCTGTGTTTAACACGGCAGCATGATGGCTTCTCATGCGGTGACATCTGAAGGCTCGAAGGTCATGCACGTTCAATTGAGGTTTCCTGCCTTGCCCTACATGTACTGAGTTTTCTCTGGATTCACTGAATCTTTTCATGATATTATGTATGGTAGATTGTAAAAGACCTAAATTCTTTGCAATCTTGCATTGAGAAATGTGATTTTTGAATTGTTTGACAATTCTCTCATGATATTTGGCACAAAGTCATGAGCCATGATGACCCATCTTTGCTTGCAAAGACTAAGATGCTCTTTTTACACTCGATCATGATACCCTCACCTATTACCAATTCACTTATTGTGGACTGTTTGAAAAGTTTAATTTGGATATTCTATAAGCTTTTCACTTTTATTTTGCCTCTATACCAATTCCCAACTTTTTTAGAGTGTGTAGCAGCCATCAAAATCTAAATTTGTTTATATTTACAAAATGTATAGAGTTGTTCAGTGAAAACATTGGAAATCTTTTCTTTGTATTTTTGTCAGTTAAATAAAGTTGAAAGAGAATTAACATCACAGATTCTTGTTTTTATTGCATTTTACAAAATGTCCCAACTTTTCTTGATTTGGGTTTGTGTAACAATAAACGTTAACCAAAACTGGCAACATAAAAATACCACTATTGTTAGACTCATGAGAGGTCAGCCAAAGTGTTAAAATGTCAGAAAACGCAGTCATTTCATCAACTTGCCAGTGGATGTGCTTAGAAGACACTGAAATTAATGGGGTTCATCACTTGAATATTAATTTTTGGATTCCGAACTATCGGTTGCCTGACGACAGTCGATACTTCCGCATTCTCTGATTCTAGTTGAAGTCTATGGGAGTGTCGCAACTCTATCAACGACTCTGGTCAAAGGAAGATTCACAAATTTTAAACACACATTTATTACATATGCGTTTTACAGTAAATAAATAAAATATAGACAGCATACCTAAGACTTAATTTTGAATATAACATGTTTGTTAAATGGTTCAAACTTTAGTTTAATATTTAGGGTTAGGGGTTCTAAGTAGAATGTTTAAAGAAATATATTTACAGGGTTTTTTTTTTTTGTAAGTACTGTAATAATCAGGTTAATGCTTAATGGTAAAGATGAACATGTTACTTGCTGACATTTCAGTTTTATCTACTTTGTCAAATAAAACTATATCAGTATTATCTTCTATTAACTTTCACATTTTTATTTCAGCCGTCTATTGAGTGAGTACAAAGAGAAGTGTGATGATATCCTTTTTAAAGCTATGTAGACGATAACATTGTTCTTGCTTTTGTCATGCTGTCTGTTGATTTACTGATTCATTTTATTGTAGTTCGTGGGTACCTGTATTATGGAACATCACACGAGCAGGAGTGCTATTGTATTGAATATCAGCCCGGCCACACTAAGCCTCAGGTAATCTCAGCCATGCTGATAGTCAATACAACAGCATGGTTGACAGTGAAATGTTACTTTTATACAGTAGTTCAAGAAACAAAGTTAATACTGAATTGGAAACAAATGTTTTTGTTTTGGATCATTCTAAGCACAAATGGCAATTTTACGTTGTATCATGCAGCATCCTTTCCAAATGGTATCTATCCGGTTGAAATGAAATAAATTAACATTTGGATGTAAATGTGATTTGCATTTAAGTCAATTTTTTTTTTTCTATACTGTCACACAGTGTCACTGTTCTATTACACCACTGGTGTAAAATCACAATGCAAGTTTGCTCACGTGGCACGGAGGTGGTATGTGTGAAATACATAAAAACATTTGACAAAATAGTTTTTCTTTTTCATTCTTTGAACCATTTTATAAATCCTTATTTTAAGTACATTACATTTTAGACAATTTGGCCATTTATTTTTTTCCCCTTATCCAACTAAAATAGTTACAAAAGAAACAAAACTGTCAAACTTTGCAAGTTACCAAGCATTTATATTTAACTACAGCAATGGCAAACCCTTTCCTGGTTCCTTTAAAATATAACTTAATTAATTATTCTACTCAAGCTCCAATATGGGTTTTCCATTTCCTATTCCATCATTGCTGGTGAGAGAAACGTCCAAACCTGAAGTGAGAAAAAAAACACAGATACTCCAACTCTAAAAAGAAAATGTGCTCCTTGCCCCATGCACAATCGCACTTACTACCCACTCCGTAGTCTGTACCACTCACATACACTGGTCTGGAGGGCAGTAAACACAAAACTTGAAAGTTAACATTGTTCTCTGAATCCATCTTTGTTTTCCTTGACCAAAATTCACAGCTTCAGAAATCACAGAGGTAAGACCTTATTTTCTTTTTCACTACAATTATATGTGTAATAGATTTATTTTTAGGTGACATTTATGCTTTAAGCAGCTGCTGTTTATCAAAGTGATTTACAGTACACATTTACCAGGCTGTTACCAGAACAAGTGACTGCACTGATTCCTCAAATGGCATACCCCTAATGATTCCAAAGATATTTTACTTGTCATGTTGTAACTAAAGTAATGCAAAGCCAAGACGTTGCTGTACAAGTACATTTACGCTCAGTTGCTACAGTTAAGTTCTTTGATAGAAGCACAGGTAAGTTGTCGTGCAGTAACATTGTGATTTAAAGGTGCTGTATGTAAGTTTTTCACTTTACTAAACCATAAAAATACCATAATATGCTTGCAGATATGTAGGAAACATGCTAAATTCACCTACTTGTTTCTCAGAAAAACAATGCTACGGCCAATTATTCTGCTTTGAAATGTGCGTTCCGTGTCGGAATGTCTGTTTTGGTTTTGGTCTGTGCCAGTTTACCCAATTGTATTTCGACACCACAGGTTGCCAGTTGGCAGAAACGCAGTGTATTGCTGCCATGGAAGCGAGCAAACAAACCTGGTCAGAGATCGCAGATTCTACCCGACCTAAAAAGCCTCAGCATCCATCTAAAAATGTCTATGAACGAGAGCATATTAAAACGCGGATAAATCAACTCATCAACTTACAGTGTGGCTTTCATTGTCAATTGTGCTCGCTCCTGTTGCGTGTCCTCAAGCTGGCAACCCGCGCGAGTGTCGAGTCTGAGGAGGAGGGGGCGGGTGAAACAACTCTCTCCAATATTTTGAATTTGGACTACAGTACCCCAGCAACCACTGTCAATCCTACATACCGCACCTTTAAGTATGTTGATTAAATGTGTATTTGAAGAATGCCTTTGAAACATGGTGATTGTGTTTTTCACAGAGAGAGCAGCAAACTGCACAGACAGTTGGATGAGGTGCTACTGAAGCTTGAGCCCTTAGAAAAACAAACTGTGGAGTATGAACAGATGAAGACAGAGCTGGAGAAAATTAAGGTTTGTGTTCAAACACCTAAATGTCTTACCATCACTAGGGTTAACAATTCCAAAATTTCATTAATCGCTACCAATTCCAGTGAAATTCCCTGATTCTCATTGCCAATTTCAATACAGATTCTCCCAACTTTATTTAAAAAATATTAATATAAACTAGGGCTGTGCATGTTAACGTGTTAGCGCATGCAATTAATTCTAAATCCTTAACGGGTTAAAATAATTTAACGTAAATAACAATATATAAAATACTGAAACACGTGAAATTGCGTCATTAAGGTAATTAACGTCACACAGTTAGATGATCAGAAGTCGGGAGTTTATCACACTGAGCATCTACAATACCTGTAAACCTGGTAGACAGAAATTTCTATTCTAACCTTTGACCCGATTTTGCTTCTCTGTTTGCAATCAGATCATTTTATGCCACGAAACTGGAAATCTTTCAGTCCAATGGTCAGCGCTAATGTGACGAAAACCAGGCTGATTACATTGGAGATGGCAGAGATAATAGAGATTTACATTGTTTTCAGTGAATTATTCATTCCAGTGTGTTTCGCTTTAAAATACAAGTTCTGTCGGTTCATATTCTGTCATTGTTTCTGAAGAGCACGAGCCCTCACACATCACGGTGTGTGAAATACAGACTGAACGGAACGTCAAAACATCCCATCGCTGTATGTCTAGATGATAGGCAAAATGTTTAAAGACGATTAACGGTGACGTACAGGAATCGTACAGTAAGCATGCGTGATTGTTATATTGATGCACAAACAAACTGTGTATGTGCACTCAACGCACTGATCGCACATTGTATTTATGCACAGACACATTTCAGTACATTCACATTGTTTCCACACAATTTCAGGATAATGTTTCATAATTAAAGTTAACCGATAAAGTTATATTCATCGTTTAATCAGCTAGTTTCACAAATCACTAACACTTTACTCATGTGAGAGATCGAAAAACTGCACTTATGTATTGAATTAAAGCCCCGATATGCTTAGGATGAAGTTTTTCCAATTTTCTTTTAGGAGTAAAAAGAAGTTTGAAAAACTTTTTGCAGCTGTATACTGTTGCCGATTCCAACGCCTCCCAAGCTGTTGAAAGCAGCGTTTAGATGAATATGTAAATATGTGCTGCGCACTTTTCTCTAAATAACAAAATAAACACGGCAAAAATTACAGTGGTGAGAAAACAGCAGTTAAGAAAGCATCTGATCATAGCGATGTGGATGTGTTTGCACAAGCGCTGCAGCAGCTTTCCAGTGTGTTTGTTTTTACTTGCATCTGACATTGATGGATTGAACAGAAGAACTGAACTGGAGATTTCCACATCAGAGTACAACTACCTATTACTAATCTCCACGGGTAGTTTGAACATTTTCAAAACAATATTAGGCTAAAACAACGATGTCACACTAGTTTGTTCTTTACTTTTACTTGAATATGTATATCTGGGTTTTTTAAGTTGGCAATCTTTACTACCAATTCTATAGAAAGACGGGTCATTCATTGTGAAGTTAGTAATGCTAACTCTAACTGGACTGGAAATGTGCATACTAATTTCTCTTTTCTTTTTGCTTTTTTATACAACAGGCTGAATTGAAATTGTATCAGCAGAGATGTGAAGATGTCGACAGACTGAGAGCTGAAAGTGCTCAGACACTTTCTCTGTAAGACCACTCTCTGCTGTAGTATCACTGTTGATTAGTTGCGCTTGTGACGATGTCTTCTACTCAAAGTATTTATCTTTCTCTATTCCCAGGAAAGAAAAAGCTGAAGAATCCTTAAGACAAGCAGAGGGTACACACATCACAAATTATTTTAGGATAAGATTAGAACAGGGCCTATACAGTGGGGAGAACAAGTATTTGATACACTGCCGATTTTGCAGGTTTGCCCACTTACAAAGCATGTAGAAGTCTGTAATTTTTATCATAGGTACTCTTCAACTGTGAGTGATGGAATCTAAAACAAAAATCCAGAAAATCACATTGTATGATTTTTAAGTAATTAATTTGCGTTTTATTGCATGACATAAGTATTTGATACATCAGAAAAGCAGAACTTAATATTTGGTACAGAAACCTTTGTTTGCAGTTACAGAGATCATACATTTCCTGTGGTTCTTGACCAGGTTTGCACACACTGCAGCAGGGATTTTGGCCCACTCCTCCATACAGACCTTCTCCAGATCCTTCAGGTTTCGGGGCTGTCGCTGGGCAATACGGACTTTCAGCTCCCTCCAAAGATTTTCTATTGGGTTCAGGTCTGGAGACTGGCTAGGCCACTCCAGGACCTTGAGATGCTTCTTATGGAGCCACTCCTTAGTTGCCCTGGCTGTGTGTTTCAGGTCGTTATCATGCTGGAAGACCCAGCCACGACCCATCTTCAATGCTCTTACTGAGGGAAGGAGGTTGTTGGCCAAGATCTCGCGATACATGGCCCCATCCATCCTCCCCTCAATACGGTGCAGTCGTCCTGTCCCCTTTGCAGAAAAGCATCCCCAAAGAATGATGTTTCCACCTCCATGCTTCACAGTTGGGATGGTGTTCTTGGGGTTGTACTCATCCTTCTACTTCCTCCAAACACGGCGAGTGGAGTTTAGACCAAAATGCTCTATTTTTGTCTCATCAGACCACATGACCTTCTCCCATTCCTCCTCTGGATCATCCAGATGGTCATTGGCAAACTTCAGACGGTCCTGGACATGCGCTGGCTTGAGCAGGGGGACCTTGCGTGAGCTGCAGGATTTTAATCCATGATGGCGTAGTGTGTTACTAATGGTTTTCTTTGAGACTGTGGTCCCAGCTCTCTTCAGGTCATTGACCAGGTCCTGCCGTGTAGTTCTGGGCTGATCCCTCACCTTCCTCATGATCATTGATGCCCCACGAGGTGAGATCTTGCATGGTGCCCCAGACCGAGGGAGACGGACCGTCATCTTGAACTTCTTCCATTTTCTAATAATTGCGCCAACAGTTGTTGCCTTCTCACCAAGCTGCTTGCCTATTGTCCTGTAGCCCATCCCAGCCTTGTGCAGGTCTACAATTTTATCCCTGATGTCCTTACACAGCTCTCTGGTCTTGGCCATTGTGGAGAGGTTGGAGTCTGTTTGATTGAGTGTGTGGACAGGTGTCTTTTATACAGGTAACGAGTTCAAACAGGTGCAGTTAATACAGGTAATGAGTGGAGAACAGGAGGGATTCTTAAAGAAAAACTAACAGTCTGTGAGAGCTGGAATTCTTACTGGTTGGTAGGTGATCAAATACTTACGTCATGCAATAAAATGCAAATTAATTATTTAAAAATCATACAATGTGATTTTCTGGATTTTTGTTTTAGATTCCGTCACTCACAGTTGAAGTGTACCTATGATAAAAATTATAGACCTCTACATGCTTTTTAAGTGGGCAAACCTGCAAAATCGGCAGTGTATCAAATACTTGTTCTCCCCACTGTGTGTCACGAGTGCTGATCATATTAATGAAAAAAAAAACATGATCAAAACTGAAACCAGTACACTCACTGATTTCTTGGATCATATTTGTGTGGCCCATAAACATGTAATTGTACCATTTTCACAGACACCGTGCAAAGGCAAAACCTGGAGAATGAGAAGCTCAAAACTAAAAATAAATCACTCAAGGAGGATCTGCAGAAAACTCAGGTGAGGTTCTTGAAGTTACCTCTGTGATTTAAAGCATTGTTCAGTCCAAACAAAAGCTGTGCATTATTTTTCAGGATACTGGCTTCTTAATGCAAGTTAATGTATCAGTACCACCTTAGATTGCCTCTAATGTTAATATAGTATTTAGAGTTAATATACTGTTTTGTCTTTTGCCTCTTTGTTTTGCATTTCATTGATTGTCATAGTTTTTTCATTTTCTGACCCATTTTTGGGTTTCTTTTTTTCAAGGATTCTCTCAGAAAATATGTTCAGATCGCTGAGGAACATGAGAATCTCAAATTGGAGCATGCCAAGACGCTGATTATGTAAGTCCCACCGGGTCTATTTTAGAAATTTGTAATTGTTCACAAATCACAATGATAAATGCTTGTCCATTTGTTGTCGATATATACTTAAGTTTTTGTTAGTGTTGAATTGGCCATTGATCTTCAGAAAAGAATTTTTTTTGTGTTTTTTTTTTTTGTCATTTTTTTTTTTCTCCTCAGGAAAGGAAACCTTGAGAATGAACTTTTGGTGCTAAAAGGTCTGTGTTAGAGATCTTGTACATCAATCATATTAGACTGCATGAATTAATTTTTAATTCTGCTTTAGATTTGTTTAACTTATCTGAATATGTACTATCACAGCATATTAAAACATATATTGGATTGTTTTATAATCTCCTTACCTATGTTCCAGCAAATGGTTTTGTGCACTATATAGATTGGAGATAAAATCTAAATTAAAGTCTAACTATGTTTATTTGTACACAGAGACAAAATTTAAACGGGACAATGAAATTGGTGTTCTAAACAATGAGAAGAGAAGACTCGAAGAAATGCTGTACACAACACAGGTTCACATTTTTCTGTAATAATTTATATTGTCTGGTGAAATGTAAAGTAAAAGGCAACCCATAATCATTCATTCTGTGTTTTTTTTTTATTTTATTTTTTTATTATTATTATATAAACACTGTTTTCAGCAAACACTGAACAAACTTGAGAAGGAGTTCAACAAAGGTAGGAGTTGTGCATACAAACACCTAGTACCTACACCTAGTATGTTATTTGCTTTCAGTCATTAAACAAAATTATTTTTATCTTAGAAAAAAAGAGTATGTCTTCTCAAACAGATGCGGATCCACTAATTGACAAAGGTATGCATTGTTTAAAACTGTTAGACACTCAGTTGTTCAATTAAATGCTTGGATATTTAAAAGAAAACATCTGGATAGCATGGCAGTTGATAATGTTTCCTTTTCAGGCAAAGTCAGAATGCTGCTGGAAGAGCTCTGGCGTTGCGTGGAAACTTCATCCCAAACGCAAGAAAAATTGTTTATCGCTGGTAATCATTCTTGCGTTGATTAAGCAAAATTTTACTTTGCTGAAATTATTTCATTGTCAATGATGAAGGGGCGATGCATATTTCTTTTACAGGGGAAGAGGCAACACTCTTGAAAAGCCAACTTAAAAGAATACCTTCTCAACCACTGCTTAACAGACCTTTAGGAAGACAGGTTTCCCATCCATCTCCAGGGAATCCCATTCCAGAAGCTCAATTGCAGTCTTCAAAATGCTCCACACCTAAATCCCCTCCAGCGATCAGTAGGCCTAAATCATCACCTCAAAAACTGAAAAAGCAGAATAATGACCAACAGTTCTGTACACCAAGTAGAAAGAGGAAAGTAAGTTCAGATGTGCTTGAGCATGTGAACACTTGGACTGATGATGCCAATAGACCTTCACTAAAGGAAATGACAGATGGAGACTTCTTACATGGAGATTATTTTATGGATTTGCAGGGCATCAAAGAGTGGTTCAAGCCTTTGCCCACAGCTTTATCACCTGTGCATAGCCCCTCGATAGAGCTGGTGAGTGAACATTTATGTTTCAATTACATTGTAATGCTCAAGTTATTAAGTTGTAGTGCCATTACTGTGATTTTTCAGAGATGTGGATTTGAGTCATGGTCTTTTACTTGGCAAATATTAAAATACATCTGACTTGAATTTGACTTTACTTCAATGAACTATTTGTGACTTCGCTTGGACTTTAGCTGATAACTTGTAACAAATAATTGCTTCTGAACCTTTCCATTGAGATCAGATTAGATATGTTGAGAAAGCATCAAATGTGCATTGTGGAGAAAAAATACATATGAAGTTTCATACCAACACCTACACCAGAGGCCAGTTGCATAAACATAGTTATTATATTAAGACAGTGTCTTAAGATCTAGTTTGATCCACTAGCAGTTAGTCAAGGGGCATTCAGTCTTTGCGGATCAAATTAGGCCAATCTACGTTCTTATGTAACTGATTTAAACAAGTTAGTAAAAGGAAAAAAAAGTATGTCTTAACTTGTAAGACTAGTCTTAACGGTGTATGCAACTGGCCACAGTTATATTCAGCACACGTAAATTGTGCTGCAGAATTTCCCAATCCAAGTGTTGCATGTCATCTCAAATGTATTCATGGAGATTTAACAATCAACAATTATGTTGCCTAAGGCAATTAGTTAAATCCTTGTAATGCTTGCTTGTAAAATATAACTGTAATAATGTTCCTGTCTGGCCAGTAGTTTTATAGTATAACACTTTAAATTTGTTCTTTCAGGTCAGTGTGAATGATCACCAACCAATGTTCGATACTGAACAGGAATATCAATCAAATAATGGAAAACCAGAAACACTATCAAGCTTACATAACTGTCAAGTTCTTCAAAACAACGCAAAATTAGAACCTTTAGATATTGAGGATCAGAAGTCATTACTAAAAGTGGAAAAAACTTCTGTACCTTTGTCCCCAAACACTCATGCAAGATCAGCTGTAACTGTTGATAATTTAGATCTTGAAAACACTTTGTCTGACAGCCAACACATGGAGGTAGAGAACGTGTTTGAGGTAACGCATGGCTGTGAGGCCAACACTCAGAGTCAAACTGCAAAGTCAGATATAGAAAATGGACACAGTGTGAAAAGTTCCTTAGAAAGTGACACCACACAAACTGAGGTAGAGCTTCCGTTGATGAATCAAAATAGTGATGGAACACAATTGGAGGATACAAAAATCACTAATAATCTTAAAAATCTGTTGGAAAATTTAGATCCTCAGCAGGATATAAAGTCTGAGCTAGTGCACACCAATTCTATTGAATCTACAGAAAGCAAAACTTCTCAGCTACAGCCCAATGTGACATTGGAAGCAAATGTCAAGAGCATTTCAACACTTGTCGTTAACTGTAGTCAGTTAGACAGTATTGACAATAAGGAATCAAAGAGTTCTGTACCTCTAGAAATGACGACTGTTGCAGATATATCAACACATGACATTCAGAAAAGACTGGCTGAAAAGGATGGTCAATCTGAAGATGATAGTGCTGAGAATAATGGTTCAACACCTACAGAAGATCAGAAAAGTTTGGATGCAAGAGAAAATGGAGGTGCATGCCCTTTAAGACCCTCAAAGGCTGAAGAATCATCATCATCATCAGAAGATGAAGGATTTTTTGGTTTGAAGAGAAAGGTTAGGGGTATTCACTCAAGGTCAGAAGGAAGAATCCCCTCAGAAGAGTTGGACAATGTTTCTGGGAATAATCAGTTTTCCACTGCAAAGCAAATGTCCAGAGATGAGCCTCAGGAATTGCTTTCTGAGAATGGAGCACTATCTCACTCTGGACTTTCCACAGTAATCATGCATTCTGAGGATGAAAGAGATGCTGAACAGCCAGAAAATGACAAGGCTGTTGAAAATGTGTGCAAGTTACTGAGTCAAGAAAATAACCCTAAGGATACTGAAGAAAATGATTCCGCGATCCCAAGAAAAACACCAGTGCAAATGAATACTGAATCTCAGCAGGCAGAGGAGATATCGACTGATGCCTATAGCCCTGGTGTCAAAAATTTGGTCAGTGATGTTTATAACCACAAGGAAACATCAGGAGATTCTGCAGTAGATGGTCTTGAGGATACCAGCACACCATGCCAAGGTACTCTGGATGCAGAATATTCTACCACTGAAAAAAGTGACAATATTTCACTTGTTCCAGGTCTCCACACCAAAACTCATATTACACCAACCTCATGTTTATCTCTTGGAAGGGTTCGAACAGAGATGGGTCCACCCCTACCTCCAGTGGTTATGCCACTGACTGCTACTCCTCCAAGGTTTGTAAAACATCACACTCCTTTAAAGCCTACTTCAGTATCTTCAGGATTACCAACAGATGGACCAAAGTCACCTAAGATGATACCGTCAGTGCCTGTTATTGATTCAGCTCTTCTAGATGCCTCAATGTCTCCATGCTTGACCACTCCGTCGCCGTCTTGTGGAGTTCCCTCCTCACCACTTCAGTTTGGATCAGCTACTCCAAAACATGCTGTTCCGGTCCCAGGACGGCTCCCATCATCTGCCTTATCCTCCTCCCCTCCCACCACTTCTCAGGAAAATTCCATGCAGATGCTGGATACGATGTATCCCGACCTCTCTGCACGAGCCCGCACATTAAACATACTTCGTGGGAATGTTAACCTGAACCGAGCAGGCAATGAGAATGGTACCTCCCCTCCGTCTGTTAACCAGATATCAGGAAATAAAACAATCAGTTCTTCATCTACTGCCTTTACCAAAACAGAGCAGAAACCAAAAAAGACAGGTGTGAACATGCTTTTGCCAAAGAGCGCTAAAAGACTCAGACTTGATAACTGCTCACCTGCTCCTCCTGGTGTTGCTTTTCCTGCAGAACAAGTAAAGGATCATCAAACGGTTATTAAAACGGAGTCCATCCAATCTCCCCAAGAAATACAAAGCAATCAGCAGAGAATTGAGAAAAAGCCAGACAACAACACAATGGACAAAAATTGTCAAATCTCAGAAGCACTGGCCAAAGTTGGAATGTCCTGTATTGATGTTTTGCCTGCTGTTAAGAGCCATGTGTTCCTTGGGAGAATATCTCAGGTGCCGATTTTGATTGATGAAGAAAAGGCTGTAATAGCTGATTTCTGTGTAAATCAGGTATGCGTTTATGCTTGGCACAAGTCAGAAGTTTTTTTTCTGGGTAATGCAGCTTTAAGGATATTGATGCACACCTTTGCATTTTTTTTCCCCCTGTTTCTTTAGTCTTCAGCAGAAAAACTCATGTCTGCCATCTTGACTAAGCTAAAGACTGAGAGGAACATTCTGAGTTGTGAAAATATACAAGCTCTGTGTAGAGTCTACACCGGGATATGTCGACAGATAGGGGACAGTCAGAAAGCCCTTTCCTTTGCATACAACATTCTCAAAGAGGGTGAGTTTACAGCAGATTTTCCGATTGTATTTATATTTATATGGTATGCTTATTAAACGTGTATCATTTTAGTTGTTTTGCCTTTTTAGTCAGGGGTTCTCAACTCTGGCCCTCGAGGTCCATTTTCCTGCAGAGTTTAGCTCCAAATCACAAACTCGCCTTCCTATAACTTTCAAGTAATCCTGAAGACCTTTTTTTTAGCTTGTTTAGTTGCTTGATTTAAAGTTGGAGCAAAACTCTGCAGGAACGTGGACCTTGAGGGCCAGAGTTGAGAACCCCTGCTTTAAGTGTTGGTATTACTAAACTTAAGTAGACTTTCAGAGACATGGCATGGCTCCTATTTTAAGTTGTTGATTCAATCCAGATTCTTTACTCACAGATTTTCCTGATGCCTCTAAGCTAATTTTGTTCATGGTCACAACATGGCCAAGTGTGCTTTTCCAAGAGACCACCTTGTGCAAAGCCATTCATACAGTGGCCAAGCTTAAATCAGAAGAAGAAATTTTGGATTACCTAACTAAATATCTACATTGGGATAAGGTATGCTTAATTGCCCATTCTTTTACTCGCAGTCTCTAATGGTTGGAGTGAACAACTACCATGATTCATTCCATTACCAATAATAATTATTATTACAAAGCCTATAGATTCTGTAATTTCTTGCCTGACCCTGTTATTTGTCCTCTGGGCATCATATGTATGAAGAGCGGGCACACAACAGTGCAATTTTGTACCCTTTAATTCAATGCGTGAAACTAATAATTTAAATAATTTAATTAAGTTGCATTTTAACAGTTGCCCCTAATATTTCCTAGAATCCTCCTGATGACATCCATAAATTGATCAGCAACACACTGAAGGCACTTCAAGAAGACAAAGCTTTGACGTTCCAGAAGCATGATCGCCATGGTCACGACCTTTGCCCAACTGCTTGGGAATATATATATACCTTGGATCTCTTGTGTACACATATGAAGTGGAAGTGGACTCATGATTATGTTATTGGGTATATTTATTTAACAAGTACAGAATGTTAAATCATTAAAATGAATGGACAATTAATATATTAATAATAACAATATATAGAATGGATAATTAATATTCATCATGACTTTTTAAATTAAACAGCAAAGAGCTATGGCCCATTATGAACACTTGGGTGACACAGTCAAGGCTTCAGCAATCTCCAGTCCGTGATGTTTCTGTAGCAGCTGTTCTGCGATTGATTGGTAAGTTATTGAATTTGAATTTGCATGAAGTGATTAATACTGAAAGTATTTAGTTTATTTAAAGTAAAAATTAATTTAAAGTTTTTTTTTTATTATTATTTTTTTATTTGTTTATTTTAATTAAATTTAAAAATGAGTTAAATCTATAAAGTTAAATTATTAAACAAAGTATTTAATAGTATTTCATAAATAATACATTTCATTCTTCAAAGTCAAAATGTCATTAACAATGGCATAAAATCTCACAAATCATATAAAACACAGCCTTTTAATAGATTTGTATAAAATGATGAAAGTTTTCCCCTTTTGTTTATTATCAGTGTGTTTTTATTCTGTATTTCTTCAGGACGACTTGGTCAGTTAGGAATGAAGCAGATGCTATGCAAATCAGTCCAAAATGTTGCAAAAGCTATAAACCTTTTTGGAAAACATGGGATTACAGAAGGTACTGAACATCTACTTTTGAAGCACAACAGTAATAGAAAATTAAAGATATAAAGTAAAAAAGTAGTAAAATGGCTTGCCTTAGTTTTTGTGTTTTGTAGTTAGCAACCCACAACACAATATAACAATTTTTTATATGATTGTAGGTGTGCCCAAGGAGGTGCAGTTGTCTGCTGTCTATGCCATTTATGACCTGGCACCCTGCAACCCCAAAGATGCCCTGGAGGCTCTGGCATCATGGCGAAGTGAAACCACACAGCCAGCACCCCCTGCTGTGACCAGCTGCATCACTCAAATCGGCTCCATTTGTCGTCAGATTAAATCCTGAATTTTTTTTTTTTTTTTTTTGAAATCAATGCAGATGCTGTTTTTGTCCATTCTTCTTTATTTTAAACAACCCTTAAGCTGTGACAGTGCTCTGGTTTTGGTCTGACCTGACAGAATGTGTGTTCATTGGTTACAGAAAAACAGAAATTATGCTGTTCTTGTACATTTGTGTATATTATGTATGTATATTAAAGATAATATGTTTATACCATAAAGAACATTTGTATTTAACTTGACAATTTGTTTGTGTTTTTGACTTTTTTTGTTTTTTCAGAATATACAGATTATACATATACATATTAATATACAGAAATAGAAAGGTTGTATGGTTTGTTTATTTTATTGTGAGATGTTTTTTCTGCTTGGAAATATTATATTCTTGATAGACTGGAGACTGGTTCCTTATGTAATGTAGCTTTTTTTAATTTTAGTTCTGATCATTTTCATGGCAGGTTTTGATTTTAAAAAAAGTGGAAACTAAATTTCAGTGAGTATGTAAGTGTTTTGGTTAATAACAGACTGAAGGTAAATCTAGACTTGACTTACAATTTCATCTGCAATATATTGCGAGTAATAAGCTGTGGTGGTTATCATCACTCGGATCTAACAATACATTTGAAATGAACTGATCTTTGTAAGACATTTCGTCATATTGGCTACTTTAAATATCCCCACTGGAGACTCACCTAAATCATGCTGCTGGGTAAACCACAATTTTGGCTTGGCTGCTTTAATTTCATAAAACTGGTGAACGTAAATATAGTTACCTTTTATAACCGTAAAATTGAGACTATGTGCTAAGCCCTGCGACGAAATACACTTTTTGATACCAACCAAAGATAAATATATATAGGATTGTAAGTAATTCACCAAACTGCAAAACCTCCTAGAAAACGCTTGCATCACATCTTCATAAGGTTGGCGAAGTGGGTGGGGAAATAGAAGGGGGTGTGTTACTCTTCCAGAAAGAGTTTAAATTCACAGACATGCGCACTCCAGTTGAGATTCCCTGTGCGCCATATTGGAATGCTCTGATTCAACAGTTCGCTGAGAAACAGCTCACGCGACACGCAGAGGAACTATCGGTTTCTTTAGTTTTTCCCGGGATTTTTAAACTTCTACTCAGCGTCTCACACATTCACGTGAGTCTTGTAACTCTTGAGGACGCCTGTCTGCCCTTAGGTGAGAGTGTTTGTGAGATTTGTAACGGTCAAGTTGGATCCTCGGATGGATCCTGGGGTGGCTTGGATTCAGCCCGAACAGAAAGGACCTGCCAACGCTTTATGGATGCGCGTATGGGAAACCTTGCAAAGGCGAAACCACTGCCACCCGCTACGGGTGAACACACCTGCGTTGGCGGCCGGTTTCATGAAGCAGTTAACGCTGGTACCCACCAACACAGTTGTAAAACCTATTCACATTTCCACCAATCAGCCTTGTAATGATGGTGGTGCCGTGAGATCTCCAAACGCGTGTTCCTATCCTGCACCTCCGTATGTCACCCCTGTGGAGGTCAACGGTTGTGATTCTTTATCACCTCTATCTTCAGGAGATTCCGAAAGTGACAGTCCGACGTCAGATTCATCTTCTACTACTGGTGACGGTATGAGCGCAAACCCAGCCAAACTTCACTTTAACTTCACTGAACATATGCACAATGTCAATAATTGTTTACAACAACAACATTATCAGCGGCTACAGACTCAAATAATGATGGACAACCAGCTTAAACACCATGCAGGACGAAAGCGACATGACAATAAAGCGAGCACATATGGAATGAACTACTTTCTGTCCCACTCTAATGACAGTTATTTAAGTGGGACCCCATGGGCAACCAGAAGATACAGTCTAGGTATTAATGGGTAAGAGCTCTTTCATTAATATTTGGTGACACTTCTCACTGTATTTTTTTTTTTTTTTAATTTTTATTTGCCTAATGTTAGTAGGTTGGAACAGTTAGTGATGTCAGTTAGTTGTGTATCGGATTTGTATTGGCGTGTTGGTGGGAAAAAGGGACATGGTTTTAGCTGTTTAGATGTCTATAATAACTGCTGAGACAGATTGGCAGTTTGTTTAAAATACTATAAACCAGAAGTAAAACTTATTTAAGCTCTAGTTAGGTAACTAACTTTTGGTGCGCGTTAAAGGGGTAGTTCACCCAAAAAGGAAAAGTACCCCATGATTTACTCACCCTCAAATCATCCTAGGTGTAGTAGATGACATTCTTCTTTCAGACAAATACAGTCGGAGTTGTATTAAAATAATGTCCTGTCTATTCCAAGCTTTATAATGGCAGTGAATGGCTGTTTCTGTTTTGAAGTCCATAAAAGTGCATCTATCCATCATAAAAGTGCTCCATACGGCTCTGGGGGTTAAAAAAGGCCTTCTGAAGTGATGCGTTTGTGTAAGAAAAATATATTCCATATTTTGGAAGAGCCAGGCCTTTTTTTTTTTTTTTTTTTTTTTTTTTTTTTTAATTTACATATAACTCCGACTGTGTTCGTCTGAAAGAAGTATGTCATATACACCTAGGATGACTTGAGGGTGAGTAAATCATGGGCTGATTTTCATTTTTGGGTGAGCTATCCCTTTAACTGAGCCCACAAGTCAAACAAACAAAACAACCAAGCTTAAAGTCCATAAGTTTGAAACTGAATGCGTTTAGAAGCATATAACTATTACAAGGAAAACTACTATTAACTAAGGAAAGCTTTGCCTTTAAAGGTGTAATGGTTTGGTACTGATGCAGGTCCGTATTAATTCCTCATTTTAGACTACTGAAATATTTTTGATTCCATATTTAGAGGGTCACAGGGCTTACACAGTGAAGTATGAATGAATGAATGGTGTTTGTATGTATTTTATTTATTTATTTTTCTGTCATATAACCAGTTATTCCCTTTCTTTCACAACTCACAATGGCTCTGAGTCAGCTTTTCTTCCACTATCAATTTATTCCAGTTCACAAAAAATGGACTTGTGAAACTGAACTTGCGACCAACTTTACTTATTTCCGAGTAAAATTGAATATTGATTGAGGAAAAAATAGTTCTTATTATCCTCACAATCTCTGTGTGGTTAAAAGATGTTCAAACCCAAGCTGTCAAACTGATGTAATGAGAAGGAAAGTCATTCAAGAGACAAAGCAAATTTTCAGTTTTTGATTAAAGATTACAAAGTCTGGTTGTGAACAATTCACCAGTGCAAGTAAATCCATGAAAAAGGTCTAATAATGTGCACTAACAAAATAAATGGAGTCAATTTTGATTTAATGTGAAATTTAATTTGATCCTGTTCATCTCAGACTAAATAAGTATGTTTACACGCACATGCAAAAAGTCTTATTACGAGAGTATTGCTTGAGACACAAAAGTGACATTTATGCACTTTGTTAGCATTGTACTCTTAACCCTTATACAAGTTGTTGAGTAAGCAGCTTTCTCCATACCTTTTCATTACTTCTGTTATCTAGTATTTTTCCATGCACATATACTCTTCAAAAACCTATAAGAACATCACTTATTCATTATGGCATTGTTTTCTGGCAGAAATATCTTTGGTCCTGTCCCAATACCCACACTTAAGGTCTTTGCACTTGACCATTTGTCTACTTGCATGATGTATTTCCTGCATTTGGTCCAGTTGTTTAAGTGGGCATGAAGACCGCAAGTGTGTGCAGAACTTTTGATTACCCGATGTAACACATTTACAATGTTGGTGTCAAAATGCATGTTTTTACAGCACTTTATTATTTGTGTGTGTATGTATATATGTGTGTATGTATATATGTGTGTGTGTGTATGTGTGTGTGTGTGTGTATGTATGTATGTGTGTGTGTATATATATATATATATATATATATATATATATATATATATATATATATATATATATATATATATATATATATATATATATATATATATATATATATATACACTCACCTAAAGGATTATTAGGAACACCATACTAATACTGTGTTTGACCCCCTTTCGCCTTCAGAACTGCCTTAATTCTACGTGGCATTGATTCAACAAGGGGCTGAAAGCATTCTTTAGAAATGTTGGCCCATATTGATAGGATAGCATCTTGCAGTTGATGGAGATTTGTGGGATGCACATCCAGGGCACGAAGCTCCCGTTCCACCACATCCCAAAGATGCTCTATTGGGTTGAGATCTGGTGACTGTGGGGGCCATTTTAGTACAGTGAACTCATTGTCATGTTCAAGAAACCAATTTGAAATGATTCGAGCTTTGTGACATTGTGCATTATCCTGCTGGAAGTAGCCATCAGAGGATGGGTACATGGTGGTCATAAAGGGATGGACAATGCTCAGGTAGGCCGTGGCATTTAAACGATGCCCAATTGGCACTAAGGGGCCTAAAGTGTGCCAAGAAAACATCCCCCACACCATTACACCACCACCACCAGCCTGCACAGTGGTAACAAGGCATGATGGATCCATGTTCTCATTCTGTTTACGCCAAATTCTGACTCTACCATCTGAATGTCTCAACAGAAATCGAGACTCATCAGACCAGGCAACATTTTTCCAGTCTTCAACTGTCCAATTTTGGTGAGCTCGTGCAAATTGTAGCCTCTTTTTCTTATTTGTAGTGGAGATGAGTGGTACCCGGTGGGGTCTTCTGCTGTTGTAGCCCATCTGCCTCAAGGTTGTGCGTGTTGTGGCTTCACAAATGCTTTGCTGCATACCTCGGTTGTAACGAGTGGTTATTTCAGTCAAAGTTGCTCTTCTATCAGCTTGAATCAGTCGGCCCATTCTCCTCTGACCTCTAGCATCAACAAGGCATTTTTGCTCACAGGACTGCCGCATACTGGATGTTTTTCCCTTTTCACACCATTCTTTGTAAACTCTAGAAATGGTTGTGCGTGAAAATCCCAGTAACTGAGCAGATTGTGAAATACTCAGACCGGCCCGTCTGGCACCAACAACCATGCCACGCTCAAAATTGCTTAAATCCCCTTTCTTTCCCATTCTGACATTCAGTTTGGAGTTCAGGAGATTGTCTTGACCAGGACCACACCCCTAAATGCATTGAAGCAACTGCCATGTGATTGGTTGATTAGATAATTGCATTAATGAGAAATTGAACAGGTGTTCCTAATAATCCTTTAGGTGTGTGTGTGTGTGTGTATGTATGTATGTGTGTATATATATACATTTTTTTAAATAAACTCTAAATTTGTTTTCAGTAGTCTCTATGTAATAGACAACACAATTTAGTAATTGTGGTACTTCTAATTATTAGATGATAAAATGCAAATGTTTTACAAAATACACAAACTCATAAAAGTGGGCAACACTTTACATTTTGCTTCTAAATTAAATGCAGTAACTAATTTAACTTTCACTGTAAAGTTTTCCTCGGCATTATGCAATTTTGGGGCACAAGCTCCTTAATGAACTATGGTACACTCTTAAAATAAAAGTTCTTTATCACCATTGATGGTGCCATGAAGAACCTTTAACATCCATAGAAACCTTTCCGTTCCACAAAAGGTTCTTTATAGTGGCAAAGGGTTCTTTAGGTTGTTAATGTTCAAGAAAAAAAAAAAGGTCCACCGTTTGGAACCCTTATTCTTAAGAGTGTATATGTGTCGCTTGCCCTCAAATTCCGCTCCGAAGCGTGAATTCAGCATGCATTAAGGAATGCATGCTGCATTTTCTGCCATTTTTCTGACCTGGGACAGTCTTGTGCATTTACTTACTGGGACAGGATCTTTCTATTACCCCTGCTGTCATATGCCTATTATGAGCTCAGATGCACATAAGACTAGGAATGTTTTGTTTTTAACACATGATGGGACAGACATATTTCTGCACTAATGCTGTATACATGTTATGTTCTGAGATTTTACCATACAGCTCCAGTTTCATGTTATTCATAGGTCTTCAATAGGAAGCAAGTTATTTTAAAGATTGTGATATTTATCCTCCCCAGCCTGCATGAGGAGATTGTGGATTTTTATCATTTCATGTCCCCATGCCCTGAAGAGGAAGCAATGAGGAGAAATGTTGTCAGTCGTATTGAAGCTGTAATCAAAAATCTGTGGCCTACAGCAAAGGTGAGTCCAGCTAAGAGAGATTACATGTTGCTGTTTGACATTGTTGGGGGGGAAAAAAAGAGTGTAATGTTAGAAGAGCGCGAGTGCAAAAAGACAGTCAAAGAAAAGCTTACCATGTAACAGCCGTGTGACTCATGTTTGCGTGCCTCACTGACGGGACCAAACTTACGCAGTGTTGGGTAAGTTACTCTAAAAAAAGTTATTTATTTACTAGTTACTAATTACATCTTTAATAGTGTAATTACACTACTGTACAAATTACTTCTCTCCAAAAAGTATTTAATTACTTATTACTTTCTAAATCCTGTATCAACTTTGACTAGTTAAGTGATTCAAGGATAGACATGAAACGGCTCTTTTAATTCATTCAAATAAATAATATAAAACTACATAAATTTATTCTTAACTGACCAAAGTATTACAAATATGAGAAGGATACATAAACATGCATTTTAAAGTTAGACTTTAAATGTTGATGTTAATTCCACGTATGTATGTATGTATGTAGTTCTACAGTCTATTTAGGTCAATTACATCAGAAGTAACTAATAAAATTACAGAAAAAATAAGTGTAATCCCTTACGTTACTTGTTCAAGGAAAAAGTAATTAAATTACGGTAACTAATTATTTAGTAACTAGTTACACCCAACACTGCCTGTACGTGACTTTAAAACGCAAGACGGTGGGCTACAGGTTATTTTTATGGTATGCCAAAAAGTGTTTATTAAGTGTGATTGTTTCTACATTTTACCAGTATTTACCATACTTTCAATACAAAAAATGAAGGTATGAAAAATATGCAATATGAAAATTTATTTTAAAATAAGTTTTCTTTATAAAATACAAGATTTGGTCTTCAAAAAGCCTTTTTCCTAAAGGTACATTTTGAAAAAAAGGGGGTCGTCTTATAATCAGGGTCGTCTTATATTCGAAACAATATGCATCACTTCATCAAACCATCTACAATGATTCAACCAACACAGCACTTTTTCAGTGAAGAATTAAACATCTTGCCAACAGCGTGGTAAAGTCAATTACCTTATACATTCCTTTAAATACAATACTCTCAGGTATAGTACAGAAGACCTAAAAGTTCATCTTAAGAAGGACATTCAGTCTTTAACTTTCTAAAAAGTTATCTTTTCTTTTGTCTAAGATTGCAGTGAAAACTGCACATGTAATTTTTAAAGTGCCATTTCATCTTTCAGGTTGAAATATTTGGCAGCTTCAGTACAGGACTTTATCTTCCTACCAGGTATTGTATATGAATGTTTACATATGTTTGAACTTGCAGTGATAAATGGAACTATTTTATTGTTTATTGTGTGGTGGCTTTTTTTTTTTTTTTTTTTTTTTTTTTTTTTTTGCTGCATTATGTAGTGATCTTGACCTGGTTGTGTTTGGAAAATGGGAACAACCACCTCTGCAGCAGCTGGACCAGGCACTCAGGCAGAATAATGTTGCTGAGCCCTTCACCATTAAACTACTTGACAAGGCTACGGTTAGTCATTATCAGCCTTGTTCTTCAGTCAGCACCTCAAGCTCATAGTTCTTCCCTCTTTATCAAAGTGCTTTTTTCTTTTTCATTCTTTAACCAGGTTAAAAGCTAATTGAGATTAAAATCTCTTTTACAAGAGTAAAAGTTATTTTCTTTTTTTTTGGTGCGAAGAAGTTTGTTGAGTTCAGACTAAAATGATCAGGGAATTGTTAAATGTTTGTGTTGTACTGCATAGTTGTGAATTTAATTTAACTTTTTGGACTAGGGAGGAATTTCAAGTTCTGAAAGTTATAGTATCAAAATTCGTGTCCATCATATGAACCATTTAAAAATCTTTTATTAAGCTGAACAATGAAATGAACATGAAAGCAATGTGGGGGATCATGAATGACAACGGCATTCAAGCACAGATTCTGTACGGGGCTACATATTAGTTTCATAATTGCACTTTGATAGACAGAATTTCTACGTTTGCAATCAGGGCTGATATTGAGGTGAAAGTCCACAAGAAAAAAAAAAGATGAATAAATTGCACCTTTTTTTGTGGTTCGCTGGTGATTGGGAAAAAATAACAGTAATTCCAATACTAATAATTTATTATTTTTTCTGAGACCTAAGAGGAATCAATTTAGTAATCCAAGTCTCTTTCTGTACAGGTACCAATAATTAAACTGACTGACAGAGAGACAGATGTGAAGGTAGACATCAGCTTTAATGTTGAAACTGGTGTCAGAGCAGCTCGGTTTATTAAGGATCATCTTAAGGTGAGAGCTTTCTGTAATTCATTTGAGCATGTAGAGCCAGTATTAAGTGCTTGATTTGGTACTGTAGAACTGAAAACTGATTTGCATTGATATTGAATGATTAATGTAGCCATAACCTGGCCATATATGAAAATCTAAATATTTCTGATTGAACATACTATGTGCTGCAATTCTTTTATTTCATCTTTTTAAATGTAGAAATACTCAGTGTTGCCATACCTGATCTTTGTGCTGAAGCAGTTTCTGCTCCAGAGAGATTTGAACGAGGTGTTTACAGGTGGTATCAGTTCCTACAGCCTCATTTTAATGGCCATCAGCTTCCTGCAGGTTAGGCACCAAGAAGAGTTGACTGGTATCTTCACGTTGTGCTTTTACGCATGCTGGGTTTTTTTTTCTTTTTTTAACTGCTAATTAATACCAATTATCCTCATTTTGCAATGAGCCATTTAACCGTAATATTATAATGGTATTTATCCCTTGGGAACCTTGACGTTCATGATTGATTAGATATAAAAAAAAAAAAAAAAAATATTTGGTAATTTATTGATTGTTATAATAAACAGACATTGTCTTTTGTTTGTTTCACAGCTCCATCCCAGAATAGACTGCAGAGCTTCTAATATTAATTTGGGCATCCTGCTCATCGAATTCTTCGAATTGTATGGAAGGCATTTTAATTATCTGAAAACAGGCATCCGTGTGAAGGATGGAGGAGCGTATCTGGCCAAAGAGGAGATCATGAAGTTCATGGAGAATACATACAGGCCCTCAATGCTCTGTATTGAGGACCCAAACTTACCAGGTATGAGTAAAAACCACCATAGATCAACCAGTTTTATCCCCTTGCAATAAAGGAAACTAGTCAGTCAGATTTATTGTCTTTGATTCATTCTTGAGGTTCTAGATGTCACAATCCAAAATCCAAGTGGTACAGAGTACAGCTACAGAATGATTAACCTCACAGAATTTAAATTAAACTAACCATAAGCATTTGAATGAATGATTCTCTGTTTGTTAGGAAACGATGTCGGCCGGAGCTCTTATGGTGCCATGCAGGTGAAGGAGGTGTTTAACTGTGCATACCTCGTCTTGAGTCACGCTGTATCTCCACTATCCCGCTCCTACCCCAACAGAAATATGGAAAGGTTAGTCCCAGATGAGTCCACAACTATTGCTCTTAAAGGAAAATGGCAGCCGCAACCATATCTGTGCTGAAGACACTTTGGGCCAGATTTACTAAACAGGGCAAATTAGCATGAGAACGCAATTCCATAAATACGTCGATGGGAGTGGACAGTTCTGTGCATGATCTACTGACAACGCGCAAATTAATGAACAGACGCAGCCGGATCAATTCCATAATGACCAACGCAATCTACCCGTTAGCGTCTGGTTTAAGACTCGCTTTTTTGGTGCGGTAAATAAGGGGTCAAAACACCAGTAAACTGAGCGCAAACCTTTGTCAATCACCTTGCGTGATTTATTTAAATAGTCTCCTCTTATAAATTTTGCGCCTGAAAGGGAAACTCAAGGTCAGCCGCGAAAAACGATGTGGGTTTAGAACAACATGAGTATGAATATGAATATTTTTTTTTTTTTTTTTTTTTTTAAGTTATTTATTATTTCTTTTTAACTATTCCTTTCACTCGTTTTGAATGTTAACATGCTGTGTATTTTTACCATCCTCAATGTAAGGACTTATTTTCATTTTTGTGGCTAGACAGTGGAGTAAGTATTTTATCCATAAATGTGAAATGATCTATTTGTATTTTATCAGCATTTTCGTGTAAATATGGGTATCGTCCTGCGACGTGACTTTCCTAATCATCAAAATATGTGGATATTGAGCCCATTTAAATATTTGCATGATCTCATTGGGGCGTGGTCATGAATGTACGTTACACATACATTTTTGTCAACAATTATTATTATTATTATTATTATTATTAATAATTTTTATGTGTGTGTGTGTATATGTGTGGAACTACAATGTTCGTTCGTTCATTCATTCAGTCCTGTGATGTCACTCTTCTACATAATAGCAATGGAAATCTTTTCTGCATTATGTATGAGAGCTTATAGTTACAAAATTACAGTAATTCTTTATCAACCAACTTTTTTCATTATCTTATTTCCCTTCACAAATTTGTTTTTGGTTCTTTAACATAGACTTTTCCGTGCATTGAAATCTGTCAGCCTCATTTTGTTGGAGAAATAATTTTTTACACTTTCAATCTTAAGCACATTGGGACGCATCATTAAAGTGACCCAGGAAGTAATTAACTACAGGGAGTGGATCATTCAGCAGTGGGGAAACCGACACAATGCCAAGATGATTGACATTAAAAGTAAGTAATTGGAATCATAAATTTATTTTTGTGGAAAGTACCCCTTTTTTTTTATGCTTGGAGGATGAAGGCCAAGTGGATTGACAATGTTTCTGGTCATTTTAGTCCAGAATGTTGTAGAAGACTTGGAGCAGACCTCAAGTGAGGAGCAGCAAAGAGACTCCTCATCACCACACAGTGCAGGCTCACCTGTGTCGCTGTCCAGCGTCCAGCAGCACTCTTCATCATCTTCCTCTGTGTCCTCGCTGTCTGGAAGTGACATTGTAAGCTCCTGGTGTAGTTTCTTGACCGTGCAAGAGAACTCATTAAAGGCAAATGTCAGCACACTTCTGCATTATCCATTGAGTCAGCCCATACAAAACCATCAAGTTTGCTGTCATTACATTGGCTTTGTAAATTGTGTAGCAAATTAGCTCAGAGGGGAAATATTAATAATTATAACTCATGATTATTCATTGATTAATTATGAATATTTGAATCAGTTAAATTTATTAACTTGATGTAGCTACATTTAACATTACAATCAATCAGTTAATCCTATGAACGTTCAGTATTGATTAATTCTAAGAAAAGGATATTTTTCATGGCCACAGAAAAATAATTTTTCCTTTTGTATTTACATAAGCGCTTAGAGCGCATAACAAAATCGATCATTTAAGTGACAATTTGTTTGCAGGCAGGGAGTCAGAACCAACATGTATTGTGCACAAACTTTAATAACTAAATCGCGGACAAGATTAAACGGACACAAAACATACATGGCAAGAGGTAAAGTTAAAGTGGTTAGAAAAACCGGGTCAGTACAGATGGATGAAGTTATGCAAAGAGTCTAAACCTGGGAGAACCATCCCTGATAAGCTCCTTTGTCTGAGCAAAGGAGTTTACAGTTTTACTAACTACACAGCAACTTGTATTTCTTAGTACATTACTTGCATTTGCCCGGGAAGGCGTCCAGATATACGGTTGCACGAGAAAGTCTTGATGGTTTCGTCCGATGGCTTTGCAGTGGCGATTGTTTCCTTCCGTGTTGAGTGAAGGAACGACGGTGAGCTTGCATGGTTGCTTTGACTCCATCGAGGTTGAGGAAGTTGCACACGCCGTGAGGAGTTGGGCCTGCTGGCCCAACTGGCCGTATGGTGGCATCTGGTTTCCTGCCCCCCACACACACGTGAGGCTGTGTGTGTAGGCCTTATCTGGCCTGGCCTGTTGGCCTTGGCTGCTGATAGACAGCCAAGATGACGTGTCGTTTTGGTCCAGAGGGAGAAGAGAGGAGAGAAGAGAGCGTGAGTCGGCAGCATCTCTCTTAAGAGTCTTAGAGAAATCCCACCCTCGACAGTCAGGTTGACCAATGGGATTGTTGGGCTTTTCCAGCGGGAAATTCCTCTGTGGGAGATTTATGGCTCTTTGTTTTGAGCAAGATTCAATGGGCCTGTGCCCATATATACTCCAATTAATGCAACAAACACACATTGCTTCCTACGAGGAAGTGACACATGAAAGTGTAAGTCGTGAAGAGAGCATTAATTTGATAGGAGACACGACATATATATGAACTTACATGAACTAGTAAGTTGTTCATAAGACATGTATAAACAAAATAACATACAAGGAACACTTTACAAGACAGTTATATGCGTACATACAATGTCCTGGGGTGCATGTTCATTTATAGACAGTTTGTCTATAACTTGAGGCAAAAGTGTGTGTTTTACAGGCTTTGTGTCTTAACTATGGCTTTTTCCATGTGGCCACATTTTTTTAGGGCCATAAAACGTCTTATTTGGTATCCAGGGTAACTGAGGACCTTTCTCTGTGTTGGGGGAAGGTCTGTTACTAAGCACAAAGCATTTAAAACATATTTGTTAAATGTAACAGGCGATTATGTGTCTGATTTGCCTCAGTCGCTACAATTGCTACATCTGATATTTGAGGTTTAGTTGTCTTTTTCTTTATATCTCAGGATTCTGACACACCGTGCAAAGCTTCAGTTCATGAATTCTTTCCAATTTCCTGCATGACCGATACCAATCAGAAACCACAGAGAAAAGCAAACGCATCTGGAACTTTCCTGCACTCTCGAAGTAAGGTAAGGCCAACATTCCTCCATTTTTATTTAATTTACACCATCATTAGAGAATGAGTCAATGGCTGTGTCCGAAAGATTAGGCAGCTTACTTGTTGCCTCGCTATCAGACAATGACTTTGCAGGCAGCTTTTGTGCAGGAAGGCATGGGATGTGAAACTGATTTTGGACAGACTTCTGAGGCAGCGTAATGGTTTAATGATCTACAACAAAATAGAGCTTTGATAACTAAGCAAATATTTGATTACTAAAATACAAATTTCTTGCTAGAAATGACATCAAAAGGGGACACAGTTGGTCAAAAATGTACGTTTACACAAACTGACCAGCACCAACCACAACTTTTAGATGGCATATTTATTTTTTTGCTAAATTGTCATGGAATGGAATGCACAGTAGTGTGGAATATCAAAGGCAGCAAAGGATACATCTATGCTGCCTTAAATCAGTCAAATGAAGGTATCTTAGTAGACAGGATGTGGCATGACCATTGGATTCAGATGTGCCTTGTTGCCTTGCTACCTCGTTATCTTGCCTGTGGAGGCAGCATTTTTCAGGTTTCGGATGCAGCCGATATTTCTCAGCAACTCTACTCGCATTATCCACCATATTTTTTTTTTTTTTTTTAAATGATTGCCAGATAAAAAGAGCAGTTCATCTACATTTTAAGCGGTATCAGAACGGGTTATTTATTTGAGCATTTACTTGAGCTCTATTAACACAGACATTCAAAGGAGTCCTAATGTTCTGACAAAATACAGTGCATCCGGAAAGTATTCACAGCTCTTCACTTTTTCCACATTTTGTTATGACACAGCCTTATTCCAAAATGGATTAAATTCATTATTATTATTTTTTTTTTCCTCAATTCTACAAACAATACCCCATAATGACAACGTGAAAAGTTTGTTTGAAATCTTTGCAAATTTATTAAAAACAAAAAAAATCACAAGTATTCACAACCTTTGCCATAACACTCAAAATTGAGCTCAGGTGCATCCTGTTTCCACTGATCATCCTTGATGTTTCTACAACTTGATTGGAGTCCACCTGTGGTAAATTCAGTTGATTGGGCATGATTTAGAAAGGCACACACCTGTCTATATAAGGTCCCACAGTTAACCGTGCATGTCAGAGCACAAACCAAGCCATGAAGTCCAAGGAATTGTCTGTAGACCTCTGAGACCGGATTGTATCGAGGCACAGATCTGGGGAAGAGTACAGAAAAATGTCTGCAGCATTGAAGGTCCCAATGAGCACAGTGGCCTCCATCCGTGAATGGAAGAAGTTTGGAACCACCAGGACTCTTCCTAGAGCTGGCCGCCCAGCTAAATTGAGCGATCGGGGGAGAAGGGCCTTAGTCAGGGAGGTGACCGAGAACCCGATGGTCACTCTGACAGAGCTCCAGCATTTCTCTGTGGAGAGAGGAGAACCTTCCAGAAGAACAACCATCTCTACCATACAGGCCTGATTGGTGGAGTGCTGCAGAGTGGCCAGACGGCACATGACAGCCTGCCTGGAGTTTGCCAAAAGGCACCTGAAAGACTCTCAGACCATGTGAAACAAAATTCTTTGGTCTGATGAAACAAAGATTGAACTCTTTGGCCTGACGGGCAAGCGTCATGTCTGGAGGAAACCAGGCACCGCTCATCACCTGGCCAATCCCATCCCTACAGTGAAGCATGGTGGTGGCAGCATCATGCTGTGGGGATGTTTTTCAGCGGCAGGAACTGGGAGACTAGTCAGGATCGAGGGAAAGATGAATGCAGCAATGTACAGAGCCATCCTTGATTGAAAACCTGCTCCAGAGCTCTCTGGACCTCAGACTGGGGCGAAGGTTCATCTTCCAACAGGACAACGACCCTAAGCACACAGCCAAGATAACAAAGGAGTGGCTACGGGACAACTCTGTGAATGTCCTTGAGTGGCCCAGTCAGAGCCCAGACTTGAACCCGACTGAACATCTCTGGGGAGATCTGAAAATGGCTATGCACTGACGCTCCCCATCCAACCTGATAGAGCTTGAGAGGTCCTGCAAAGAAGAATGGGAGAAACTGCCCAAAAATAGGTGTGCCAAGCTTGTAGCATCATACTCAAAAAGACTTGAGGCTGTAATTGGTGCCAAAGGTGCTTCAACAAAGTATTGAGCAAAGGCTGTGAATACTTGTGCGTGATTTATTTTATTTATTTATTTGCAAAGATTTCAAACAAACTTCTTTCACGTTGTCATTATGAGGTATTGTTTGTAGAACTGAGGAAAAAAAATATGAATTTTATCCATTTTGGAATAAGGCTGTAACATAACAAAATGTGGAAAAAGTGAAGCGCTGTGAGTACTTTCCGGATGCACTGTACATTTTTGCTTGTTTTAAGTTGGCCAGTGGAATTCCAGTTGTGGTTGTAGTTACTCATGCACTTTTGTATTCCCTCTTCCTGTTTCAGTCACACCCATTACCCAGCAAACAGTGTATGGATGGTTTGACTCATATGAATGGAGTACTCCACATGTCTTCTGTTTACTCCAGCTCAATACCCAGCCAGAGTCACTACATGAATGTAAGGGACTAGTTTGATCATATTAAACTCCTAGATCATATTAATGTTTGGGTATTTGCTTGTTTGTAAGGGTTTTAACCTACACTTTTTTTATTTTTTATTTTTATTTTTTTTCCCTCCTCTCCCCCCACCCCTCTTTAAATATCCCATTGACAAAGAGTAGTTCATAAAAAAAAAAAAAAAAAAAATTCATATTGTTATTTTGCATAGACTTGACACTGGAAGTAAATACTGGTTTTAAATGACCAATTTTGGACATGGACTGAGTGACATAGTTTGTTTTCAGTCCTTAACCGAATGTTAATGCATTAATAATTTGCAGTTAAATGTATTTTATCTAATAAAGTTAAATTGAATTTTACACTACTAGTTTCATTTTTATCAGTCAATTTAGTTTGTTTGTGTTGCTTAAAGTATTGATAAATGCTTACTGCTGGCTGTTATCATACTCAAGATACTTAAAATACTTACATTTCTTGTTTCAGAATGGCCAGAGGTTCAAGGGGCCTCCACACACTAATTGTTTAGAGCGTAACACCCTGCCTGTTCCCAGAGAACATCATCCTCAGTATGGCCGTAACAGCTGGCGTCGGCGTCGAAGGGACACTGTTCCCATGAGCCTCAGCAGATAGTGCCAACCACTTGTCCACCACTTCCACTTCTGCCCAAGACCTTTGTTTTCCTAGGTCAAAGGTAACACTTCTGCTTATGATGGGCGGCGTCTGAAATTGCACTTTGATTTGTTTCGTCTAGTGCTCTTCCTGTGACCACATTTAAATGTTCCTGTTTATATTTGTACATATTCCTACTTCCTCTTTCTTTTTTTTTTTTTTTTTTTTTTTTTTTTTTTTTTTCTCTTCTCTCTTCTCTTGTATGTGTCTGATACCTTTTTAGTTAAATTTTCATCTCTTGTTATTGTTTTTCAGAATATTTTTGATAACTGAAATCTTTTTGTGGCACCGCTAGGCTGTGATTGCCTTTGTACTGTAAATCTTTACATAATATACTATCTTTGTGCAATATTTTTTTTTAAATTTGATTTTAGTTCAATTTTAATTTTCTTAAATTGAATGTAAATTGACATTACACTATGGAGCACTTTGTATGTACATATTATTTTATCATGTTCAAATCCATATTGCTGAGATTGTGGTTTTGTGCATGTTAAAATCTTGTGTGTACTTCATACTACTTGCTCATCTGCTGGCCTTTCAGACATGCACTTAAGTTTGTATCATTTGCTCTGTATCAACTATCTCCCCTCTCAGACTTGTATACTGCCATCCATGTTATGTGTATTTTATTTAACACTTTAAAAGTATCCGGTGAATTACTTGAATATGCACTGTCTTAGGTTAACCAATTAGTATTCTCTGTTGTCTGTTTGTGCGAGATCTCCTAATTAAGGATATTTTATTTTTAATTAATTAATTTTTTTTGCCATGAAGCTCACCATGCTTGTACAAAACATTTCACACAACATTTTTGTTCCATAACACATTTTGACAAGATTTGGCTCTTCATACATTCTTGAATGAAAACATGGTTATAGTTTCTAAGGCCTCTCTGATTCAATCAGACTCCATTTTGACCATTTTCAGTATGATCTTGAAGCCAACTCTTCATTTTGCTAGATGCGCTGAGAAAGCTGGAGGTTTGATCATCAGTGAGGTTTTATTGTTACATGTGTCTTGAAAGGGGAGAATTTTTTTGCCAGTCTGCCGTTGTTGGGTGTTTTGTTTTTTTTTTTTTTTTGTTTTTTTTTTTTTAAAATCAAGAAATCAAACACTAAAGGATCTACAAAGAAAGTCCTCTCACCTGAAAGCAGGTAATGTTTGAATAATGTATGATGTCTTAAGTTTAAGACCTTTTTTTTTTTTTTTTTTTTTTTTTTTTAAATGTATGTTTTGTACAAGTTATTTTTAAAATAAACATCTTAAACTGCTGCGTTCTTTATGCCCCTTTTCTGATTTGATTTGATTTTTCTATGTTGTACATTTTATCTTTTGAGGCCTCCTTTTACACAGCAAGCATGAGCAGCACACATTTTGTGCCCATATTGACTTGTTACACATTTTTACACTGTCAAAGTAGTACTATGACACTGCATTGCAATAGTGTGGTTACAAAAAGTTTCTGTCTTGTCTGTCAGTACAGTTATATAACAGTCCCATTAAAAACGACACTATTTTTGTGAGACCAAGGCCAAAAAAGGACATTTATTAATTTAAATAAGTAATATTAAAGATGTGTTACAGCATGTAACTTAATTTTTCATGTATTTTTAAAGTAATTATGAGAGGGGTGCCCTTATTCTTTTGATTGAGCACCTTCCCTGAAAAGGTCTGTGCATATCATATACCGTTGCCTGTGATTGGGAAAAATAACATGAGAAAAGTACTAAGCAGGTTTTAAGCTAAATAAAAAGTTCTTTACTCAGAAAGTTAAATTTTTAATTTTATCTGGCACCAAGATGTTAGCAGCAGATCCTTTAAGTCTTGAAGTTGCAAGGTGGGGTCTCCATGGATTGGACTTGTTTGTTCAGCACCTCCCACAGATGCTCGATTGGATTGAGATCTGGGGAAATTGGAGGCCAAGTCAACACCTCAAACTCGTGCTCCTCAAACCATTCCTGAACCATATGTGGCAGGGCACATTATCCTGTTGAAAGATTCTCACAAAAATTGACTTGGACTGTTTGTCCTGCTGCCTGCAGCTGTTTGTCCTGCTGCCTGCTGTGCTCGTGTGTGCTTTGCTTGCTTTTGAATCTTTATTTGATATCATTCCCTGTTGTTTAAATTGTTAAATATAACTTACCATCACCATATATTGTCTAATATTGCCTACCACATTAAATCTGACATCGCTAGCTTTTAATCTAAATCACTATCACGTGTTAGCATTTCGCTAGCCTGTTAGCTTGCCATCTCTGCACTCGGGTCTCTTGTTTTCTGAGTTCATTAAACAACTGTGGTGAGTTGGATTAGTAAATAGACTCCATCAAACAACTGTGGTAAATTGGATTAATCAACAAATACGGTAAGCCATGTCTTCTCCTGTCATTGTCACTTGCACTGCATGTTTCATCTTTCTCCGTTGGCGAACAGGGCTTCACGTGATAAATGTAAGGAGATAGTCAGGCTGACGGAGAAGATTTCAGAATTAGAGACACGCATCCAGACTTTATTTGAGAGTAGTGAGAATGTAACAGCTTTAGACACTGCTTTGGATGCAAATAGCTTAGTGAACTCTGTACATTGTTCGGTTCTGGCTGTAGAGCCCGTGCAGCAGGGCAACTGGGTGACTGTGAGACGGCATAGTCGCGGATCAAAAAATCACTCTTCCGTTCCGATTAGAACATCAAACAGGTTCTCCCCACTCAGTGATGCACCCACTGAGAATCCTGTTGAAAGTGCCCTAGTTATTGGCGATTCTATTACACGGAACGTGAAAATAGAGACACCAGCCACCATAGTCACATGTTTACCGGGAGCCAGAGCGCCTGACATCATAGCAAATTTAAAAGTGCTGGCTAATGCTAATCGTAAATTCTCTAAGATTATTATTCACGTCGGCACAAATGATGTTTGACTTCGCCAGTCGGAGATTACCAAAATTAACATTAAAGAGGTGTGTAAACTCGCAAGTACGATGGCAGATGATGTTTTTTGCTCTGGTCCCCTCCCCGTTAAAAGGAGTGATGAGATACTTAGCAGACTATCATCACTCAATGGCTGGTTGTCTAAGTGGTGTCCGTAAAATAACATAGGGTTCATAGACAATTGGAAAAGCTTTTGGGGCAGACCTGACCTGTTGAAAAAAGATGGCATCCATCCTTCCTGGGATGGTGCCGCTCTTCTCTCTAGTAATTTGGCACATAGTCTTAGAGCTAAACCTTGACTAACTGGGGCCCAGGTCAGGAAGCAGACGGACTGGCTTAGCCGACCGCCTGCTAGCTGTCTCACGTCACAGAAGTCAGATAAATCCCAGCACATAGAGACTCTTTCACCTAGATATTATCACATAGAGACTGTCTGTTCCACGAATTAGTAAATACAAAAAACCATCAAAACCATTCAACGGTAAAAATTTAATTGATGTCCAACAAATAAACAACGGATATAATACAGATGATCAAATGATAAAGCTCGGGCTGCTGAATATTCGATCCTTTTCCTCAAGCGCTTATTGTTAATGATATGATTACAGATCATAACCTAGATGCGCTGTGTTTGACAGAAACCTGGCTAAAACCTGACTATTACATTACTTTAAATGAATCCACCCCCCAAGATTATTGTTATAAACACGAGCCGCGTCTGAAAGGTAAAGGGGGAGGTGTTGCTGTAATTTATAATAATATCTTCGGTATTACTCAGAAGTCTAGTTTCAAATATAATTCCTTTGAAGTTTTGGTGCTTTATGTAACGTTATGTAGTGAAATTGATAAATCCCGTTTGACATTTGTGCTGGCTACTGTATACAGGGCACCATACAGACTTTACCAGAGAATTTGCTCATTTTCTCAGTTAGTACTGGCTGCAGATAAAGTCCTAATTGTTGGTGATTTTAATATCCATGTAGACAATGAAAAAGACACATTGGGATTGGCATTTAGAGACATTCTAAACTCTATTGGAGTAAGGCAACACGTGTCAGGACCCACTCATCGCCGTAATCATACTTTAGACCTAATACTGTCACATGGAATAAATGTTGATACCATTGAAATTCTGCAGCAGAGCGATGACATCTCAGATCATTACCTAGTATCATGTACACTTAATTTAGCAAAGGCTGCAAAGCCGTCCCCTCGCTTCAAATATGGCAGGACTATCACTGCTGCCACTAAAGATTTCTTTGTAAGTAATCTTCCTCATCAGTTTCATCTCCTCAGCATCCCAGATAGCCTAGAGGAACTCGATGTTGCAACAGAAACTATTGACTCTCTCTTTTCCAGCACTTTAGACACAGTTGCTCCCCAGCGCTTAAAGAGGATTAAAGAAAATAGTCCAACGCCGTGGTACAACGAGCACACCCGGGCCCTTAAAACAGCAGCCAGAAAAATGGAGCGCAGCTGGAAGAAAACAAAACTAGAAGTTTTTCGCATTTCGTGGAAAGAGAGCATGATTGCATACAGAAAGGCCCTAAAAACTGCTAGATCTGCTTATTTCTCGACTTTCTTAGAAGAAAACAAACACAACCCTAGGTATTTATTCGATACAGTGGCTAAATTAACCAAAGATAAAGCTTCAACTTCTGATGTTTGTAAACAGCACAGCAGTAATGACTTTATGAACTTCTTTACTTGTAAGATTGATAATATTAGGAAAAAAATTATAACCATGCAGCCGTCTACTACAGTATCACATCAGACAGTGCATTGTAGTGTCACTGAGGAAAAATTACATTCATTCACTGCTATAGGAGAAGAAGAATTGGCTAAACTCGTTAAATCATCAAAATCAACACATGTATGCTCGACCCTATACCGACTAAACTACTAAAAGAGATGCTTCCAGAGGTCATAGATCCTCTTTTTAATATCATTAATTCATCCTTGACATTAGGATATGTACCGAAAACTTTTAAGTTGGCTATTATTAAACCACGTATTAAACCGCAAATTGATCCTACAGAATTAGTCAATTACAGGCCAATCTCAAATCTACCCTTTCTGTCAAAAATACTAGAAAAGGCAGTGTCCTCACAATTATGCTCCTTTTTAGAAAGAAATGCTATCTGTGAGGATTTCCAGTCAGGATTTAGACCGTATCATAGTACTGAGACTGCTCTCATTAGAGTTACAAATGATTTACTCTTATCATCCGATCGTGGTTGTATCTCTGTTAGTGTTACTCGATCTTAGCGCTGCATTCGATACTATCGACCACAACATTCTTTTGAATAGACTCGAAAATTATGTTGGCATTAGTCGAATTGCATTGGCATGGTTTAAATCATACTTATCTGACCGTTATCAGTTTGTAGCAGTAAATGAAGAGATGTCACACCGATCACAAGTTCAGTATGGAGTACCGCAGGGCTCAGTGCTAGGACCGTTGCTTTTCACCCTGTACATGCTACCACTGGGAGATATTATTAGGAAGCATGGCATTAGTTTTCATTGTTATGCTGACGATACTCAGCTCTATATTTCTTCACGCCCTGACGAAACCTACCAATTCACAAGATTAACGGAATGCATAGCTGATATAAAAAATTGGATGACTAGTAATTTCCTGCAACTTAATTCAGAAAAAAAAAAAATTTTAATCATTGGACAAAAAAACTCCTAGTAACCTAGAATACTGTCTAACACTCGATGGCTGCTCTGTCAAGTCCTCGTCGTCAGTTAGGAACCTGGGTGTGCTCTTTGATACCAATCTCTCATTTGAAAGCCACGTTTCTAGCATCTGTAAAACTGCATTCTACCATCTTAAAATATATATCTAAATTACGGCACATGCTTTCAATGCAAAATGCTGAACAGTTAGTTTATGCGTTCATGACCTCAAGGCTAGATTATTGTAATGCTCTACTGGGTGGTTGCCCTGCTCGCTTAATAAATAAACTGCAGCTTGTCCAAAACGCAGCAGCTAGAGTTCTTACTAGAACCAGGAAGTATGACCATATTAGCCCGGTTCTGGCAACACTGCATTGGCTCCCTATTAAACATCGTATACATTTTAAAATCTTGCTGATTACTTACAAAGCACTAAATGGTTGAGATCCCCAGTACTTGAGTGAGCTCTTAACGCATTATACTCCATCACGTCTATTGCGGTCTCAAAATTCTGACCAGATGATAATACCTAGATTATCAAAATCAACTGCAGGCGGTCGATCCTTTTCCTATTTAGCACCTAAACTCTGGAACAGTCTTCCTAGCATTGTTCGGGAAGCAGACACACTCTGTCAGTTTAAATCTAGACTAAAAAACACATCTCTTTACTATGGCATACACATAAAACATTTTTAATTTCTATTATTCAAATCAGTTAAATGATTGTTTTAGGCTGCATTAACTAGGTCAGCCGGAACCGGGAACACTTCCCATAACACCTGATGTACTCGTTACATCATAAGAAGAATGGCATCTACGCTAATGTTAGTCTCTCTGTTTATCCTGAGGTTTACTACAGTCGGCCGTATCCGGACCAGATGGTGGACCTTAGCCTGGACATGACGAACGCATCCCTGAAGTGTCTGTAGAGACTGTGTCAATTAAACTCCCCCCTGTAAATGCCGCATCGACACGACATCCTCATTAAACCCGTCCCTGGCGTGACGACTCCAATCTTTCGAATAATCCTACGAATATCTATTGATCTAATATGACTTCTGACCTGTAATGTTGCCAGAATCATAATCATACACTATTTGTTCGTCGGCCAGAGGAGAACTGGCACCCCGACTGAGCCTGGTTTCTCCCAAGGTTTTTTTTTTCTCCATTCTGGCCCTGAAGGAGTTTTGGTTCCTTGCCACTGTCGCCTTTGGCTTTTGGCTTGCTCAGTTGGGGACACTTAAATTTCAACTATATTACTGATCTGCCCGCATTGACACTATATGATAATTGAAATGAGCTAGATGACATCACCGTTTTCACCAGAGCGGCTGTACAGCCAAATCAAATTCTGTTGCATTATTTTCCTGTTACCACTGTGAATCTGCTTTGAAACAATTGGCATTGTAAAAAGCGCTATATAAATAAAGGTGATTTGATTTGATTTGGTCTGCAACAATGCTTAGGTAGGTGGTACGTGTCAAAGTAACATCCACGTGGGTGGCAGGACCCAAGGTTTCCCAGCAGAACATTGCCCAAAGCATCATGCTGCGTCTGCCGACTTGCCTTCTTCCCATAGTGCATCCTGGTGCCATGTGTTCCCCAGGTAAGCGATGCACACGCACCCGGCCATCCACGCGATGTAAAAGAAAACGTGATTCATCAGACCAGGCCATCTTCTTCCATTGCTCCGTGGTCCAGTTCTGATGCTCACGTGCCCACTGTTGGCGCTTTTGGCGGTGGACGGGTCAGCATGGGCACCCTGACTAGTCTGCAGCTATGCAGCCCCATACGCAACAAACTGAGATGCACTGTGTATTCTGACACCTTTCTATCAGAATGAGCATTAACGAGCAATTTGAGCTACAGTAGCTCATCTGTTTGATCGGACAACATGGGCCAGCCTTCGCTCCCCACGTGCATCAATGAGCCTTGGCCGCCCATGACCCTGTCGCCGGTTCACCACTGTTCCTTTCTTGGACCACTTTTGATAGATACTGACCACTGCAGACCAGGAAAACCCCACAAGAGCTGCAGTTTTGGAGATGCTCTGACCCAATTGTCTAGCCATCACAATTTGGCCCTTGTCAAACGCACTCAAATCCTTATGCTTGCCCATTTTTCCTGCTTCTAACACATCAACTTTAAGGACATAATGTTTACTTGCTTCCTAATATATCCCACCCGCTAACAGGTTCTGTGATGAGGAGGTAATCAGTTATTCACTTCACCTGTCATAATTTGATGCCTGATTGGTGTGTGTATATATATATATATATATATATATATATATATATATATATATATATATATATATATATATATATATATATATATATATATATATATATATATTTATTTAAATTTATTTATACTGTACATATATATATATATATATATATATACAGTATATTTTTTTTAATTTATATTTATTTACACACACACACACACACACACACACAAACACACACACACATATATATTTTATACAGGAATTTCCGTGTCTTTAACTTCTACATAACACATTGTCTGTGAACCACACAGAGGCGCTCTTGCTCTGCAGTTTGAAGCATTGCTCATTTAATGCAACTGAGATCACTGTGACCACTCTTTAGGTTGAAAAATCTTTCCTTCATCAACGTGGCCTTAAGTCACTTTTAATTAATTTTATTAAAAATACTTAAAGCATTGCATGTCCATCCTCTTTACATCCATTTACCTATTTGAGTCTTGGGCTGCAAAAGCCTTTATTCTGTAATATTACTCAAAGCCATGCTGAGCCTGTTAATTGAGACACTGCCATTGATGTTGCCTTTAAAATTTTGGCCTATATTACAAAACTTCACAAGGTAATCCAATTAAACATCAGACGAAAGCACAGACAGTCTGCTAGTGCTGTCTCCTCTAACTAGAAGCATTAATCTCAAGTCTATCATTAGCTCTATTTTCTCTGAATAATTAAGCACATTAAAAACATGTTCTGTGACTACTTTTCATACATCTCCAGAGGGCTCATTTACACTTGGTATTAACATGCAACCTGTATCCAGGTGTTGTCCACATACACATTGAAAAGTCAAGTGTAAATGCGTTTGTGATCTGAATGTTTTGTCCCGGTAGAGAGATAATTGGATGTAATCGGAGTAATGTAAATGCAATATAGCCATTATATCTACATTCACAGCACGAGCTGGGTGTTTTTGCGAGACAATTCAAGAACGGAAAACGCAGTAAATTTGCTTTCGCACCCAAAAGTTGCACAGTCATTCTGCAAAGGATGGACCACATTTCCCGCCAAAGATTACAAACCCATATGTTTCTTTTTACCGTTTAGATCACAGCAACTATGCAATTCATTATTATTTGCAACTTCCTCCTCATTTTACGAGATTTGAAATTCATAGCTCCACGACTGAAAATAGTTTTTAAAATAAACACTACCACTTCAGGTCGACTTGGCACAAGGGCCATTTTTCCATTACAGACTTATTTTAAAGGTGCAGTATGTAATATTGACAACTAGCGACTGAAATGGGTACTGCAGTTCAAATTAAAAATATTGGAGACTGCCCCATCCTCCTTAGACTCGACGCACATGCGGGTTACCAGATTGAGGACAAGCAACATACGAATGCAATTGACAATGGAAAGCGACGAGCCTTACACTGTACATTGATAAGCTAATGTATACGTTTGCAATGTTTTTATTGACAAGGCAGAATTGGGTAGAATCTGCGATCTCTGACCCAGTTCGTTTCCATGGTTACAAGTACGTTCTATATAATATTTGTGTGTGTAGTATGAATGTAATCTGGAAGTACTATATCCACCATGTTGTCATTATCATGTGACCTACCAGCATCAGTTGCGTCGGTTCACCTCCATTCATAAATCCTCTCCCATGGTCTCATGGAATAGTAAGCCTATGTCCCAAATGGCACCCTAAACACTTTCGTGAGGTAACGCCGCTTTGACTGTCGGGACGAACAGTCTGATGATCCAAACTGCTTGATCAGATCACGGTGATCGCATGATAATGCCAAGTGTAAAAGCAGCCAGAGATGTGCAATAAAATGTATTGTCAAAACAATATTTATTATTATTATTTTATTGCTAAACATCTTAAAGATTCTGCAAGGGGTATGCAAACCTATGAGCACAACTGTAGATATTTAAGTGCATAACTCAATAGATTAGAGTACAACAATAGTGACATAGTGACAACACACCTTCAGGTGCTTTATAATTGTTGCCCATGTTTATTTTGGAAACATAAAGAAAATGAGTCATCAACACAAATTGTTCATGTAAACCCAAGCAAAGCATCTATTATATTTAAATGCAAAGTTTAAAAAAAGCATTTGGCTTAATTAACCAAATGTACCTGAAATACAGAAAAAAAGGAACTGAATTAGCTGAAATGTATGCCTTCCAAGAACAGTTTTCTCTTTGTATTCTGAATGCAGCTTCCCTTGTCTTCTCTTCCTGAACAAGCTGAGTTGAGCTGTACCTGAATGGCTTTCTATTCAATGGGGTATTACGTTTCTAGTCCCATACATGATAAATCTATTCATTCTTTGTTAATCTTTCATTGAAAGGATTATGAGTCACAGTCGGCCCTCTATAAAAAAAAAAAAGTAATTTGTAAACCTACTGTACGGTGTTGTACTAAGTAGGCTAGATGGAGGAGTAATGGAGTAAACCCACTTATAAAACACATTTTATCAGGCATTAACTCAAATTTTGTAGGTTACGTTACTTGAGCATTAATGTGGTTCTTTTTTGGTAGTTTGTTTAAAAGGCTGTCTATATATGCTGTCCTTTTTATAACATTTCTGCATGTAATAATAATGTTTTTTTTTTTTTTACAATGAAAAGAGCTGTCACCCTTCACTTGCATTAGCAACATAACAAATGTAGCGAGCCACACCAGCTATCAGATTCCTGAAACAAAAGTCATAAATTTTACTTTCAGTGAGTAATGACCTCTCTTCTCTCGTATTTAAGGAAATAACAACTAGCCTGAGTAAGCTCTGGGCACACAGCTGTCCCATGGGAGTTTTGGAGGGAATATTTGCCATTTAGCCTACTTTTGTTTACTTTCACTCTGTTGCTTGCTCCTAGACAACCCTCATTTTTCACTTCTCAGGATGGAAGCAGAGCCTCATCAAGCAAAGCTATGAGTTTGTCTGTCTGCTTTTATTTTCGAAATATTCTTGCTGGCATTGATGGAACACTGTGACTTTTATAGAAAACGAGCAGAATTTAACATGTTTTTAATTAGTGGAGCTTGTAAAGCAATACTATTACTCATACTTAGCATTAGACTCCTGCTCGTAGCCTTTGAACATCTATAACCGTTTTAAACATTGTAAATGTTTTAAATTGCATTGTATAACTGTTTGTACTGGTCATGAATGAAACCTCAAATCATGCAACTTGTTGAGGAGAGGTGTGCTATTACTTTTCTAAGCAGTCTGACAATTTTGCTTGGCAGATAATAAATTGAAAAAAGTTCCCATGTACATTGAAGGAGTGACCCAAAATCATGGAGGACCATAATATATAATTGGGTTCTCATGCTAGTAACCCAGCAAACATGCCTTTGTGGGTATGTGTGGTTTTGTGTGGGTTTTCTGTGGGGCAGCGTGGGCAAGGGCAAACCCACACTAAACCCATGTGGACCCAGTGTGAAGCCCACAGCTGTTTTGCCCTTTGGGGCCCCATGTGGATTTACTCTGGGCAACCCACAGTTGGCTCTCTTTAGTGTGAGCCAGCCCACAGTCAGCCCACACTTTGGACTGTCCCACTGGGGCCCCACCTGGGTGTGGGCCACACGTGCCCCGCATTTCACGCCGGTATCGGTGTCAACAGTGGGCTAGATTTTCTGCCCGCAATGGCCCCACATGGGCCCCAAAGAGGCATGTTTGGTGGGAAGCAACCACCCATGATAGAAATGCCCAACAAACTGCATAGCAACATGCTTAAATCAACTCAAATCAACCTTAGCAACTGCATACCCTGACTACACATTTTCTTCAGCTAATGTTTAAATCTAGTAATTATTAAGATTCCATTTTTAATTTTAAGTCATATAAGTTACAGATTCTCTAGAACATAACATCAAAATAAGTGCAGCAACACTTTCTCCCAGGTGCACATTGATTAATATGTATAAGAGATACGTAGGCTTTTATCACACAATGCAGATTAAATTGATAATTTCACAAAATACCACAAGGCACAGTTAAATAAGTTAATGTTTGGGAAGTCTGTGTTATCATGTGTAGAGTGAGTGTGAGTTTACTTCAAAGGTGTTTTTCAGCTGATGTTGCTCTGTTCATAGTTCCTGCATAGACATTCCATTTCCCAGAGGAAATCTAATGAGGGAAGTTCACATTTGAACAAAATCATGGAGAAGAGCATAGTCAGCAAATCAAGCTTGACTGGGTGGTTTAGAAACTTGTCTGTGAAAATGTCTTTGTATATTAAGAGCTGTGGTGGTTATATATATAACCTTGCTGTGATGATAGACTACATATTTGTTCTTTTGTTTAGTCTAAGTGTACATGCAACAAGAAAACTCATGCAGCAAAAAGATGCAATTACATAAACCCAAGGAATAAACACTGATTATGCAGTCTAAGCTATATATAGTTTAAATCATATAACTAAACACTTGAGTGAAGAGTTTCTCTGATTTGTATTAGAGAGGCACTCAGGAGAACTAGGAAACAACAACATTACCCCTCCTCCCTCCAGTAGGCAGGTGAGGAGCAGGTGACCACAGAGGAAGGAGAAGCGGACTGGAAGACTATGGTGAAGCCGAAGGGATGGATTTCTGCAGTGGAGCTGGATGGACAGCTGACCATGGCAGAGCCAGTGGATTGGAAGACTGAGTTGTTTGGGGTATGTGGCAGGCATGGGCACTGGCTTTGTCACATGTCTGTCTTGTCCTGTGTAAACACATGTGGTGTGTTTGTCATGTTTTGGTATGATGTCATGTCTCTGGTCTCTGGTCAACCCCGCCCATCTTGTTATATGGTTATTGGTTTATTTGCCCCACCTGTTCTTCCCCTTTACCTGCCTTGTTTGTCCCCTATTTAATCTCCTTGTGTCTTGAGTCCTGGGCTGGTTCGTTGTCGTTGGTACGTCTCCTGTTTTCATGCTCCTTGTTCCTGACCCTGGTAGTTTGTCTTTATGTTTGATTTTCCCCCTTGTGGGTTTTGTTTTGTTTTTATTTTTTATTTTTGTATTTAATAAATACCCATTTCTTGCACTTGAGTCCTCGCTCCCTCTTCATTTCTACCACACCCTGACAGAACGAACCAGCCCAGGACTCAAGATACAAGGAGACATGACATCATACCAAAACATGACAAACACACCATATGTGTTTACACAGGACAAGACAGACATGTGACAGGCTTGGGGTCCAACTTCTCCACCTCACTCACTGTGAGAGGAAATCCATATTGTAGGACGACCCAGCCCACATACTCACAGAAGGTCTCTCGAGGACCATCTCCGGGCAGGTGTGCTTTTGATTGTGTATTTAGTCCAGCACATAAAAAGACACAGAGTGAATCGTTGGGGTGGTGCATGACATAAGGCAAATCTAAAAACTCAAATGTGGTCCTCGAAACAATGAACACCCTGGGTGAAGAGGAGGATCTGTACCACTGCTAGATTTCAGGGTCTGTTTCTTCTGTCATGGGTTTGGTTGGAAGAAGAGAGTTGCGGCAAAAATCTATTTACAAACGGTACTTTATTAAACAAAAGACTAAAGGCACTCAGGAAAACTAGGGTACAAAAACCAACACCATACACAATGAGAACAGACAAAGAACTTAAGCAAACGAGGGGTATAAATAGACTGGCTAAATCAGGGATAAAACAAGGAACAGGTGGGGCTAATCAATGAATAAATCAAGTGTAGCGCCAGTTCTGGCATGTCACACCAGTCAAGCTTGCATCAGCTGACTCAGCTGATCCATGTCTACCTATAGGAATACAATGCCTATTGTGGTGAACAGCCCCTCTCTGGCCCCACTCTGTCCGTAACCGTGGACAAAGGTTTGCTACATTTTGATTGGATCTTGGTGGACTAACACAAACTGTCCAACGTCATCAGATAAAGATGCTAGGACAACAGCCAGACACCTATTAGAGGGAAAGAAGAAACCCTCTGGTACCAAGCCCGGGAAGGATAGGACTTCTCATTGGTCCACATGCAGTTTCTGCCCTTCACCCATCTAGAGGCTAATTCCTAAGGTTGGCCTGTAACTGCCATAAAAATTCCTCAGGACCTTAGCAGCAGTTGGTGAAACAAAGAGAGATCACAATGATCCATCCAAATCCATTCATAACTCCATGTTTGGAAACCTTAAAACTGATGTAAAATACACACATCTATTTCATACTTATTCAAATCAAATCAAATCACTTTTATTTATATAGCGCTTTTTACAATGCTAGTTGTTTCAAAGCAGCTTCACAGTGGTAACAGGAAAATAATGCAACAGAATTTGATTCGGCTGTACAGCCGCTCTGGTGAAAACGGTGATGTCATCCAGCTCATTTCAATTATCATATAGTGTCAATGCGGGCAGATCAGTAATATAGTTGAAATTTAAGTGTCCCCAACTGAGCAAGCCAAAAGCCAAAGGCGACGGTGGCAAGGAACCAAAACTCCTTCAGGGCCAGAATGGAGAAAAAAACCTTGGGAGAAACCAGGCTCATTCGGGGTGCCAGTTCTCCTCTGGCTGACGAACAAATAGTGTATGATTATGATTCTGGCAACATTACAGGTCAGAAGTCATATTAGATCAATAGATATTCGTAGGATTATTCGAAAGATTGGAGTCGTCACGCCGGGGACAGGTTTAATGAGGATGTCGTGTCGATGCGGCATTTATAGGGGGGAGTTTAATTGACACGGTCTCTGCAGACATTTCAGGGATGCGAAATCTGGTCCGGATACGGCCCGGATCCGGCCTACTGCAGTAAACCTCAGGATAAACAGAGAGACTAACATTAGCGTAGATGCTATTCTTCTTATGATGTAACGTGTACATCAGGTGTTATGGGAAGTGTTCCCGGTTCCGGCTGACCTAGTTAATGCAGCCTAAAACAATCATTTAACTGATTTGAATAATAGAAATTAAAAATGTTTTATGTGTATGCCATAGTAAAGAGATATGTTTTTAGTCTAGATTTAAACTGACAGAGTGTGTCTGCTTCCCGAACAATGCTAGGAAGACTGTTCCAGAGTTTAGGTGCTAAATAGGAAAAGGATCGACCGCCTGCAGTTGATTTTGATATTCTAGGTATTATCGACTGGCCAGAATTTTGAGACTGCAATAAACGTGATGGAGTATAATGCGTTAAGAGCTCGCTCAAGTACTGGGGAGCTAAACCATTTAGTGCTTTGTAAGTAATTAGCAAGATTTTAAAATGTATACGATGTTTAATAGGGAGCCAGTGTTGACAGAACCGGGCTAATATGGTCATACTTCCTGGTTCTAGTAAGAACTCTAGCTGCTGCGTTTTGGACCAGCTGCAGTTTATTTATTAAGCGAGCAGGGGAACCACCCAGTAGAGCATTACAATAATCTAGCCTTGAGGTAATGAACGCCTGAACTAACTGTTCATCATTTTGCATTGAAAGCATGTGCCGTAATTTAGATATATTTTTAAGATGGTAGAATGCAGTTTTACAGATGCTAGAAACGTGGCTTTCAAATGAGAGATTGGCATCAAAGAGCACACCCAGGTTCCTAACTGACGACGAGGACTTGACAGAGCAGCCATCAAGTGTTAGACCGTATTCTAGGTTATTACTTGTGGAGTTTTTTTGTCCAATGATTAAAAATTCAGTTTTTTCTGAATTAAGTTGCGGTGTTCGATTATGTTGTGGTCGATAGTATTGAATGCAGCGCTAAGATCGAGTAACACTAATAGAGAGATACAGCCATGATCGGATGATAAGAGTAAATCATTTGTTACTCTGATGAGAGCAGTCTCAGTACTATGATACGGTCTAAATCCTGACTGGAAATCCTCACAGATAGCATTTCTTTCTAAAAAGTAGCATAATTGTGAGGACACTGCCTTTTCTAGTATTTTTGACAGAAAGGGTAGATTTGAGATTGGCCTGTAATTGGCTAATTCTGTAGGACCAAGTTGCGTTTTTTTAATATGTGGTTTAATAATAGCTAACTTAAAAGTTTTCGGTACATATCCTAATGTCAAGGATGAATTGATGATATTAAGAAGAGGATCTATGACCTCTGGAAGCATCTCTTTTAGTAGTTTAGTCGGTATAGGGTCGAGCTTACATGTTGTTGATTTTGATGATTTAACGAGTTTAGCCAATTCTTCTCCTACTGTCTGATGTGATACTGTAGTAGACGGCTGCATGGTTATAATTTTTTTCCTAATATTATCAATCTTACAAGTAAAGAAGTTCATAAAGTCATTACTGCTGTGCTGTTTACAAACATCAGAAGTTGAAGCTTTATCTTTGGTTAATTTAGCCACTGTATCGAATAAATACTTAGGGTTGTGTTTGTTTTCTTCTAAGAGAGAGTCTCAAAGAAAACCATTAGTAACACACTACGCCATCATGGATTAAAATCCTGCAGCGCACGCAAGGTCCCCCTGCTCAAGCCAGCGCATGTCCAGGCCCGTCTGAAGTTTGCCAATGACCATCTGGATGATCCAGAGGAGGAATGGGAGAAGGTCATGTGGTCTGATGAGACAAAAATAGAGCTTTTTGGTCTAAACTCCACTCGCCGTGTTTGGAGGAAGAAGAAGGATGAGTACAACCCCAAGAACAACATCCCAACCGTGAAGCATGGAGTTGGAAACATCATTCTTGGGGGATGCTTTTCTGCAAAGGGGACAGGACGACTGCACCGTGTTGAGGGGAGGATGGATGGGGCCATGTATTGCGAGATCTTGGCCAGCAACCTCCTTCCCTCAGTAAGAGCATTGAAGATGGGTTGTGGCTGGGTCTTCCAGCATGACAACGACCCGAAACACACAGCCAGGGCAACTAAGGAGTGGCTCCGTAAGAAGCATCTCAAGGTCCTGGAGAGGCTTAGCCAGTCTCCAGACCTGAACCCAATAGAAAATCTTTGGAGGGAGCTGAAAGTCCGTATTGCCCAGCGACAGCCCCGAAACCTGAAGGATCTGGAGAAGGTCTGTCTGGAGGAGTGGGCCAAAATCCCTGCTGCAGTGTGTGCAAACCTGGTCAAGAACTACAGGAAACGTATGATCTCTGTAATTGCAAACAAAGGTTTCTGTACCAAATATTAAGTTCTGCTTTTCTGATGTATCAAATACTTATGTCATGCAATAAAATGCAAATTAATTACTTAAAAATCATACAATGTGATTTTCTGGATTTTTGTTTTAGATTCCATCACTCACAGTTGAAGAGTACCTATGATAAAAATTACAGACTTCTACATGCTTTGTAAGTGACCTGCAGGCAAACCTGCAAAATCGGCAGTGTATCAAATACTTGTTCTCCCCACTGTATTTGAAACTAGACTTCTGAGTAATAGCGAAGATATTATTATAAATTACAGCAACACCTCCCCCTTTACCTTTCAGACGCGGCTCGTGTTTATAACGATAATCTTGGGGGGTGGACTCATTTAAAGTAATGTATTCATCAGATTTTAGCCAGGTTTCTGTCAAACACAGCACATCTAGATTATTTTCTGTAATCATATCATTAACAATAAGCGTTTTTGAGGAAAGGGATTGAATATTCAGCAGCCTGAGCTTTATCATTTGATCATCTGTATTATATCTGTTGTTTATTTGTTGGACATCAGTTAAATTTTTACCGTTGAATGGTTTTGATGGTTTTTTGTATTTACTAATTTGTGGAACAGACACAGTCTCTATGTGATAATATCTAGGTGAAAGAGTCTCTATGTGCTGGGATTTATCTGACTTCTGTGACGTGAGACAGCTAGCAGACGGTCGGGTAAGCCAGTCCGTCTGCTTCCTGACCTGGGCCCCAGTTAGTCAAGGATTAGCTCTAAGACTATGTGCCAAATTACTAGAGAGAAGAGCTGCACCATCCCAGGAAGGATGGATGCCATCTTTTTTCAACAGGTCAGATCTGCCCCAAAAGCTTTTCCAATTGTCTATGAACCCTATGTTATTTTGCGGACACCACTTAGACAACCAGCCATTGAGTGATGATAGTCTGCTGAGTATCTCATCACTCCTTTTAACGGGGAGGGGACCAGAACAAAAAACTTTACGTGACATCGTACTTGCGAGTTCACACACCTCTTTAATGTTAATTTTGGTGATCTCCGACTGGCGAAGTCGAACATCATTAGTGCCGACGTGAATAATAATCTTAGAGAATTTACGATTAGCATTAGCCAGCACTTTTAAATTTGCTTTGATGTCAGGCGCTCTGGCTCCCGGTAAACATGTGACTATGGTGGCTGGTGTCTCTATTTTCACGTTCCGTGTAATAGAATCGCCAATAACTAGGGCACTTTCAACAGGATTCTCAGTGGGTGCATCTCTGAGTGGGGAGAACCTGTTTGATGTTCTAATCGGAATGGAAGAGTGGTTTTTTGATCCGCGACTATGCCGTCTCACCGTCACCCAGTTGCCCTGCTGCACGGGCTCTACAGCCAGAACCGAACAATGTACAGAGTTCACTAAGCTATTCGCATCCAAAGCAGTGTCTAAAGTTGTTACATTCTCACTACTCTCAAATAAAGTCTGGATGCGTGTCTCTAATTCTGAAATCTTCTCCATCAGCCTGACTATCTCCTTACATTTATCGCATGTGAAGCCCTGTTCGCCAACGGAGAAAGATATACTAAACATGAAACATGCAGTGCAAGTGACAATGACAGGAGAAGAAGACATGGCTTACCGTATTTGTTGATTAATCCAATTTACCACAGTTGTTTGATGGAGTCTATTTACTAATCCAACTCACCACAGTTGTTTAATGAACTCAGAAAACAAGAGACCCGAGTACAGCGATGGCAAGCTAACAGGCTAGCGAAATGCTAACGCGTGATAGTGATTTAGATTAAAAGCTAGCGATGTCAGATTTAATGTGGTAGGCAATATTCAGAGAAATAAGTATTCTTGGTGACAGCTGTTTGTAATGCAACATCTTACACAATTTCAGCTGTTAATGTTTGGAAAGTGAGAAATACACCGTTCTGAGACTCTGGTTTGTCCAGAGAGACAACAACAGGTTCCATGATCTGAGTGTACAGCGTGTGAGGCAGCAACAGATACGACCACGTTCTGACCCTCCATGCTGTGAGGAAAGAGACATTAACAAACCCTACGTTCAGAGTCTTCGTCCAGCGAGACAATAACAGATGCAGCACATTTCAAGTCTCCATGCCAGAGAGACAAATATGGATTGACCAAGTTCTGAGTGTCTAGCCCAGAGAGGCAGAAGACACACAAAGACATTTGCAACAAGGTTAAGCTCAGGAGAGCAAACCTTCACTTCAAGATTCCTTTCATCTGTGTGTTCCAGATTGTTAAGGAACTTCTGCACCTACTTCAGGGCCTCAACTGCGTGTTCCAGATTTTAGGACTCTTTTGGTGCTCCAGGAGATCAGCATCCCACTAGTCTCGTGCAGCCAGACCTTCAGTCTGACGGCAGAAGGTCTGGACTCTATCACAGCTTTCATTGGTCAAGGACTGCCAAAAGGACGTTTGACTGACATGTAACGCAACCAATCACAGTTTGTTTTGTTCCGCGTCATGTTTAGGGGCGTGAAAATGTAAAGTCGATGTCCCTGCAATAACAGACCGGCGTGCATCTATAAATTATTCATTCAGGAATGTTGTACAAGTTTACTGCAACAATGGAGCTGCGAACTTCACATACTTTTGAAAATCCAGCGTTTAGTTGATCCTGATAAGCGCTCGTTGTCACAGTTGTAAACACGACCGTGTTCTTCTTCCATAAGGGAGTTTGGCGACACGGCATTTGTTTCCGGGCGGACCATTAAAGAACGCAACACACATGTCTCACGGACATCCTGTAGAATTCAACCAATCAGATGATGACTTCGAAACCCCTGAAGTGTTTCCAGATAAGTGTGCCATATGCATCAGACATTCAGCCAACGGTCCGTGGGTGTGACGTCTGAGGCTGAAACTAGCATCCACAGATCTTTGTGTTCAAGGCTGTTGAAACGGATTCTGGCTCCTTTTCCACTGCATTGTCACCCAGCACAACCAGTGGAAGAAGTCACCGCCATCGGACTGCTCACTCGACCACGTGGAACGTAAATATCACTTAACCCAAACCTCTTTCCAAAGACCTTGGCATTGTTGTATATTATCAGTATATGATTTTCTAAATTTACATTAGAGGTAATATAACTGATACTAGTTAATAACAAATTATCTTTCATTTATTTGTTTGATGCACAATAGCCACACTCAACTTAATTACTTGTATTTTATGCGTCATATGCACTTTATTCTTTTATCATTCATTATATTAATTTAGTAGTTGTGTTAGTTATTCTTGTTTACCTTTTGATAATAACATTTATTTCATTACACTTGTGTCTTCCTTGTGCTGATAATACAGAAGAGGCTCTACAAGTTCATCTCACCAATCTTTCAGATGAATCAGCTGACCAACTTCCTCCACTTTACATTAAACTTTAAATGATTGAACGGCCTCCTGTTGGGAGTGTTCTCATACAGCCAAGGTAAAGGACCTTCACTGGTGCCCCAAACTAAGAGAGGGGGAAGGTGGTCATCTGATGTACTTATAACCACACCTTAAGTGACATGTGACCCAATGGTTATTATTGGCAACATGCTTGTTGCTTTAAGCTTATCCGGTATTGGCGGCATGCTTGTTGCCTTAAGCTCATCCAGGTATTGTTAGCCTTCTAGTTATGGGATTCATCAATTCTGACATTCAAATTTATTTTGCTGTCAGTTTGTGGTTGGGGGAGGTTTGGCATATAGTTTTGTTTTGGGGTTATAGCTGTGCTCCCTACTCTTATCCATGCTATGCTGCATGGATGGGCAGGGAGTTCTTGCCCAGGACAGAACCATACCGCCAGCATCAATCCAAACTGTATTATCTTATTTTTAGTGCTGTCAAAATTAGCGTGTTAATGCATACAATTATTTTTTTTAAATTTAACACATTACAAATATTTAATGCAATTAACGCAGCATCCGTTTTTTGTCATCCTTTGGCTGGCATTACATTATAGGTTCACACTCTTATTCATGCAAATGCTTTTAAAACATTAAAGCGCGACAAGTCAAAAAAGAATGCGCTTCCGTATTTAACTTGCACAGAAAGTGTATCGCCTCTCGCAGTTCAAAATGCTTACGCTACGTCCGACGTTATACGTCGTGCCAGTCAAGCTTTTTTCGTAAGTTGAATACGGAAGGTGGTCTGGCAGAAGCTAGATATTTTACTTTATAAAGTTTTAAATATCGATATTTTTCTTACAAAACTTGGCCTTTATTAACCCCCCGGAGCCGTGTGGAGTAAGTATATGATGGATGGATGCACTATTTTGAGCTTCAAAGTTCAGACTCAATGGACCCCGTCACGCCATTATAAAGCTTGGAAGCGTCAGGATATTTATTAATATAACTCCAGTTGTGTTCATCAGAAAGAAGACAGTCATGTACACCTAGGCTTGAGAGTGAGTAAATCATGGGGTGGTTTTCATTTTAAAGTGAACTACTCCTTTAAGATCACTCAGCATAAATAGGGTAGCCTATGTAGAATTGTTTGTAGAGTAGATAAAAGACATGTAATTTATAATTTTAGCTGAAATGTGAGGTTTATCATTTTATTAAACTTTTTGTCAAAGCTTTATTTGAACATGTAGTACATATTAGTAGATAACGTGTTATGTTGTAAATCATCCAACCAATATTTTTTATTCCATCATTTTTATGCCATAATTTTTAATGTTATTATTTTAATGTTTATGTAAACAAAAAGTGCATAGTTCTGCTAATTTTATTAGTTTTTTTGTTGGTTTTTGACTTGGTGAAATGATTTCAGTGTGTGTATGAGTACTTTACTTTTTGAACATTTCCAGCACATTTTAACAATACCATGATAATATTGATAGCCGTGATCATTTTGGTCACTATAATTGTGATATGAAGTTTTCGGTAACGCTTTAGATTACAGCCCGGAAAGTACTGCGTAAGTAAAGCAAATTCACAGCGTAACTTTCGGTAATTATAGTGTAACTATAAAGTACGTACGTGTAGGTATAAGGGAACAATATGTAATATTTGGGGAATAAAAGGGTAACTATCAGGAAAATGAAAAAATCATTTATATTGTAAATATTTTTTAATTAAGGGGTAATTATCCATGTAGTTACAGGGTAAGTGGTGCTTGTTATTCCATGTAGTTACTCTGCGGGCTGTAAATTAAAGTGGTGTTTGTTCCCCTCTTGTTTCATGTAGTTACAGGGTAAGTATGAATCTACTGGCTGTAAATTAAAGTGGTGTTTGTTACCCTCTTGTTTTATATAATTACAGGGTAAGTGTGAATCTGTAGACTGTAAATTAAAGTGGTGTTTGTTACCTTCTTGTTTCATGTAGTTACAGGGTAAGTACAATAAAAACACGTACACAATCTGATATCACTCGGAAACATTTATTTGAAAAACAACTTTCAAAACAGATTTACAACACTTCTTATTAATTTCTCTTGCTTGGCTTCATCCTCCTCTTGTTCCTCTTCTTTTTCGTTCTTGCCACAGATGAATCTTAAGAAGGAATCTTATGTCTCTAGCTATTCTGTATTATATATTAATAGAAAATACATTACACCCAGAAATGTCCTCACCGTTTACTCGTCTTTTACTCTCATGCCATCCGAGATGTATACGACTTTCTTTCTTCAGATGAACACAGAAAAATAAATAATCTCTGCTAATGAAAACTCATGTGGGTTCCTAAAAGTTGAAGCATCAAACAGCACATACAGCAATAACTACAGTAATCCATATGACCCCAATTGATGAATCAATGTCTTCTGAAGTGAAACAATAAGTGTTTGTAAGAAAAATAACAATATTTTAAATTTTTTAAACTGTAGACTATCACTTCCGACCAACAGTCATCTGTGTGTGCATGCGAGGGTTGAGTTCACGCTTGATGTAACTTGAAGCGTGACGTGAGCACTCCGAGAAACTCTGGTCACGCGGATGTCGGATGCCGTCAGTTTTTATTTTATGTTATTTTTTTAATTAATTCTCACAACAGTATACAAACAATAACATATTATATGATAATAGCAATGAGAAACAAACAAGACAGGAAGAACGTAATGAAAGCTTGAAGCTTCTTTACTCATGCACACGCTGGTAACAGTTGGTCGGATGTGAAAAGATTAGTACAAACCCGATTCCAAAAAAGTTGGGACACTGGACAAATTGTGAATAAAAGCAGAATGCAATGATGTGGAAGTTTCAAATTTCAATATTTTATTCAGAATACAACATAGATGACATATCAAATGTTTAAACTGAGAAAATGTATCATTTTAAGGGAAAAATAAGTTGATTTTAAATTTCATGGCATCAACACATCTCAAAAAAGTTGGGACAAGGCCATGTTTACCACTGTGTGGCATCCCCTCTTCTTTTTATAACAGTCTGCAAATGTCTGGGGACTGAGGAGACAAGTTGCTCAAGTTTAGGAATAGGAATGTTGTCCCATTCTTGTCTAATACAGGCTTCTAGTTGCTCAACTGTCAACTGCATCTTCCTCTTTATGATGCGGCAAATGTTTTCTATGGGTGAAAGATCTGGACTGCAGGCTGGTCATTTCAGTACCCGGATCCTTCTTCTACGCAGCCATGATGTTGTAATTGATGCAGTATGTGGTCTGGCATTGTCATGTTGGAAAATGCAAGGTCTTCCCTGAAAGAGACGACGTCTGGATGGGAGCATATGTTGTTCTAGAACTTGGATATACCTTTCAGCATTGATGGTGCCTTTCCAGATGTGTAAGCTGCCCATGCCACACGCACTCATGCAACCCCATACCATCAGAGATGCAGGCTTCTGAACTGAGCGCTGATAACAACTTGGGTTGTCCTTGTCCTCTTTAGTCCGGATGACATGGCGTCCCAGTTTTCCAAAAAGAACTTCAATTTTTGATTCGTCTGACCACAGAACAGTTTTCCACTTTGCCACAAACCATTTTAAATGAGCCTTGGCCCAGAGAAAATGCCTGCGTTTCTGGATCATGTTTAGATATGGCTTCTTTTTTGACCTATAGAGTTTTAGCCGGCAACGGTGAATGGCGCGGTGGATTGTGTTCACCGACAACGTTTTCTGGAAGTATTCCTGAGCCCATGTTGTGATTTCCATTACAGTAGCATTCCTGTATGTGATGCAGTGCCGTCTAAGGGCCCGAAGATCACAGGCATCCAGTATGGTTTTCCGGCCTTGACCCTTACGCACAGAGATTGTTCCAGATTCTCTGAATCTTTGGATGATATTATGCACTGTAGATGATGATAACTTCAAACTCTTTGCAATTTTTTCAAACTCCTTTCTGATATTGCTCCACTATTTTTCGCCGCAGCATTGGGGGAATTGGTGATCATCTAGCAAATATGGCACACTTTGATGGCAATTTCTTTTTTTGAGTGAGCTTAAACAAACCTTTGATGTCAGTCCTGCTAACAAGCCTGTGCACCTTGTCCTTCCTAGAGCCAGTGCCTGCCGTCCAGTCTCTCTCGAAGCCAGCATTTAACAAACTGACGATCCTGGAGCTAATCCCTGCCCTCATGCCCACCTCTAAACCCCTTCCTCCTTTGCTGGTTCCATTTGGCTTGATAGACTCCCTGATTCCACCCAGGGTCCTTGCCTTCCTCTTCCACTGGTTCTGTCGTGTGTTTGGCCCTCCCTGCTGGCCTTCTTCTAATACCACCTGGACTGTTTTTGTGGTGTTGCTTGTGGACGTCAGGAGCAACCCATTAGAGAAAATTCCTGTGTTTCTTCCAGTGTTTGATTTGTTTCCCCATGGTCATTGATTTTGTGGTTATCTGGTTACGTGTTTTCCCGGGTGTATATACAGTGGGGAGAACAAGTATTTGATACACTGCCGATTTTGCAGGTTTTCCTACTTACAAAGCATGTAGAGGTCTGTAATTTTTATCATAGGTACACTTCAACTGTGAGAGATGGAATCTAAAACAAAAATCCAGAAAATCACATTGTATGATTTTTAAATAATTAATTTGCAATTTATTGCATGACATAAGTATTTGATCACCTACCAACCAGTAAGAATTCCGTCTCTCACAGACCTGTTAGTTTTTCTTTAAGAAGCCCTCCTGTTCTCCACTCATTACCTGTATTAACTGCACCTGTTTGAACTCGTTACCTGTATAAAAGACACCTGTCCACACACTCAATCAAACAGACTCCAACCTCTCCACAATGGCCAAGACCAGAGAGCTGTGTAAGGACATCAGGGATAAAATTGTAGACCTGCACAAGGCTGGGATGGGCTACAGGACAATAGGCAAGCAGTTTGGTGAGAAGGCAACAACTGTTGGCGCAATTATTAGAAAATGGAAGAAGTTCAAGATGACGGTCAATCTCCCTCGGTCTGGGGCACCATGCAAGATCTCACCTCGTGGGGCATCAATGATCATGAGGAAGGTGAGGGATCAGCCCAGAACTACACGGCAGGACCTGGTCAATGACCTGAAGAGAGCTGGGACCACAGTCTCAAAGAAAACCATTAGTAACACACTACGCCGTCATGGATTAAAATCCTGCAGCGCACGCAAGGTCCCCCTGCTCAAGCCAGCGCATGTCCAGGCCCGTCTGAAGTTTGCCAATGACCATCTGGATGATCCAGAGGAGGAATGGGTGAAGGTCATGTGGTCTGATGAGACAAAAATAGAGCTTTTTGGTCTAAACTCCACTCGCCGTGTTTGGAGGAAGAAGAAGGATGAACCCCAAGAACACCATCCCAACCGTGAAGCATGGAGGTGGAAACATCATTCTTTAGGGATGCTTTTCTGCAAAGGGGACAGGACGACTGCACCGTGTTGAGGGGAGGATGGATGGGGCCATGTATCGCGAGATCTTGGCCAGCAACCTTCTTCCCTCAGTAAGAGCACTGAAGATGGGTCGTGGCTGGGTCTTCCAGCATGACAACGACCCGAAACACACAGCCAGGGCAACTAAGGAGTGGCTCCGTAAGAAGCATCTCAAGGTCCTGGAGTGGCCTAGCCAGTCTCCAGACCTGAACCCAATAGAAAATCTTTGGAGGGAGCTGAAAGTCCGTATTGCCCAGCGACAGCCCCGAAACCTGAAGGATCTGGAGAAGATCTGTATGGAGGAGTGGGCCAAAATCCCTGCTGCAGTGTGTGCAAACCTGGTCAAGAACTACAGGAAATGTATGATCTCTGTAATTGCAAACAAAGGTTTCTGTACCAAATATTAAGTTCTGCTTTTCTGATGTATCAAATACTTATGTCATGCAATAAAATGCAAATTAATTACTTAAAAATCATACAATGTGATTTTCTGGATTTTTGTTTTAGATTCCATCACTCACAGTTGAAGAGTACCTATGATAAAAACGACAGACTTCTACATGCTTTGTAAGTGGGCAAACCTGCAAAATCGGCAGTGTATCAAATACTTGTTCTCCCCACTGTATATCTTCGGTTTCATTCAGTTTTTTGTCAGCTCTTGTTTAATGTAGTAGTGTTTTACCTGCTTTTTTGCATGAAAGAGACAAATCTGCCTCTGCATTCACTCCTGATGAAGAGAGAGATCAGGGAAAATGGGAAAAATAAAGCTGATTGCTAATCTAATGCAAAAATGAACATGAGGAACAAACATCTTCAATGAAACAAAAGTCAGTATAGTTTTTTTTAAACTGATTTATCAACCATTTTTTTGGTGACTGAGAGAGAGAAAAAGAGAGGAGAAAAAAATGGATAAGAGTAAAAATGGTAAACGAGATCAGTTACAGCCCCGGACATTACAAACAAACTGATATACAGTATAATGTTTAGACTTATGTAAGAAATAATCATTACATAACATGTCAGGTTTAAATTTTCACATTACGGTATCACATAGCTTTGGGTATTGTTTGCTTAGCAACATGCTAACATCAATCCGAATGGATCCATTTCACGGAGTTTAGAATCTTGCTTTTAAAATATTTTAGTCTTTCTATTTTTGAGAAATTTATATTTGCTTCATTCATTTAGCAGACATTTGCATTAATTCATTTAGTAGTTGGTTTCATGCCCAGCAATCTACAAGGAATACAGCATTAGTGATTCATCCTAAGGTGGCTGTAACTAACTAGAAGTATAGACTAGAGCAAAGATGAAATTAAGTAACAGTAAGAGTGAAAGTTTGGGAATGTGGTTCTTTGTCTCTGTGTTTTGATGCAGCTCACTCGTAGACTGTAGGCTTCAGAAGGGAACTTGTAAAAGTGAGTAGAGGTAGGAGGATGCAGAGCCAGTGGCCGACTGTTTTTTCCGTCGTTAAACTAGTAAGAGTGGATTCGGACATGCCCTGAGTGCAAATGCACTTCAGACCATGTGCTTAGATTGTTAAAATAGGGCCCAAAGAGAGGTGTAATATGTCTTGGATTCACTGAAGACCTAATGTACTGCCATATTTTGGGTCCTTTGCAGAGGTCTGTGAATGCAGAAAGACCATCTAAAAGAGCATTGCAGTAGTCTAGAGATGACAAGAGCCTGGAAAAGGAATTGTACATTATGAACAGACTTGGATTATCTGTGTAAACTATAATTTGAATCTAAAAATATTATTTGGTCAAAAAACCCCAATAAATCATCCATTATGATCTGCCAAATTTCTAAGCTGGTAATGCTATTTATCTCTATAGACTTGCTGTTCCATAGACTTGTCTGAGACACTGGCAACTATTTGTTAACTCTTCACACTATTTTCTGTTACTGTTGTCTTTCAGGCATCTAGTTAATTATTTTATTATTTTTGTCTTGTTTATTTTATTGTTTGTGTCACTTGAGAGACTGTTTCTGATGTTGAGAAGTGTGAGAACAGTACATGTTTTGTATAGAGAAAAAATGTTCCGGTGCTTTTTTTGTTCGTGTAAAGGAGCAGGCAGGTGCACGGAAACGATTTTCCTGTCATGCTGTCAGCAAGCCGGCCAGCTAGGGATCTTCTCTCTGGATGCTTATTTTCACTGAAAACTCAGATGCACAGAAGTGTGCGTGGCTGAAAGACGGAAGGAATAACTAAGCAATCCAAGTCAACCTAAGCACCTGCTGCATACATGGATACACAGAATTCATACATTTGTACATTTTCCTGTCACTGAACCCTTCCCACAGAGAGTGAGAAAAATGTTAAGGAATATGTATGTGTTACAACAGGCAGACATGGAGAACAGGTGATGGTAAAATGACAGAGTTTATTGAGATACCAGTTTGTGAGCGTGGCAGGTGAGTGGATGGTGAGAGAGTCAGATGAATAATGAAGATGACTGGATAATACTATACTTCTTGGTTGCAGATGGCGTTAGAGATTGGAATGCTCGATCGAAGGAGACGCTGGAGACTGGAGACAAGATGAGGAGACACACTGGAGACTTGAAGACACGATGGAGAACAGGTAAGTATCGAAGGAGAGTCCTTGAGGTAAGCATAAGCATGGCTATGTGCAAACGAGACCGGACGGTGACTGAATGTGAGCGTGGTGCTTAAATGCAGTGATTGCAGTGATGATGGGATGCAGGTGCGTGTGATCAGTATTCAGGAGAGGGCGTGCGCTGTGATTGGGATAGGGTGGAGCCTGGCGTGCTTGTCTATATGTAAATCACACAGATAATCTGTTTTAGGTTTGACAGTATATGTGAATATAAAACAGAGGGATAGACACAGATAAAACTGGCTGTAATGTGTTCCTTTGTTTATAAGCTCGCTGGGGGACCTAGGAGTGACAGGTAATTGGAACAGTGCATGATTATTTTTTCTACCATGAGATTTCTTTCATTCTTGAGTGTCAGATTGAGGAGAAAGTGTTGTTGTCTGAGAAGTGTTCTTAAATTGCTTAATTTACTGCTTTGGATAACAGAACATGGCCATTAACAAATAGAATACATCAGCATTCCCAGCCACTGCTTCAACCACTGGCAGGAATTATTACAAATACTAAATACATTTTTATTAATTTCCAATAATAAATATGTTTTTATTGTCTCAAAAATATATAATGTAGTAATGTATTCAATAATTATCTTGGTAACACTTTTAGGGTTACTTTTAGTTTAGGGTCCAATTCTCACTTTTAACTAGTTGCTTGTTAGCATGCATATTACTACGATATTGGCTGTTTATTAGTACTTATAAAGCACATATTATTGCCTTGACATATTCTACATCCCTAATCCTACTCAATACCTAAACTTAACAACTACCTTACTAACTATTAATAAGCAGTAATTCAGAGTTTATTGAAGAAAAAGTTGTAGTTAATAGTTAGTTAATAGAGAGAATTGTACCCTAAAGTGTGACCATTATCTTACATTGTCCCATGGTGAGCTACTCATAATGTAATAACAAAGCATAATGCAATACGTATTATTAATGTAATAAAATGTTCATAACATTATTTTTTCAAAATATAGTAAAATCTTAAGCTATGTAATAACTATTTTTACATTATGAGAATCTGATAACATTGCTGTTATAATGTTATAAGTTGCTACAACATCAGATGGAACTGCAAAAATAATATGTTTCCAAACATACTTCACAAAACACACACATTTTCTAAAAAAGTCCTGCTTTAATCAAAACTTCCTAATGGCACAGGTGCAGGTGTTTGCTGTATCTATGCTGTTCTGAATTTAGCCTTTGTTTTAGAAAGAAATCACTCTTTTTGGTCAGAAACTTCACACCTCCCTTGCCTCATACACGGCACTGTGGAGCCTGCTTGAGGAGAGAATGAGGCACAAAAGCATGATATCACAGAGATTAAACATACATGTTTAAAACATTCACATAGATATTTCAAACAGTGGAAAATCTTAGTTTAATATTACTCTTAGTTTGGAATTCTGAGAATAAAAGGAGACTAACTTTTAAACTATAAAGTTTTAGTCATACTGGCTTCATACATTTTTTTGTATTTTTAGATATGTTCAATGCTTTATCCTTGTATTTCATGGATTATCAGCTTAACAAATATTTTATTCTATTATTATTATTAGAATTCGTTATTCATTTTGAGGTTACCTAATAAGGTATTGGCTTCGGTCACATCCCTAATCTAACTAAATAAAATTGAATTATAATTTGATATGTTACATATGTTTTTCACCTCATATGGATTTTTATATTTTCCTGTGTCTGCTGTCTTAGATGTCACAGCTAATCAATGTTGTCAGTGCATTATTTTAATAGTAATTTGTCATATGCATGTATGTTAAACAAGCAAGCAAGCAAGCAAACAAACAAACAAACAAATAAATAAATAAATAGTGTGCACATGAGCAAAGTGTTACAGACCACAAAGAAACGGAGTGCAATGAATCTAGAACAAGAACAAGCAGGAAAGCAACAGAGAAATGAAGTAATGGCCTAATTGGAGAAATAACAGAAATGTCCTTGATGTTGGGCAGTCAGCAGTCTAGAGCAGGGGTCTTCTACGTTTTTCAGGGCAAGGACCCCTTAGGTGATAGAGACATGGGACAGGGACCCCCGATACAAAATGTGTCAAACAGAGCTAAATATTAAGCTTAGCCTTCAAAATTAATAGAAACCAACCATATTATGATAGTTATATTATGCTAAAACAGTAGATAAGAACTATGCACGTTCTTGTTGTTGCACATGCATCATTGTCTGTATATTACGTTTCATTATTAAAATTGAGATCTATGCATCATAACAAGCATACTGTATGTTGTGATAAAAACAATTCATTAGTTCTTCAGAGTTGTTGTAAATAATTTTAATGGATTTGCAGAGTCATACATTCTAACTTTATAGTCAGATGGCCAATTAAACATTAGATTTAAAAGTTTTTTTAATTCACATTTTCATTTTACTGTCAGATAGATAATTAAACATTTACTTGAACTTTAGCTTAGAGTTTACAAAAGTTCTGTTAAAGTTTACTAAAACATTTTAATTTTACTGTTCGCAGCGTGTAATTGGCCGTCAGTCCTCTTAGCAGCATGAAAAAACTTTTATTCAATGGATTATATATAGCCTCGAAAGCGCAAAGACAGCTCCCCTTAGAATTACTAAAAATCTGTCACTCATCTCAGTTCGCAATCACACAAAGTTCCTTTAAAATCAATAAAGTTGTGTACACTGTATAATGAATCTCTTACTTACATCGTGTCTTTGCTGCAGATCCCCGGTTGAAGATACTTGATCTAGAGAATACACACGAGGAGATCAACAAAGGAAGACAACGAGGGAAATTACAATAGAGCAATACTGGAGATAAACCATGCTGGAGAATCAGGTACTGATATCAAATAAAATCAAATCACCTTTATTTATATAGCGCTTTTTACAATGGCAATTGTTTCAAAGCAGCTTCACAGTGGTAACAGGAAAATAATGCAACGGAATTTGATTCGGCTCTGGTGAAAACGGTGATGTCATCCAGCTCATTTCAATTATCATATAGTGTCAATGCGGGCAGATCAGTAATATAGTTGAAATTTAAGTGTCCCCAACTGAGCAAGCCAAAAGCCAAAGGCGACGGTGGCAAGGAATCAAAACTCCTTCAGGGCCAGAATGGAGAAAAAAACCTTGGGAGAAACCAGGCTCAGTCGGGGTGCCAGTTCTCCTCTGGCCGACGAACAAATAGTGTATGATTATGATTCTGGCACATTACAGGTCAGAAGTCATATTAGATCAATAGATATTCGTAGGATTATTCGAAAGATTGGAGTCGTCACGCCGGGGACGGGTTTAATGAGGATGTCGTGTCGATGCGACATTTACAGGGGGGAGTTTAATTGACACGGTCTCTACAGACACTTCAGGGATATGGTCGTCATGTCCAGGCTAAGGGCCACCATCTGGTCTGGATACGGCCCGGATCCGGCCGACTGCAGTAAACCTCGGGATAAACAGAGAGACTAACATTAGCGTAGATGCCATTCTTCTTATGATGTAACGAGTACATCAGGTGTTATTGGAAGTGTTCCCGGTTCCGGCTGACCTAGTTAATGCAGCCTAAAACAATCATTTAACTGATTTGAATAATAGAAATTAAAAATGTTTTATGTGTATGCCATAGTAAAGAGATGTGTTTTTAGTCTAGATTTAAACTGACAGAGTGTGTCTGCTTCCCGAACAATGCTAGGAAGACTGTTCCAGAGTTTAGGTGCTAAATAGGAAAAGGATCGACCGCCTGCAGTTGATTTTGATATTCTAGGTATTATCAACTGGACAGAATTTTGAGACCGCAATAGACGTGATGGAGTATAATGCGTTAAGAGCTCGCTCAAGTACTGGGGAGCTAAACCATTTAGTGCTTTGTAAGTAATCAGCAAGATTTTAAAATGTATACGATGTTTAATAGGGAGCCAATGCAGTGTTGCCAGAACCGGGCTAATATGGTCATACTTCCTGGTTCTAGTAAGAACTCTAGCTGCTGCGTTTTGGACAAGCTGCAGTTTATTTATTAAGCGAGCAGGGCAACCACCCAGTAGAGCATTACAATAATCTAGCCTTGAGGTCATGAACGCATGAACTAACTGTTCAGCATTTTGCATTGAAAGCATGTGCCGTAATTTAGATATATTTTTAAGATGGTAGAATGCAGTTTTACAGATGCTAGAAACGTGGCTTTCAAATGAGAGATTGGTATCGAAGAGCACATCTAGGTTCCTAACTGACGACGAGGACTTGACAGAGCAGCCATCGAGTGTTAGACAGTATTCTAGGTTACTACTTGTGGAGTTTTTTTGTCCAATGATTAAAAATTCAGTTTTTTCTGAATTAAGTTGCAGGATATTACTAGTCATCCAATTTTTTATATCAGCTATGCATTCTGTTAATCTTGTGAATTGGTAAGTTTTGTCAGGGCGTGAAGAAATATAGAGCTGAGTATCGTCAGCATAACAATGAAAATTAACGCCATGCTTCCTAATAATATCTCCCAGTGGTAGCATGTACAGGGTGAAAAGCAACGGTCCTAGCACTGAGCCCTGCGGTACTCCATACTGAACTTGTGTTCGGTGTGACATCTCTTCATTTACTGCTACAAACTGATAACGGTCAGATAAGTATGATTTAAACCATGCCAATGAAATTCCACTAATGCCAACATAATTTTCGAGTCTATTCAAAAGAATGTTGTGGTCGATAGTATCGAATGCAGCGCTAAGATCAAGTAACACTAACAGAGAGATACAACCACGATCGGATGATAAGAGTAAATCATTTGTAACTCTAATGAGAGCATTCTCAGTACTATGATACGGTCTAAATCCTGACTGGAAATCCTCACAGATAGCATTTCTTTCTAAAAAGGAGCATAATTGTGAGGACACTGCCTTTTCTAGTATTTTTGACAGAAAGGGTAGATTTGAGATTGGCCTGTAATTGACTCATTTTGTAGGATCAAGTTGCGGTTTTTTAATAAGTGATTTAATAATAGCCAACTTAAAAGTTTTCGGTACATATCCTAATGTCAAGGATGAATTAATGATATTAAGAAGAGGATCTATGACCTGTGGAAGCATCTCTTTTAGTAGTTTAGTCGGTATGGGGTCGAGCATACATGTTGTTGATTTTGATGATTTAACGAGTTTAGCCAATTCTTCTTCTCCTATAGCAATAAATGAATGTAATTTTTCCTCAGTGACACTACAATGCACTGTCTGATGTGATACTGTAGTAGACGGCTGCATGGTTATAATTTTTTTCCTAATATTATCAATCTTACAAGTAAAGAAGTTCATAAAGTCATTACTGCTGTGCTGTTTACAAACATCAGAAGGTGAAGCTTTATCTTTGGTTAATTTAGCCACTGTATCGAATAAATACCTAGGGTTGTGTTTGTTTTCTTCTAAGAGAGTTGAGAAATAAGCAGATCTAGCAGTTTTTAGGGGCTTTCTGTATGCAATCATGCTCTCTTTCCACAAAATGCGAAAAACTTCTAGTTTTGTTTTCTTCCAGCTGCGCTCCATTTTTCTGGCTGCTGTTTTAAGGGCCCGGGTGTGCTTGTTGTACCACGGCGTTGGACTATTTTCTTTAATCTTCTTTAAGCGCCGGCTGGAACTGCAAGGTTTAGCAACTGTGTCTAAAGTGCTGGAAAAGAGAGAGTCAATAGTTTCTGTTGCAACATCGAGTTCCTCTAGGCTATCTGGGATGCTGAGGAGATGAAACTGATGAGGAAGATTATTTACAAAGAAATCTTTAGTCGCAGCAGTGATAGTCCTGCCATATTTGAAGCGAGGGGACGGCTTTGCAGCCTTTGCAGCCTTTGCTAAATTAAGTGTACATGATACTAGGTAATGATCTGAGATGTCATCGCTCTGCTGCAGAATTTCAATGGTATCAACATTTATTCCATGTGACAGTATTAGGTCTAACGTATGATTATGGCGATGAGTGCGTCCTGACACGTGTTGCCTTACTCCAGTAGAGTTTAGAATGTCTCTAAATGCCAATCCCAATGTGTCTTTTTCATTGTCTACATGGATATTATGTATGTATGTATGACTTTATCTGCAGCCAGTACTAATTCTGATAGAAAATCAGCAAATTCTCTGGTAAAGTCTGTATGGTGCCCTGGTGGCCTGTATACAGTAGCCAGCACAAAAGTCAAACGGGATTTATCAATTTCACTACATAACGTTACATAAAGCACCAAAACTTCAAAGGAATTATATTTGAAACTAGACTTGTGAGTAATACCGAAGATATTATTATAAATTACAGCAACACCTCCCCCTTTACCTTTCAGACGCGGCTCGTGTTTATAACAATAATCTTGGGGGGTGGACTCATTTAAAGTAATGTAATCGTCAGGTTTTAGCCAGGTTTCTGTCAAACACAGCACATCTAGGTTATGATCTGTAATCATATCATTAACAATAAGCGCTTTTGAGGAAAGGGATCGAATATTCAGCAGCCCGAGTTTATCATTTGATCATCTGTATTATATCTGTTGTTTATTTGTTGGACATCAGTTAAATTTTTACCGTTGAATGGTTTTGATGGTTTTTTGTATTTACTAATTCGTGGAACAGACACATTCTCTGTGTGATAATATCTAGGTGAAAGAGTCTCTATGTGCTGGGATTTATCTGACTTCTGTGACGTGAGACAGCTAGCAGGCGGTCGGGTAAGCCAGTCCGTCTGCTTCCTGACCTGGGCCCCAGTTAGTCAATGTTTAGCTCTAAGACTATGTGCCAAATTACTAGAGAGAAGAGCGGCACCATCCCAGGAAGGATGAATACCATCTTTTTTCAACAGGTCAGGTCTGCCCCAAAAGCTTTTCCAATTGTCTATGAACCCTATGTTATTTTGCGGACACCACTTAGACAACCAGCCATTGAGTGATGATAGTCTGCTAAGTATCTCATCACTCCTTTTAACGGGGAGGGGACCAGAGCAAAAAACGTCATCTGCCATCGTACTTGCGAGTTTACACACCTCTTTAATGTTAATTTTGGTGATCTCTGACTGGCGAAGTCGAACATCATTTGTGCCGACGTGAATAATAATCTTAGAGAATTTACGATTAGCATTAGCCAGCACTTTTAAATTTGCTTTGATGTCAGGCGCTCTGGCTCCCGGTAAACATGTGACTATGGTGGCTGGTGTCTCTATTTTCACGTTCCGTGTAATAGAATCGCCAATAACTAGGGCACTTTCAACAGGATTCTCAGTGGGTGCGTCACTGAGTGGGGAGAACCTGTTTGATGTTCTAATCGGAACGGAAGAATGGTTTTTTGATCCGCGACTATGCCGTCTCACCGTCACCCAGTTGCCCTGCTGCACGGGCTCTACCGAACAATGTACAGAGTTCACTAAGCTATTCGCATCCATAGCAGTGTCTAAAGCTGTTACATTCTCACTACTCTCAAATAAAGTCTGGATGCGTGTCTCTAATTCTGAAATCTTTTCCGTCAGCCTGACTATCTCCTTACATTTATCACATGTGAAGCCCTGTTCGCCAACGGAGAAAGATATACTAAACATGAAACATGCAGTGCAAGTGACAATGACAGGAGAAGAAGACATGGCTTACCGTATTTGTTGATTAATCCAACTTACCACAGTTGTTTGATGGAGTCTATTTACTAATCCAACTTACCACAGTTGTTTAATGAACTCAGAAAACAAGCAGAGCAGAGCACAGCAGTCAGCAGGACAAACAGGAGGCAGACAGGAGCAATCGATCAGGATGAGCAATCGATCAGGTATGACATCAAAGTACTGCGAGAATAGTTTGAAAGCATATGTAGCCATCTGCTCTCCAATCGCTCTCACTACTTTGATGTCATACACCGATCGGTCTGCACAGCGCTGCTTCAAGTCGAACACAACTAAATTGAGGCTTCATTTTTCATTGATCATGTGTTTTTCTGAAAACAATACACGTTTCGGCATGGAGCTTCATGATAAATTGTGCTGCGTACTCAGTACATGCTCTGAAGCTTCAGTACCATATGTAACATACTATCACGTTTATCCTGAATGGACTTTTCAGACTATAAGGGCAAGAATAAAACAATCTCTTCTTCAATCTAATTGTTGCATTTTCTGTTGACGTTTGACATTTTTCCCCTCAAACGCTACTGTTTATACAATGCACGATGTGACTGCAAAGCATGTGAATATGAGGCATGCTATTGGTTGTCAGTTGCTAAGCATGACATTCTAACACCGCATCATTTCACAATGTACAAGTTTGGCACTGCAATGTGGGGTTAACACAGCAAAAAGCGGTGCTAAACCCTCTTCTAAATTACAAGTGTGAAATGTTCCTTTACCAAGAGATAAAAGCGGTGTTTAGAGTGATGAGTGGTGTTTAGAGGGGTTAAGCGCAGTGTTAAAAGAGTGTAACAAGCAGGTTGTGAGTTTTCGGGACTGCAGGCACCTGGTACAAAAATGTTTTACAGAACCGAGTGCCCAAAGATGTGCAAGCAAGTTGTGTTCCTCCGGGACTCCATGCAGTTGCCATTTAGATGAATATAGGCTCAGTTATACTCCAGTTTAGACGTGTACACGGACCGCTGCGGACAGCACGGACGCAGACTACTTGTATTTATACTACTGAAAGTGTATGCTGGGGTACGCTCGGCGGACGACGTGTTCCACACATGCGCAATAGATCGGCATGTACACTTCCACACTTCCAATTTCCCTCCACAAATTATTGCACATCTGGCTGTCTTTATCTTGTTTTAACAACGGATTGTAGAGGTGCGGGTAGCGACGGACTTCTTCACAGCCTCTCTTCAAACTCGAAGTTCATGTTGTTTTTCCAGTGCATGTGCAGTTGGTGCTTTTGTAGCCTAGTGACCAGGCTAATACCTAGTGGTCACAAAAAATGGGAGGCACGCGGATGTCCGCAAATAGCCTCCATGCACACCCTCCGATGGCGATTTTTACGTCACGAGGACCCTCGCGCACTCGCGGACGCAGAAAGTAATAATACCACTAGTTGAGTCAGAAAAAAAGTATACACATCAACTTTAATGATAAGCAATAGTGCAAGCCGACTGATTGGAACAGGTGTTACAGTGGAATAACTAACCTTGTGTGACATGACACTGTCTAAGGCTCTAAACCTCTCATGCAGGACTCAAGCTGTGAAATCACAATATCTGCAATCTTTAAATAATCAGTCTCAAGGAATCTACTTCCCATGCATCTCTACAGATCATTTACATTTTACATTGAGTGAGAAAGTCACATAAACCATGGGAAATCTGATCAGGGCAGTCAGACTGAAACAGATTTTCGTTATGTATTTAGTTTACAAGAGTTTACATATAGGCTACACAAACGAACAGACCATTTTAAACAATAAACTTAAACAAATACTAATATATAGCAATGACCTTTTGTTTTGGACAGCACTCCTTCTCCACACTTGTAAACAATTCTTGCCACCTATGTCACGAGTGACCTTCCCAAAGTGCTTACGTCATGCGAGAGGTCGTACTACATCGCAGAGTTGCACCAAGGTGAGCATTTGTAGTTAAAAATTATATATATATATATATACACTCACCTAAAGGATTATTAGGAACACCATACTAATACTGTGTTTGACCCCCTTTCGCCTTCAGAACTGCCTTAATTCTACGTGGCATTGATTCAACAAGGTGCTGAAAGCATTCTTTAGAAATGTTGGCCCATATTGATAGGATAGCATCTTGCAGTTGATGGAGATTTGTGGGATGCACATCCAGGGCATGAAGCTCCCGTTCCACCACATCCCAAAGATGCTCTATTGGGTTGAGATCTGGTGACTGTGGGGGCCATTTTAGTACAGTGAACTCATTGTCATGTTCAAGAAACCAATTTGAAATGATTGGAGCTTTGTGACATGGTGCATTATCCTGCTGGAAGTAGCCATCAGAGGATGGGTACATGGTGGCCATAAAGGGATGGACATGGTCAGAAACAATGCTCAGGTAGGCCGTGGCATTTAAATGATGCCCAATTGGCACTAAGGGGCCTAAAGTGTGCCAAGAAAACATCCCCCACACCATTACACCACCACCACCAGCCTGCACAGTGGTAACAAGGCATGATGGATCCATGTTCTCATTCTGTTTACGCCAAATTCTGACTCTACCATCTGAATGTCTCAACAGAAATCGAGACTCATCAGACCAGGCAACATTTTTCCAGTCTTCAACTGTCCAATTTTGGTGAGCTCGTGCAAATTGTAGCCTCTTTTTCCTATTTGTAGTGGAGATGAGTGGTACCCGGTGGGGTCTTCTGCTGTTGTAGCCCATCCGCCTCAAGGTTGTGCATGTTGTGGCTTCACAAATGCTTTGCTGCATACCTCGGTTGTAACGAGTGGTTATTTCAGTCAAAGTTGCTCTTCTATCAGCTTGAATCAGTCGGCCCATTCTCCTCTGACCTCTAGCATCAACAAGGCATTTTCGCCCACAGGACTGCCGCATACTGGATGTTTTTCCCTTTTCACACCATTCTTTGTAAACTCTAGAAATGGTTGTGCGTGAAAATCCCAGTAACTGAGCAGATTGTGAAATACTCAGACCGGCCCGTCTGGCACCAACAACCATGCCACGCTCAAAATTGCTTAAATCACCTTTCTTTCCCATTCTGACATTCAGTTTGGAGTTCAGGAGATTGTCTTGACCAGGACCACACCCCTAAATGCATTGAAGCAACTGCCATGTGATTGGTTGATTAGATAATTGCATTAATGAGAAATTGAACAGGTGTTCCTAATAATCCTTTAGGTGAGTGTATATATTTTAAATGACTGATCATTTCGCTAGAAAGACCCATATTTGTCAGCTGGGGATGTGTGGAGCCCTTTGAAGCTGCCTAAATATGGATTTTGGACCATTAAATATGGTCTACGTTGGGCACCATTCACTTGCGAAGAAAAATCCTGAAATGTTTTCGGTAACGCTTTACAGCCCGGAAAGTACTGTGTAAGTAAAACGAATTTACAGCGTAACTTTCGGTAATTACAGTGTAATTATAAAGTATGTATGTGTAGGTATAAGGGAACAATATGTAATATTTGGGGAATAAAGGGGTAACTACCAGGAAAATTAACACATTATACTGTAAGTATTTTTTAATTAAGGGGTAATTATTTGTGTAGTTACAGGGTAAGTGGTGCTTGTTATTCCATGTAGTTACAGGGTAAGTATGAATCTACGGGCTGTAAATTAAAGTGGTGCTTGTTCCCCTCTTGTTTCATGTAGTTACAGGGTAAGTATGAATCTGCGGGCTGTAAATTAAAGTGGTGTTTGTTACCCTCTTCTTTCATGTAGTTACAGGGTAAATACAATAAAAACACGTACACAATCTGATATCACTCGGACACATTTATTTGAAAAACAACTTTCAAAACAGATTTACGACACTTCTTATTCATTTATTCATTTTTTAAAATAAACTTTTAATTTCAAATACTAACATCCTGACAAAAAAAAGCAAGTTTTCCCTTTTTTGTTTCTTCTTGCTTGGCTTCTCCTCCTCTTGTTCCTCTTCTTCATTTTCATTATTTCCACTGAAGGAATCCCATGTCTTTTGCTATTCTGTATTAATATTTATTAAAATAAAAAGTACACCCAAACATGCTCTCATAACTGACTAATATTTTTGCTTCTGACCAACTGTTACCAGCGCGTGCAATATGAGTAAAGAGCAACGTGAAGCTTCAAGCTTTCATGAAACTGGCGCGAGAACTGGCATCTCTGTATTCCTGTCTTGATTGTTTCTCATTGCTATTATCATATATTATGTTATTGTTTGTATACTGTTGTGAGCATTAATAAAAAAAAAATCAAATCAAATAAAAACTGACGGCATCCGACATCCGCGTGACTAGAGTTTCTCGGTGCGCTCCCGTCACACTTCAAGTTACGTCAAGCGTGAACTTAATCCTCTCATGCATGTGCAGGTGACTGTGGGTCGGAAGCGATAGTCTACAGTTTAAAAATTTTTAAATATTTTTATTTTTCTTACAAACACTTATTGTTTCACTTCAGAAGACATTGATTCATCCATTGGGGTCGTATGGATTACTGTAGTTATTGCTGTATGTGCTGTTTTATGCTTCAACTTTTAGGAACCCAAATGAGTTTTCATTAGCAGAGATTATTTATTTTTCTGTGTTCATCTGAAGAAAGAAAGTCGTATACATCTCAGATGGCATGAGGGTAAAAGACGAATAAATGGTGAGGACATTTCTGGGTGAACTGTATTTTCTTTTAATAATAGCTAGAGACATGGGATTCCTGCTTAAGATTCGTCTGTGGCAAGAACGAAAAAGAAGAGGAACAAGAGGAGGATGAAGCCAAGCAAGAGAAACGTTTAAATCTGTTTTGAAAGTTGTTTTTCAAATAAAGATTTCCGAGTGATATCAGATTGTGTACGTGTTTTTATTGTACTTACCCTGTAACTACATGAAACAAGAAGGGAACAAGCACCACTTTAATTTACAGCCCGTAGATTCATACTTATCCTGTAACTACACAAAACAAGAGTGGAACAAACACCACTTTAATTTAGAGCCCGCAGATTCATACTTACCCTGTAACTACATGAAACAAGAGTGGAACAAGCACCACTTACCCTGTAACTACATGGATAATTACCCCTTAATTAAAAAATACTTACAGTATAAATAATTTGTTAATTTTCCTGGTTGTTCCCACTTTATTCCCCCAATATTACATATTGTTCCCTTATACCTACATGTACAGTGGGGAGAACAAGTATTTGATACACTGCCGATTTTGCAGGTTTTCCTACTTAGACTCCATCCTCTCCACAATGGCCAAGACCAGAGAGCTGTGTAAGGACATCAGGGATAAAATTGTAGACCTGCACAAGGCTGGGATGGGCTACAGGACAATAGGCAAGCAGCTTGGTGAGAAGGCAACAACTGTTGGCGCAATTATTAGAAAATGGAAGAAGTTCAAGATGACGGTCAATCTCCCTTGGTCTGGGGCACCATGCAAGATCTCACCTCGTGGGGCATCAATGATCATGAGGAAGGTGAGGGATCAGCCCAGAACTACACGGCAGGACCTGGTCAATGACCTGAAGGGAGCTGGGACCACAGTCTCAAAGAAAACCATTAGTAACACACTATGCCGTCATGGATTAAAATCCTGCAGCATACACAAGGTCCCCAATGACCATCTGGATGATCCAGAGGAGGAATGGGAGAAGGTCATGTGGTCTGATGAGACAAAAATAGAGCTTTTTGGTCTAAACTCTACTCGCCGTGTTTGGAGGAAGAAGAAGGATGAGTACAACCCCAAGAACACCATCCCAAGCGTGAAGCATGGAGGTGGAAACATCATTCTTTGGGGATGCTTTTCTGCAAAGGGGACAGGACGACTGCACCGTACTGAGGGGAGGACGGATGGGGCCATGTATCACGAGATCTTGGCCAACAACCTCCTTCCCTCAGTAAGAGCACTGAAGATGGGTCGTGGCTGGGTCTTCCAGCATGACAACGACCCGAAACAAACAGCCAGGGGAACTAAGGAGTGGCTCCGTAAGAAGCATCTCAAGGTCCTGGAATGGCCTAGCCAGTCTCCAGACCTGAACCCAATAGAAAATCTTTGGAGGGAGCTGAAAGTCCGTATTGCCCCGAAACCTGAAGGATCTGGAGAAGGTCTGTATGGAGGAGTGGGCCAAAATCCCTGCTGCAGTGTGTGCAAACCTGGCCAAGAACTACAGGAAATGTATGATCTCTGTAATTGCAAACAAAGGTTTCTGTACCAAATATTAAGTTCTGCTTTTCTGATATATCAAATACTTATGTCATGCAATAAAATGCAAATTAATTACTTAAAAATCATACAATGTGATTTTCTGGATTTTTGTTTTAGATTCCGTCACTCACAGTTGACAAGTACCTATGATAAAAATGACAGACTTCTACATGCTTTGTAAGTGGGCAAACCTGCAAAATCGGCAGTGTATCAAATACTTGTTCTCCCCACTGTATGTACTTTATAGTTACACTATAATTACCGAAAGTTACGCTGTAAATTCGTTTTACTTACGCAGTACTTTCTCTTCAGCTGAAGAAAGTTGTTTATATCTTGGATGGCCTTGGGGGGAGTAAATAATCAGGAATTTTTTTGGGGTGAACTATGCCTTTAAGCTTGCTTCCTTTTGGTCGAGACTGTGTCTGCATGTGATGCCTGAAGAAAGATAGACGTGAGGAGAAGGAAAAAGCCACATGGCCCTATGGCCAAATTGTACCAATGATGTGACATAATGGAACAGCTGCAGTGCTGCTAACAGACTCCTGACTGCAACTTCAGTCACCCTCATTAATACACTCTCTATTATCGACAGTGTCTCTGGGCCAGTCTGTAGTTCAACGATTTGTTGGATTCACCCTTTCTCTCTCTTTCTCTTATCGCTGTGCTGCTAGTAAGATAAACCCATAAGGTAGCTCATTTGCAAATCTATTCTCAACCAAGCAAACGTGCACACACACATACTCTGTTTTCCACTTTGACATTTTTTTTTATCTATTGTAAGACATTTTGTTTATCCCTTTCTCTCTCCCTCTATTTCTGTTTTTTTCAGCACACATTCTGTGATTACTGAATTGTGCAACAATAAATAGACTAAAGGGAAGACTTCTGTGTGGTCACTCCGATTTAAAAGCACAATGGTACACTGTAAAAGACTCTACATTTTTCAATTGGCCTAATTTAATTTCAGTGAATTGAATTTTATCAATTGTGGCAACAGTCTGTTAACATGGACTCAATTGGGCTGTGTTGTTGAAATATTTTAAATTGTAGTAGCAATTGTTTATTTTCACTGTCCCACTGTCTCACTGTCCCCAAAAAAATAAAAATAAATAAAAAACATAAATTCATCAAGCAAAATACAGAACACAGACAACCGGGTTGACATTTTATCACATCACTAACAAATCAATTCCAACACAGGATATTTGGTGAAAATACCTTATTTTAAATAAGGAAAAACACTAAATACATTCAAGAAGCCTTCTTGATCGATTGCCCGTCTGCCTCCTGTTTGCCTCCTGTTTGTCCTGCTGCTGTGCTCGCGTGTGCTGCTTGCTTTTGAATCCCTATTTAAATATCATTCCCTGTTGTTTAAACTGCTAAATATAACTTACCCATCACCATATATTGTCTAATATTGCCTAACACTTTAAATCTGACATCGCTAGCTTTTAATCTAAATCACTATCACGTGTTAGCATTTCGCTAGCCTGTTAGCTTGCCATCTCTGCATCCGAGTCTCCTGTCTCCTGTTTTCTGAGTTCATTAAACAACTGTGGTGAGTTGGTTTAGTCAATAGAGTCCATCAAACAACAGTGGTGAGTTGGATTAATCAACAAACACGGTAAGCCATGTCATCTTCTCCTGTTATTGTCACTTGCACTGCCTGTCACATGTTCAGTATATCCTTCTCTGTCTGCGAACAGGGCTTCACATGTGATAAATGCAGGGAGATAGTCAGGCTGACGGAGAAGATTTCAGAATTAGAGACACGCATCCAGACTTTATCTGAGAGTAGTGAGAATGTAACAGCTTTAGACACTGATTTGGATGTGACTAGCTTAGTGAACTCTGTACACTGTTCGGTTCCGGCTGTAGAGCCCGTGCAGCAGGGCAACTGGGTGACTGTGAGACGGCATAGTCGCGGATCTAAAAACCACTCTTCCGTTCCGATTAGAACATCAAACAGGTTCTCCCCACTCAGTGACGCACTCACTGAGAATCCTGTTGAAAGTGCCCTAGTCATTGGCGATTCTATTACACGGAATGTGAAAATAGAGACACCAGCCACCATAGTCACATGTTTACCGGGAGCCAGAGCGCCTGACATCAAAGCAAATTTAAAAGTGCTGGCTAATGCTAATCGTAAATTCTCCAAGATTATTATTCACGTCGGCACTAATGATGTTCGACTTCGCCAGTCGGAGATCACCAAAATTAACATTAAAGAGGTGTGTGAACTTGCAAGTATGATGGCAGATGACGTTTTTTGCTCTGGTCCCCTCCCTGTTCTCCGGAGTGATGAGATACTTAGCAGACTATCATCACTCAATGGCTGGTTGTCTAAGTGGTGTCCGCAAAATAACATAGGGTTCATAGACAATTGGAAAAGCTTTTGGGGCAGACCTGACCTGTTGAAAAAAGATGGCATCCATCCTTCCTGGGATGGTGCCGCTCTTCTCTCTAGTAATTTGGCACATAGTCTTAGAGCTAAACCTTGACTAACTGGGGCCCAGGTCAGGAAGCAGACGGACTGGCTTAACCGACCGCCTGCTAGCTGTCTCACGTCACAGAAGTCAGATAAATCCCAGCACATAGAGACTCTTTCACCTAGATATTATCACATAGAGACTGTGTCTGTTCCCCGATTTAGTAAATACAAAAAACCATCAAAACTATTCAACGGTAAAAATTTAATTGATGTCCAAAAAATAAAATAACAGATATAATACAGATGAACAAACAATAAAGCTCGGGCTGCTGAATATTCGATCCCTTTCCCCAAAAGCGCTTATTGTTAATGATATGATTACGGATAATAATCTAGATGTGCTGTGTTTGACAGAAACCTGGCTAAAACCTGACGACTACATTACTTTAAATGAGTCCACCCCCCAAGATTATTGTTATAAACACGAGCCGCGTCTGAAAGGTAAAGGGGGAGGTGTTGCTGTAATTTATAATAATATCTTCAGTATTACTCAGAAGTCTAGTCTCAAATATAATTCTTTTGAAGTTTTGGTGCTTTATGTAACGTTATGTAGTGTAATTGATAAATCCCGTTTGACATTTGTGCTGGCTACTGTATACAGGCCACCAGGGCACCATACAGACTTTATCAAAGAATTTGCTGATTTTCTATCAGAATTAGTACCGGCTGTTAGATAAAGTCCTAATTGTTGGTGATTTCAATATCCATGTAGACAATGAAAAAGATGCATTGGGATTTGCATTTAGAGACATTATAAACTCTATTGGAGTTAGGCAACACGTGACAGGACCCACTCATCGCCGTAATCATACTTTAGACCTAATACTGTCACATGGAATAAATGTTGATATCGTTGAAATTCTGCAGCAGAGCGATGACATCTCAAATCATTACCTAGTATTGTGTATACTTAATATAGCAAAGGCTGCAAAACCGTCCTGTTGTTTCAAATATGGCAGGACTATCACCGCTGTGACTAAAGATTGCTTTGTAAATAAACTTCCTCATCAGTTTCATTTCCTCAGCATCCCAGAGAGCCTAGAGGAACTCGATGTTGCAACAGAAACTATTGACTCTCTCTTTTCCAGCACTTTAGACACAGTTGCTCCTCTGCGCTTAAAGAAGATTAAAGAAAATAGTCCAACGCTGTGGTACAACGAGCACACCCGGGCCCTTAAAACAGCAGCCAGAAAAATGGAGCGCAGCTGGAAGAAAACAAAACTGGAAGTTTTTCGGATCTCGTGGAAAGAGAGCATGATTGCGTACAGAAAGGCCTTAAAAACTGCTAGATCTGCTTATTTCTTAACTCTCTTAGAAGAAAACAAACACAACCCTAGGTATTTATTTGATACAGTGGCTAAATTAACAAGAAATAAAGCTTCAACTTCTGACGTTTGCAAACAGCACAGCAGTAATGACTTTATGAACTTCTTTACTTGTAAGATTGATAATATTAGGAAGAAAATTATAACTATGCAACCATCTACTACAATATCGCATCAGACAGTGCATTGTAGTGTCACTGAGGAAAAATTCCACTCATTCACTGCTATAGGAGAGGAAGAATTTGCTAAACTCGTTAAATCAAAATCAACAACATGTATGCTCGACCCTATACCAACTAAGCTACTAAAAGAGATGCTTCCAGAGGTCAAAGATCCTCTCCTTAATATCATTAATTCATCTTTGTCATTAGGATATGTACCGAAAACTTTTAAGTTAGCTATTATTAAACCTCTTATTAAAAAAACCCAACTTGATCCTACAGAATTAGTCAATTACAGGCCACAACATTCTTCTAAATAGACTCGAAAATTTTGTTGGCATTAGTGGAATTGCACTGGCATGGTTTAAATCATACTTATCTGACCGCTATCAGTTTGTAGCAGTAAATGAAGAGATGTCACACTGATCACAAGTTCAGTAATGGAGTACAGCAGGGCTCAGTGCTAGGACCGTTGCTTTTCACCCTGTACATGCTACCCTTGGGAGATATCATTAGGAAGCATGGCGTTAGTTTTCATTGTTATGCTGATGATACTCAGCTCTATATTTCCTCACGCCCTGACAGAACTTACCAATTCACAAGATTAAAGGAATGCATAACTGATATAAAAAATTGGATGACTATTAATTTCCTGCAACTTAATTCAGAAAAAAATGAATTTTTAATTATTGGACAAAAACCCTCTGCACATAGTAACCTAGAATACTGTCTAACACTTGATGGCTGCTCTGTCAAGTCCTCGTCGTCAGTTAGGAACTTGGGTGTGCTCTTTGATACCAATCTTTCATTTGAAATCCACGTTTCTAGCATCTGTAAAACTGAATTCTACCATCTTAAAAATATATCTAAATTACAGCACATGCTTTCAATGCAAAATGCTGAACAGTTAGTTCACACGTTCATGACCTCAAGGCTAGATTATTGTAATGCTCTACTGGGTGGTTGCCCTGCTTGCTTAATAAATAAATTGCAGCTGGTCCAAAACGCAGCAGCTCGAGTTCTTACTAGAACCAGGAAGTATGATCATATTAGCCCGGTTCTGTCAACACTGCAATAGCTCCCTATTAAACATTGCATACATTTTAAAATCTTTCTAATTACTTACAAAGCACTAAATGGTTTAGCTCCCCAGTACTTGAGCGAGCTCTTAACACATTATACTCCATCACGTCTATTGAGGTCTCAAAACTCTGGCCAGTTGGTAATACCTAGAATATCAAAATCAACTGCAGGCAGTTGATCCTTTTCCTATTTAGCACCTAAACTCTGGAACAGTCTTCCTAGCATTGCTCGGGAAGCAGACACACTCTGTCAGTTTAAATCTAGACTAAAAACACATCTCTTTACTATGGCATACACATAGAACATTATCAATTTATATTATTCAAATCAGTTAAATGATTGTTTTAGGCTGCATTAACTAGGTCAGCCGGAACCGGGAACACTTCCCATAACACCTGATGTACTCGTTACATCATAAGAAGAATGGGATCTACGCTAATGTTAGTCTCTCTGTTTATCCCAAGGTTTACTGCAGTCGGCCGGATCCGGGCCGTATCCAGATCAGATGGTGTACCTGCGCCTAGACATGACCAACGCATCCCTGAAATGTCTGCAGAGACCGTGTCAAATAAACTCCACCCTGTAAATACCGCATCGACACGACATCCTCATTAAACCCGTCTCCGGCGTGATGACTCCAATCTTTCGAATAATCTTACGAATATCTTTCGATCTAATATGACTTCTGACCTGTAATGTTGCCAGAATCATAATCATACACTATTTGTTCGTCGGCCAGAGGAGAACTGGCACCCCGACTGAGCCTGGTTTCTCCCAAGGTTTTTTTCTCCATTCTGGCCACTGAAGGAGTTTTGGTTCCTTGCCACCGTCGCCTTTGTCTTTTGGCTTGCTCAGTTGGGGACTAAAATTTCAATTATATTACTGATCTGCCCGCATTGACACTATATGATAATTGAAATGAGCTGGATGATATCACTGTTTTCTCCAGAGCGGCTGTACAGCCGAATCAAATTCTGTTGCATCATTTTCCTGTTTAACACTGTGAAGCTGCTTTGAAACAATCGGCATTGTAAAAAGCGCTATATAAATAAAGGTGACTTGACTTCTGCATAGCAGGATGTCTTGATGTGGTGAACAGACCTTTCCAAAACGGCATTGCATAGGTTAAAAACCTGCAAATAAAAATAAAAACTAAACTGCATAGGTTAACTGCAACTAAAAACTGCATAGGTTAACTAATGACAAAGTTACCCTGCATCACATCTGGCAAGTGAAAGAACAGAAGTTACTTAAAGATACTTAAATAGTAACTTAAAGTTACTAATTTTGGGCAGTTTCTCCCATTCTTCTTTGCAGGACCTCTCAAGCTCCATCAGGTTGGATGGGGAGCATCGGTGCACAGCCATTTTCAGATCTCTACAGAGATTTTCAATCAGGTTCAAGTCTGGGCTCTGGCTGAGCCACTCAAGGACATTCACAGAGTTGTCCCATAGCCACTCCTTTGTTATCCTGGCTGTGTGCTTAGGGTCGTTGTTTTCCGGTTGGAAGATGAACCTTCGCCCCAGTCTGAGGTCCAGAGCGTTTTCATCAAGGATGTCTCTGCACGTTGCTGCATTCATATTTCCCTCGATCCTGACTAGTCTCCCAGTTCCTGCAGCTGAAAAACATCCCCACAGCATGATGCTGCCACCACCATGCTTCACTGTAGGGATGGTATTGGCCAGGTGATGAGCGGTGCCTGGTTTCCTCCAGACATGACGCTTGCCATTCAGGCCAAAGAGTTCAATTCCGACAGGAGGCTGAGTTCTCTCTGGACTCGGGACAGGAGACGGAGTCCTCTCTGGACTTGGGACAGAAGGAGACGGAGTCCTCTTTGGACTCTGGACGGAAGGAGACGGAGTCCTCTCTGGACTCTGGACGGAAGGAGACGGAGTCCTCTCTGGACTCAGGACGGAAGGAGACGGAGTCCTCTCTGGACTCGGGACAGAAGGAGATGGAGTCCTCTCTGGACTGGGGACAGGAGACGGAGCCCTCTCTGGACTCTGGTCACAGGCTGGTGCCCTCTCTGGACTCTGGTCACGGGCTGGAGCCCTCTCTGGACTCTGGTCACGGGCTGGAGCCCTCTCTGGACTCTGGTCATGGGCTGGAGCCCTCTCTGGACTCTGGTCACGGGCTGGAGCCCTCTCTGGACTCTGGTCACGGGCTGGGGCAGTTCAGGAAGCCATGGCAGCTCAGGCAGTTCAGGGAGAGCCACGTGGATGGGTAGCCCCCCCCAAAATCTTCTTGGGAGGAGCTACTGACTCTGGAGCGAGGACAGGAGGCGGAGTCCTCTCTGGACTCGTGACAGGAGGCGGAGTCCTCTCTGGACTCGTGACGGAAGGAGACGGAGTCCTCTCTGGACTCGGGACGGAAGGAGACGGAGTCCTCTCTGGACTCGGGACGGAAGGAGAAGGAGTCCTCTCTGGATTCGGGACAGAAGAAGACGGCGTCCTCTCTGGACTGGGGACAGGAGACAGAGTCCTCTCTGGACAGGAGACGGAGCCCTCTCTGGACTCTGGTCACGGGCTGGAGCCCTCTCTGGACTCTGGTCACGGGCTGGAGCCCTCTCTGGACTCTGGTCACGGGCTGGAGCCCTCTCTGGACTCTGGTCAGGGGCTGGAGCCATCTCTGGACTCTGGTCAGGGGCTGGAGCCCTCTCTGGACTCTGGTCACGGGCTGGAGACCTCTCTGGACTCTGGTCACGGGCTGGAGCCCTCTCTGGACTCTAGTCACGGGCTGGAGCCCTCTCTGGACTCTGGTCAGGGGCTGGAGCCATCACTGGACTCTGGTCAGGGGCTGGAAGTGGCTCAGACCAAAAGTCTATTAGCCAGTGGTTCTCTACTGGACACTGGGACTAGAGACGTCAACGGACTCTCGACGGACACAGGAGACGTCCACTTGGCTGGAGTGGAATGGGGTGACTGTGGCAAAGTGGTCGTCACAATGGACTGGTATGTGGAGGGTAAGGGTTTAGGGTGAGCTGTAGTGCCTACATGCTTTCGGGTAGGGACCGGATGATGATTGTCCTCATTAACAGCCTCAACTATGAAATCAGAACCATTTAAATAAAGGACATAATTAATGAAGTCTGTTACAGACCTATGACAATCACCAGGAGAAAGGACATGAAATAAGTCATCGTCCAGTCCCATCCGAAAGCAGGCATTGACCATCTGATCACTCCAGCTCACCAGATAGCAATACTCACAAAATTCCTCCACATACCACTCCAAAGGATGACCGCTCTGGTGGATGGAGAAGAGGAGGTGATTTTCAGCCAGTTTTGGTATAGGTCTAGTCATCTATAACGAGTAGGTGAACCAAGGGGTAACCAAGGAAACAGACAAGTGGCGGGAAACTAAGACAAAGGAACATGTGACAGAATCAAAACACAACTGAAAGACCAAAAAAAGACAGACAGACATGTGACAGATATAGACTAGTGTCTGTAAATATTATTCCGCAAAAAGACTGTTTAAATATGAATCCTGCATGTTCTGCGTGTCTCTGTGTGAATGAATGGAGCTGACGTGCGGTTTCAATTACTATACATACTTACAGTAGTAAACACCATATTGGCTTTTCCCAAACTATATTGCTGTACTGAGAAATCGACTGAAATATGTAATAAATACTGAAATAAAATGCTTTAGCAACGTATTAAACTGCAGATTAACATTTATAGGCTCTATAATATAACAAATATGCTACATAAAATATCATAGACATAAGACTGTTTAGACAAGATTTCTTTGGCCTATTTTGGCTAGATTATGAACAGTTTACTGTAAAATAGCCTAGTGTCACGTCAATAAAGCTTTTGTTCGCAAACTTCTGCTCAGATGCTATAAATACAGTACCACTCAAAAGTTTGGACACATTACTATTTGAATTAATATTTTTGAAAGAAGTCTCATATGCTCATTAAGCATGCTTTTTTTTGACCAAAAATACAGAAAAAATTCCATTTAAAATAATGGTTCCCTTTCAAGGGAACTCGCGCTGCATCACCGCTTTGGGAACGCCTCTGCGTGATTGCGTCGTGAAGCGCGTGTGTAATCAGTCCAATGGAGAGACAGAACGTCATAGGTGGGTGACGTCATAGACCCGGAAGGTATAAAGCATACCGGCAAACAAACGCCGCTAGCTTCTGTTGTCTTCAACAAGCGCTCCGTGTAACATTGTCTTTGTCAGCTCTGTGTTTGTGTCTGAGTTCAGACTTTTTTGTTTTCATACAACAAGTTGCAACACACACTGACACACTAGAGAGACACTATGCGAACAGCATTTCAGAAAATGTGTTCCTCCCTGCTCTCGTTACATCACGAGCGGGGATACACATTTGATGTGTGTTGTTTGTCTGGGAGAGCAGCACGCTCAGTCGGCTCTCGAGGGGGCCGGCTGCGAGCATTGTGAGGCTTTGTCTCTGAGAGTGTTGCGATCCCGCCGGGCGCTCTTCGAGGGGAGCGCCGCGGCTCGCGTTCCCCGCGGCACAGGCCCCGCTGCTGCCGAGGCACAGTGGCAGCTTATGTCGTGGGGTTCGCAAATGGATCTGTCAGAGGGGTTAGAGACGGGCCCAGCCCTTTCTCTGCCTTCACCTGGCAGGTCCAGTGCTACTTCTCTGGGTTCGGGAGCCCGCGCTGCGGTTTCTCCCGCCCAGGAAGTGGCCTCGGCACTACAGTTGTCCAGCTCCGAGGAGGTGGATGTCTGTAGTATCGACACAGGAATTGAAGACTCGCCACTTCAATCTCCTGCTAGTGAGGAGCTGGTGGAGGTGTAAGAATGGATTTCACCTGAGCATGAACTCAAGAAGTCTAATCTGCAATAAGACAATAAAACTTCTCTCATCTGAATAGGAGATCTACAAGAGAAAACAAGACCCCACATGGTCAATCTTATCTCCCCCTCCCAGCGAGTCCTGACCATCTCACCCTCTCTGTCTCAGGGCCCACACAATCATGCAAATCTCACAGATCCTGCCACAAGCTGTTTCTTTGTGGTCAAAATAAATACGTTTGGTGCGATTGGTAAAGAGGTTTCATTCCCACATCAGTAGAACAGGTCATCATAAAGAAAACAGGGCTTGTTCCCCTGGTGTGGGAGATGCTCATAAAGATCTTTTGATAAACCTTTGCTGTCATCCCCCAAAGATAGGCATGACCATTTGGGCACGAGAAAAGTTCAACCAAAAGCTGCATAAATATTTGGGTGCTAAATGTTTATTGTTCTTTGTTCTGGTTGAGTATTTAAAGGGAATTGGCAAACCACTCAGGGAAGCATCTGTATTCAGAACTTCCCACACTGTTGCGGTGTGTCTCTATTGCCAGGTAATGATGACTCTTGGAAACTCTTTTTCTATTATTTTGTAATTGTGTTGTATATTGTATGCTGATCAGTTGTGTATAATGGGTTCTTTTTAATTCCTTTATTTGGTTTTTGGCTGGCTAAAATAAACATTAATCTTGATTTATCTTGTATTTTACTGAAATCATTATTCTAGTATGGATCAATGTGGAGTCCTTTATTTCCGCAAATCTTTTGCCAGAATAGATCAAACCGAGGACCCCATGACTGAAGCATGGAGCGCAGCATGCGGGATAATCCGATTTCTGACTATTACTGTATTAGCACGTTGCAGCTTCCGTGTCTATTAATCAAATTACACTTTTTGTTGAGTAAGCAGGTGCGACCACTTAAAGGTAAAATATTCACTCTGCAATCCTCTGACTAATATCAGAACTGGCCAGTTTGTGTTCGTGAACGCGCGACTCGTGACGCGTCTGTTTCTGTGCGATATCGGGTCCCTTGATGAACGAATATTTGAGAATAAGAGATACTAAGAAAATCAACGATCCAAATTAAATCACAACTAATCATTTGATCAGCCGTTAATTTATAAACGTAACAAACGCAACGAAAATCACATACAATTAGAGTCAGATTAAATTATTCATGGAGTCAGATTGAAAATTGGATCTTCACATTTTAATACATTAAAGTGATTCTTCCAGAAGCGCTAGAAAAGACATACATGCAGAAGTCCTTCAACCAGCTTCTGGATTCCTACGTTGGGCCAAGCAGGTGGAGCTTACAGAGGTTCTGAGCAGAGCTGTGGCCAGATTAAACATCGACTGGCCACAAGAAAATCAGGAGCGCGTCTCAGTAAAAAGCAGACTCGATGAGCGCTTCCTGCCAGCCCGCTCTGTTCAGCCTCCACGTCGGGGCTTACCGTTTTTCGCGGATCTCCACACCGAGGTGTTGAGAACGTGGAAACGGCCCATGTCATCTCGTATTTTCAGTCCCCAAACGTCTGTGTATAGTAACATCATGGGGCTGAAAAGGCATGGGTATGGTTCGATGCCGAGGGTGGAAGAGACGCTTGCGAGCCATCTCTCTCCCGAGTCGGCATCGGCCATTAAAGCCCCGACATTGCCCACCAAGCCACTGAGAGCTACATCGGCACTGGTGGGCAAAGCGTACTCGGCAGCGGGTCAGGCCGCCGCATGCCTGCACACTATGGCTATCGTGCAGGCATACCAGGCTGACCTGCTGCCGAGTACGCTTTGCCCACCAGTACGCCGGGTACGAGCTCCTCACACCGAGCGCAGCAAAAACAGAGTGTCGCCACCCGTACTCCCCCTCAGAAAGGGTGGGGCAGAGGGCGGCGCTCTCAGGCGCAGTCTTCCAAGAGTAAGACAGATCTGCGGACTGTCATTATTTTGAGGAAGGCTGCATCTAAGAAGCCCTGACGCCAGTGGGCCCAGGGCAGTGAGGGTTTCCCCCTCCGGGGGCAGGCGGTGCTCACCTCAGTACACGGTACCCGTCTGTCCTCGGTACCCTCACAGGGTCAATCCACCAACCCCGCCCGAGTGCTGGGGCGTGGAGGGCCCTTGCGAGTCATCCGAGGATGGCTCGCGCCCTCCAAGGAGGGAGGTGGCGCTGTCGAGCCAGTAGTTCCCTGCCGGTCCACCGCTTCAGGGTGCTGCGCTCACAGTGCGGAGTACATCAGAGATCAGCCTCGAGAGGCTGGTACCCCTAGTAGTCTTTCTGGCAGAGTGGGAGAGTCTGCCAAATATATCTCAGTGGGTCCTGCAGATAGTAAAAATAGGGTACGCCATCCAGTTCAGGTGTCGTCCACCCAGTTTCAACGGGGTTCTGCCCACGCTGGTGGGCCCCGAGCAGGCTCTGATTATGACTCAAGAAATACAGACCCTTCTGCGCAAAGGGGCCATAGAAAAGGTCCCTCTGTCCGACAGGGAGTCCGGTACTTCATCGTGCCAAAGAAGGATGGGAGGCTGCGCCCTATTCTAGATCTGCGCATCCTCAACCGCTCAGTAGCAAAGCTCAAGTTCAGGATGCTTACTCTCAAACATATTGTCTCTCAAATCAGGTCCGAGGACTGGTTTGTCACGATAGATCTCAAAGATGCTTATTTTCATGTCTCCATCCTTCCGCAGCACAGGAAGTACCTGAGGTTCGCTTTTGGGGGAGAAGCGTACCAATATCGGGTGCTTCCCTTCGGTCTAGCCCTTTCACCCCGCACCTTCACCAAGTGTGTAGACGCGGCATTAGCCCCCTTGCGCATGCAGGGGATCCGCATTCTCAATTATATCGACGACTGGCTGATACTAGCACAGTCAGCACGCCTGGCGGTTCAACATCGAGATGTTGTTCTCGCACACATGAGGAAGTTAGGACTGAGGCTCAACTTCAAGAAGAGCGTTCTTTCTCCAGTTCAGAGAATAACGTATCTAGGCGTGAGTTGGAACTCGGTCTCTATGCAGGCCCGCTTATCAGAGCCTCGCATAAGGTCGATCCTCTCAGCAGTAAAAGGGGTGAAGCTAGACCAGTCACTCACTGTCAAACAGTATCAGAGGCTGTTAGGTCTGATGGCAGCAGCATCCAACGTGATTCCTTGTGGCCTGTTGTACATGAGACCGTTACAGTGGTGGCTCAAGACCAAAGGATATTCCCAGAGGGGAAACCCTTTTCTCATGATCAAGGCAACGCGGCAGTGTCTCTGCACCTTGGTCATGTGGAAGGATCCTTGGTTTCTGGCCCAAGGCCCGTTACTGGGGGCATCGTGTCAGCGGGTATCTCTGACCACGGATGCCTCCCTTACGGGTTGGGGGGCGACCATGAGTGGTCGCTCGGCCCAGGGCTTATGGCAGGACTGTCATCGTTCGTGGCACATAAATTGCCTATAAATTCTGGCGGTGTTTCAGGCTCTGAGACACTTCCTGCCATACCTCAGGGGCCATCATGTGCTAGTACGCACGGACAGCACATCGGTGGTCTCCTATATAAACCATCAGGGGGGGTTGAGGTCGCGCCTATTATACAAGTTGGCCCGCCAGATCCTCCTGTGGGCCCAAGGGAAACTGCACTCAGTCAGGGCAGTTTATATCCCAGGGCGCCTGAATGTGGAAGCAGACATCCTGTCGAGGCAGGGGCCGAGGCCCGGGGAGTGGAGACTCCACACCGAGGTGGTGGAGCTCCTTTGGGAGAAGTTTGGCAGGGCCAAGGTGGACCTGTTTGCCACACACGAAAACTCACATTGTCAACTGTGGTTCTCCCTAACGCCTCCAGCTCCTCTGGGACTGGACGCCATGGTACAGGAGTGGCCGAGGCTGCCCCTGTATGCATTTCCCCCGATTGCTCTGCTTCCAGGAGTTCTAGAGAGAGTGCGCCGGGACGGGGCCCGTCTTCTGCTAGTAACTCCGTTCTGGCCAGCCCGAGTTTGGTTCTCGGACATTGTGTCGCTCCTCGACGGCCCTCCCCTGGAGATTCCGTTCAGGAGGGACCTTCTCTCTCAGGTGGGCGGTGCCATCCTGTACCCTCGCCCAGAGTTGTGGAATCTGTGGGCTTGGCCTCTGAGGGGGCCCAGCTCATAAGTTCTGGTCTCTCAACCGAGGTTGTGGAGACCATTCTACACTCTAGAGCTCCCTCTACGAGGAAACTGTATGCTCTGAAGTGGAGACTCTTCATCTCATGGTGCAGAGATCGCCTGTGGGATCCAGTTAACTGCCCTGCGAGCGCTGTGCTGGAGTTCCTGCAGGAGAAGTTCTCCGCTGGGTTAAAGGTGCATTAAAGGTGTATGTGGCGGCCTTAGCAGCTTACCACACTCCTTTGGGTGGTGTTTCATTGGGGCGACACCCTCTGGTTACTCGTTTCCTCCGTGGTACTATGAGGCTGAGGCCTACAGTACGCACCAGGGTGCCGGCCTGGGACTTAGCCATTGTCCTACAAGGCCTTTCTGAGGCTCCCTTCGAGCCACTAGAAGAAGTTCCTGAGAAGTTTCTCACTCTTAAAACTATCTTTCTTCTTGCGATATCTTCTCTGAGGAGAATAGGGGATTTACAAGCCCTCTCTGTGGCACCCTCGTGCTTGGAATTTGCTCCCGGTATGGCTAAAGCTTTCCTGCACCCTAGACCGGGTTATGTTCCTAAGGTTCCCACTAATCCTGTGAGACCTATAGTACTTCAGGCCTTTTGTCCTCCGCCGTTTCTGACGTCAGACCAGGAAAAATCTAATCTGCTTTGCCCTGTTCGTGCACTGGATGCTTATGTCCACAGAGCTGCCCTGTGGAGGAAATCAGAACAGCTATTTGTCAGTTACGGGCCACCCTCGAGGGGGGGTCCGGCTTCAAAGCAGAGGATGAGCAAGTGGGTAGTCGAGGCTATTTCACTTGCTTATGTGGCGGCCGGACAGCCTTCCCCTTTGGCTGTCCGGGCCCACTCAACCAGGAGTATGGCTGCCTCTCAGGCATTTTTGGCAGAGGCCTCCCTGCAGGACATTTGTGACGCGGCAGGATGGTTCTCACCGCTCACCTTTGTCAGGTTCTATGAACTAGACATTAATGTTACTCCGGGGGCTCGGGTGCTCGCCTCCTAGACAATGTTACAGGCAGGCATCCGGCTCCTATGGGGGCGTGGGTATTCTCGTTCCCAAAGCGGTGACGCAGCGCGAGTTCCCTTGAAAGGGAATGTCTCGGTTATGCATGTAACCTTAGTTCCCTGAATAGGGAACGAGACGCTGCGTCACCCTGCCGTACTGTATATAATTTAAAATATAGTAGGCCTGTACAAAATTTTGTTCACATGCTGTGCAATAATACATGTATGCATGATATCACAAAATTCATGCTTCTGTTAAGAGTGAATATTATATTAAGGTTAATACAATAGTTGCTATGATCCGATGATGTTATCAGTATCCTCACAGATGCCAGGTATGTATGTGATGTTTCTTTGATGTGATGTATCTTTGAACAGGATTTATTTCCAGGTATAATTGTGAACTCAAAATGTGCCTTTGGCTCTCAATTTATATGGTTAACTATATACTAAATAAACTACAAAAAATATATTTCTTTTGTCCTGTTTTGTCCTCATATTCTTTCTTATAGTTCCCTCTCACATACCTGGCTCAAAGGCTCATTCATTATGCGGCTCATTATGCGGTTCTTTGTCTTCTCAGGTGTGAATCACAGCATTATTAATGATCGTTCACGCCTCTTCGCATATGGGCTTTGTAAACAAAAAGTGTCTTACAAAATTTAAATCAATATATTGTTTTATGTGAATGAGTAGGCACAATGATTTTTTACATCAGTTTGAAGCAAAAACTCTAGGCAACAACATCCATTAGTCAAGTCTTGTGGACATATTTACTATGTGTTTGTGGCCTTATTTCTGTGACTTATTTTTTTTGTTTTTTTCAATAACCACGCATAAACATTATTCTCTCAAAAATTCAAGCATGTACAAACCCGATTCCAAAAAAGTTGGGACACTGTACAAATTGTGAATAAAAAAGGAATGCAATAATTTACAAATCTCATAAACTTATATTTTATTCACAATAGAATATAGATAACATATCAAATGTTGAAAGTGAGACATTTTGAAATGTCATGCCAAATATTGGCTCATTTTGGATTTCATGAGAGCTACACATTCCAAAAAAGTTGGGACAGGTAGCAATAAGAGGCCGGAAAAGTTAAATGTACATATAAGGAACAGCTGGAGGACCAATTTGCAACTTATTAGGTCAATTGGCAACATGATTGGGTATAAAAGAGCCTCTCAGAGTGGCAGTGTCTCTCAGAAGTCAAGATGGGCAGAGGATCACCAATTCCCCCAATGCTGCGGCGAAAAATAGTGGAGCAATATCAGAAAGGAGTTTCTCAGAGAAAAATTGCAAAGAGTTTGAAGTTATCATCATCTACAGTGCATAATATCATCCAAAGATTCAGAGAATCTGGAACAATCTCTGTGCGTAAGGGTCAAGGCCGGAAAACCATACTGGATGCCCATGATCTTCGGGCCCTTAGACGGCACTGCATCACATACAGGAATGCTACTGTAATGGAAATCACAACATGGGCTCAGGAATACTTCCAGAAAACATTGTCGGTGAACACAATCCACCGTGCCATTCGCCGTTGCCGGCTAAAACTCTATAGGTCAAAAAAGAAGCTGTATCCAAACATGATCCAGAAGCGCAGGCGTTTTCTCTGGGCCAAGGCTCATTTAAAATGGACTGTGGCAAAGTGGAAAACTGTTCTGTGGTCAGACGAATCAAAATTTGAAGTTCTTTTTGGAAAACTGGGACGCCATGTCATCCGGACTAAAGAGGACAAGGACAACCCAAGTTGTCAGCGCTCAGTTCAGAAGCCTGCATCTCTGATGGTATGGGGTTGCATGAGTGCGTGTGGCATGGGCAGCTTACACATCTGGAAAGGCACCATCAATGCTGAAAGGTATATCCAAGTTCTAGAACAACATATGCTCCCATCCAGACGTCGTCTCTTTCAGGGAAGACCTTGCATTTTCCAACATGACAATGCCAGACCACATACTGCATCAATTACAACATCATGGCTGCGTAGAAGAAGGATCCGGGTACTGAAATGGCCAGCCTGCAGTCCAGATCTTTCACCCATAGAGAACATTTGGCGCATCATAAAGAGGAAGATGCAGTTGACAGTTGAGCAACTAGAAGCCTGTATTAGAAAAGAATGGGACAACATTCCTATTCCTAAACTTGAGCAACTTGTCTCCTCAGTCCCCAGACGTTTGCAGACTGTTATAAAAAGAAGAGGGGATGCCACACAGTGGTAAACATGGCCTTGTCCCAACTTTTTTGAGATGTGTTGATGCCATGAAATTTAAAATCAACTTATTTTTCCCTTAAAATTATACATTTTCTCAGTTTAAACATTTGATATGTCATCTATGTTGTATTCTGAATAAAATATTGAAATTTGAAACTTCCACATCATTGCATTCTGTTTTTATTCACAATTTGTACAGTGTCCCAACTTTTTTGGAATCGGGTTTGCACATACATGTTGCTCACATATTATGGTAGCCCAGTTTGTGCTGAATACAGTGTAATGACACTTTTGCCATTAATATGTTTATAAGCAACTGAAAAAAGCACAAATGTCAGAGCATGTCAAAACTTTTGAAGGGCCTCAAAACTGGCTCAGACCCGTAGGGGTTAATGTGTCATCTGATATCACACATTTTTCTCATTTAGACCCTGATACAGTGTATGAAGAAACACTCCTTGCACCAGTCTTTTGTCATAGTTAAACTCTGATCTACCATGTTGTGATGCAGAGAGAACTTTTTGTTTCAACCCCATTAGTCTATAGACAAACTGGTGTGGAATTTCTTTATCTTGCTGCTTAGCATTGCGAAACTCCTGAAACAATTCAGTGCTACTTCATTCTCTCATATGTGACTTCAAGAACCGTTTCAGTTCCGCAACAGTGAGATCCTCTTTGTTGGTCAACATACCTGGTTTGATCATTCTTAACACTGTGCGTATTATTTCAGATTCAGAGAATTTTCCTTCCAAACCCTTTTTTTTTTTGCATACACTGCTGTAACTCATGTCTGAATCAGAATCTGAAATTACACCACTATGCATTTTGAATTCTCTGCAGAGCAATAATGCAGCAACATCAGTCAGTCTAACCAACCCAGATACCTGTTCTGTCATTGATGACCCACTACTAAAATCTTTGTCGTTGTTTGCAGTGTCCATGTCTGATTTACTTTCCTTGCTGGATTTTAGTTAATCAGTCTTGTCTTTGATGGTAAGCAAACAAGGCATACCTTCATCTTCTAGCTTTCTAAGCTGATCGCTTTTCATGTAGTCCATGATGAATTCAAAGAGTTCAGGTTCATTGGTACCAGTCACTTCCAGAACCCCTGTGTCTCTTTCATCTTCCAGTGACAAAACGAGTCTTCACTGAGCAGATGTAGCAGTTTTTGGATATCCCAACACAATCTTGACTGGAACCCAGACAACTTGCACTTACAAGATGGACGAAACTCACAGTATACCTTGTAGCTCAATCCAGAGGGTCACACAGGTCTCCCACGTCATCAGTCTCGAAGCTGATATCAAGATCCTGATTCCGGACGAGCCCCCAAAATGTTACCGGTCTCAAACAGGGATGGATTTGCAGCATTCTGGAGCTTTCTTTAATGACTATGCCCTTTGGCCAGAACGTAAATTCATCACTCTACTGTAATGCACCATCTACAGGTATCTTACAGATGACACTTAAATCCATGTAACATTAGGACACATTTTTAAAAGCTCTCTTAAATGTTTAAAACTGAAGAAAAAGAAAATAATTACTTATTATTACTCAACACTTTTATCTTTCACTGTCACATTTCCAGTCCGTTACATTAGCAGCAGGAGAGTCCACCAGCCTGATGTGTAAAGCAAAAACTTGTGTGAACAGCTGGGTTCCACAATTTGTCTAAATGGTGCAACATCATTCAGCATGATGAAAAACACACTCTATCAAATGAAAGAGAAAATTCCTCCCACTCCCGTCTCCTCTAGAGACATCACCATAAAAGGCTAATACAATTGCCACTAAAATAAGAAAGTCAAAAGACATGAACATGATTTGAGCATTTTTTTTTCTTTTTTCCATAGCAATCATTCAACAGATAGCAGTGATGGCTCACCCCAAAATTAAAATGATGTCATTATTTACTTCCCCGCATGTTGTTCTAAAAGGAGAATTTCTAAATATTTACACAGCTTTTTTTAAGCTTCAAAAAGGACACAACATTAGGATAATTTAATTAAATTTAATTAGGATTCTTCAAATTATGCATCACATTTTTTATAATGGTCGTTTACTTCATTCTATTCAACAGCTACTCCATACATATTGAATATTAGTTTTATAATGGTTAAAATTGTTTTATAACTCAAGGGAAGTCAAAAAGTTAAGGTTCAGAACAATGAAACCAATAACCTGGCCTTTGTGCTCCATGAAACAGCCACCCACCTAGCATACATCCAAATTCTCTCACCTCTAGCTGTCTGAGACTACTAGAACTGTCATTTGTTGATTTTCCTAATGTTGTCTCTCTGCATGACTCTTCCACAAAGAGAAACTCTCAGATATTTGATATTGTCTCGGTTGCTGATGTAACCTTGGTTCCCTGAGATCGGGAATGAGCATTGCGTCAGTCTTTTCCTCTGAGAATGCGGAAGCCTGATTGAATCACGTATGTGCAACTGCACAAACCCAAGGCTCAGGCCACGAGGCCGGAGTCTTCGGGAAAGCGTCCTAATAGTTAGACATACAACGAGGTCGAGGACAGGTTTAGACAGGACCCATGTTTGGAGAGCAGGGATGTCCAAGTTGTAAAATCTGGAGAAGGTGAATGGTGAGGACCAGCTGGCCGCCGCACAGATGTCGCCAATGGATACTCCACTGGACCAGGCCCAGGAGGAGGCCATGCCCCTGGTGGAGTAGGCTCTCACTCCAATGGGGCACTGAAGGGCCACAGAAGCATAAAATAATGCAATTGAATCCACTATCCAGTGTGATAACCTCTGCTTCATGACCGGGTGCCCTTTAGTGTGGCCTCCAAAGCACACAAAAAGCTGCTCTGATTGCCGTAACTGGCCAGAACGCTCAACATATACTCTTAGAGCCCGAACCGGGCAGAGTAAGTGTGACATATACTCTTAGAGCCCGAACCGGGCAGGGTAATGACCTGTGCTCTGAATGGAGTAGAGAGCACCATAGGCACATTGTCTTGGGTGTGAGGATGATTTTGCAGTTGTTTGGTCCAGACTCAATCCAGGACATGCTCACCGAGACCACCTGCAAAGGGGCGGCCGACTGTAGCGGCTCAAAGGGCGGGCCTCTGAGAGCCCTGAGGACTGTGGACAGGTCCCAAGTCAGAATAGTACGGGGATGAGGCGGATTCAGCCTTCTGGCCCCCTTCAAGAACCATATCACTAAGTCATTCCTACCAACTGACTGGCCAGCCATGACAGCGTGTTTTGCTGCAATGGTCGCCATGCAAACTTTGAGTGTGGAAGGGGTGTGCCCCTTATCCAGCAGCTCTTGCAGGAAAGATTATACTAGTGAAGCATTACAAGACGAGGGGTCTTCATCCCGGACTGCGCCCCAGTCAGAGAAGACAGACCACTTAAGGCCATAGAGATATCTAGTAGACGGGGCTTTAGCTTCAGAGATAGTGCTCAAGACCCTTGCAGGAAGGCACACAGTCTTTGTCTTTGGTTCCAGCGAGGAGAGGATCTTAGTGCTGAAGGAGAAAGATTCTGAGAAAATGGCATTCTCAGCCCTGTTATATAGACGTGTAGCCCTGCCAGTTTTGGTGGGCTAAAGAACTATAGGTTTGTGCAGTTGCACATATGGGATTCAATCAGGCTTCAGCATTCTTGGAGGAAAGGAGTTTCCCCATAACGTCAACAAAGGACTGACGCAATGCGAGTAAACCGTATCGATAAGGGAACTGAAAAAACATTTAATGTGAAAAAAAAAAAACTATGCTAAAAATCTATATCAGTACCATTGTGCCTGGTTATTTGGTTAAAATCCGGATGTGGAAAATATGATAGTTTAGAAGAGGTATTTCATATTACATTTGAATCTTAATAAAAGTAAAAATGAAAATGAAAGCTTTCTGTTTTTTCCTTTTACTCATTTGCTCTCTCCATTTTATTTTCTCTTGTTTCTTTGTCTTGGACAGAGAATTTGGAATAGAGTAAAAAAAAATAATATTAATGAATACATAATTAATCTTGCATAATTAGTCGACCAGCTGTGTTGGAAATGTTATGAGATACGTCTGGCAGAACTTTCATATCAAAATGATCAGTATATCCCCCAAGAACATTAAAGTAATTAAAATGGCCATCCTGCTTGCCAAACAGCAGTTATAATAACACCAACAATAAAACCAAATACATCTGTCATAATAATAAATTTAAGTATGAAGAATAATAAAAAAATAAATCTTTAGCTCTATTCATGATCAGAATTTTTATTATTTGTTTATTTATTTATGTTACATGTTATTTTTATTTTATTTAGTCATGTCAGGCAAAATCAGACACCCCTGAATATTACACTACTTCACAGCTCATGAGAACTTTATTGCAAACCATTCCAGGAAACCCATGCCATGATAGTTGTTTTGGTGATTTCTCAGTTTTAAGCAGTAATAAATAAACACATCGTTTAAGGCATGCTGGGTAGCTTGTGGCTGAAGTTTATTTTCTACCAATATGTTTTACTATTGTTATAGGCTGTTTTTGTTCTTTGTGTTTAGTCCACGGTAATCTTTAACTTCCAGCATAAGCAACTGCAGCTGTGAAAGGTTAATAACATTTCCAAAGACAGATCAATCAACAAAGATGAGTCATAAAAGTTTAGACAAACCATCTGGTGAACTATGACCATGGAGACTTGAACAACAAGTTGATTGGATTGATTGGAATAGAATTAACCTGTGATTATTCCTATATTTAGATAATTCCAAGAGCTACATCTTATGTTTATACACACCAAACTAGCTTTGATCTGGAAAAACAAAACAAAACAAAACAAAAAAAACTAAGGAGTAGTTATGAAGACATCAGTATAGACATATTAATCTTAATTTTCTTATTCACAGTGTCAGTGAAAGTACATGAGTGTGCTGTCATTTTTTTTTTTTTTTTTAATAACATTTGTAATCCATTGGGTACAGTCCCTTATCCATTTTTAGTTGAAACTTCTGGAGCAACCTAGTTTGAGTCCATTTTAAAACCAGGCAAAACCCTGATATTTCCTAGTGATGAATCATTTTATGACATAGAGAAATACATAAGGGTGTCATGCCTTTACCGGGCTCTCCCACAACATGCTGCTCACTCTCCGTGAAGTTATGATCACTCACACCTAGGGTTGGGTACTGTTCACATTTTAACCGCTACCGGTACCTGAAATTTGGTACTGGTACCTAACGGTACTTTTTTTCGGTACTTTATGAATGTTTATATCAATAACTATAAAGAAACTGTAAGTCATTTATAGAAGTGTTATTGACATTATGCCAGAGCTGCCTTGGTCGCTGTCTGCCATTGTCTGTGATGTTTGTTTACTGTAATATTTACCCGTAAATAGTAGGCTACTAGCTACTTAATTAAATGAACCATATTATTATTATTTTTTTTTCTCATTTCTATGAAACGATTTCCCACAAATTCTGTGTTGTGTATTTTCTGGTAATCAAATGAAGACATAAAAGATTAATTGAATTTATCTTTTAATTTAATTAAACAAACTTTTTGTCAAACAAAGTGCTGCACAACTAAGCTTTATACTGTAAAGTTTTATAAAAAAAAATAAAATAAAGTTTTGATAATTTATTATTATTACATTAGTGTTAGTATTATTATTATATTGAGACGTATCTAAATTCTACTGTACAACAGTAATTTATTTGTCAAGTTAAACCAAACTTTTATTTTGACGGGTTGCCGTGAAGACCTTTGAGTTTCTGTGTGTTTATGATATGAAGGTAGTTTTTTCTCAAATAAAATGGCAAAATGCTCATGAAGTGACTCAGAGCGGCTCTGGAGATGACGTTCGTTTGTGCATTCATGTACTCGTATGAGACGGCAGAGATGGAAACATGCGACCGTCACGCGCGATTAAGTGTGTGTGTGTTTGGTAAATTAAACTGCGCGTCTGTGCCATTCATTCACACAGGGATTCGTATTTAAATAGTCTTCTTGCGGTTTAATATTCACAGACACTAGTCTATATCACCAGATGTGTTTTCAGGTACTGAAATTTGGTACAGATTGATTTAATTTGAATTGGTAGTACCGACGTAATTCGGTCGGTGCCCTTAAAAGTACAGAGTTCGGTACCCAACCCTACTCACACCTGACCATCCTGCCCTGCAATTCAAACTGCCCAACCGCACACCTTCCCCTCCAGAACCAATAGAGGAACTTATGCAAGTGGACTTTTTGTACTGCAAAGCTGGCGACGATATCATCTCAGAATGCCCTGTTAGATCTCGATGATTTTCATTCAAACTCTCCCTGTAAAACACTCTCCCTTGTGTACGAAAGTCACAGTGACCAGTGCTGACATTTCTCCCACAATTACTTTATTTTAAATTACTTTCCTCAGCTCTGGGTCAGCAGGCAACTTTATTTTCTGCCACCACCAACTCCACTGCCAATCCTCTCAATAGTGGGCAAACCACTTGCAAAGAGAATCATCTGCACTGAATCTATCAGTCTAAACAAAAGATGTACTCACCATGAAACCATCTCATTTCTAGTTCAGAGGGCCCCACAACCAACTTTATCCTGGGGCATCCTTGGCAGCAACACCACTCTCCCTGGCTGTCATGGTCCATTAGTGAGGTGCTAGCATGTGGAGAGATCTGTTTCCAGGAGTGTTTGCATCTACAATTTACAAACCCGATTCCAAAAAAGTTGGGACACTGTACAAATTGTGAATAAAAACAGAATGCAATGATGTGGAAGTTTCAAATTTCAATATTTTATTCAGAATACAACATAGATGACATATCAAATGTTTAAACTGAGAAAATGTATCATTTTAAGGGGAAAATAAGTTGATTTTAAATTTCATGGCATCAACACATCTCAAAAAAGTTGGGACAAGGCCATGTTTACCACTGTGTGGCATCCCCTCTTCTTTTTATAACAGTCTGCAAACGTCTGGGGACTGAGGAGACAAGTTGCTCAAGTTTAGGAATAGGAATGTTGTTCCATTCTTGCCTAATACAGGCTTCTAGTTGCTCAACTGTCTTAGGTCTTCTTTGTCGCATCTTCCTCTTTATGATGCGTCAAATGTTTTCTATGGGTGAAAGATCTGGACTGCAGGCTGGCCATTTCAGTACCCGGATCCTTCTTCTACGCAGCCATGATGTTGTAATTGATGCAGTATGTGGTCTGGCATTGTCATGTTGGAAAATGCAAAGTCTTCCCTGAAAGAGACGACATCTGGATGGGAGCATATGTTGTTCTAGAACTTGGATATACCATTCAGCATTGACGGTGCCTTTCCAGATGTGTAAGCTGCCCATGCCACATGCACTCATGCAACCCCATACCATCAGAGATGCAGGCTTCTGAACTGAGCGCTGATGACAACTTGGGTTGTCCTTGTCCTCTTTAGTCTGGATGACATGGCGTCCCAGTTTTCCAAAAAGAACTTCAAATTTTGATTTGTCTGACCACAGAACAGTTTTCCACTGGAACAGTCCATTTTAAATGAGCCTTGGCCCAGAGAAAACGCCTGCGCTTCTGGATCATGTTTAGATATGGCTTCTTTTTTGACCTATAGAGTTTTAGCCGGCAACGGCGAATGGCACGGTGGATTGTGTTCACCGACAATGTTTTCTGGAAGTATTCCTGAGCCCATGTTGTGATTTCCATTACAGTAGCATTCCTGTATGTGATGCAGTGCCGTCTAAGGGCCCGAAGATCATGGGCATCCAGTATGGTTTTCCGGCCTTGACCCTTACGCACAGAGATTGTTCCAGATTCTCTGAATCTTTGGATGATATTATGCACTGTAGATGACGATAACTTCAAACTCCTTTCTGATATTGCTCCACTATTTTTCGCCGCAGCATTGGGGGAATTGGTTATCCTCTGCCCATCTTGACTTCTGAGAGACACTGCCACTCTGAGAGGCTCTTTTTATACCCAATCATGTTGCCAATTGACCTAATAAGTTGCAAATTGGTCCTCCAGCTGTTCCTTATATGTACATTTAACTTTTCCGGCCTCTTATTGCTACCTGTCCCAACTTTTTTGGAATGTGTAGCTCTCATGAAATCCAAAATGAGCCAATATTTGGCATGACATTTCAAAATGTCTCACTTTCAACATTTGATATGTTATCTATATTCTATTGTGAATAAAATATAAGTTTATGAGATTTGTAAATTATTGCATTCCTTTTTTATTCACAATTTGTACAGTGTCCCAACTTTTTTGGAATCGGGTTTGTATATAAAATCTTTTATGCTGCTAGCTACATACTGCAAAGTTTCTGGATTGACAACCGTAAATAAATGCAATGATTGACAGTGATAACCATAGCGATGGACAGGGAAAAAAAATCTGATACTATATGTCAGATCTATATAGATCTGTGCATTAAGTCTTGGAGTGTAGATGAAAACTTATACCCCTGCCACTTATTCTGTTTAATGTATAATGTGTTTCTTTGTTCTTTGCTTTTTTGTTGCAACAACCACAGATTTTTGTAGGAAGATTTTAAATATTCCTTTTGTGTTCATTTAGTAAAAATCAGTAAGTAGTCACTATGACTAGATTATTATTATTTTAACTAGGGTTGATTTTACAGTAAATAATTTGTATGTAACAATAGCTGTTCTATTTAGATCATATCTTTATCATGGAGGGCAAAACTATTTTTGGTAACGCTTTAGATTACAGCCCGGAAAGTACTGTGTAAGTAAAGCGAATGTACAGCGTAACTTTCAGTAATTATAGTGTAACTATAAAGTAAGTATGTGTAATTATAAGGGAACAATATGTAATATTTATGGAATAAAGGGGTAACTATCAGGAAAATTAACAAAGGATTTACTGAAAGTATTTATTAATTAAGGGGTAATTATCCATGTAGTTACAGGGTAAGTGGTGCTTATTTCATGTAGTTACAGGGTAAGTATGAATCTGTGGGCTGTTAATAGTTTCATGTCTACAATAAAAAACACGTACAAAATCTGATATCACTCGGAAACATTTATTGAAAAACAACTTAATTCAAAACAGATTTATGACACTTCTTATTAATTTTTTTAAAATAAACTTTTCATTTCAAATAATAACGTCCTGACAAAGTGGCACGTTTTATCCCTTTTTTGTTTCTCTTGATTGGCTTCTCCTCTTGTTCTTCTTCTTCTTTTTCGTTATTTCCACTGATGGATCTTAAGAGCAATCCCATGTCTTTTGATATTCTGTATTATTATTTATTAAAAGAAAAAGTACATCCAGAGATGATCCCATAATTTACTGATCTTTTCACATCTGACCAACTGTTACCAGCACGTGCGTGAGTAAAGAAGCTTCAAGCTTTCATGACGGTCTTGCGCGAGTGGCGACTCTGGCTCTCTGGCGTCTCTGTCTTCTAGTCTTGTTTGTTTCACATTGCTATTATCATATATTATGTTATTGTTTGTTTACTGTTGTGAGCATTAATTAAAAAAAAATGAAAATAAAAACAGACGGCATCTGACATCCGCGTGACCAGTCATGCTTCAAGTTACGTCAAGCATGAACTCAACCCTCTCATTCACACAGATGACTGCTGGTCGGAAGCGATAGTTTACGGTTTAATTTTTTTTTTTAATATATGTATTTTTCTTACAAACACTTAACGTTTCACTTCAGAAGACATTGATTCATCAATTGGGATCGTATGGATTGCTGTAGTTATTGCTGTATGTGCTGTTTGATGCTTCAACTTTTAGGAACCCAAATGAGTTTTCATTATCAGAGATTATTTATTTTTCTGTGTTCATCTGAAGAAAGAAAGTCGTATACATCTCGGATGGCATGAGGGTAAAAGATGAGTAAATGGTGAGGACATTTCTGCGTGCACTGTATTTTCTTTAAATACATAATATAGCTACAGAATAGCTAGAGACAGGATTCCTTCTTAAGATTCATCTGTGTCAAGAACGAATAAGAAGAGGAACAAGAGGAGGAGAAGCCAAGCAAGAGAAACTAATGTGTTGTAAATCTGTTTTAAAAAAGTTGCTTTTCAAATAAAGATTTCCAAGTGATATCAGATTGTGTACGTGTTTTTATTGTACTTACCCTGTAACTACATGAAACAAGAGGGGAACAAGCACCACTTTAATTCACAGCCCGTAGATTCATACTTACCCTGTAACTACATGAAACAAGAGGGGAACAAGCACTACTTTAATTTACAGCCCGTAGATTCATACTTACCCTGTAACTACATGAAACAAGAGGGGAACAAGCACCACTTTAATTTACAGCCCATAGATTCATACTTACCCTGTAACTACATGAAACGAGGGGAACAAGCACCACTTTAATTTACAGCCCGCAGATTCATACTTACCCTGTAACTACATGGATAATTACCCCTTAATTAAAAAATACTTACAGTATAAATAATTTGTTAATTTTCCTGATAGTTACCCCTTTATTCCCCAAATATTACATATTGTTCCCTTATAACTACATGCACTTACTTTATAGTTACACTATAATTACTGAAAGTTACGCTATAAATTCGCTTTACTTACGCAGTACTTTCCGGGCTGTAATCTAAAGCGTTACCCAATTTTTTTTTTCTTTTTAGATTTTAGGAGAGCAAATGAAGAAATATTGATATATATTTTGATTATCGTCAACATTTGGAAAAATATATACATTTTAGCTACATTGTCGAACCCTATGCCCAAGTCAGCATCCCAGAGGAATATCAACCATACCAGGACGTAGTCAGCTCCCAATGTGCTTCACACAGCTTCCACCACGTAGACCATGGGACTGTGCCATTGACCTGCTGCCAGGTGTGCCATTGTCCAGAAGATGGATCTACCCATTGTCTGGAGCAGAAGGCCATGGAGGAAAATGTGAAGGAGGCAATGAACCAGGGATACATCTGTCCCTTTAATTCCCCTGCCACCTTGAGTTTCTTCTTTGTGGCCAAAAACAAAGACTCTTGAGGCCCTGCGTATATTAAAGAGCCTTTAAAAAAGATCACAGTGAAGTGAAGTTCACCAAGCTTGACACGGAGCACTGACAACCTTGTTCGGATATATAAGAGAGATGACTGGAAGACCACCTTCATGACCCCCATTGGCCACTATGAATATGGGTCATGCCATATGGCCTGGCCAATGCTCCCTCTGTATTTCAAGGATTTATAACACCTCGGTTACAACTGTAACCTCGGTTCCCTGAAGAGGGAATGAGACGCTGCGTCGAATTGGCACTGTGGGAACGCTCTGCGTGATTGTGTCATGAAGCACTTGTGAAATCAGTCCAATGGTGAGATGAGACGCCACTCGCAGTGACGTCATGAACCAGGAAACTATAAAGCCAGCCCAAAACAGTGCAGCACTAGCTTCTGATGGCCGAAGCAAGTCGCTAATTTGCACGCAGGAAGTATGGCAGGGTGACGCGGCGTCTCGTTCCCTCTTCAGGGAACTGAGGTTACAGTCATAACCGAGGCGTTCCCTTTCAAAGGGAACTCGCGTTGCGTCAAATTGATGCTGTGAGAACGTCTATACCCACGCCGCCGTAAAGACAAGTGTCTGTCCAGTGTAAATAGTGAAACACTAGGACAAGAGCACTCAAGCCCCAGGTGTAGTGCCCAAGTCCAGGTCGTAAAACCTCATGAATGTGTGCGGTGAGGACCACCCTGCCGCATCACAAACATCTTGAAGTGAAACTCCTGACACAAGAGCCTTAGAGGCAGCCATACTCCTAGTAGAATGAACCCGGACTGCCATATGGGTAGACAATCCTGCCGACTCATAAGCAAGAGAAACAGCCTCGACTATAATAATAATAATAATAATAATAATACGTTTTATTTATATAGCGCCTTTCCCAAGCTCAAGGTTGCTGTACAAGAAAATAACACATACACAGCATCAATATAGAACATAGATGTACAAATATACAGTGAGAAAACAAAAAACAAAAAACAAAAAACAAACAACAACAAAAAAGCAGCAGAACACTAAACAGAGGAGGGTTGGAAATGCTGTAAAAAAATATATGTTTTTAGTTGAGATTTGAATGAGGATATAGTAGCAGTGTCACGCAGAGTAAGAGGGAGAGAATTCCAGAGTTTCGGAGCCACAGCACTGAATGATCTACCACCCATAGTTGAAAGACAGAAACGAGGTACAGTAAGCAGTTATAAGTCAGATGAACGAGGAGGAGAATATCAGTGCAGAAGTTCAGATAAATAATGGAGAGCAAGTCCGTGAAGACATTTAAAAGTTAACAATAGAATTTTATACTGAATGCGGACAGAAACAGGTAGCCAATGTAGATTATAGAGCAAAGGGGTAATGTGATCAGATTTCTTGACTTGATTGATGACTCTGGCAGCAGAATTTTGTACATATTGTAGTCTAGTGATTGTTCTAGTGGGCAGCCCAATAAGAAGTGAATTACAGTAGTCGAGGCGAGAGGTTATTAAAGCATTAATTAGAGTTTCGGTATCTTTAGTGCTGAGAGCAGGTCGCAGTCGGGCAATATTACGAAGGTGGTAGAATGCAGTCTTGGTAATAAAACTTATATGAGCTTGAAATGTAAGTCAAATCAAATCAAATCAAATCACCTTTATTTATATAGCGCTTTTTACAATGCCAATTGTTTAAAAGCAGCTTCACAGTGGTAACAGGAAAATAATGCAACAGAATTTGATTCGGCTGTACAGCCACTCTGGTGAAAACGGTGATGTCATCCAGCTCATTTCAATTATCATATAGTGTCAATGCGGGCAGATCAGTAATATAGTTGAAATTTAAGTGTCCCCAACTGAGCAAGCCAAAAGCCAAAGGCGACGGTGGCAAGGAACAAAAACTCCTTCAGGGCCAGAATGGAGAAAAAAACCTTGCGAGAAACCAGGCTCAGTCGGGGTGCCAGTTCTCCTCTGGCCGACGAACAAATAGTGTATGATTATGATTCTGGCAACATTACAGGTCAGAAGTCATATTAGATCAATAGATATTCGTAGGATTATTCGAAAGATTGGAGTCGTCACGCCGGGGACGGGTTTAATGAGGATGTCGTGTCAATGCGGCATTTACAGGGGGGAGTTTAATTGACACGGTCTCTACAGACACTTCAGGGATGCGTTCGTCATGTCCAGGCTAAGGTCCACCATCTGGTCCAGATACGGCCCGGATCCGGCTGACTGCAGTAAACCTCGGGATAAACAGAGAAACTAACATTAGCGTAGATGCCATTCTTCTTATGATGTAACGAGTACATCAGGTGATGTAGAATGCAGTTTTACAGATGCTAGAAACGTGGCTTTCAAATGAGAGATTGTTATCAAAGAGCACACAAAGAGCACTGACGACGAGGACTTGACAGAGCAGCCATCGAGTGTTAGACAGTATTCTAGGTTATTACTTGTGGAGTTTTTTTGTCCAATGATTAAAAATGTTTTTTTTTCTGAATTAAGTTGCAGGAAATTACTAGTCATCCAATTTTTTATATCAGCTATGCATTCCGTTAATCTTGTGAATTGGTAAGTTTCGTCAGGGCGTGAAGAAATATAGAGCTGAGTATCGTCAGCATAACAATGAAAACTAACGCCATGCTTCCTAATAATATCTCCCAGTGGTAGCATGTACAGGGTGAAAAGCAACGGTCCTAGCACTGAGCCCTGCGGTACTCCATACTGAACTTGTGATCGGTGTGACATCTCTTCATTTACTGCTACAAACTGATAACGGTCAGATAAGTATGATTTAAACCATGCCAATGAAATTCCACTAATGCCAACATAATTTTCGAGTCTATTCGAAAGAATGTTGTGGTCGATAGTATCGAATGCAACGCTAAGATCAAGTAACACTAACAGAGAGATACAACCACGATCGGATGATAAGAGTAAATCATTTGTAACTCTAATGAGAGCAGTCTCAATACTATGATACGGTCTGAATCCTGACTGGAAATCCTCACAGATACCATTTCTTTCTAAAAAGGAGCATACACTGCCTTTTCTAGTATTTTTGACAGAAAGGGTAGATTTGAGATTGGCCTGTAATTGACTAATTCTGTAGGATCAAGTTGCGTTTTTTTAATAAGTGGTTTAATAATAGCCAACTTAAAAGTTTTCGGTACATATCCTAATGTCAAGGATGAATTAATGATATTAAGAAGAGGATCTATGACCTCTGGAAGCATCTCTTTTAGTAGTTTAGTCGGTATAGGGTCGAGCATACATGTTGTTGATTTTGATGATTTAACGAGTTTAGCCAATTCTTCTTCTCCTATAGCAGTGAATGAGTGTCATTTTTCCTCAGTGACACTACAATGCACTGTCTGATGTGATACTGTAGTAGACGGCTGCATGGTTATAATTTTTTTCCTAATATTATCAATCTTACAAGTAAAGAAGTTCATAAAGTCATTACTGCTGTGCTGTTTACAAACATCAGAAGTTGAAGCTTTATCTTTGGTTAATTTAGCCACTGTATCGTACAAATACCTAGGGTTGTGCTTGTTTTCTTCTAAGAGAGTCGAGAAATAAGCAGATCTAGCAGTTTTTAGGGCCTTTCTGTATGCAATCATGCTCTCTTTCCACGAAATGCGAAAAACTTCTAGTTTTGTTTTCTTCCAGCTGCGCTCCATTTTTCTGGCTGCTGTTGTAAGTGAAGAGTCAAATGTTGTGTGAGATGGAATTAATGTGGCCCTATCAATAGGTGGACTCAATTCAGACTTTTTCCAAAGGGATGGTGGACCAAAAACAGTAACCTCAGTTTTATCGTTATTAAATTTAAGAAAGTTTATTTGTAACCAGATTTTAATGTCAGCAATACAGGTGTTCAATGAGTCCAGGGGGAGAGCAGAGACGGAGCAGGCTGATATGTAAATTTGCAAGTCATCAGCATAACAGTGATAGCTGAGACCATGACTATGGATAATGTGACCAAGAGGTAACAGATAAATATTGAACAAAAGTGGTCCAAGAACAGAGCCTTGAGGAACACCCTGAGAGAGAGAACACAGAGAAGATTTAAAGTTATGAATAGTAATAAAAAATTGTCTATCAGTGAGATATGATATAAACCAAGATAAAGCACTACCCGTGATGCCGATAGCTGATAGCCGAGAGGTAAGTATATGATGAGATATAGTGTCAAAGGCAGCTGTTAAGTCAAGCATGATGAGAACAGTAAGACAACCAGAATCAGCAGGTCATTAGTAATTTTTACCAACGCTGTTTCAGTGCTGTGGCCTGACCGAAAGCCAGATTGAAAGGGATCAGGAAGGTCGTTAGCAGAGAGATGAGCTTGTAGCTGAGAGGCAACTACTTTTTCAAGCAGCTTTGCAACGAAAGGAAGATTAGATATAGGTCTGAAATTATTTATAACTGAAGAATCCAGCCCAGGTTTCTTTAAAATAGGAGTGACCGCAGCTGTTTTAATGACAGTGGGACAGACCCAGAAGAAAAAGAACAGTTGATCAGATGAGCAATAGGAGATGAGATTACAGATAGGCAGTTTTTAAGAAGTGAGGTAGGCACTGGATGTAACTGACAAATAGATGAGCTAGTTTGAGCAATTAGGTCGTTAACAGACGATGGACTGGTGGGAGTAAAGCTATAGAGGATGTATTGAGCCAGTAATAAGATGCGATGATGGGTTAATAAGTTTGTTAACAGATGAAAATAATGTCTTAGGTCGACTTTTAGCAGTGTTAATTATGTTGGAGTAATATTCTGTACGTGTAGCATTAAGAGCTGACTTGTATTTCAGCTGATGAGCACAGAAATCTTGATAATGCACCTCCAGGCCACTTTTCTTATATCGGCGCTCAAGACGTCTGCCAGTTTGTTTAAGCAGTCGGAGCTCAGGTGTATACCAAGGTGACACATGAGATGAAGGTACCAGCTTAGTTATCATAGGGGCGTGATTTTCCAAGGCTTCAGAGATAGCAGAGTTGTAAGTAGAGAGAACAGCAGAAGGACAAGAGAAATCAGAGTAAGAAGACAGAGAAGATGCATTAATGGAGTCTGAGAATGACAGAGGATCAACAGATTTAACATTGCGATAATTAATAGTAGTTTTGAGAAGAGGTTCAGGAAGAGGAAAGTCAAATCTAACTGTTATCAGTTTATGATCAGAGATACCAGTTTGTGATCCAGAGACAGAGACGTTATTAATTCCTGAAGTGCAAACAAGATCAAGCGTGTGACCACGGCAGTGAGTAGGAAAATCAACATGTTGTACAAGACTAAAATCGTCAAGTTAATGTAAGGTCACTGGCATTAGAGCAGACAGTGTCCAAATGGATATTGAAATCACCAAGCAGCATAACATAAGAAGATACGGCATAGGCCAGAGTGAGTAGTTCATTGAGTTCAGAGACGAAATCTGACAAAGACTTAGGAGGACGATATATTAATATGATCAGCAGAGTGGTGCGAGCAAGCACTTTAAAAGCCATGTATTCAAAAGATTTTACATTATGGAATTCAGTCATGACAATTTTCATAGCATCACGACAGACAACTGCTAGGCCACCACCCTTACCACAGAGACGTGGCTTAGACAAATATTTATAACCAGATGGAGTAAGGAGGTTTAGATGAAAGTAGTCATTTGGTGACTGCCAGGTTTCTGTGAGAAGCAACATATCCAGTTGAGAATCAGTAATTATATCATTGAGGAGGGATACTTTTTCAGTCAGTGAACAGCAATTTAGTAATGAAAAGTTCTGGGACAGGCACACACCAGATTTAACATCATAGCGGTGACAGTTCTCCCTGGCCAGGGACCTTAATGAAGCAGTATCTTGAACAACGGATCTACTGGTCCAGATAGACGGAATACAGTGCGCGGTAGTGCGATATTCATCACGCAAATGCCTGGTAGAGCGATGGACGTAGTGTGGTCGGCGAAGAATCCCCAGCGAGCGACAATACTTATAAATCCCAGAGTCAAGACGCGGATGGCAGTTTATGGTCCGTAAAACAGATGATGAGTATGTTAATGACATGCTGTAAATGCCACTAACGACGAGGAAAAGAAAAACAAACTTTTTGGCCAGCATTATCCGACGCATTGTCACTCATAAAACAGCTGAGCTGGGCAGCGAACACAGCCACAACTTCAGCCGGAGGAGCAACGACGCCGTCCGCAAACAGCAACACCGCCAGCAGAGACAGTGGAGACCGACTCAGCCAGAGGTGTCGGACGATCAGAGGGTCAGCAGGAAAAGGCCGCACATTAACGAGACAGTCAGAGAGAGAGTGGAGACTCACTCACCAACAGTGATGAGGCGGCCAACGGGCAGACCATAATCCAGCAGACACAGCGAAGGCTCGCGGCAGGTGAGATGGAGAGTGACAATGTTGCCAGAGAATCCCGATGGTTGGAAAACAGGATAAAATCACAGCTGGCCAAAAAGTAATCCAAGTAATTCAAAAGACAACAAAGTGGGAGAGACTCAAACAAAAGAAGACAGGCAAAACAACAATTGGCGTTCACAGCGTGAAGCGGCAGCCAGATGCGCACAGCGTTCTCACACAGGAACCAGAAGTCAGACTATCCACTTGCTCATTCTTTGCTTAGATGCTGGGGACCCCTTGTTAGGGGGGTTTTTGCTTTGGAGCGAGGAAAAAAATTATACAGAGTACTTTTTTTTACCCATTTTAGACTAGCGTTTTATAACTAATAGTTGCTCACATACTCATCATTGTTTGCTGTACAGCTATGTAGGTTGGTCCTCCCTTAATAAAAGAAGGAAATCACATATGTTAGAATATACTTTAAAGGCATTGCTGGGTATGCTTCCAACTTACATCACTAGTCTTTTATGCTTGCGTGGAAATAACTATAGTACTAGATCAGCAAATGGGATTAAATTAGAAGTACCCGGGGTACACTCAGAACACGGAAAATCAGCTTTTTCTTATTATGCTCCATGGCTGTGGAATGATTTTCAAACTATTATTCCACTAGAAAAAATTTCAAACATTAAACATTAAAACATTTATTACAGTGTAAAATGAATGAAACATGTTGCTGTTTTAATTAATTTGTTGATTTATGATTAATGTTTTTGCTTTGAATGTTTAGAATTTGTCTTGTGTGTTATATGTTTATGTGGAATTTTATGAGAAATTTTAGTACGGCCATCTTGGCCAGGAATCCCTGGGAGAAGAGATTTCATTTAATCTCAATGGGACCTTCTTGGAAAAATAAAGGATAAAAAAATAAAAATAAACATCAAGATGATGAGTATCCACTCTCCTGAGTATCCTTCCCCTGAGCCTAAAGGCCTGTACACACCAAGGACGATAACTATAAAGATAATGATAATGATATAGTTCTAAAAATCATTCTCAATATTAAAGAATAGCAGAGTTCACACCACAGCTATAATGATAATGGCACAGAGAAACATCACTTTCAGAATGATTGTTTTCCAGCTGATGAACGAAAAGAACATTGACAGCCAATCAGAATCCATCCTGTTATAAAGAGCTCGAGCATTTAAAGTGACAGACAAGCACCCGCTTAGAATAAACAGAATGATATTGTCCGCTGGTGTGGACGCTAATATAGTTATCTTTATAGTTATCGTTGGTGTGAATGGGCCTTAAGACCATCCTTCCTCCAGCAGTGGACCCTGAATGATCAAATCTCAGAAGCCATCATATGCCCTCCGACACACCCTTATGTATTCCATCCACTCCTTTCTTTGGCTCTTGCCACCCTGGCACTCATCAGATAATCTCACTCTTCCAAAATCGCTACTAGTGGCCCCACCTGGACGAAACAGGAAGTTTCGTCCAGGGTTGTCCAGACTGCACCATTTACAAATCTCTACACCAACTTCTACACCAACTCCTTCTTCTGCCCATTCCTAGTCTTCTCTGGTCACACCTAGAGGTGGATTTCATCACTGATCTCCTTGCATCAGATGAGTTCACCTGTGTCCTTGTTATGGATTGTTTTTACAAGACTTGTCATCTGGTGTCATTGAAGGGCCTCCTCACTGCCTTTGAGATAGCGGAAGCACTGTTTCACCATGTCTTCCATAATTACAGCCTTCCGGAAGACATCATGTTTGACCACGGTCCTCATACATCTCCCATTATTCTCACTATTTTTAATAGTAGAAGATTTAGGTGATTGGGACACTTCCTGGGAACATACTGCCACACTTCCTGGGAACATACTGCCACTAATGTGTTGATGACACAGCTGAAGCTGATTCCTTCTATGGGCCGAGTACGCACAGAAGTGCCTCCATCAACCACCCACCAGATTGATCCCTCATAGTGCATCCTCTGCTTTCAACCGCCCCGTTTCCCTGATCAGGAGAGCCATCAGAGGTTCCAGCTGTAAGCCACTGGTTCAAAGAAGGAAAAGGGTCTGGGACTCAGCTCATGTCCATCTGACCCTTATCGTTTCTCATCGACTGGGAAGGGTACAGCCTAAAAGAGAGGGCCTGGGTAGCTTGGAATGACATCCTGGATCCAGCCCTCCTTGCTAACTTCCATGCAGGCTATCCCACTTGCATTGCACCATGTGGACTGGCTCGGCCGTAACTTCAGGGAATGCGCCCTCTAAAGCCGTGCGGGATTTGGGTGTCACGCCTAAATCGGGCCAGACTCTCCCTCTGCTACATCATGCCGCACACTCTCCCTGGAGTTCTGGTCACTCACTTTCGGTTAGTGATTTCAGAAAGTGTTTTCATCATTGTCTACAGAAAGACCATTCAGACTTCTGTTTTCTTACTTGTGGATTATATACCTGTGTGTTCACCTCGTTGAGCTCCATCATTGATACTCTGTTGTTCTCTCTTGTTGTTCTTCTATTGCTGATCCTCCAGTACCTACTCTCCATTGGTTTCTTTCCTACTGTGTTATTCCTTGTGTGACTCTCTATTGACCCTCACCTGCAAAGACACTATCTGTTATTCCAAGCTAAATGTTTCTTCTTGATTGTCAGTGAATGTGCCACCTAATTTTTTTTTGTCAAATATATTGGAATGCAGCTTCCAAAAGACAGAAAAATACAAAAAACTAGGGCTGTCAAGCAATTAAAAATTTTAATCTAATTACACAATGTGGCGATTAATTTATCAAATTAATCGCAAATTAATCACACATCAAATTTGGCTGAGAAATTACTCCCAAAAGATCATTTAAAGTCATTATTGTGTAAAAAATCTAATAGACATTACAAAAAGTAGCTTCAGAAAGAAACATTTTTGGGTGAACTATACCTTTAATGTTTGTTTTTATTAATATGGAAATATGAAATTATACTCTAAATAAGAAACTGGCAGTAGGTGGTGGTAAATGTCTAATTGAGTCATTGAGTCATTCATTAATTCAATTCGTTCATTCAGGGGTGAAGTAAATGGTTCTCTTTATGAAAATGATAAATGTAAATGGTTCTCTTTATGGTCCATTGAATCATTGGTTCACCTGTTTAGTCCAAAACGCGGATTCAGAAATGAAACGCCACTGTGTATTGCTCGGAGTCGGAGACGAACAGTTCTGCTTTGTCTTAATATTTTCGTTGGCAAAACTGCAGCAAAACAGACTAAAAACAACACAATGTTGTCTAAAACAACACAATATTAACTTACTTATTAATTTTATTAAACTGTTAAGTTTAAGATAAGTCGTCAAGTCAAGTCACCTTTATTTATATAGCGCTTTTTACAACGCCGATTGTATCAAAGCAGCTTCACAGTGTTAACAGGAAAATAATGCAACAGAATTTGATTCAGCTGTACAGCCGCTCTGGAGAACATGGTGATGTCATCGAGCTAATTTCAATTAACATATAGTGTCAATTGCGGGCAGATCAGTAATATAGTTGAAATTTTAGTGTCCCCAGCTGAGCAAGCCAAAAAACAAAGGCGACAGAGGCAAGGAACCAAAACTCCTTCAGTGGCTAGAATGGAGAAAAAAACCTTGGCCTCTGGCCAGAATATTGAGACCGTAATAGATGTGATGGAGTATAATGCGTTAAGAGCTCGCTCAAGTACTGGGGAGCTAAACCATTTAGTGTTCTGTAAGTAATTAGCAAGATTTTAAAATTTATACGATGTTTAATAGGGAGCCAGTGCAGTGTTGACAGAACCGGGCTAATATGGTCATACTTCCTGGTTCTAGTAAGAACTCGAGCTGCTGCGTTTTGGACCAGCTGCGGTTTATTTATTAAGCGAGCAGGGCAACCACCCAGTAGAGCATTACAATAATCTAGCCTTGAGGTCATGAACGCGTGAACTAACTGTTCAGCATTGTTGAAGCCATTTGTGTGTAATTATACATTTGTCCATTGGGTGGCGTTCTGGTATGGGATATTAAGAGCCAAGAGTAATGAGACACAGGTGTGTTGGTAGTGGGGAAGCACACAGTTTTCGACCGCACGGCAGAGTAGCGTGCAAGATGGATTGATTGTAGCTATTCAGTATGGTATGGACTTGTTATTTGTATTTCGTGAACTTGAAAGAATGACACCACAGGAGGCTTACTGGAAGCAATTGTTTAATCATTGAAGCACAATAAACAAAGACACTGTTTGCATTTTACCTCCGTCTGCATGGACTCAGTTTGTACGCGTTCTAAACTTGCTCACTCCTATTACCAACGAACGGCTTAATGGAAAGCTGTTACAAAGTCGAAAACTTCGCTTCAGTAAGTAATGAGCATAGTAAACTTGCTTCCAATGGCCTGTGAGTGTAAGATGCACGTGAATGGCACTTTGTTGACGGAGGCTTCGTTGAACGCAAATTCTTCAACCTAGTACAGATTTGCTACATGAGCACTGGAGTAAAAGTCAACACAGTTGATTCGACGGACAAAAGGACGGCGTTCGTTTGGATAAAGACTTCGTTGCTGCGCGTGAGGACATCGTTTCATCAAGACTCCTACTGGTTTTAGTCATTGGATTCCATTTCTTCCCGCTTGCTGGTTTCGTCGCTGGATTTGTGCTGCGCACTCATCTGGATGTTAAAGGGCCTGCTGATCTACTGGATTATAGGTATGTTTGTTGTTGCAACATCAAAATGGCCATATGATACTATGTGCGCACACAATCGGGTCAAGCGTAATTCCAATGCATTGGTGGCCAAAGACTGACGGACGTTGCTTGAGTATGAATTGCATTTTTGTTCACAATTGTTTGTAAAATGGAAAATGAAAAGTGTATGAATACTGAAGGGGTTAATGAGTCAAATCAAAGCCTGCCTAATGTTGAAAATGAGTCTGAAAGAGGGAAAAGACCTGTTAAATTAACATCTAAAGCTTTAATGGAAAAAACTTGACTTGAATTTTAAAAAATTAAGAAAGGCTAAGCTAAACAAGGCTCAGAAACAACTCGAATCTATTAGCAGGTTAATTCATGATGACAAAGAATACGAACCTGAGGTACGTTTGTCCTTTGAAGATTTTAAGAGGTTATGTTCAGAAGCTAAAGAAGCACATGAGTCATTGTTGGTTCTTTTACCTGTTGATAAAGCTGAAAAACACGAAATATGGTTTAAAGCAAAGATGATAGCAAATAATGAGTTAACTGAACGTGTGAATAAATGGTTATCAGGCACCGCAAAAGGTCAGAAAATCTCTCAAGTGAGTGATATAAATAGTGACATTGGTCCTGGAGACAGCGTCTCAAATGTGTCTCATGCTGCCTCCAAACGTAGTAAACACAGCTCACGCAGCGGTAGCAGTTCATCGATATCATCTACATGTATTCAGGTGGAGGCTGAGAAGGCCGCACTTATGGCACAGGCTACTGCATTGAAAGCCAAACATACCATTGAAGCTCAGGAGGAGGAATTGAGATGGAAAAAGGAACGATTGGAGTTGGATGCTCAAATAGCAGCTTCAACCGCAAAGATTGCTGTGTTGCAAAAGTCTGACAAACAAAGCAAATGTTCACGTAGTTCAAGTTTAAAATCACAGCAGAGTGAACAAAGGGTGATTTTTGATTATTCTCGGCCAAAGTGTTTGAACCCCAATGCAAATGCATATGTACCAGTGAATACAGCTGGGGCAGTTGGTGTCTCTGCTTCACAAGCTGTAAAAGAGAATCAGAGGAAAGGATGGAGAAATCAACAAACATCCCACACATCTGAAAGATCTGATTTCCATTATTCTGCTCAAGTGCAACAAGACAATATGGGATTCCATCAAGTGCCACATGCCTCCTCATGGTGATTCCCTGTTGGAAGTCTTGAAAAAGCAAGAGGAATTAACAAACCATCTTATTCAATAGCAAGCAAATCCTCGTATTTTACCAAAAAGGGAGATCCCAGTCTTTGATGGTGACCCACTGCAGTACATGTCATTTATCAGAGCATTTGAACAGGGCATTGAGGAGAAAACTATCAACGAAAGGGATCGTTTGTATTTTCTTGAACAGTTTACTAGGGGACAACCTAAAGACCTGGTCCGCAGTTGCCAACATATGGCCCCAGACAGAGGCTATACAATGGCTAAAGGATTACTACAGGAACATTTTGGTAATGAATTTAAGGTATCTACTGCTTATTTGGAAAAAGCTTTGGGCTGGCCTGCTTTAAGGGCTGAGGATGTGCAGGGTTTACAGGCTTATGCATTGTTTCTACGTACATGTTGTAATACAATGGATGAACTTTCATATATGCAAGAACTCAACATGCCTAGCAACATGTAAATCATTGTAACAAAGTTGCCTTACAAGCTAAGAGAGCAATGGAGAGCCAAGGCGTGTGAGATCATGGAATCCAGTCAAGGCAGAGCAAGGTTCTCTCACATTGTCGAGTTTGTTGAGAAACAAGTCAAAATGGCGTCTGATCCTGTGTTTGGAGATATCCAGGACAAACATGGCACAAGTAAGTCCAAAAGTCAAGCATGCAAACCATTTCCAAGGAATAGTTTTGCCACCGATGTTGATGTTCCAACAAAAAAGACTAACAATGTGTCACCACAGCAAGGTTTTGCATCTGAGTCTAATGGAAACTGCTTGTTCTGTGCAAATCAACATCCACTGGAAAGATGTTTTGCTTTGAAGAAGAACAGTCAACAAAACAAGATTGATTTCTTGAAAGCCAAGGGAATTTGTTTTGGTTTTTTAAAGACAGGACATTTGAGTAAGGAATGTGACAGTCGTTTGATTTGTGACGTTTGTGGAGAAACCCATCCAACTATCCTGCACATATATCGCAAGGAGGAGCCAGAAGTGTCTGCTCAAACTTGTGGTCATACAGGGGCCGGTAATGAGAGAAGTTTAATGCCAATTATACCGATTTAAGTGAAAGCTATTAAAGGTAACAGGGTGATGCAGACATATGCTTTTCTGGACCCAGGAAGCTCAGCTACCTTTTGTTCGGAGCATCTAATGAAAGAGCTGAATATGAATATATGAATGGAATGGGGGTAAATATTCTTCTTCGTACCATGGGTCAGGAAAAGTCTGTGTCCTGCAATGTTATTGATGGACTTGAAATCTGTGGTATAAATGCCAACCATTTCTTCCCACTTCTTGCTGTATACACTCAGCAGAAGATGCCTGTTAACTCTGAGAACATCATTACTCAAGAGGAGTTATCCAAGTGGTCATACCTAGACAAGGTTAAGATACCATACATTCAAGCAGGTGTTAATTTGTTGATTGGAACTAATGCAGCTAATGTGATTGAACCGTATGAAATAATAAACAGTCATGGTAATGGGCCATTCGCCATTAAAACCCTATTGGGATGGGTCGTTAATGGGACTTTGGAAGGACGCAGTGACCACAAGAATGAAGCTGGGCTTTCTGCTGTTACTATTAACAGAATTGCTGTTGTTAAGTTGGAGGAGCTGCTCAACAATCATTTCAATCATGATTTCAGTGAAAGAACTGCTGATGAAAGAGAAATGTCAAGGGAAGATCTTCGGTTCATGGACATAATGAACAGTACAGTCATGCTCCAAGATGGTCATTACAGCCTAAAGTTACCATTCAAGGCTGATAATGTCATGTAACCTGACAACTTCTGTGTTGCTAAGCAACGATTAAATGGCCTGAAAAGGAAATTGGAAAGAAACCAAGGGTTTCTTGAGCAGTACACTAATTTTCTTACTGATGTTGTAAACAAAGGTTATGCTGAGAAGGTACCGGCTCACCAACTAGATCGTGTGGATGGCAAAGTTTGGTACATTCGTCATCACGGGGTGTTTCATCCTAGGAAGGGCTCATTGAGAGTTGTGTTCGACTGTGGAGCAACATATAAAGGAACATCACTTAATAGTCAATTGTTGCAAGGCCCTAACCTTACCAATTCTTTGGTAGGTGTACTGACGAGATTCAGGCAAGAACCAGTAGCTTTCATGGCTGACATTGAAGCAATGTTCTATCAAGCCAAAGTGGCTGAGGAAGATGTAGACTTTCTTCGTTTCTTGTGGTGGCCTGATGGAGAATTGAATAGAGAGCCCATTGTATTCAGGATGACAGTTCATCTTTTTGGAGCTGTGTTTTCTCCAAGCTGCTCTTGTTATGCCTTGAAACAGACCGCAAAGGACAATCAAGCAGACTTTCCAGCAGAGGTAATTGAAACCATCAACAACAATTTCTATGTAGATGACTGTCTTAAGAGTGTCTCTTCTGAGGAAGTGGCCATCTCTATGGTTAAGGATCTCACTTTGCTTTGTCAAAAAGAAGGTTTCCATTTGACAAAATGGATCAGCAATGGTCGCAAAGTATTGCAGTCAGTTTCTGAAGAACACCGAGCGAAGGATATACAGCAGTTAGATTTGGATTGAGACAAGTTGCCTGTGGAAAGAGCTTTAGGTCTTCGGTGGAGTGTGGAAGCTGACACCTTTTCAATTCAAGATTTCCTTGAAAAATCAACCATGCACTAGGAGAGGCATTCTGTCTGTGGTAAGCTCTGTCTATGATCCTTTAGGGTTTCTAGCACCGCTTATTCTGCCTGCTAAAGTGCTTTTGCAGGAGTTGTGTAGACAGAACTTGGGCTGGGATGACGCCATACAATCAATCTTTCAGAATCAGTGGAACCATTGGATTTTCGAATTGGACAGAGTTGCAGAGTTCCAGGTGAGCAGATGTTTTGACTGCCCACTCATGTTTGTTTACATCACTTTGCTGATGCTTGTGAAACTGGATATGGCACGGTTTCCTATCTTAAGATGCAGAACAGTGCAAACAAGGTACATGTGGCTTTCTTGCTGGGCAAGGCTAGAGTAACACCGTTGAAACCAGTGACCATACCTCGTTTGGAGCTTACAGCGGCTGTTCTGTCTGTCAAGGTTGATATCATGCTAAAGAAGGAGCTGCAACTCTCATTGGAAGATTCTGTCTTTTGGACCAACAGCACAACTGTCCTTAGTTACATTAAGTTGGTTGTTTACTTAGTTACTTAGTTGGTTGATTGATTGCTCCTGTCTGCCTCCTGTTTGTCCTTCTGACTGCTGTGCTCGCGTGTGCTCTGCTTGCTTTTGAATCTTTATTTGATATCATTCCCTGTTGTTTAAACTGCTAAATATAATTTACCCATCACCATATATTGTCTAATATTGCCTACCACATTAAATCTGACACCGCTAGCTTTTAATCTAAATCACTATCACGCGTTAGCATTTCGCTAGCCTGTTAGCTTGCCATCTCTGCACTCGGGTCTCTTGTTTTCTGAGTTCATTAAACAACTGTGGTGAGTTGGATTAGTAAATAGACTTCATCAAACAACTGTGGTAAATTGGATTAATCAACAAATACGGTAAGCCATGTCTTCTCCTGTCATTGTCACTTGCACTGCATGTTTCATGTTTAGTATATCTTTCTCCGTTGGCGAACAGGGCTTCACATGTGATAAATGTAAGGAGATAGTCAGGCTGACAGAAAAGATTTCAGAATTAGAGACACGCATCCAGACTTTATTTGAGAGTAGTGAGAATGTAACAGCTTTAGACACTGCTTTGGATGCGAATAGCTTAGTGAACTCTGTACATTGTTCGGTTCTGGCTGTAGAGCCCGAGCAGCAGGGCAACTGGGTGACAGTGAGACGGCATAGTCGCGGATCAAAAAACCACTCTTCCGTTCCGATTAGAACATCGAACAGGTTCTCCCCACTCAGTGATGCACCCACTGAGAATCCTGTTGAAAGTGCCCTAGTTATTGGCGATTCTATTACACGGAACGTGAAAATAGAGACACCAGCCACCATAGTCACATGTTTACCGGGAGCCAGAGCGCCTGGCATCAAAGCAAATTTAAAAGTGCTGGCTAATGCTAATCGTAAATTCTCTAAGATTATTATTCACGTTGGCACAAATGATGTTTGACTTCGCCAGTCGGAGATCACCAAAATTAACATTAAAGAGGTGTGTAAACTCGCAAGTACGATGGCAGATGACGGTTTTTGCTCTGGTCCCCTCCCCGTTAAAAGGAGTGATGAGATACTTAGCAGACTATCATCACTCAATGGCTGGTTGTCTAAGTGGTGTCCGCAAAATAACATAGGGTTCATAGACAATTGGAAAAGCTTTTGGGGCAGACCTGACCTGTTGAAAAAGATGGTATTCATCCTTCCTGGGATGGTGCCGCTCTTCTCTCTAGTAATTTGGCACATAGTCTTAGAGCTAAACATTGACTAACTGGGGCCCAGGTCAGGAAGCAGACGGACTGGCTTACCCGACCGCCTGCTAGCTGTCTCACGTCACAGAAGTCAGATAAATCCCAGCACATAGAGACTCTTTCACCTAGATATTATCACATAGAGACTGTGTCTGTTCCACGAATTAGTAAATACAAAAAACCATCAAAACCATTCAACGGTAAAAATTTAATTGATGTCCAACAAATAAACAACAGATATAATACAGATGATCAAATGATAAAGCTCGGGCTGCTGAAAATTCGATCCCTTTCCTCAAAAGCGCTTATTGTTAATGATATGATTACAGATCATAACCTAGATGTGCTGTGTTTGACAGAAACCTGACGATTACATTACTTTAAATGAGTCCACCCCCCAAGATTATTGTTATAAACACGAGCCGCGTCTGAAAGGTAAAGGGGGAGGTGTTACTGTAATTTATAATAATATCTTCGGTATTACTCACAAGTCTAGTTTCAAATATAATTCCTTTGAAGTTTTGGTGCTTTATGTAACGTTATGTAGTGAAATTGATAAATCCTGTTTGACATTTGTGCTGGCTACTGTATATAGGCCACCAGGGCACCATACAGACTTTACCAGAGAATTTGCTGATTTTCTATCAGAGTTAGTACTGGCTGCAGATAAAGTCCTAATTGTTGGTGATTTTAATATCCATGTAGACAATGAAAAAGACGCATTGGGATTGGCATTTAGAGACATTCTAAACTCTATTGGAGTAAGGCAACACGTGTCAGGACCCACTCATCGCCGTAATCATACGTTAGACCTAATACTGTCACATGGAATAAATGTTGATACCATTGAAATTCTGCAGCAGAGCGATGACATCTCAGATCATTACCTAGTATCATGTACACTTAATTTAGCAAAGGCTGCAAAGCCGTCCCCTCGCTTCAAATATGGCAGGACTATCACTGCTGCGACTAAAGATTTCTTTGTAAATAATCTTCCTCATCAGTTTCATCTCCTCAGCATCCCAGATAGCCTAGAGGAACTCGATGTTGCAACAGAAACTATTGACTCTCTCTTTTCCAGCACTTTAGACACAGTTGCTCCCCGGCGCTTACGAGCACCCGGGCCCTTAAAACAGCAGCCAGAAAAATGGAGCGCAGCTGGAAGAAAACAAAACTAGAAGTTTTTCGCATTTCGTGGAAAGAGAGCATGATTGCATACAGAAAGGCCCTAAAAACTGCTAGATCTGCTTATTTCTCGACTCTCTTAGAAGAAAACAAACACAACCCCTAGGTATTTATTCGATACAGTGGCTAAATTAACCAAAGATAAAGCTTCACCTTCTGATGTTTGTAAACAGCACAGCAGTAATGACTTTATGAACTTCTTTACTTGTAAGATTGATAATATTAGGGAAAAAATTATAACCATGCAGTCGTCTACTACAGTATCACATCAGACAGTGCATTGTAGTGTCACTGAGGAAAAATTACATTCATTCACTGCTATAGGAGAAGAAGAATTGGCTAAACTCGTTAAATCATCAAAATCAACAACATGTATGCTCGACCCCATACCGACTAAACTACTAAAAGAGATGCTTCCAGAGGTCATAGATCCTCTCCTTAATATCATTAATTCATCCTTGACATTAGGATATGTACCGAAAACTTTTAAGTTGGCTATTATTAAACCACTTATTAAAAAACCGCAACTTGATCCTACAAAATTAGTCAATTACAGGCCAATCTCAAATCTACCCTTTCTGTCAAAAATACTAGAAAAGGCAGTGTCCTCACAATTATGCTCCTTTTTAGAAAGAAATGGTATCTGTGAGAATTTCCAGTCAGGATTTAGACCGTATCATAGTACTGAGACTGCTCTCATTAGAGTTACAAATGATTTACTCTTATCATCCGATCGTGGTTGTATATCTCTATTAGTGTTACTCGATCTTAGTGCTGCATTCGATACTATCGACCACAACATTCTTTTGAGTAGACTCGAAAATTATGTTGGCATTAGTGGACCTTCATTGGCATGATTTAAATCATACTTATCTGACCGTTATCAGTTTGTAGCAGTAAATGAAGAGATGTCACACCGAACACAAATTCAGTATGGAGTACCGCAGGGCTCAGTGCTAGGACCGTTGCTTTTCACCCTGTACATGCTACCACTGGGAGATATTATTAGGAAGCATGGCGTTAATTTTCATTGTTATGCTGACGATACTCAGCTCTATATTTCTTCACGCCCTGACGAAACTTACCAATTCACAAGATTAACAGAATGCATAACTGATATAAAAAATTGGATGACTAGTAATTTCCTGCAACTTAATTCAGAAAAAACTGAATTTTTAATCATTGGACAAAAAAAAACTCCACAAGTAGTAACCTAGAATACTGTCTAACACTCGATGGCTGCTCTGTCAAGTCCTCGTCGTCAGTTAGGAACCTGGGTGTGCTCTTTGATACCAATCTCTCATTTAAAAGCCACGTTTCTAGCATCTGTAAAACTGCATTCTACCATCTTAAAAATATATCTAAATTACGGCACATGCTTTCAATGCAAAATACTGAACAGTTAGTTCATGCGTTCATGACCTCAAGGCTAGATTATTGTAATGCTCTACTGGGTGGTTGCCCTGCTCGCTTAATAAATAAACTGCAGTTGGTCCAAAACGCAGCAGCTAGAGTTCTTACTAGAACCAGGAAGTATGACCATATTAGCCCGGTTCTGGCAACACTGCATTGGCTCCCTATTAAACATCGTATACATTTTAAAATCTTGCTAATTACTTACAAAGCACTAAATGGTTTAGCGCCCCAGTACTTGAGCGAGCTCTTAACGCATTATACTCCATCACGTCTATTGCGGTCTCAAAATTCTGGCCAGTTGATAATACCTAAAATATCAAAATCAACTGCAGGCGGTCGGTCCTTTTCCTATTTAGCACCTAAACTCTGGAACAGTCTTCCTAGCATTGTTCGGGAAGCAGACACACTCTGTCAGTTTAAATCTAGACTAAAAACACATCTCTTTACTATGGCATACACATAAAACATTTTTAATTTCTATTATTCAAATCAGTTAAATGATTGTTTTAGGCTGCATTAACTAGGTCAGCCGGAACCGGGAACACTTCCAATAACACCTGATGTACTCGTTACATCATAAGAAGAATGGCATCTACGCTAATGTTAGTCTCTCTGTTTATCCCGAGGTTTACTGCAGTCGGCCAGATCCGGGCCGTATCCAGACCAGATGGTGGATCTTAGCCTGGACATGACGACCATATCCCTGAAGTGTCTGTAGAGTCAATAGTGTCAATTAAACTCCCCCCTGTAAATGCCGCATCGACACGACATCCTCATTAAACCCGTCCCCGGCGTGACAACTCCAATCTTTCGAATAATCCTACGAATATCTATTTATCTAATATGACTTCTGACCTGTAATGTTGCCAGAATCATAATCATACACTATTTGTTCGTCGGCCAGAGGAGAACTGGCACCCCGACTGAGCCTGGTTTCTGCCAAGGTTTTTTTCTCCATTCTGGCCCTGAAGGAGTTTTGGTTCCTTGCCACCGTCGCCTTTGGCTTTTGGCTTGCTCAGTTGGGGACACCTAAATTTCAACTATATTACTGATCTGCCCGCATTGACACTGTATGATAATTGAAATGAGCTGGATGACATCACCGTTTTCACCAGAGCGGCTGTACAGCCGAATCAAATTCCGTTGCATTATTTTCCTGTTACCACTGTGAAGCTGCTTTGAAACAATTGCCATTGTAAAAAGCGCTATATAAATAAAGGTGATTAGATTTGATTTAGTTAACTATAAAGTTCACTCTAATCTTATATTATTGTAGGTACAAAATGAACAGTGCCCCAAAGTTGTATCTTGGTAAATTCCTTAATTTTGATGATAAATATGTCACACAGCCTAGGCGATTCGTGCGTACCGAGTTTTCGCATGCAAAAAACATTTTTAGCCTTTTGTTAAAATGACTTTTACCGATCAACCAAACTTTAGGTAATGTGTGTAGCGTTTGCATGTAACTCTGTTTTCTGTTCATCAAATCAAATCAAATCACCTTTATTTATATAGCGCTTTTTACAATGCCAATTGTTTCAAAGCAGCTTCACAGTGGTAACAGGAAAATAATGCAACGGAATTTGATTCGGCTGTACAGCCGCTCTGGTGAAAACGGTGATGTCATCAGCTAATTTCAATTATCATATAGTGTCAATGCGGGCAGATCAGTAATATAGTTGAAATTTAAGTGTCCCCAACTGAGCAAGCCAAAAGCCAAAGGCGATGTTCATCATCTTACTGTGACATAAGCATGCAGGGGAACGAAAAAGTTTACGTGATTTGTCATGTAGTACAAGTGCATGCAAGTGAAAAGTAAACTGCACGTTTGAGAGCAGCTCTCCCTTTCTCTGTGATCGATCTTTTATTAGACAAGAAAGACACTACAACTTGGCGATGAGTGATGAACGGGTTTAAAAGACTATGTGTGAGTTTATCACGCAAAAACAAAACTGCTGCTTGAATCGCACGGATTACGAGATGACTCTCCCACATTTTCCTATGTTCGATTTTTCACTCAGAACCCAGCTCAGTTGGCTCAAGATGGAAAAAATGGTCGATTCAATAACTACCTACGAGCATTCAACGTCGAGGAGGACAAACAGAAAAGAGCACTCTTACTACATCACACGGGACCTGACGGGACCTGACATTTTTTATACGCCAGAAACCGAAGAAGACTATACTACAGCAGTGAGAAAGCTATTTCTGTCTATTAGTATTTCTGTCCAAAAGCCAATCCTGAATATAAAACGTATTTATTCAGACAAGCAAGACAACGTGAAGACGAAACATTGGATGCGTATCACAGTAGATTGAGACAGATGGCAACAAAATGCGAGTTCACAAACGTGGACAAAGAAATCAAATCACAAATAACACTAAGCTGCAGTTCATCGCAGGTCAACACGCTATACAACCAATTTCCCAAATCCAGCAAAGCACAAACTTCAAAAGGTGAAACAAAAAGTGAGTACTGTGCATACAGATGATGCAGCATGCAAAACACACCCTGAAGTGTCAACGAGTTCAGACGAAGACTATGTATATGTCATAGACACAGTTCAACATTCGCAACAACCTCAATCACAAGTGGAGATCGCAGGAGTGCCAGTGAGGGTCATCATCAATTCTGGTGCAAGCCTAAATATAGTTGATGACACTGCATATCACAAAATAAAACGCAACATCGCATTAAAACCATCTGATACAAAGATTTTTGCATATGGCTCTTCCACTCCACTTCCACTAAAAGGAAAATTTCAAGCCAGAATCACCTTCAACAACACAGACATAGCAACCACGTTTTATGTAATCGATTGTCACTCTGGTTCTCTGCTAAGCTACAACACCGCAACAGAACTTGGAATTCTTCAAATAGTCAGCGCGGTGTCTGACCAACCAGCTGAAGTTCCCACTGTGAATCAATTACTAGAAGAGTATCAACACCTTTTTCAAGGCATCGGAAAGCTGAAAGACTTCCAAGTGAAGTTACACATACATGAGTCTGTAAAGCCTGCAGTGCCACCACACAGACAAGTTCCATTCCATATCAGAAAGAAAGTGGAGCAAGAACTCAAAAAACTTGAACAACAAGGTATCATTAAAAAAAATCAGTGGTCCGACACCCTGGGTATCGCCTATAGTGGTGGCACCAAAACCCAAAAATCCTGACAGCGTGCATATATGCATGGACATGTGAATGCCCAATTGTGCCATCCAAAGAGAACGTCATGTCACCCCGACGGTAGATGATCTGATACATGATTTAAACGGAGCTGTACTCTTCACAAACTGGATCTGAATGCTGGATATCATCAGCTTGATCCAGATTCCAGGTACATAACATTCACGACTCATGCAGGACTCTGGAGGTACACTCGTTTGAATTTTGGGATTAGGGCAACTGCCGAGGTGTTCCAAAACACAATTCAGCAGGTCCTTCATGGCATCCCAAATGTCAGAAACATGAGTGATGACATCATAGTCTATGGGAAATCACAAGCTGAGCACAACACCTGTCTGCAAGCCGTATTCAAGAGACTTAGAGAGAAAAACCTCACCCTCAACAAAGACAAGTGTGAGTACAGCAAGACGAAACTAGACTCCTTTGGAAATGTATTCTCAGACAAAGGAATTTCTGCAGATCCGAAGAAGATAATAGTCATTAAGAGCCTCCCAGCCCCACAAAATGTGTCCGATTTACGCAGTCTTCTCGGAATGACAACATACTGTTCACATTTCATTCAAGATTATGCAACAACCACACAGCCACTACGTGATTTCATTCGGAAAGACCACACTTGGAATTGGGGACCGGGACAACAAACATCACTGGACAAGCTAAAATCACAACTAATTCAAAATGCTACAATGCCATACTTCAATCCAAAGAGGAGATCCATACTGCTTGTTGATGCAAGCCCGGTTGGTCTTGGTGCGATACTAAGTCAGCTGAGCAAAGACAGTTCCAGTGACAAAGTAATTGCATATGCCAGTAGAGCGCTCACAGCGGTAGAACGACGCTACTCACAAACTGAGAGGAAAGCTATAGCAATAATCTGGGCATTTGAACATTTCCACTTATACCTATATGGTTCACACTTCACAGTCATTACAGACCACAAACCACTGGAGCCCCTTTTTTTAATAACTCTATAGCATCCTCACCAGCCAGACTTGAATGCTGGAGACTGAGATTGCAACAGTACACATTCACAGTCCAGTACAAACCTGGTAAAGACAATCCTGCTGATTTACATGTCGAGGCATCCTGTGGATGGACAACACACAGACAACTGTTCGGAAAACGCAGAAAGACATGTCAACTTCATAATTGACAACACAGTCCCCAAAGCGATGACTTTAGATGAAGTACGACATGAAACAAAGAAAGACTCTGTCCTACAAACAGTGATACAAGAGTTGAAAGGAAAAGCCTGGACACACTTGAAACAGACCATGTCAGACGCAGACCATGCAAAGCTGAAGGCATTTCATAAGATGAGACATGAGCTCACAGTTAACGCTTCACAAGACATTGTCCTCAGAGGGAATAGACTTGTTCTACCTGCATCTTTATATCAAAAAGCTGTCCAACTTGCACATGTAGGACACATGGGCATCGTGAAGACTAAACAGCTGATTAGAGAAAAGGTATGGTTCCCTGGTATCGACGTGGAAGTGGGAAAATCTGTGCAAGGATGCATCCCGTGTCAAGCAGCCACGGTCCAACATCATACGCCCCTTAAGATGTCTGACCTACCAAGAGAGCCATGGTCAGAAGTCTCTGTGGATTTTACTGGCCCTTTTCCTTCTGGTAATTACTTGCTGGTAGAAGTTGACCCAGCATAGTCAAATCTGATAATAGCCCACCGTTCAATAGTCACTGTTTTGCAGATTTCAGTTCATATCTTGGTTTCAAACACAGAAAGATAACCCTGTACTGGCCAAAAGCGAACGGAGAAGTAGAACGGTTCATGAGAACGCTTAAAAAGACAGTCATGACCACCAATGCAGAAGGTAAACCATGGAAGCAGTGCCTGTTTAGCTTCCTGAGAAATTACAGAGCAACACCACCAGCAGAACTACTGTTCGGTAAAAAGATCAACACCACATTACCTTCAAATCCACAGGACAAGCTAAAAATTGACCTCAGCGACACTGATCATGTTGCGAAGCAACAAATGCAAAGATACGCAGATCTTCAGAACAGAGCGAAAGAATCCAGTATCAAGGCAGGTGACGTTGTACTCTGCTGACAACCCTTGACAGGAAAGTTGACGACTCCATATGAAAAAAAAACCCCTACAAAGTAATCAAGGTCAAAGGGTCAATGGTGACGGAAAGTCGTTCAGGAAGATGCATTACGAGAAATTCCTCGTTCTTCAAAAGACTCCCATCTCATCTCAATGTCGAGCAGAATGAAACCTCTGATAACGAAGATGACGTCAGAGGACAAGCTACAAATTCAGACGTGTTTCAGGACAATATGCCACGAAGCACACGGCACCCTACCACCGACCTAAAACACTCAGATTCGTCACATACCCCCCAATACTACCTGAGACCAAATCGTAGGGCACCAAGATATCTGATTGATGAAATGTAAAACGTTGTTTTTCAACATGCTTCTACTCAGGGTCCACAAATATAAATGAGTTTTGTTAAATGTTCTTGTTTTCAAATTTTGACACATTTTCTTCATCTTTATTTTGGAATAAGGAAGGGATGTAGTGTTCGCATGTAACTCCTATTCCATGTTTTCTGTTCAACATCTTACTGTGACGTAAGCACACAGGGGAACTAAAAAAGTTTACGTGATTTGTCGTAGTACAAATGCATGCAAGTGAAAAGTAAACTGCACGTTTGAGAGCAGCTCTCCCTGTCTCTGCGATCTTTCTTTTATTAGACAAGAAAGACACTACAATGTGCACTCTAGGTAATGAAGGGCGCTAGGTTTGAAGGACTTGAAGGACACAAAATGGGCTGTCAAATGATGAGATAAGGTGCCTTGTGTTGTCAGTGCTTATATACTTTAAATTAGTTTGTTTCTATAAGCTACAGAATACGTGGAAGACTGAATCGATGCAGTACTTATAGGCCTAATGTTCTCAGTTTGAAAATTTAAAAGTAGGCTAATCGGATATGATGACATTCCAGAAATTATTACAGTGAAAGCTTAAGTAAAGTTTTATTATAAATAATAATAGCTATTTTTATTTAGGGGTTGTTTTTCCCCTATGAAACACAACCCCCCTCCCCCCAACTGGTTCCCCCTTCAAAAATACAAAGTGCGTGATGCCCCTGGTTTCCTGTATTATCACCTACTGTCAATAAACCCTGCAATTGTGCTCATCCTCCATCTCTGCAGCTGTTGAGCTGTGACAACAGGCTGTTTTTTACTATAATGTTCAACACTTATTGACACATACTAGCATTTGATAATAGTTTATCTTTCATTAAACTAAAAGTTCTGGTCTTGGCTACTTCCAAGCATCTTCTAGATTATTATTATTATTATTATTATTATTTTTATTATGTATTTGTTGTTTGTATTAGCACTGTTTCTGTAACTCTGTAACTGGTCAAGAAGGGTGCTAGCAACACTAGAGTCGTGGGTTTGATTCTCATGGAACTTAAGTATTAAAATATATGACTTGAATGCACTGTACTTTGCTTTTAAGCATTTGTCAGATTAATAAAAATCATTATGGTTAATACCAACAACTTCAATTTAGAAACCTGGAAAAAGATACATGTGCTAGTCAGTGTGCACCTTCTCTGTGAGTCATATGGTCGCATTAACATATCCCCAGTTATCTTTAAAAAAATGTCTAGAGCATATGCTGTAAAATATGATCTGTCCTTGAACAGAAATTTTATTGCAGCTATTGATTAAAATGAGTCAGACATTAGGATTAAGTGAAACAGCAGTATAAAATAAAAATCTACAAAGCTGTGTGAGTTTAAGTATATTTATCTCTGTAAGCCTGCAAAGACCAACCCGACTACAAGAGATGATTAGAAATGATAGGTGAGTATAATGATCCTCTAATCGTGATAGTGGTATTTTTTTTTTTTTTGGCAATGCTTGGGTTTTTCCTATATACAGTGGGGAGAACAAGTATTTGATACACTGCCGATTTTGCAGGTTTGCCCACTTACAAAGCATGTAGAAGTCTGTAATTTTTATCATAGGTACTCTTCAACTGTGAGAGATGGAATCTAAAACAATAATCCAGAAAATCACATTGTATGATTTTTATGTAATTTGCATTTTATTGCATGACATAAGTATTTGATACATCAGAAAAGCAGAACTTAATATTTGGGACAGAAACCTTTGTTTGCAATTACAGAGATCATACGTTTCCTGTAGTTCTTGACCAGGTTTGCACACACTGCAGCAGGGATTTTGGCCCACTCCTCCATACAGGCCTTCTCCAGATCCTTCAGGTTTCGGGCTGTCGCTGGGCAATACGGACTTTCAGCTCCCTCCAAAGATTTTCTATTGGGTTCAGGTCTGGAGACTGGCTAGTCCACTCCAGGACCTTGAGATGCTTCTTACGGAGCCACTCCTTAGTTGCCCTGGCTGTGTGTTTTGGGTCGTTGTCATGCTGGAAGACCCAGCCACGACCCATCTTCAATGCTCTTACTGAGGGAAGGAGGTTGTTGGCCAAGATCTCACAATACATGGCCCCATCCATCCTACCCTCAATACGGTGCAGTCGTCCTGTCTCCATTGCAGAAAAGCATCCCCAAAGAATGATGTTTCCACCTCCATGCTTCACGGTTGGGATGGTGTTCTTGGGGTTGTACTCATCCTTCTTCTTCCTCCAAACACGGCGAGTGGAGTTTAGACCAAAAAGCTCTATTTTTGTCTCATCAGACCACATGACCTTCTCCCATTCCTCCTCTGGATCATCCAGATGGTCATTGGCAAACTTCAGACAGGCCTGGACATGCGCTGGCTTGAGCAGGGGGACCTTGCGTGCGCTGCAGGATTTTAATCCATGACGGCGTAATGTGTTACTAATGGTTTTCTTTGAGACTGTGGTCCCAACTCTCTTCAGGTCATTGACCAGGTCCTGCCGTGTAGTTCTGGGCTGATCCCTCACCTTCCTCATGATCATTGATGCCCCACGAGGTGAGATCTTGCATCGTGCCCCAGACCGAGGGAGATTGACCGTCATCTTGAACTTCTTCCATTTTCTAATAATTGCGCCAACAGTTGTTGCCTTCTCACCAAGCTGCTTGCCTATTGTCCTGTAGCCCATCCCAGCCTTGTGCAGGTCTACAATTTTATCCCTGATGTCCTTACACAGCTCTCTGGTCTTGGCCATTGTGGAGAGGTTGGAGTCTGTTTGATTGAGTGTGTGGACAGGTGTCTTTTATACAGGTAACGAGTTCAAACAGGTGCAGTTAATACAGGTAATGAGTGGAGAACAGGAGGGCTTCTTAAAGAAAAACTAACAGGTCTGTGAGAGCCAGAATTCTTACTGGTTGGTAGGTGATCAAATACTTATGTCATGCAAAAATTTTTTTTAATTATTTAAAAATCATACAATGTGATTTTCTGGATTTTTGTTTTAGATTCTGTCTCTCACAGTTGAAGTGTACCTATGATAAAAATTACAGACTTCTACATGCTTTGTAAGTGGGCAAACCTGCAAAATCGGCAGTGTATCAAATACTTGTTCTCCCCACTGTAGATGGGTGTTGTATTTTGCAAAGTTTAAAATGTTAGTTCACCCAAAAATAAAAATGTTGTCATCATTTACTCACCATCGTGTCATTCCAAACCCGTAAGACTTTCGTTAATATTCGGAACACAAATGAAGATCTTTTTTTATCTGTGAGATTTCTGTCCTTCCATTGACAGCTATGCAACTACCACTTTGACGCTTCAAAAAGTTCATATAATCCATATGCATCAAGCTGTTTAGTTTTTGGAGCATCAAAGTGTTAGTTGTGTAGACAATCAATGGAGGGACAGAAATCTTTCTGATTTTATTCAAAATATCTTAATTTTTGTTCCGAAGATGAACGAAAGTCTTACGGGTTCGGAATGACATGACAGACAGAAGTTTAACTAACCCTTTAATAGTAGGCGAAGGTTCACTGTGAGACACTGAGGGGCAGTTAGCCACTTATTCAGGGTCTGGGCAGCTTCCTTTTAGAGCATAGGGCAGCATATTCAGTCATGTTTCACTGTCAATGCAAAAGCATCTCAAAAATCATTATTGCAAAATGTATTCCTCCATGATTTGACTTGTTTTCTCTCTCTGAGCAGGAACATTGAGGAACATTGAGGAACATACAGTCCTACTGTATTCAACAATTTTGTGTCCCTCAAGTAAGGTGTCTATGATTTTTAGCATATTTGTTTATTAACTCACTATGTTCTATTTTGGGTAAATTAACCCAATTATATTTTTTATGTCTGTGTGCTGATATCTATGTTAACTGTGCAAACCCTTCGGTCATTAAGCTCATTGAAATGAATGAGGGTTGACGTGACACCAAATTCTGAGAAGACAAGTAGCCCCCAGCTATGCTGCAATCACATTAATTAACTGTGTCATTAGTACACGTTGGGTTTTCTAAACCCTGACATTCTTATTAACATTCAGACAGTTCTCACCATGCTCCTAGTTACACAAATTACTTAAGACCTTAGGTGCACTAAACAATAGCTGACAAGTTTTAAAGTCTAACAATTTTGTAATCAATGTCAGAGAACCACATTAAAGTTTTCCAGTTTCTAATATGAATATCCATTAAACAGATTCGGAAACACCCATTTAAAAGAATCAATGATAACACACTCTTCTTTGAAATCCTCTACTTGCGCTGTTGCCTTCAAGTGAGAAGACATTGCTGCATTTTAAAAAAAATCTGTTTAAGTCAGTCAATAAGGCATCTCAGGACCCCTGTCTATAGAGTTGGAATTAAAATGCATCCTTATGCTTTAAGCTATTCACATTATGTGTGTTTATAGTTCAAAAAGTCTACAGTACCAGCTAGAAAGCATTTTAATGATTTTTGGAAATATCCATGTAGGATGTAAGTATTCTCCAAACATATTCCTCCAAAAAGCACATTTTCAGCAGAGATGGCAGTACATTTATAAGCTCTTAAACGGGTGGACATTTGCATGATTTGCAATTATTTTTCTGTCCCCAGCAGAGCCCATTTGGAGGGTCTCCATCTGAGCCTTTTTTAAGATTCTATTTATAAATGGCAGCTTGTCTCAGAAGAAGAAAAAAAAAAAAAACAGTTATTGACTGTGACTTCTGTGTGGTATTCTTTCTCTTGTACAGTGCTCACCAGTATCTGACAACCACCTTAACGGATAAACAAAGAAGCTGGGCGAGGGAAGAAAGCTGAATCTAGAAGCTGTCGAGGGAGATGGGGGTGGAGGTGGTAGAGAAGGAGAAGGGGGGAGGTACTGTATGGAAAAGACAAGAGAGTTTAATCTATGTGTCTAACGCAAACAATTTAAGTGCTGTAGTTTATTTTATCCTTGTGTTTTATTTGTGTACAAATTTGTAATTTGTAATCCACAGACTACAATACAGTGAACAAGAACAGTACAGTAACAAGATTTGCATCTTACAACATCAAGAGAATCAGACTCCCAGACTACCTAAGCAGGCTGTACAACTCTTTGTCTAGGATTTTGTTATCTCTAGACTAGACTATGGTATGCCATTTTAATCTGCTTTGCTGCATGCGGAAATGAATGTAATCGCAAGTTCTTCAACACAAGAGTACTTACACTACTCTCTTTGTCTTTCTTCACTAACTGCTAGTGGCTCAAGTTCAAGGCACAGGTGCTTGTATTAAGACCATCCATTTGCTCTGTACCCTCCTACCTCCTCTCACTTGCAAATCTACATTGGAAGTCTGCAGTCAGTGAGTGAGTGGTGCCTCATGATGGTACTAAAACAAATTACTCTCCCAAACTTTCATATTCAAAGTATTTTTTTTAATCCAGCTCCTGCAAGACTCTATTCCACACCCGCCCGTTCCTGCTGAGCATTACTCATTGTACACCCGCCCTCTGCCTACATTGATTTTTTTTTTTTCCTGGCCACTCCTGCTTAATTTAGATCCGAAGTCTGACTACAATGTGTCCACACTTTGATCTGTCATTGTCCTAATGGACCACCTGCTTAGCCTGCTCTTAAGACTGGCTTATTTAACGCATGTGCTGCTGTGTGCATGGCCGCATGCTTTATGATGCTATACACTCTGTGTGTTAACAAATATGTACAAATTTTAAAATGAAAGGCTACTGTCAGGCTGCTCATTTCCACCTACAAATCATAGAAGTCCTGCATGTTTCCATCGTCAATCAACTAATTTAATCCTCAAGCACCACAAGAAATCTAATTGTGTCCCATGGGAATGCAGACCTCCAACTTAAATCTCATTTGTGGTATCTTTAGACACATTGTGCCAGGTGTGAAATCATTGACACTTTCTGTGTGTCACAATCACAAAAATGAGATTTGAAAGCTCCAGCACAAGGGAAGGATAGACTATTTTTTATAATACTTTTATTGTGCTTTTTGGAGCTTGGCAGCATAAATGACTGTCCATTTCCTTGCATTTAAAACAGAGGCTTTGACATATACCTTATAACTTATTTTGTATTCCACAGAAGAAAATAATAATGCAGGACTGAAACAACTTGAGGATAAGTAAATTATGAAAAAAAATGGGGGTGAATTATTCCTTTAATTTTGATGTACCAATAAAACCGGCACATCATCTTGATAGGAAGCTCTTTCCACCCCTCCATCCCTTTCTGGTCTTTCTCATTCACATTTGCTTTCTCCTTCTCTCCTTGCCTCAATCCAGACCCTCCCTCTCCCCATTTTCTCTCTCTCTTTTTCTCCCTCGCACATTCATACTCGCGCACACACTGCCTCCTTTCACTCTCACTCTTACAGTCTGCAGTTCAACATGTTGCCTGAGCGATGCTGCGCTCCACAATGGAAGCCATCCTGCCAGTGTACCGGTCGCGCACCACAGCCCGAGCGTCAGTGCTCCATCTGAAGGACCTGTGTGAAGAGGAACGTGACCCTTACAAACCCCAGCCATCGTCCGACAGAGGGGAACACCACTGCAGCTCCATGTGGAGGGAGGCCATGCATAAGCGGAGCTACTTGCTGGAGAGGGGCTCCCGGACAGGAGGAGATGTAACAGCAGGAGGTGTGCGTGGCCGGAGACAGAGGTCCCCAGACTGGCTGTATGACTCGTACTATCTCATGAGCCAGCAGCATCCACTTATTGTTTTTCTGCTCCTCATTGTGATGGGTGCCTGCTTGGCTCTGTTGGCTGTCTTCTTCGCCTCTGGGCTGGTGAGTGTTTGGAGACTGGGGGGAAGGTGACTGGGGAAAGGGCAGAAAATTGATGAGAAACAGTGTTTAGGTTGGTTGAGGGAGAGAGCTCTTTTGCTACTGTACTGAGCAAGTGACACAGGAAAGGTTATATAACTTATATTTTACTTTTTTCTTTAAGGCTTTTTAAAACAGTTAACAATACTTCTACAAGCTCACACCTGGAATTTTTTGCACCATGTTTATCAGAAAATACATTTCCTGTGCCCAAAAACGGAACACTTTAGAGGAAGTTCCAGCCAATCAGCTCTGTTTGTACTGATTGCAGGAACCATATGTCTCTGTTTACCTTATGCAGTATGTAATCTCTCTTCAAAGCATCATTTCTGTGATTCATGTGAAAGTCATAAAGAAACAGCAGGGAGTAATCAATGTTTGGAAGGAAAGGGAACACGTTTGGAAAATCATGGGTCATGGGTTATTAAGCAGAACAGATTAAGTAGAAACTATTAACCTGTCAACAGTAAAGCTGTTTGCTTTTTTGGACTCATATTCAGTCTAGCTCAGCTGGAGCAAAATGGAAATCCCTGTGAATTCCAACCTATTGTTTAATAATATTCTCTATAATGCAACCAGTGATTTGTTAACCATTACCTGTGTAATTTGTATAATATGGAAAACAAAAGAAAAAGAAAAAAGAAATTTAATAAACTATGTAAGTTTATGCATAGAGCACAGTGCTAGTTTCTTTTGGTAAAATTAAGTTTTATTTGCAGACAGATGTTTGAGTTTTGTACTAATACCTCATAATATCAACACTGATTCATTTAAAGTGTTTGAAATTTCAGAAGAGTCTATATGTGCCACTTGTAGATGAAGCAGAAAGGGATCATGGAACCGAGGAGAAATAGCAGCTGTAGTGTTGTCAGGATGTCTGAATCAGAGTTTTGTACATATATTGCTGGCTCACATGCTGAGACAGTTTACACAGGTTTTCCCAGAAGTTTTGAGGTATTTCCATCACAATTTGACTGCCTGACCTAAAAGCAGAATTCATGTGGACAGGATACATGAGTTGCTGTCCAACATTTCTGTTTGCTTTCCCCTCAATTTTAAGGCCAATCATGTTTTAAAATATCTGGAATCTACAGGAAAATATAAGTGTATATATTTCACCCGGTTAAATCAGCTCTAATGCATTAGGGAGATCAGGGAGTGAATAAGTAAGCAACGTTTCACAGTATGACATCAACCCCTGTGTAGATATTCACTCTCAATGTGTGCGCTACTTTCTCTCTTGTCTTTTGACTGCCTGACCTAAATCTCACATCATAGTGGCTGTTGAGCCTGCCTTGGGATGCTGCAATGCTCTTCGCGACTCCTATGGTTGCACACATCACATTGATTGTGAAAAAAGCATTGGAGCACGATTGCACTCTCAGGGCATTTTTTTAATAATTGTACTCTGAAATCCTGACGTTTTGCTCCCCCCATGACCTGTTTTCACTCAGCCTCACACATCCGATAAGCGGCCGCAGGGCTAATGTTCCCCCTGCATGCTTTGTGGCATTTAGTAGAAGATCGTGCTTGTGGGTTTTGGCAATTGCAGGCTTGTTCTGTGTCCGCTATGATAAAATAGATAGGATATTGCCTAATACCTCCAATTTTTATCAGGGTTTCCATTTCTTATGCATTTCTGAAAGCTGGTCGGCATCAATTATGCATGAGTCTTAGGCAGTTTTTCTATGCTATTAGTGGTTTTGTGTGTTCTGGCTATGAGTACTTCAATGCTGGATTTGGAGGCAACAGTGGGGATTATAGAAAAGAGAAGCAAATGTTGACTCTGTAAAAAAGCCATACGAAACACCATCAAAATCACACCATGTCACTATAGCCTGACACTATGACTTTTAACAATGATAATTTTAGAGGAGTGTCAATATAGTGGTGACAGCAGAGGTTTAGTGTTGCTCCTAAGTGAGAAAATGATTGCAGAAAATGCTGCTGATAATCAGGCTGTTTCTTGCTGTCTTACTTTGTGGCTGTAATTATAATGCTATGGGGTGACAAGGCTTTTCACAGACATCCTGGGCTCTTTAAACACTGAAACCATAATAAGCTAGTGATTAGAGCTTGAATCCATTTAGATGTCCCTGTTTGGAGTTTCATGTGTATTGCTCTCTCATTTTGAGAATGCTGAGTTACATTTTGGTGCGCTATAGCCAGTAGTGCTGTTCCAAAACCTGAGCTTCTGGAGACAACATTGTATGGCATCTTCATCTACACACAATGTTTGTCCCAAATTGTAGGCAACTTAATTATGCTGCCACCTTGTTTTAGTCAGTCAGCAAGACAGCGCCACATGTATCCCAGAATCCCAGAATTCATTGCAACAAGATAGTGAAAAATAAAATAAAATGACAGACAAGGTGAAAGAAATTTCAATATTATTAATGAATGCCTATTGCGTTCAATACTGAATAATCCCTAAAAAAATTAAATAATTGTTTAGTCTTATTAAAAATGGATTTGTTTATCAATGTGTGTATGTACAATGTATTTTTAATTTAAATTACAGTAGGAACAGCTAAAATCTGCCATGCTGTTTTCTACATTTCCATGAAGTTTTCATGACTTATTTCCATACGAAAGGAATAAAAAAAAAAAATCATTATTTAAATTTCTTTTTTTTTTTTTTTTTTTTTTTTTTATTTAAAAACTGTACCAGAAAACAAGGTCAGTAATAGTGCCCATGCAAAGGAAGTTTACAAAGCAAATAAAAAAAATATATAGTCTAAAGTAGCAATTAAAGTAATTCAGTGGGTATAAAAGCTACGCTTTCTATAAAAGGGAGCATTCAGTGGGTATAAAAAGCTAAGCTTTCTATAAAATGAATGAATGAATGAATGAATGAGGTATTTATATAGCGCATTTCCTATGTACTGTTGTACACCCAAAGCGCTTTACAATCATGTCAGGGGTCTCTCCTTAACCACAACCAGTGTGTAGCATCCACTTGGATGATATAATTGGAGAGGAGAGAGTGATAGAGCCAATTCAGTTGATGGGGATTATTAGGAGGCCGTGATTGATAAGGGCCAATGCAGGGAATGTGGCCAGGACACCAGGGGTTACACCCCTATTCTTTTTATGGGAAGTGCCATGGGATTTTTAATGACCACAGTCATTAAAACCACGAGTCAGGACCTCGGTTTAACGTCTCATCCGAATGACGGTGCTTGTTACAATACAGTGTCCCCTTCACTATACTCAGGTGTTAGGACCCACACAGACCACAGGGTGAGCACCTCCTGCTGACCTCACTAACACCTCTTCCAGCAGCAACCTGGTTTTCCCAGGAGGTCTCCCATCCAGGTACTGACCAGGCTCAACCCCGCTTAGCTTCAGTGGCAACCAGTCTTGGGCTACAGGGTGATATGGCTAAAAGGGAGAAATATCTTTTTTTTTTTTTTTTGTTCTAACCAGCCAGTCTAAGCAGGTGATCTCATTAGTAATCATATGTATTGTATTTATAACGTGGTCTAGCACTTTTTACAGTCAAACCAACATTTATTCAGACACCTTCAACATTTTCTCACATTATCACAGTTTATTTGCTATAGTTTAGAAAATGGTAATAAAATATGACAAGACTAAAAATATGACACTTCCTTTGCATGGGCACTATTACTGACCTTGTTTTCTGGTACAGTTTTTAAATAAAAAAAAAAGAAAAAAAAAAAAGAAATTTAAATAATGATATTTTTTTTATTCCTTTCGTATGGAAATAAGTCATGAAAACTTAATGGAAATGTAGAAAACAGCATGGCAGATTTTAGCTGTTCCTACTGTAATTAAAATAAAAAATACATTGTACAGAGTTAAACTGTGTCAGAACAAATTCATCTTGATAATGTCAGATAAATTTGATAGAAAGGTATGTAATGGATTACAATCAACCAATCAGCTGTCAGCTGTTAAATTGAAGTAAACAATTAGATAATACAAATTTAGCTCAACCAATTACCAAGCAATGCTTAATTTTGTTCAGTCTGTGGTGTAAAATGTGGCATTAGCAATTAAAGAAAAAACACTTAAGCAAAACATTTTTTATGAATTTTACTGGTAGTCCACTGTAAGAAGAATTTTTGGGTATAATATGTCACAGTTCACTTTATTTTGCTATCCTCACTTACATAAATGAACTATAGTGTCCTGCACCCACTAATAAAAAATATCTTGTGTCTGAATAATTTTTGGTTTGACTGTATATTTGCATAGACACTGAAATGTACATCTAAACATATGCCTTGTATATGAAAAACATTAGAGATGTACAAATGTTTTAGAATTATTTTCATAACCTAAATTGCACCCTGGATTGAATGATAAACCACTTGTACCATTGTTATGACAAATTTACAATCTTTATTGCATCTGATGTCACAGACTGCAAATCTTCTTTAAGTGCTCTTCTTTTAGATTGTGGATTGTCTTAACGGAAATGTCAATGGAGTTGCATTAACAGTCTTACTCTTTTAATTTCTATATCCAGAAAAATGTAAAAAAAAAAATAAAAAATAAAAAAAAAAATTGCTAGGCCAAACATAACCATACATACCATAAGTTACACAAAAAACATTTAGCCTTCAAGCATACTTTGGGGTGTGTTAAAAAGTTACAGCTTTTACCATATTAAAAAAAAACCCTGCATTGCAAATGTAATGTTCACATGTGTTGATGTGTATGTAAACTCAACTAATGAACACCTATACTACTAAAAGACAGACCAGTCACTGTAGTTGTCTGCCAACTTACCGACCCAAATAAATGCTTTTAGCTGTAGTTCTGTTAAACACTTTGAGGGGATGTTATTAGACCTATTTCTGTGTAGTCCGTAAGGTCTGTGTTATCTGGATAACTATCTAAAACAAACTTTAGTGCAGAACTCAAGTCACTGATAGACTTTACAATTTAAATAACAGATGATTTTCATGCTACTAAGAGGAAAAGGGTGAAGTTGACTATTTAATCACTGGCTTGATGCACTGTTGCATAAACAGCAATAAACGATTTTCTGACAAAATGCCTGACTGTACATAAGTCCTTACATACCAAAACAATCACTGATCACAGATTAGAATGAACTCTGTTACTTACATCTTGCGGCAATACTGTCGGGTCCATATCTTTCAGTAAAAGTCTGTTTCTGTTTGCAATGCTTGCATTGTATTGCAACTGGTTGCAGCATACCAAAGAATCCACCAACACACAGTGAAATGAACCTAACAAACAAATAATGCTCTACTGAGACTTTCACGTAGTTGAAAATAAACAACCACTTACCTAACATTAAGATCCTTTGGAAGGTAATGTTATTTTTAGTCTAGTGATCCTGTTGTAGTAGTTATTCGGTCTGTCCATGTAACGCCTGAGCGGGCCGGGCTAAAGAGGCAATGATGATGCTTTTATCTGTGTGCAGGCAGTCTTGTGCCGACGTGTTCATCTCCATTATGCATTAAAATCCAGACATAGAAAATTAGTTGTTTTGGCAGCTTGGTTTTAATAAGTTTTTTGAGTAACAAGGAAGTTTTGAGTTCTGAAACTAAAGGCCTGTTCACACCAATAACAATAACTATAAAGATAACAACAACGATAACTATATTAGCGTCCACACCAACGCACGTATCGCTCTGTTTATTATTGCACTGCATGTAGTCTGCCGCTTTACGTACTGTTTTTATCGCTTATCAGATGGAAAAAATTATTCTGAAAATGATTCCAACAATATCGTTCCTCTGTGTCATTATTGTTATAGTTGTGGTGTGCACTCTGCTATTATTTTATATTTAGAATGATTTTTAGAACTATATCTTTATCATTATCGTTATAGTTATCGTCCTTGGTGTGAACAGGTCTTTACAGTATGTTTATATGTTTATAGTACAGTGACCTTTTATATCACAAATGATCAGAATTAATCAATTCATTACCCCTTTAAATATTCTCACGACACATTGACAACCTAATAATATGCCTTTTCTACTAATATAATAATCTCTTTTGGGAGTTTTGGGGAAATGTGCATGAAACAGTCATGTGTGGTTGACTTGGTGACACTATAGAGGCACAGAAATTGTACACTTAACAGTTAATTTTTCAGCTTGCCTGATAGCATGCCAAAGATAGCACAACATGTCATTAATTATAGAGTGGCTATGATCTCTGGATTTAATAGATTCCTTTTTTAAGAGGCTCTGTTGATTGCACTTAATGTTAGATTTATTAACATTACAGCAAATAATAATAATTAAAAAAAACGTTCTCCACTAGAATCTTTTTTAGTTGAAAAAATATTTAAAGGTTTTAAAATATGTGAGACGTAAAACTGTGTAATACACTATATTGCCAAAAGTATTGGGACACCCCTCCAAATCATTGAATTCAGGTGTTCCAATCACTTCCATGGCCAAAGGTGTATAAAATCAAGCACCTAGGCATGCAGACTGCTTCTACAAACATTTGGGAAAGAATGGGTCGCTCTCAGGAGCTCAGTGAATTCAAGCGTGGTAACATTATAGGTTGCCACCTGTGCAATAAGTCCATTCGTGAAATTTCCTCAGTACTAAATATTCCACGGTCAACTGTTAGTGGTTATTATAACAAAGTGGAAGCAATTGGGAACAACATCAACTCAGCCACGAAGTGGTAGGCCATGTAAAATCACAGAGCGGGGTCAGTGCATACTGAGGCGCACAGTGTGCATAAGTCAATAGCTACAGACCTCCAAACTTTGTGTGGCCTTCAGCTTAGCTCAAGAACAGTGCGTAGAGAGCTTCATGGAATGGGTTTCCATGGCCGAGCAGCTGCATCCAAGCCTTACATCACCAAGTGCAAGACAAAGCGTCAGATGCAGTGGTGTAAACCGCACCGCCACTGGACTCTAGAGCACGTGTTCTCTGGAGTGACCAATCACGCTTCTCTGACTGGCAATCCGATGGACGAGTCTGGGTTTGGCGGTTGCCAGGAGAACGGTACTTGCCTGACTGCATTGTGCCAAGTGTAAAGTTTGGTGGAGGGGGGATTATGGTGTGGGGCTGTTTTTCAGGGGTTGGGCTTGGCCCCTTAGTTCCAGTGAAAGGAACTCTTAATGCTTCAGCATACCAAGACATTTTGGACAATTCCATGCTCCCAACTTTGTGGTTTGATTTGTGATTTGTGTCCCAACAAATGCGCTTCTAGAAGAATGGTCAAAAATTCCCATAAACACACTCCTAAACCTTGTGGAAAGCCTTCCCAGAAGAGTTGAAGCTGTTATAGCTGCAAAGGGTAGGCCAACTCCATATTAAACCCTACGGATTAAGAATGGGATGTCATTAAAATTCATGTACAAGTAAAGGCAGGCGTCCCAAAACTTTTGGCAATATAGTGTATAATTAAGACTTTTTCCAAAGAAAATATCTTGAATAAATGTTTTTTTTTAGCTATAATTGTTTTTTTATCCTATTGTTTTTTCCCCCTCATATTCAGCTCAAATTGACAACATTTATTAAGGTCCATGCTAATTATAATAATAATTAATAATAATAATAATAATAATAATAATAATATGATGATGATTAAAAAATAATGATATTTGCTTCTTGCATATTTCATGACAATTTTAAAGTTACATGTTCAATAAGTTGTGCTAAAAGCACGTTCACTTTTATCCGTGTCGTGGGGCAACCAGTAGTTCCAAATACTGAATATTTCCAGCAATGAAGCCTATTCATTTTAGTGTTTCTCAAGCACACTCGCTGTTGATGAAATGACTGCATTTTTTTTTTAACATTTTAAGGCATTAGTTGACCTCTCAGGAATCTAGCCAGTAGTAGTATTTTATGTAGCACATTTTAGTTAATGTTTATCGTTAGATTATATTAGACTCTAATTGCAGTTAGCTAATGTGAGCAACACTTCAGTAGCTACCATAACCTAACATTTCCTAGTTCAGTGGTCAAAATAGCATTGAAATTTCAGTTTATCTATGAATTAAAAAAATAGGGACAATACATTTGGGGGGTGGCAGTGAGGGGATATGGGGTGGTAACAAATATCTTGGCGGAGCCACGAAGTTATACAATATTTTACTTGATTATTTTTATATAATTATAATTATTAACTGGTTTTAACTGGTTAAAGGGTTAGTTCACCCACAAATGAAAATTCTGTCATTAATTACTCACCCTCATGTTGTTCTAAACCCATAAGACTTTTGTTTATCTTCGGAACACAAATGAAGATCTTTTTGATGCAATCTGAAAGATTTCTGTCCCTCCATAGACAGCTACGCAACTACCACTTTGACGCTTCATAAAGTTCATAAAGAGATCGTAAAACTAATCCATATGAATTGAGTGGTTTAGTCCAAATTTCTGAAGAGACACGATTGCTTTATACACTGGACAGATTTAATTTAGGCTTTTCATATATAAACATTCATCAACGCACACACCAGTTATGATCAGCAAAAGCTCAAGCATGCTTGCTTGATGTGCGAGAACCAATGAGGTTCATTCTTGTGTGTTACGCAGCACATTTGAGTTTCCGCAAGAACCAATGAGGTTTGTTCTCGTGTTACGCAGCACATTTGAGTTTCCGCAACAACCAATGAGGTTTGTTCTCTTGTTACGCAGCACGTTTGAGCTTCCGCAAGAACGAATGAGGTTTGTTCTCGTGCGTCAAGCAGGTTCGGTTGAGCTTGCTTATGTTCGCTGATCAGTGTTTATATGTTATAAAAGCCTAAATTAAATCTGTTCATCATATAAAGCGATCGTGTTTATATGACCCTCCAGAAATATAGCCCCACCAGAAATGTGCATAGCACCAGCACAGCCCCCACCCCCCCCAATGATTTCTAAAACATTTCCTGTTTTTTTACTCATAGTGTCATTTTCATTAAAAATAAAAAAAGTTATTAAAATCCTAAAAAAAAAAAAAAACAAGGTTTAATAACTGTTTTATTGTGCCTATAAAAAATGATCTTGATGGGAATGAGTCAGTAAGGCCACGCTCAGGTACAGCGTGTGAATAGTGAATAGCGATTATATTAAGCTCCTCATCAACAGCGATCATAATGGAGCGCTATTAAATGCAAAGCAAGTTAAAAGTTCAACTTGACACTCTGTGCTCCTTTCCATTTTGTTAGTTTTTTCGCTTTTCATTACGCTCACTTATCTGTTTAGGCCAGCAGGTGGGACTGTCAACCGGCAGGTTTCAATAAACCGTTATTGATTCAAAGCTGATAAGGTAAGAATAAAGATGTTAGGGTTAGCGCAATTTATGACATATGTGCACACTTTACAATGTGACCTTGTAAATGTATAGTTTTAAGGTAAAATGGAAAATCAATTAAATAAAATACAATGAATGCAGAATATTGAAGATTCACTAAATGCACTAAGATGCACTAAAAATTTCTTAGCACTTCATGCGAACTGTTAAGCTGACTGTTTAATCTGTTTTTTCAATACACGGACAATATAATCATCACAGATACAAGTGATTACGGTTGGAAACAGGCAAACTTTGTTTCTGAATGCCCTAAGTAAGGCTATGCTGTCAATTTTATAAACTTTTGTAAACCCAGCCGGTATAATCACAATGAAAGCTTCTAAACTGCAGTCTTCTGAAAAAAATCTGAGCACAGTGTGTTGTTGAGGTCTCTTCTGAATCTTTAGAGGAGGCATATGAGAGCTCCACTTTCTCAAACTAAGGAGAAAAATCTGAGCATGGTGTGTGATGTTGCTGAGATCTCTTCTGAAACTTAGGAGGGGACAGATATGAGACCCCCGGAGTCTTTAGTTGGTCACAATGATCTTTAGACCACCTCAGGAGACAAGTGTGAGAAACAGGAGACTCAAGCAAAAATCTTCATTTGATACTAACGTAACCACATTTATGTCTAGCAGAAACATTTGAGATGTGAAAGAGATCGCTTTTTTATTATTATTATTTTTCTTCCCTCTGGGTAGCTTTGATCTCATTCATCCACACCTTTAGGTTATATTTGAAGTAGTTTAGTGTGAACAGTGTTTTGTTGCACAATGATTTAATAGAGGAAATCATGACCTATATTTACATGCATACAAAATAGGTTGTACAAGACAAAATTGTCAATGATAAACAATGGAAAAAAAAAGGTTATGCAACAACCATGAAGCACTGGCACACTACATTTGATAAAAAGAAAGTATTTATCTCTTATACTAAACATCTTACACTTATCTAATCCCTTTATAGTGTGTTTGGAAAATGTGCTGCATATACAATGCTGGGCATTGAAGATACATTCAAACTTAACTATTAAGTAACCCTTAATATTCTGTAATGTGTAATGGTATTTAAATGATAGTTTCAGTATTTAAAATATAAAGCCCCGTTTTAACTTTTTTCCCAGGATTTTTTTTTCCCCCAGACCTGTTGCTGTCTGCGTTTCCATCATGGTCTAAAGTACCGTGAATATTAGTCCGGTGACGTAGGACTGCGCACGACTTTCCAGTTCCCACTGGATTTCGTCCTGCATATAAACTTAATAAAGCTTGAACCTTGTTGTCGGTCCATTGGTCGTATTTTTTAAACTTCATTGTTGATTCGAATAGCAAGCAACTCTTACTGCACGCACTGCAACAGACTTTTAGGTTGAAAAAAAATGCTGCGTGAACTTAACCAAGCACGTTCAGCGCCCAAGTCCCACAAGCCCATTCTCACTTTGGGCTCCTTTCTCTCAGAACTTTCTCATGTCTCAGTTGTGCCTACTTTTATTTCTCCTAAGGAATTTTAGGAGAAACATCTGAGACACTGCTCATACTAAAATGCTTGTCCCTCTCAATGTCTATGGCGGTTACTGCCCTGCAAGGCAATAAAGATATGTTCTATGTTTTTTCCAACACAAAATGAGAGATGAGAAGCACAACTAAAGCTCTATTCGAACGAGATTAGTTTTACAAGGGTAGATGGAGTAAAGTAATTTTGCCACATACGTCTGTAATTTTAATGGCCAATTCGCACGGGATAAGAAATCTCAGTAAAACTAGCAGAAATGGGTGGGGTAACTCGATTTACACACCGCAATCACTGCCGTCGTCATGCGTGTATTAAGTTGCTTCCTGATATCACGTGCGCAAACACATATAATCTATATATAACATATATATAACAGTTAAGTCTGGTCGAATGATTTATTAATTTAATTACTTTCTGATTGGATTCTGTTGGTAATAGGCACTTACCTAAAGCTAAAAGAAGTTTCGTGCCTCTGACAAGTGCTTTCGACCTTTTTTTTTTTTTTTTATCTGAATGGTAAGCAGAAAACACTTGAGGTTTGCCACAGACTTGTACCACTGCCTAGAACACAACTGAATGATTTTCAAGCCCCTCCATACTTGAAAAATTGTGGAAAACTACTTTTAAACAGGAAATGACGGAAAATTTACTTACATATTTACAGTGGGTCTATTTGCACGTGATTAGTATTACCTGAGGTAATTTTTCCGGACCTTTTTACAGAAGGTAAAAGTCACCGTAATGATTACTGAGATGGCACATTCGGACAGGACTAAAATCACTGAGAAGCTCTGGTAATAATTACTTAATCTCTCCATGTTAAACTAATCCTGTCCGAATAGGGCTTGTCTCCTGAGCTTATAGGAAAAGCAATGAGCAATATTTTTTTTTTCCTCTGGGCCGCCGCAGCACAAAAACACTATTAAAACTTAATTTTGGAACAATACTTTGTATTAAAAATCTTTATATTAACTGGCTTTCTATTAATGCAATACGAATGACAGCCGTCTGTGGTCTACCAGTGGCTTACATAATTGGCAGTTTAGTGTGATTAATATCCTATACAATAAAACAAAAGATAACATGTATGCCTTCATCTCTGAAAACATAATTTTTTGCTTGCATTTCATAATGGACTCAGACAAGCTCAGCGCCGACTTGTTTTCCATCAGTTATTTTTCATGATTTGGAATGTGTGCAAATGGTTGTGGGTGATTTAAGGACATACACTTGATGTATTCCTTAAAATGAGTGGACACGCACCGTAAAGCTGCACATCTCGACTGCTACGTCATCAAGGATTTCTCAATTTAAAGGTGTAGATTAGTGTTTGATTATGGATGGAACTAAACTCTGCAAGAATTGTTGAAACCTGATTCAGGAGATGCTTTTATCCAAAGCAACTTAATGATGACAATAATACAAGCAGTTAATCCAAGGGAGATCACAATAAAGTAGTGCTACCATACCAAATTTCAGTACATACCAGTGTAGCAATAGTGTAAGTGCACTGCATCATCATTAAGTAATGATTATTATTTATAACCTACATTTAATACTTAATTTATGACGCTGCTTATAATTATACAGTATATTTTTTTTATTATAACCACTGTGTATTGTTAATAGTAACAGGGGCACTGTGTAACCTATAGAGGAAACAAATTAACTAGCAAAGTTCACTGAATGGTCACTGCTCAGTTCCTCAATTTGACAGCAGAATCTGTGGGGTTTGGGGTTGATAGGCAGTCTCTAGTTTATCTGATAGACTATTATCTAGTGGCTGTCATGCAGGTGCAGTTGGAAGGCACAGTTAAAGGTCTTTTTGTAACGCTGCAATCTCTCTGCAGGATATCGAGGATCACATCGCCTTTGTAATCACTGTCCCCACTGCGCTGGCTATTTTCCTCACTATCTTTGTTCTGGTCTGCATCGAGTCCGTCTTCAAGAAGCTGCTCCATGTTTTCTCCTTGGTGATCTGGGCCTGCCTGGTTGCCATGGGTTACCTCTTTATGTTTTTTGGAGGAATCATCTGTCCCTGGGATCAGGTAAGACAACTGCGTTATCGGCACCCTAAGGTTGTTTTCATTCATGGACCTTTTACCTGATGTATCTCAGATGGTGTATTATTGAGAACCAGCGGAAAACAGTAACATGAGAGTGACTGGAGGGAGAAAAAACACAATAATTTAGTCAAAAAGAAAGGTGTACGTGTACCTGTACCTGGTGTATAGGGTAGACCCAAGTGAGCAAATTAAATTCTGGTTCAGAGTCACCTTTACTAGGCAATTTAGCTTTTGTCAAGTCAGCTGCTTTCCTGTGATGCATAGAAATTATTAGAAAGATACAGTGGGGAGAACAAGTATTTGATACACTGCTGATTTTGCAGGTTTGCCCACTTACAAAGCATGTAGAAGTCTGTAATTTTTATCATAGGTACTCTTCAACCGTGAGTGACGGAATCTAAAACAAAAATCCAGAAAATCACATTGTATGATTTTTAAGTAATTAATTTGCATTTTATTGCATGACATAAGCATTTGATACATCAGAAAAGCAGAACTTAATCTTTGGTACAGAGATCATACGTTTCCTGTAGTTCTTGACCAGGTTTGCACACACTGCAGCAGGGATTTTGGCCCACTCCTCCATACAGACCTTCTCCAGATCCTTCAGGTTTCGGGGCTGTCGCTGGGCAATACGGACTTTCGGCTCCCTCCAAAGATTTTCTATTGGGTTCAGGTCTGGAGACTGGCTAGGCCACTCCAGGACCTTGAGATGCTTCTTACGGAGCCACTCCTTAGTTGCCCTGGCTGTGTGTTTCGGGTCGTTGTCATGCTGGAAGACCCAGCCACGACCCATCTTCAATGCTCTTACTGAGGGAAGGAGGTTGTTGGCCAAGATCTCACGATACATGGCCCCATCCATCCTCCCCTCAATACGGTGCAGTCGTCCTGTCCCCTTTGCAGAAAAGCATCCCCAAAGAATGATGTTTCCACCTCCATGCTTCACGGTTGGGATGGTGTTCTTGGGGTTGTACTCATCCTTCTTCCTCCAAACACGGAGAGTGGAGTTTAGACCAAAAAGCTCTATTTTTGTCTCATCAGACCACATGACCTTCTCCCATTCCTCCTCTGGATCATCCAGATGGTCATTGGCAAACTTCAGACGGGCCTGGACATGCGCTGGCTTGAGCAGGGGGACCTTGTGTGCGCTGCAGGATTTTAATCCATGACGGCGTAGTGTGTTACTAATGGTTTTCTTTGAGACTGTGGTCCCAGGTCTCTTCAGGTCATTGATCAGGTCCTGCAGTGTAGTTCTGGGCTGATCCCTCACCTTCCTCATGATCATTGATGCCCCACGAGGGAGTGGTGCCCCAGACTGAGGGAGATTGACCGTCATCTTGAACTTCTTCCATTTTCTAATAATTGCGCCAACAGTTGTTGCCTTCTCACCAAGCTGCTTGCCTATTGACCTGTAGCCCATCCCAGCCTTGTGCAGGTCTACAATTTTATCCCTGATGTACACAGCTTACCTTACACAGCTCTCTGGTCTTGGCCATTGTGGAGAAGTTGGAGTCTGTTTAAAACTTCAAAACTAACAGGTCTGTGAGAGCCGGAATTCTTACTGGTTGGTAGGTGATCAAATACTTATGTCATGCAATAAAATGCAAATTAATTATAATAATCATACAATGTGATTTTCTGGATTTTTGTTTTAGATTCCGTCTCTCACAGTTGAAGTGTACCTATGATAAAAATTACAGACCTCTACATGCTTTGTAAGTAGGAAAACCTGCAAAATCGGCAGTGTATCAAATACTTGTTCTCCCCACTGTACATCATTTTTTGGGCTAAATTTCATTTCAGCGATACTATTTCACCCCTAATACCAATTTGCATGCATTTGACTGCAGCTTATTCTGTATAAACCCTGAAACTCTTCTGTTATATTGGCAAGTCAGTGGCAAGAAATGCCATGTCAAAATCTTTTATTTATTTACTTACTTACTGAATATATTCTGCTGGGTCATATCAGTTTTTTTGGCTTTTAAAAGCAATTATAACCCTTTAGATTTTTCTTTTATCTTCTCTGAATTGTGACCATGTCAAACATTTCCAAATGCATGACGGAATTGAACCCTATATTGTACCCCATATTATGTCAAAGGTGTTAAATTTTTACTTGACTCACACCTTACAGACTTCTAATATAGAATTCTCCTCCCTTTCTAATGATGATTATATAAAGTTTATGTGTGCTACTCCCATGGCAGCTGAGCCACCCGCATGTTTGACCTGCATGTCCAGTGAGGATAATTGCGTTTAACATTAATCAAAATGCTGCAAATGTGTGATTAGACCTGGGAATTCAGATAGTAATAGCTATTCTGAACTTTTCTATTAAGGATGAACAATTTACTACTCAAGAAAAAAGGTTGCAAGTTTGTCAAGTAAAATGAAAAAAAAAAAATTATTAAATGGAGAATATAAGCAGCTAATGACTTGCTGTATTAAAATAAGACCCAGTGTTTGTCACTGGCATATTGTATCTCTGGAGTGGTCGGCATATGGTGAAAGACAAACAAGGCTGATGTCAGACGTGTAGGGAGGGATGACTTCCTGTGTTAGTCAATATCTCTGTTTGGCTCTAGATTAAGGGCTGATAGGGCAGTTCTCAATACATAGACCTCATGCAAATTCACTACACAGCAACTGCACCACATAAAATATTTCAGCAAATATGTACCACTTGCAATTCAGCTTAACTAGCTGCTGAATACTGACATAGTGCTGTGCCATGAAAATTCTTGATGGAAATTAAGCATTAAAGGAGTAGTTCACTTTAAAATGAAAATTACCCCATGATTTACTCACCCTCAAGCCATCCTAAGTGTATATTACTTTCTTCTTTCTGATGAACACAATCGGGGTATAAATTAAAAAATATCCTGACACTTTCAAGCTTTATAATGGCAATGACGGGGTCCATTGAGTTTGAAGCTCAAAAAAGTGCATCCATCCATCATAAAGGTACTTCACATGGCTCCGGGGGGTTATTATTCATAAAATAAAGTTATTTATTTTAGTTTATTTTATCTAGTTATTCACAAAACTCACTGCTTTTTAGCTGTCACAATTCATGTGGCTCTATTACTGCCCGTAGAAAGCAGAAATTGTATTGATCATTGCAGCAGTAATTTATTGAAGTGATGGAGTACAGCATTATAACTGGGCATATATCCCAAAACACAGTGCAGACAAGCACGCTTTCAGCATTTTAAAGAGTTGACGCAGGTACCAGCAATGGAGTGACACTGTATAGTGTAGTGATATGGCATACTGTAAAGTATGCCATATCACTGTGGTCTGCTGCATCCTGCACAACCTACAGCTTTCAGAACCAACCTGCAAGATTGGGAATTGTTTTATTTATATAGTGCCTTTCTAGAACCCAAGGTCACTTTAGAACAAAGAAATCAAAAACCTAGAACATAGTCAAACCAAAATTTATTCAGACACCTTCAACATTATCACAGTTTATTCGCTATAGTTTAGAAAATGGTAATAAACTGAACTCAGAGTTAAACTGTGTCAGAACAAATTCATCTTGATAATGTCAGATAACTTTGATAGAAAGGTATGTAATGGATTACAATCAACCAATCAGCTGCCAGCTGTTAAATTTAAGTACACAATTAGATAATACCCATTTAGGTCAACCAATTACCAAGCAATGCTTAATTTTGTTCAGTCTGTGGTGTAAAAGGTCGCATTAGCAATTAAAGAAAAAACACTTAAGCAAAACATGGTCAGGTCAAAGTGTCTGAATAATTTTGATCCCAAATTTTTATAAATTTTATTGGTACACTGTATGAAGAATTTTTGGGTATAATATGTCACAGTTTACTTTATTTTGATATCCTCACTTACATAAAATAACTATAGTGTCCTGAACCCACTAGTAAAAAATTATATCTGGTATATGAATCATTTTTGGTTTGACTGTAGATGCGAGGTGAAGAAATATGATACCCACACATCGATCTGGGACGTGTTTGCGTTCACACAGAAGGCAATTTTATTGCAATTTTCTGGGATCAACGCTCTGTGTGAAAGCGGCTTAAAGACAAAGAGTAATAAAACATGATGTGAAAAGTCAATGTATTGCATATTTGTAGCTATTTGTTGGAAAACAGAAATTGACCATATATTCTACATTTATTATAGTACCAGTGTCTATTATTAAAGAAATTAAATCAAATTACTAATGATGTGGAATTCTCTAGGGTTGTTTATGACAAAACACAGTATAACTAGCCTCACCATATGTGCATTTCATGTCTCTGAATATATCTAGTGTGGAGTGTCATTGTTCTTAATCATGTCTATGTTGAGCAAGAAACACTTTTGTTATTATACAAGCTATTATCAAAATGTAAATTGAAGTGTGTAATTTTTGTAAACCAGCTCCAAATGGAATGGGAAAAATAGTGATTTTTTTTTTTTCCAAAAGAGGTTTCCCAAGCGCTCCCCTCTATCTGCTTTTGTTCAGTCGCCCTTAAACTAATGGAATCGGCTGAGCCAATGTTTCTGTAACTTTTTTGTTGATACGCAAATCTTGGCATCTAAAACAAACGCATCCAACTATGCGTTTTTTCTGACCTCTGTGTTTAATGCCCTGTACATGAAGGTGAGAGCGATGTGGTTACAACTCCAGTTTCAGCTTTCATCTCTCAAAGGTGTTTTTCTCTTAAAGACTGAACTTCTTCTCAGCCACATACTGCTGCAATTGCTTTGTGGCCCCCTGATCTCTACCAGCATTAATAGTTCTGCTCTCTGGGACAGTCTGCAGCAGCACAGTGAACTGTAAAAACTATGAGCACACATTTTCTGCAATCTCTTGGCACAACAGCCAACTGCCAGTGCCAGCTGCTGCTGGAATGCTTTATGCACCTCAGTGATAGTAGAAAGCAGTGGAAACCAGACAATGTTTCTGCACATAATGGCTCCTCCCAGGTGTCAGGTCACAGCAGTGCACACATTTTTGATAATTACACCTGAAATTGCATTTGAAATGCCAAGTGGAATCATGGATCTATTAGAATGCTTTCTTTTTTCTAAGCTCCCTTCCTCTTAAGTCAGATACGGAGAAGACAGGTCGCTGAAAGGACTTCTCTCTCGCTCAATTAAAATAACTGCCACTAATGTTTGGTAACTGTGGTGTTAATGTTGCAGAGGGCATTTAATTTCCCTGAGAAACGAGATGACAAGCCAAAAGGCAGGTAATTAATTAGGCTCTTTTGTAGGGAGGTGACAATGAAAAACAACAATTAAAAGGTTGTATCTGAATGTATATTCTATTTCATTTAGATTACAAAGCTCATTAAGATGCTTGGATGCTCTCCTATCTCTGCTGTTTCAAAACAGGCCATTGTTGTTAGCCTATGATCCTAGGCTGAGATGCATAGTCATTTCCCAGTGACGTTACTTAACAAAGATGTTATTTAAAAGTCCCATGAAATGCCTTGATGAGCTCAGGTTTTTTTCATGTATTTACGTATTTTCTATCGGAACAGAAAGTTGCAGAGGAATACTTCAAAGGCTTTTTAAAGCTTATAGTCTTTGATTACACAAACATTTGGACATCCTCATTGCGAGATGCATCATCAAATATTTTTGCTCTGTTTTTGTAGTATATGGCTTTAATTAATTTAATTTGGTCATCTTTTAGGAGTAACCTACACTACAGTAGCATAAAGATAGCACTAAAGCTAACTGAAATCCACACACCTCCAGTATTAATTGTATGGTGCCTTTAAAAGCTTTGGCACAGTTCTGCTGTTGTTGTGCGTATCACCTTCAATATGTGAAATATGTTCCTGTGGTTATGGGTTTTGAATATGGCAAAAACAGAAATCTTTTTAATAATTGCTAAGACAATTTTACACTAAAGCCCTATTCAGACGTTTTAATTGTTTCACATCTGGACGTCTGTAAAAATACATTTGCATGGCACCTCAGTGATAAAACTGCATTCGGATGGCAAATTATTTATGGTGGAGGAGCGAGTTTTGTGATCCTACGATCCCGGGAACTCACTTGGTCAGCCACATAATTGTCTGCTGTAAATAAAATGTCATATGCTTTGAATAATAAGAATAATCATATTTAATTTAATAAGAAGAAAATATAATCCTATTTATTATTTGATTATTTAAATCTCCTGTTTAATAATAGGAAGATAGACGTGCTATAGTTGAAATGGTTTTCTGTCTTGCATTTTATCTCAAAATGTGTCATTTTGAAAATGTGGAAATTAGCGGAAATAAGTTAATGCAGCCTTTTATTTACATGAGGTAAACATAAAGCTGCTTGGTTTATATTTTTAATGTATATAATTGTATGTAATATTTTAAAATTGTTTTGCATGTTGCTGCCACAATAACGGCCCGTTTCAAATGTTCACGTGCTTTTCTTCTCTTTCTCCTTTTAGTTCTTAACAGCTCCCACTCGCTGAGGTGGAACGGTGATGAAATATTGTCAATGCATGTGAAGCGCAGTGGTCAAAAAGGATTTAAATGGTGAACTTTGAATTGGACTCTTTATATAAACTCAGAGATGTGGATTCAGACGGCAATTAAATTACCACACAACCTTGGTGTTTGTCAAAAAATAAAACAGTAGGTACGTAACTTGCCCTGGAATTTTTATGTGGATGGTGGGAGAAAAACACTAACATTCTGAATTCGGACAGCAATAAAATTAAGCTTAGTGTCAGTTAGTCAAGCTTGCATCAGCTGACTGTCAGCTGATCACGTCTACCTATAGGGATACAATGTCTATCACAGCATACATTTATAAGCTCCTTCATTACTATCAGCAGCTATCGCGTTTCTCCAGAGCTCGCTTATCCTCCTCCATCCCCAGCTCCTCCTCTCGTTCAGTCAGGATCTGGTATTCTGATTCCCCTTGAATCAGACTAAATTCCCAAATTATTTTGTACATTAAATATTGACATTAATGATATTTGCAATACATTATGTTGGTTCTATTCTGTTTACCAGGTTATTGCTGCTCTCCCTGCTCTTATCCATGCTAGGCTAGAACCATACCACCAATCCAAACTGTATGCTAATTGTCAATCATCTTTGACGATAGTGGTCCTGACAGAAATGACGCGGCCTAGCCCCTGAAAATGTTGAAAATACCTTACAACCCATGAGAAACAATTACCGTCGGAATAGGGCTTAAAACCATACACTCACTTATCATAAATTTTAATATGTTAATCCAAATCGATTTAACATATTTGGAAAAAATATCACCTATTAACATTTGTCTCAGCTGATCCTAAGTGGTTCTTTGCCACAGACTGGCAAAGTGTAAAATGTCTATTTTACTCAAAGGTTGATTGACAGGTGAGTAGGCGGTCTTTTACTTAGACGGGTGCAAGAAAACAGATTATCGTTTACTGTACATTATAAATGCGATTTGGTCACATGTTTCTGACTTCCTCTGTGTTTTGAGAGATCTGATCAAAAAATGCTTTAGACCACATTTACAGCTGTATTTGGCACTGAACACTTCGATGAGCCAAGACGAATGTTAATACCAAGTGTGATCAGAGTCCAAGAGTTAAACTTTTCACAGTCCTTGATTCACCAACCTACAAAGATTCTCTAGTGTACCCCAGAGCTGAGCTGAGCTGCTGCTTTAAATGCAGAGAGGCTTTCGTGTCATCTGAGTCGTGCTGGCTGCAGGGAAAAGAAAAGAGTTACAGATTATCCTCCATCACAGTAAGGCTTGATACTCTACCACAGTATTGTATATGTTCTCAATAAATTGCTCAGGATAACTTCTCAAATAGCCTCTCAGATAATGTATTATGTATTATGTTTATTACAGTATATGTATAAAAATAACAATCGTACTGTAGATTTAGATTATATACAAATGGCACATAATATTCTATCCAATTGTAAATGTGATCACATGCATTCATTCATTAAATGTATTATCCATTTATTCATTAGATTTGTTCCCGGTCTCTGATTGTCTGTTTCACTTTAGTTTGACACTGAGAGGGTCTACTGAGCTAAATTAGGAATAATCCAATCAGAAAAATCTGATTATGTAGTTGGGATGTGTATTATTCTTTAAGACCTAAAAATGATGGTCTCTACCTTGTATCATTAGTACTTGCATACATCACTCAAGCCATTCATTTACAATTTATAAATTCCTTTAATCATTTCAGGAACAAACACATTTCATCCTATTTTAATTCAAGGCAGCGAATATGACAAGCCTCCTCCACATGTTCAATACCATGACGGTTTTAGAGACAGATCTTATTGAGAGTCTGCCCCAGTCTTAATAAGTAGATTCTACAGACAACAGTCTGGATTGGAAAATCAATATTTACTTAGTTATATGTGGAGCAGTAAAATCACAGGCTGAAAGACAAGCCCTATCGAAGATATGGTACATAAAAGAGTGCCCCTGCCTTGACCTAAAGGAGTGTCCAGCCTCACTAACACTGACACACTAATCTCAAGTATAAAATGTATGGTTTACTCTATCTGTGCTGACAAATAACTACCCTGTTTTGATGTTTAGCCCTTGTGCACCCCTTTCCACCCCTTTTCCCTTAGCTTCAGAGGAGATTTCACTCTGATTCTGAGCGTCAAAGTGGTAACTAGGAAACCTTCTAAGTAAAGGTCAAGATACTGGTCACGTGTGCCTGAGACAGGGTGATGTGCTTTCTATCAAACAGGCTCTTGTATGCATATCCCTTGGGGCTTTATGGCTGTTGACATCTGCTTCATTATTTGGTTGGTTTTGTAGAAAACAAGCCATTTCCTGATCAAGGTTCCGTCATCATAAACGAGTAGATTTGGCAGATGACCAAAGCTGAAGATTTCAATTAAACCACAGGAACAAATTGCATTTTAGTTTATAACTTATAAAGAAGGGAGGTTGGGGGTTTCCAGTGTAAGCTGAGGACATTAGTATAGTGCGATTATAAAAATGTCATTGTCAATGGAGAGCCAGTCATCCTGGAAACACAGTTTCCTTTTTTTTCCCTCTATATCTATCGTTTGCGTTAATAGAGTTGTATGTGGTGGAGAGAGAAGTTTCTCAGCAGAGGGTATCATAGTGTTGTTAATGTCTTGAGCTTGGCTGAGGCAACTAGTTTTGTGTAGTCTTAATGGCTAATAACATTATCTCTGTGTGAGGTTCATGAGATGTTTGGTAGAGTAACAGATATCATTTAGGGATAACTGTATACCCTAAAAAGAAAACAATGGCACTTGTGAAGAGATGAGAAAAAGGACCAGTATTTTCTATGGCCAACAGACCATTATTACTGACAATGAAACAAATATAATATCACTCATGAAATGTCACATTTACATTAAGGCATTTGGCAAATGCTTTTTATCCAAAACAACTTACACTGAAGGTATACATTTTATTTTATTTCATGCATTCAAATAATATACATTTTAGTTTGTGCATTACCTGAGAATCAAACATATGGCCTTGTTGTTGCTAGCACAATGCTCTACTGTTTGAGCTACAGGAAAGCAGTCTTGATTTGCGGTGAGATAAGTGTCAATCTTTAGGTCATTATAGACTTAATAATATTTGTATAGGTTAGGATTGAAAGCCTGGGTCAAGCGTAATCTGTTTAAATAATGATCAACCTAATAGGACATAAAAGTGTCTGTAGTTGAAGAAAAATCCATGCATGTCAGGTTATTTCTTTGAGGTTTCTAAATGAATTGGAATGACCTCTTTAGTTTGAGCATCACTATAATACATAGCAGTTCTCAGATGTGCATTGAAAACTAACTAAAAGTTTCACTAGGCAGCCCACAGGTCAAACGGAGGCTAATTCAGATTGACATTAACTCTGGATTGCTATGCTGTCGTCATTACTTTATTGTGAGCCTAGCAACGCTTTAGGCCTAGCAACGCTCTGACCCTAGAGAAGAAACCCATTAGAGAAAGCTCAGAAAGAGCTAAAGAACTCAGTCTAACTGGCCTGAAGCTCCGCAGAGTGGAGGCCTCAGTATAACGACTCTTACAATGAGAGGAGGCCTAGCAACACTCCACACTAGGGTCAGTAGCTAAGGAAGCTCCCAGAGAGCCTACAACCTAGCGTACTACCCTTCCGCCTAGCCGAGCCCTAGATCGATAGGAGAACTAACAATGCCCCATGCTCAGGACATCTTGCAAGGAGGCTCACAGAGAGCCTACCACTCGCAATCACTATCCTAGTGGAGCTCTGGGGAGCAGAGGCCTCACTAAGATAATTCTTTCTAGCAAGTGGAGGCCTAACAATGCTTGCAGTAGCCAAGGAGGCTCACAGAGAGCCTAACAACTCAGCAAACAATAGCCGAGCTCCAGGAGCGAGGCCTCAGCATGATGACTTTCTAAGTGAGAGGAGGCCTAACTACATCCAACACCCAGGACAGCTTACCAAGGAGGCTCACAGATAGCCAAGCTACTTGATTGTGGCAACGGTTGTGTGGATCAGCGAGGTCTGCGACAGGATAGAGAGTCAGGAGACAAGCGTGGCATAAGTGGGTGAAGTGCAAATGACAAACACCTGTGTCTTGTTTCAGTAATTGGCGTGAAGATACCGTATAAAGCCACCTGGGAGAGGAGAAGCGGGAGAGAGGGACCGACTGCAGACTCGTGGCGCATGAATGGACTGAGAAAGCTCTGGAGAGCACTTGAGTGAAATAGAAAGAGAGTGATCTGTTGGAAGCGCCCACAGCGCAGATTTTATGTATACCACGAGTCTCAGTCAAGCCGACCCTGTCTTCTTCCTTCCTTATCTTGAACCTTGTTACATTAATATTGCTATCAAGGCGGAGGAGCAGAGGCCTCTACAAAGCGACTTTCTATAGCGAGAGGAGGCCTAACAACGCTCCATTGACATTGGCAGGCAGCAAGCCTCAACAGAATGACTCTTAAGAAAGGAAGTCTAATTACATTTGTATTCAGGCCAGCGTCCAAGGAGGCTCACAGAGAGCCTAACACTCAGACCTTCTGAGACAGCCCTGAAGAGTGGAGGTCTAAACAAGAGGCCTAGCAACGCTCTAACCCAAGGGCAGTACCGAGAAAGCTCAGAAAGAGCTAAAGAACTCAGTCTAACTGGCCTAAAGCTCCACAGAGTGGAGGCCTCAGTATAATGACTCTCACAATGAGTGGAGACCTAGCAACACTCCATAGTACAGGCAGTAACCCAGGACGATTCAGAGGGAGCCTAATGACTAAGTACTACTGCTTGGTCAAGCTCTGAGGACGGAGGCCTCAGCATCACAACTCTCAAAGTGAGAGGAGGCCTAGTTATGTCCAACACCCAGGACAGCTTACCAAGGAGGCTACCAGAGAGCCTAGCTACTTGATATTGCAATCTAGGCAGAGCTCTGAGGAGCGGAGGCCTCTACAAAGCAACTCTCTATAGCGAGAGGAGGCCTAACAATGCTCCATAGTACAGGCAGTAACCAAGGAGGCTCAGAGGGAGCTTAACGACTCAGTACTTCTGTTTGGTCGAGCTCTAAGAACGGAGGCCTCAGCATGACGACTCTCTAAACCGAGAGGAGGCCTACTACGTTCCACATTTCCAAGGAGGCTCGCCTAGAGCCTAACAACTAAGAACTGCCATCCATACGGAGCTCTGTGGAGCGGTGGCCTCAGCAGGATAGCTCTCTATAGCGAGAGGAGGCCTAGCAACGCTCCGGATTAGGTGCATTAGCCAAAGAGGCTCACAGAAAGCCTAGAAACTTGGCCCCTGGCTGAGCTCATGGGATGGAGACCTCAGCAAGTCCTACGCCTGTCAAGGCGGCTACATAATAGGGCCAGCAGCTTGACACAATATCGGGTGGAGCTCAGGGGAGCAGAGGCCTCCAACAGAATGACTCTCTATAGCGAGAGGAGCCATACCGAATAACGAACATAACCATTTTTCAACAATGTCAATGTGACAATAATTTTAGTTACAACATACCATTATGTAGATAGTCCCTGACCAATGGGCCTGTCCCTTTACCCACACTTGCTGTCTTGGCCCCCTGAAAACGAGTGCATGCGACAGGAAGTAGGTGCACATGTCCCAGGTCTGAAAAATGGCAAAGCTCAATGCCCATAATGCACATTAAATCCCTACGCACATTAAATCCCCTTTGGAGGCTAAGCGTAAGACATCGTATTGAACCGAATGCAGTGATTGGATGAACAATTTTAATATTTCGACCACTTCTCAGTATAACAAAGTGTTATAAAAAATGCCTAATCTTAAGTATACATCTCATTTGATTATCTTCTCTTTATATTATGTTGGACTGATGCCATCCAAAAGATCTATAAAAACCAATGGTACTGTTAGTCACACATTATAGTTTACGTTGTGAATTGAATTAATTTTTAAAAAAATCTAAACAGTAAAACTTTGTAGCCCTTAAATGCACATCAGTGATCGCACATCACTTGGATTATACATTGATTTGATACATTGTCTTTTGGCAGATAGCTTTGATCTGGGTGGTATGAATGAGTTTTTACCATCTGAAAGACAGATATTCAGACAGCATGTCTGTAATTTGTTTTATGGGCCTGCTGCTAGTTATTATGATGAAGTAATACAAGCCACAGTGAAAATAGCTGTCCAGAAATGGACCAAAAGTGCGACCACTAAGTGGTCATATGTACTGGCACAGTTCCCAGGATGCTCAGTTTTATGGCATTACTGTTCAGAATAAAGGTTACTCTATCTGTGCCTTTTTTTTTAAATCCCCATTTGCCCTGCAACATAATTGAGTCACCAGAGTTAGATTTCAGGACTCTAAAGTAGCCCACAGACCAAAGCAAATTACATCTGAATTTTAAATGATTACTGCAGCTCATTAGGAACCTGATAAACGTGATTTCACCAAGTACAATATGTTCCTGGATCAACATCTTTGTTGATTCTGGAACAACATTCCAATCAACCTATAAGATTTGAGGGACAAAGTTACAGTTTATATAAAGTTTACACTTACAACCAGGTTTAGGTGCTTCTACACCATTCTTATTCACCTATCATTTCCCTCTGATTTTAGGGATATATTATGGGAAGTGTTAGGTTTAGGGGCAGGGAGAGGGTTAAAATTTTTGGACAGGAATGTTCCAGGATCAACAGAATATGCTGATCCAGGAACGTCTTTGCAAAATCACAGTGAACAATGTAACCTACTCGTCAAGATAATTGCGTACTGCAGAAACAAGACGTTGTGGCATTATAAATGTGTGCTGCTTACTCGACATAAATCTACATAAAAAAGGATATACCCAACCAAGTTGATTGCACTTTCAAAGTGTTTCAAAATACAGCTGCAGAAATCACCCATTCACATGACTAAATTTTGTCAGTCCAGTCGAGGCTGCCTTCTGCAGATTGTGCTTTAAAGGCATAATTTACCCCAACACTTGAAATTCTGAACTTGAAACAATGTCCCCTCAAAAGAAAAAATATATATCAAGTCAAAAACTTTCAAAATAAAGTAAGATGAATAAATGTTTTTATACACCATGCTAAAGATACACATAATTTCGTATCAGTCTCTGTAACCATTGGCACCCAAGGCGTTTGATACTGCACATGTCCTAGTGCTTTGCAATTCACTGTACAGACGCCAAAAGCACCCTTTAGCGCCTTTATTGCATCATGGCCCATTGCCTTCAATGTGAAACTTTTTCCATCAATATATGTTATACGTTTGGGTATGATTTTCAATTTGCACTATTATGTCTTTTTTTTTTTTTTTTTTTTTGAGCACATAACTCAACCCCAGCTCTAAATCTAACCATTTCTTAATAGTCAGATAAAAGTAGTCACAATCATTTAGTCAATAAACTACAAACATTACAAATGTTTCAAGGCCAAGCAATAGTTTTGTATGAGAATTTAGATTTTTATCTTCATCCCTATTATAACACAAATAAAAAAAAAATGCCACCTGTAGAAATGTTATGACCGATTTAATGTGAAATGCAATTTGATCTCGTGTCTTGTAACCTGTTGTGATATGCTAAAGTTCAGATTTATCTTTTGAATTATGTGACTGCGTTTTCTTTGTTCCTGACATCATATGGCTTCATACGACTTCAAGGCTCGTTTCTATTACTTGTTCAATCATTTGTTTCTAATTTTTGTTTTTAATTATTGTGTACTTTTATCTGCCTATTCCTGGTTTATATTTTTAAAATATGGTTAGGGTAAGGGAAGTGTTGTGGTAAGGCAATCATAAATATCTATAAAATGTTAAATATATACAAAATAATTTTTGTCCTAATTTTTACGACCAGCTAATTAAATCCGTAAATGAAAAAATTAAAACTGTAATTAGTATATATGTCTTTAATAAACACAAGAATGGACACATTTTATCCAGCAAAATGATCAAGATATTTCGTAAAAATAGCTTTAGCGTCATAAAAATATCAATGCCCTGTGTATTGATGCAATAGGTTCCCATTGAAATCAAAGGGTTAACGGCAGTGTTGGCAAACATTCACTATAGGGCGCTTTCTGCGTCTGTATAGTGACATGCATTTCAAACGGCCTGAGAGTGACAACAGATTGAAAATGTGAGAGCATGCACTCACTATAAGTGAAACAAGAACAATCTGACCCACAGTATAATTCTAATTACAGTGTCCACAGCTGCCATCAGTACACCCAAACTGAAAGCTAACTAGCTGAATGGGAAATACACAGATGAGCCAAAACATTATGGCCACCTGCCTAATATGCTGTTGGTCCTCTGCGTGCTGCCAAAACAGTGCCGACCTGCTGAAGCATGGATTCTACAAGACCCCTGAAGGTATCCTGTAGTATCTGGCACCAAGATGTTAGCAGCAGATACTTCAAGACCTGTAGGTTGCAAGGTGGATCCCCATATGCAGCAGAGTGCGATGCACTGTGTGTTGTGACACATTCCTCCCATAATCACCATTAAAATTATGTATGACTTATGCTGCCTTCACATGCTATCGAAAATTTTCTACTTCCCACTTCTGAATTTACAAGTTCACACTTACAAATAATCAGATCAAAGTAGTATGCGTATTTGCTGTGCTGTACGAGGATAGGGCTCTGAGCTCGGTTTTCTGGCCCGAAACCCTGAATACTCCCCCCGTATCTCTGGAATTTCAGTCAAATACAGGCTATTTTTGCTGTGTATAATAAATACAATATGCTTCAAATGATTATTCATATATGTAAATATGCACTACTTTAGCGACAAGACAAGGCAATGTAGCTGTTGTGGAAAAAACTAATAAAGAATACCAGTCACAACAGCAGTCGTTCTTCCCTCTGCCATGTTAAAAAGTTTGTGGCCCGCCTATCTTGGGAACTTGGGTATCAAAATTATCCCCTAACTTGAGCGGGCGTTCATTTCCAATTTTTAACTAGAAAACTTGTGTATACGATAATTCTGATAGCATGTGAAGGCAGCATTACTAGGCCTTCTGTTGGCTCGGACCAGTCTTAGTTGTCCTCATGCATTGATGAGCCTTGGGCTCTCAACACCCTGTGGCGGCTTTGTGGTTGTGCCCAGCCAGCCATAACCCCGCTGCATGGATATGATGCCAGAGCCCACTGCAGACAGAGAGCTTCTGATCCTGCCACAATGCACAAGCCAGTCCCAGAGAAATGTACTGAGCCAACCATCGCCCCGGAACTCTAGCCCCACAGTGAGTCTGACCAGGTGCGTGAGACGGCAACACTGTGCGTCCCAGTGGGCGTGCTCTTGGAGTTTGTGGGCATGGAGGAAAGCCCCACCCACATTCCTGCCATTGAGGGTGAGCTGCAGCTGGCCTCTGCAAATATTTATGTTTCCCTGGTTCCCCCGTCCCTGCTGGTTCTGCTCAGCTCGATGTCTCCTGTATCACCAAAGTTGCCACCCAGCATCCCTCTCCCGCCTCCTCTTCCAAAGTCAGTCAGTTCCTCAGCCGCTCCCCTGTTTCCTTTCAGCCCTTCGGCTCCACCTGGGACCATCATCTTTACGGCTCCACCGGGCTCCCTCGTCCCTCCAACTTGGTTAGACGTCTCTCTGCCAGCGCCACTGACTTACGGGTCTTCAGCTCTGTCAGGCTCCTCCTTCCCTCTGGCTTCGATTGGTTCTCAGTCACACCGACTCCACCTCAGTCCTCTGGCGCCCTGGCTCCACTCGGTTAATTGTGTTCATCACTGTGGCTCCACCTTGGCCTACAGGACCATCTGTGTCGCACAGTCTCGCTGGCTGTTCGTCTGAGCCCAAATATCTTTCAAATATAATTCCTTTGAAGTTTTGGTGCTTTATGTAACGTTATGTAGTGAAATTGATAAATCCCGTTTGACATTTGTGCTGGCTACTGTATACAGGCCACCAGGGCACCATACAGACTTTACCAGAGAATTTGCTGATTTTCTATCAGAGTTAGTACTGGTTGCAGATAAAGTCCTAATTGTTGGTGATTTTAATGTCCATGTAGACAATGAAAAAGACGCATTGGGATTGGCATTTAGAGACATTCTGAACTCTATTGGAGTAAGGCAACACGTGTCAGGACCCACTCATCGCCGTAATCATACGTTAGACCTAATACTGTCACATGGAATAAATGTTGATACCACTGAAATTCTGCAGCAGAGCGATGAGATCTCAGATCATTACCTAGTATCATGTACACTTAATTTAGCAAAGGCTGCAAAGCCGTCCCCTCACTTCAAATATGGCAGGACTATCACTGCTGCGACTAAAGATTTCTTTGTAAATAATCTTCCTCATCAGTTTCATCTCCTCAGCATCCCAGATAGCCTAGAGGAACTCGATGTTGCAACAGAAACTATTGACTCTCTCTTTTCTAGCACTTTAGACACAGTTGCTCCCCGGAGCTTAAAGAAGATTAAAGAAAATAGTCCAACGCCGTGGTACAACGAGCACACCCGGGCCCTTAAAACAGCAGCCAGAAAAATGGAGCGCAGCTGGAAGTAAACAAAACTAGAAGTTTTTCGCATTTCGTGGAAAGAGAGCATGATTGCATACAGAAAGGCCCTAAAAACTGCTAGATCTGCTTATTTCTCGACTCTCTTAGAAGAAAACAAACACAACCCTAGGTATTTATTCGATACAGTGGCTAAATTAACCAAAGATAAAGCTTCACCTTCTGATGTTTGTAAACAGCACAGAAGTAATGACTTTATGAACTTCTTTACTTGTAAGATTGATAATATTAGGAAAAAAATTATAACCATGCAGCCGTCTACTACAGTATCACATCAGACAGTGCATTGTAGTGTCACTGAGGAAAAATTACATTCATTCACTGCTATAGGAGAAGAAGAATTGGCTAAACTCGTTAAATCATCAAAATCAACAACATGTATGCTTGACCCCATACCGACTAAACTACTAAAAGAGATGCTTCCAGAGGTCATAGATCCTCTTCTTAATATCATTAATTCATCCTTGACATTAGGATATGTACCGAAAACTTTTAAGTTGGCTATTATTAAACCACTTATTAAAAAAACGCAACTTGATCCTACAAAATTAGTCAATTACAGGCCAATCTCAAATCTACCCTTTCTGTCAAAAATTCTAGAATAGGCAGTGTCCTCACAATTATGCTCCTTTTTAGAAAGAAATGGTATCTGTGAGGATTTCCAGTCAGGATTTAGACCGTATCATAGTACTGAGACTGCTCTCATTAGAGTTACAAATGATTTACTCTTATCATCCGATCGTGATTGTATCTCTCTGTTAGTGTTACTCGATCTTAGCGCTGCATTCGATACTATCGACCACAACATTCTTTTGAATAGACTCGAAAATTATGTTGGTATTAGTGGAATTTCATTGGCATGGTTTAAATCATACTTATCTGACCGTTATCAGTTTGTAGCAGTAAATGAAGAGATGTCACACCGAACACAAGTTAAGTATGGAGTACCGCAGGGCTCAGTGCTAGGACCGTTGCTTTTTACCCTGTACATGCTACCACTGGGAGATATTATTAGGAAGCATGGCGTTAATTTTCATTGTTATGCTGACGATACTCAGCTCTATATTTCTTCACGCCCTGACGAAACTTACCAATTCACAAGATTAACAGAATGCATAGCTGATATAAAAAATTGGATGACTAGTAATTTCCTGCAACTTAATTCAGAAAAAACTGAATTTTTAATCATTGGAGAAAAAAACTCCACAAGTAGTAACCTAGAATACTGTCTAACACTCGATGGCTGCTCTGTCAAGTCCTCGTCGTCAGTTAGGAACCTGGGTGTGCTCTTTGATACCAATCTCTCATTTGAAAGCCACATTTCTAGCATCTGTAAAACTGCATTCTACCATCTTAAAAATATATCTAAATTACGGCACATGCTTTCAATGCAAAATGCTGAGCAGTTAGTTCATGCGTTCATGACCTCAAGGCTAGATTATTGTAATGCTCTACTGGGTGGTTGCCCTGCTCGCTTAATAAATAAACTGCAGCTTGTCCAAAACGCAGCAGCTAGAGTTCTTACTAGAACCAGGAAGTATGACCATATTAGCCCGGTTCTGGCAACACTGCATTGGCTCCCTATTAAACATCGTATACATTTTAAAATCTTGCTGATTACTTACAAAGCACTAAATGGTTTAGCTCCCCAGTACTTGAGCGAGCTCTTAACGCATTATACTCCATCACGTCTATTGCGGTCTCAAAATTCTGGCCAGTTGATAATACCTAGAATATCAAAATCAACTGCAGGCGGTCGATCCTTTTCCTATTTAACACCTAAACTCTGGAACAGTCTTCCTAGCATTGTTCGGGAAGCAGACACACTCTGTCAGTTTAAATCTAGACTAAAAACACATCTCTTTACTATGGCATACACATAAAACATTTTTAATTTCTATTATTCAAATCAGTTAAATTATTGTTTTAGGCTGCATTAACTAGGTCAGCCGGAACCGGGAACACTTCCAATAACACCTGATGTACTCGTTACATCATAAGAAGAATGGCATCTATGCTAATGTTAGTCTCTCTGTTTATCCCGAGGTTTACTGCAGTCGGCCGGATCCGGGCCGTATCCAGACCAGATGGTGGCCCTTAGCCTGGACATGACGACCATATCCCTGAAGTGTCTGTAGAGGCCGTGTCAATTAAACTCCCCCCTGTAAATGCCGCATCGACACGACATCCTCATTAAACCCGTCCCCGGCGTGACGACTCCAATCTTTCGAATAATCCTACGAATATCTATTGATCTAATATGACTTCTGACCTGTAATGTGCCAGAATCATAATCATACACTATTTGTTCGTCGGCCAGAGGAGAACTGGCACCCCGACTGAGCCTGGTTTCTCCCAAGGTTTTTTTTCTCCATTCTGGCCCTGAAGGAGTTTTGGTTCCTTGCCACCGTCGCCTTTGGCTTTTGGCTTGCTCAGTTGGGGACACTTAAATTTCAACTATATTACTGATCTGCCCGCATTGACACTATATGATAATTGAAATGAGCTGGATGACATCACCGTTTTCACCAGAGCCGAATCAAATTCCGTTGCATTATTTTCCTGTTACCACTGTGAAGCTGCTTTGAAACAATTGCCATTGTAAAAAGCGCTATATAAATAAAGGTGATTTGATTTTATTTGATTCAATTCTATTGACCCTTGGTCACCCTGGGTTCTCCTTCTTTCATCTCCCCTGGTTTCCTGCTCAACACCAGACTCACTCTCTCACACATGCACAGACAGTCCCTGTGTACCAAACGACCTGTGATGCATTTCCCATAAAAAGACGTAACTTGCTGCTTAACTACCAATTATGATGCATCGTTGGAGAACTAGTTGTGACTATTTCCCTAAACTGTAGAAACATGGTTACATCTCTATCGTCATCCATCACCTCTATCGTCTGCCATCCCCTTTTAAACCAAGAACTGGCTATGACTAAGTTTCTTTGATAGTTTGAGCATCCAGCCTGATACAGCAACATTAGCTTAATAATTTGCTTAATTTGTTTGTTTGACCAGTGTCAGATAGAGTGTTCATAAGACCTATTTGAAAAGTTTGATGCTATAGTGGCAAAGTGTCAAAAAAAAAAAAACCTAAATTTCCATGGTGTTTAATTGCTGTAATATACATCATAAAAATATTTAAAATATTTTTAAAACAACTTTAATGCTATTCCCAACATTTAAAACCACATACTTTTACAAATATTTTGCAGTTTGGTGATATCCCTCTTTGGATTTGAGCAATTAAGTTTCAGCATGTATATTAATTGACCCATATCCATTGCTTTACGTTTTGAAGAGATGGCTCAACAATATCACTATACAAATAAATACTTAACGAAAGCATGTCTATATATATATACACAACATTTTGCTAAAAGGTTCTATACATTAACTTTAGTTAATTACCATTGTAAGAATTTATACCATTTATGTTTTGATTTATATTTGGAATTACATATAATATTTCAACGTGCATAAATTTTGGTTTGTTATATTATGCTGTGCTACTAAGAGAAAACTGTTTTACTGTCTAAAATTTTTAATTGAATTAAAAAATAAAAGCTTTTTAATTATCACACCCATGTCTTGGGTTTAGGGCACATGATACTAAGCGAAAGTGAGCCTAAAACCCTTTTTTATTATTCAAAACAATTGGTGAAAACATTTTGTTCTGTACAAAATGTCTGAATTTCTATTTTCTGAAATTCAATTTCACAATTGTTCTTATGTTGAACTGGCCTGTACTCTCCAGATATTGAAGTGGCCTGTACTCTCCAGATATAGAACTGGCATAATGACACATCCTGAAAGTGTAAAACACACTGCAATGAATAATAAATTACAGTACCGTGATTCATAATTCAGGTAAGAAGTGTGTCCCAGTGAAAAGATAATTGATGGTGGCAAGTAAACAATAAGCGTCATGACAAAACTGTTGATGATGGTACGCAGGGCTCTCTTCTTCTGTGGATGTACATTACTTTTCCCAGAAGGATTGGTTTTCCTCAGAGTTCGAAAAACTACGACATCACAAAAACCAATGACAGGCAGGGAAATAAGCAGAGGCATACACCCTATAATAGTGAAATAGATCCAGGTATTGGAGGCTGCAACTGATCCAAAACCAATTATAAACAACCAGATTATCACAGAGATTACCTTCCTAATTATGGCACTTCTCTTGTTGGTCATGTAGATGATGGGATGAACCACAGCAAAATAATAATCTACACAGACACAAGCCATGAAGAGAGGTCTGCCAGTTATAGTTAGTGAATATATGAAATTACAAAACCATTCAAATTCTATATGGTGCCAAACCATGTAATTAAAGACACTAAATGGTAGGGTGCTTAAGAAACAAAGATCAATAAAGGTCAGATTAAACACAAAGTAGTCATTAGAAATGTTTTGTCGGTGTCTTTGACAAAGTTCCCGAAGTACCATGACAATGGCTGGTAAACCCAGGAATAAGCAAACAACAGAGAAACCTGACCAGAACAGAGGACCAATAGGCTGTTCAGTGCAAAAATAATCCTTGGTGACATTTGAAAAATCTGATGAATTCTGTGGGGATGATAATGTCTCTGTCGACATTTTAGCACAAGAATTTCACGAGCTGAAATAGAAAAGAAAACATCACAGTGAGACTTAATGTGTTAAAGTAACCATTACAATACCCAATATATTTTAGAACTGCACTGCACTGAGATTTTAATTTACAATGGCCATTCTACTAAATTTGCTGAACTTAACTAATTCCAGTGTCATCATATTTCAACAATATATATTTAAAGAAATTACAATTTTTGTCTTACCTCAATGAAGTCCATAATAACTTGTGAATGAGAGACAGTGAAAAGCAACAAGGTTTAGCTGTGAGGGATATGTGTCACAGGTGTGTACATTAATTATTCAAATCCTTTCTGACATTTTGAATATTGCTATATCACTACAAAATAAACCTGTCAAAACTGTTTGTACTGCATATTCCATATCCATATCCATATTCCAACCAATCAATCAATCAATCAATCAATCAATCAATCAATCAATGTGTATGTTATGCTTGTGCAATTGATCCATTTATGGTTACAAAACAAATTAATACTGTGAGAGATTTGTGCATCGAAAAAGTCTATAGAAAATGTGAACGATCATTGATCATGATGGAACTGCTTACAATGGATAGCTGCTTAAAACTCTTAAAAAAACACATTTATTTATATAAATGTAGGTGACAAAATATTACACACCACGTCCATAAAATTTATGAACAGAACCGGTGATAAAGGGCAGCCCTGCCGGAGTCCAACATGCACCAGGAACAAGTCTGACTTACTGCCGGCAATGCGAACCAAGCTCCTGCTCCGGTCGTACAGGGACCGAACAGCCCTAAGCAGGGGGCCCCGGACCCCATACTCCCAGAGCACCCACCACAGGATGCCGCGAGTGAAATAGTCGAATGCCTTCTCCAAATCTACAAAGCACATGTAGATTGGTTGGGCAAACTCCCATGAACCCTCCAGCACCCTGGAGAGGGTATAGAGCTGGTCCAATGTTCCACGACCGGGACGAAAACCACACTGTTCCTCCTGAATCCGAGGCTCCACTATCGGCCGAAATCTCCTCTCCAGTACCCTGGCATAGACTTTCCCAGGGAGGCTGAGAAGTGTGATCCCCCTGTAGTTGGAACACACCCTCGACCACCACCCCGGTCTGCCAGTCCAGAGGTACTGTTCCCAACTGCCACGCGATGCTGCAGAGGAGTGTCAGCCAACACAGCCCCACAACATCCAGAGACTTGAGGTACTCAGGGCGGATCTCATCCACCCCTGGTGCCTTGCCACCGAGGAGCTTTTTAACTACCTCTGTGACTTCAGCTTGGGTGATGGACGAATCCACTTAGGAGCCCTCGGCCTCTGCTTCCTCAATGGAAGACATGTCGGTGGGATTGAGGACATCCTCAAAGTATTCCTTCCACCGTCCGACGATATCCCCAGTTGAGGTCAACAGCTGCCCACCTCCACTGTAAACAATGTTGGTAGGGCACTGCTTCCCCCTCCTGAGGCGTCGAACGGTTTGCTAGAATCTCTTCGAGGTGTCCACCACCGGGTTCGGGGATTGCCGCCTCGACGTCAACAATGGAGGTGGAGAACATGGTCCACTCGGACTCAATATCTACAGACTCCCTCGGGATCCGGTCGAAGCTCCGCCGAGATCAGAGAGATCTTCAACTCCCACCTCATCCATTTCAACAACCCCAATTTATTTTTTTCTACCAATTTGTGTATGTTGAACTAGCTTGTACTGTGCAGATATACAACAGACATAATGACACAGACTGAAACTGAGAAACTCACACCAATAAAGTTTAAAATACAGTAGTTTGTTTCAAAATTCAGTTGTGTATTGTGCCCCAATAAAAAGATAACTAATGGTGGCAGGTAAACAGTGAAAGTCATGACAAAGCTGATAATGATTGTCCACAGAGCTTTCTTCTTCTGTGGATACACATTGCTTTTTCCTGAAGGATTGTTTTTACTCAAAGCTTGAAAAGCTGAGATATCATCACAAAAACCAACGACAGGCATGGAAATAAACAGAGGTTCCCTTTCAGTCAGTACACTACGAGTTACGTCAGTTACTGACGGAATGGGGGTTTCGCTTAGAAGCCTATCACCTTCGAGTTCTACAAAACGAGCCATGGGTCTGCGGAATTTGCATAGCGCAACTCCGCCCCATCTCGTGGGTATAAAAGGAGCTGCATTAATGCGAGCTGCATCTCGCATTATGTTTTTGCTTCGGAGCCGAGTGCATCACTTGCCTTCTGAGCTTCTCTCTACAAGTAAGACGAGCGACTCTTCAGCGGTATCGGGGTTATGGCGCGTTCCAGCAAGTTCCGCATTCCTGCTGCTGATCTGTGCAGTGATCTGCCACAGAGTGTGTGAGTTCTCCCTGGGTGCTTCGATGCTGCTGCAGAGGACCTACTTTGGCTGATGGCCAGGGTGATCTGAGGGTTATGGTGTGGGACACCCCAACGTGTATTCCTCAGGCCTCACCCCCCCTCCCCCCCACATCGCAAGCTGGTGAGCTTCCGATTGAGATGGCTGGTCCCTCACGTCAGGGACCCAGCGTTTCATTCGGGGCTCCAGTGGATATGATGTCAATCGCCGCAACACAAGGCGGGCCTGAGTCCTCTGGAGATGAAGGTTTGGCTGCGCTGCCTCCTTCGGGAGCGCCAGCATTGCCCGAGTCTGATCCAGAGCTGACAGCCATGCTTTCCCGGGCAGCTGTGAGTATTGGGCTGGACTGGAACCCTCCACCTCAGCCCAAGCGTTCAAGGCTGGACGATTGGTTCCTGGGCACGAGGCACGCTGATCACCTGCTACCACCCCCGGCCATTCTTCCCGGAGATGCACGAGCAAGTTACCAGTTCATGGAGGGCACCTTTTACTGCCTGTAATCGTTCTGGTGCGACCTTAGCCTTCACTACCCTCAATGGAGGCGCGGCTAAAGAGCGCCTTCGCCTGGCGTGGTGATCCCAAGCGCCCGTCCAAAGCCTGTGGGTTCTCGTCCACCTTAGTGGCAGAGGCCAACAGAGCTGCGGGTCAGGCCGCGTCTGCTTTGCATGCCATGGCCATCCTGCAAGTATTATACCAGGCCAAGGTTTTAAAAACCATGCACGAGGGCAGTGCTGGCCCAGGGCTTATGCAGGAAATGCGCACTGCCACCGACTTCGCTCTCCGAGCGACGAAGGTCACTGCGCAGTCCCTAGGTCAGGTGATGTCCACTTTGGTGGTCCAGGAGCGCCAACTATGGCTGAACCTGGCAGATATGAGGGAGTCTGAGCGAACCCGTTTCCTTGACTCCCCGATCTCCCAGGCCAGCCTCTTCGGCGGCGCGGTCGAGAACTTTGCCCAGCAGTTCTCGGCTGCCCAGGAGCAGTCTGAGGCGTTCAAACACGTGCTGACCAGGCAGCCTGCTGCTGCATCTACACCGCCACCAGCTCAGCCGCCTCAGCCTGCCCGCCGCCGAGGGCGCCCCCCTGCGGCTCCCGCCCCTCCCGCTCAGCCCAGCAGCAGCCTTCACCCGGGCCGTAGCGAGTAGTAAGTTGGCGCATCCCGTCTCTGCCCCTAAGCCTACCAAATGCCAGGCTAAGCAGCACTCCTGAGATGGGCAGCTCAGAGATAGGCGTCAGTTCTTTACAGGAGATGGTAGCAGGACCACTCCTTCCCCCGGTGGAGAATCTTTTGTTCTCCACCGCTGGCATCACGGCCGGCGGTAACCAATATTTTAGAACGGACTTCCCTACCTCCGAGCTCCAAGAGGGGGCGAGGATGACAGTGTGCGACGCAATGCCTCGCCGCTCTCGTCTCCCTCTGTCGCTAGACCCCTATCAGAGAAGGCCGCCGCGGAATGCTGGTCCTTCCCTGGCCTCCTCTGTCAGGACGCGGAACATGACCCCGCCCACACCTTGGGACGCTCCAATGCCTCCCACGTCTGGGCCAGTCATTCCACTTCGCTGCCCCATCGTGGGTACGGCTGTTGTTCGCATGACCCCGCTGGTTCAGTTTTGGTGAGCCTGGGTAGAGCTTCCCAATCTGTCCCGCGGCTATGCGATTCAGTTGGCACAGTCTCCTCCCCGGTTTCAGGGAGTCCGCTATACCATGGTGGGTGGCAGTGCCCCTGTCATGCGTGCGGAGATCAACACCCTACTGGCGAAGGGTGTGGTCAAGATTGTCCCTCCAGCCGAGATGAAGTCTGGCTTCTACAGCCCCTACTTCATTGTACCCAAGAGGAGTGGTGGGTTACGGCCAATCCTGGACCTGCGCGTCTTGAACCGAACCCTTCACAGGCTTCCATTCAAGACGTTGACAGCCAAACGCATTTTCAAATGCGTTTATCCATCAGATTGGTTTGCAGCGATCGACCTGAAGGACGCGTACTTTCATGTCTCCATTCTTCCTCAACATAGACCGTTTCTACGGTTTGCCTTCAAGGGGCAGGCATACCAGTACACGGTTCTTCCATTCGGGTTAGCCGTCTCCTCGCGTCTTCACGAAAGTCGTCGAGGCAGCCCTTGTGCCACTCAGGCAACACGGGGTTCGCATCCTGAACTATTTCGAGACCAGGTTTGCGAACACAGGGATCTGGTGCTCCGGCACCTCGCCCGTTTGGGCCTTCGGGTCAACTGGGAAAAGAGCAAACTCTCCCCCGTGCAGAGGATCTCTTTTCTCGGTATGGAAAACGACTCGGTCGCCATGTACGCGCAGCTTACGAGCGAGCGCGCGCAGTCACTGCTGACTTGCCTTAGTCAATTCGAAGTTATTTCAGAGGCTCCTGGGGCATATGGCATCCGCAGCCATGGTCATGCCGCTCAGACTGCTTCATATGAGACTGCTTCAGCACTGGCTTTGCGATTGAGTCCCGAGATGGGCATGGCAACAGGGCACGCTCCAGATCCCAGTCACTCGAGCCTGCCATCAAACCTGCAGCCCGTGATTGAACCTCACTTTTCTACGGGCCGGAGTGCCCTTAGAACGAGTTTCCAGGCATGTTGTATCAACAGATGCCTCTGCCACGGGCTGGGGTGCCATGTGCAATGGACATGCTGCCATGGGCTCCTGGAAAGGACCCCAGTGCCTATGGCATGTCAATTGCCTCGAGTTGCTGGCCGTACGTCTAGCCCTGTACCGCTTTCGAGCCCTGCTCAAGGACAAACACGTACTGGTCCATTCAGACAACACAGCGACAGTAGCATACATCAACCGACAAGGTGGTCTATGCTCCTGCCGGATGTCGCAACTCGCCCGCCATCTCTTCCTATGGAGTCAGAAGCATCTGAGGTCGCTTCGTGCCGTTCACATCCTGGGAGACCTGAATCGTGCATCCGACGAGCTCTCAAGGTTTCAGCCACTTCCGGGGGAATGGAGACTCCATCCCCAGTTGGTTCAGCTGATTTGGGAACAGTTCGGCGACTCACAGGTAGATCTGTTTGCCTCCCACGACTCTTCCCATTGCCGCTGGTTTTACTCCCTGGGCACTGGGGACCCTTGGCACGGATGCACTAGCACACAGCTGGCTGCGGGCCTGCCAAGTATGCATTTGCCCCAGTGAGCCTTCTCGCACAGGTCCTGTGCAAGATCAGGGAGGACAGGGAGCAGGTCCTTTTGGTCACCCCATATTGGCCCGGCCGGACCTGGTTCTCCGAACTCATACTCCTTGTGACAGCCCCTCCCTGGTCGATCCCTCTGAGGAAGGACCTCCTTTCTCAGAGACAGAGCACCCTCTGGAACCCACGTCCCGATCTATGGAGCCTACATGTGTGGGCCCTGGACGGGACACGGCAGGTTTGAGTACCCTACCACCACAGGTGGTGGCTACCATCACTTCCGCTAGGGCCTTGTCCACGAGACAGGCCTATGCGTTGAAGTGGAAGCTCTTCGTCACCTGGTGCTCTTCTCGCCAAGAAGACCCCAGGAAATGCCCGATTGGGTCCGTGCTCTCTTTCCTCCAAGAAGGGTTGGAGCGAAGGCTGTCTCCCTCCACCCTGAAGGTTTACGTGGCCACAATATCTGCACACCACGACCTGGTGGACTCGAAAACGGTAGGACAGCACGACCTGGTCAGCAGGTTCCTTAGAGGAGCGAGGAGGATAAATCCGCCTCGCCCTCTACAGATGCCCTCTTGGGACAAATCCGCCTCGCCCTCTACAGATGCCCTCTTGGGACCTCGCAGTGGTATTATCTGCCCTGCAGAGAGCTCCCTCTGAGCCCTTGCAGTCCATCGAGTTGAAGTACCTTTCTATGAAAGTGGCGCTCTTGATTGCCCTGGCTTCCATCAAGAGGGTAGAGGACCTGCAGGCATTTTCGGTTGACGAAGCATGCCTGGAATTCGGGCCGGCTAATTCTCACGTGATCTTGAGACCCCGGCCTGGATACGTGCCCAAGGTTCCCACCATTCCTGCAAACCTGCAAGCGCTGCCCCTGGAGGAGGCAGACCCAGCCTTGGCACTGCTCTGTCCAGTACATGCCCTTCGCGCTTACGTAGACAGGATGCAGTGTTTCAGAACCTCAGACCAGCTCTTTGTCTGTTACGAAGGGCAGCAGAAAGGGAAGGCTCTCTCCAAGCAGAGGTTGTCTCACTGGATAGTGGACACCATTGTCCTGGCATATCAGGTTCAGGGCCTGCCATGCCCCCTAGGGGTAAAGGCACACTCCACTAGGAGTGTAGCCTCCTCTTGGGCTTTAGCGCATGGCGCCTTGCTAACAGACATTTGCAGAGCTACAGGCTGGGCGACACCCAACACTTTTGCGAGATTCTATAATCTCTGTGTAGAGCCAGTGTCCTCTCGTGTACTCGCTCCAAGTGGCCAGTAACTGGACAGGCTCAGGTGTCTTCGCTTGCTGCGCCATTCCACTCCACGGACTGGATACGTGCGCTATTTCACTCAGGTGAGTTTCTCAGTAAGCCCTGAGTTCTTCCAGCACTGTTGATGCCGAGTGCATGCCCGGTTGGTCAGCCCTCGTGTTAGGCTAGGTGCCTCCATGTGCATGGTTCCCCCGTTGGGCAACCCCCACATGTGTATTTCCACAGTAAGTCTCTTCGAGCATGTGTCTTCCCTTGGCAAGACACCTTGCCACCCCTGGGGTTGAAACATTCCACCTGCGGCTGGATACCCCAGTGTGCTCCGTATGCAGCCCATGCTTGGGTCATATGTGTATTCTGTAAGTCCTACCTGCGGGCAGGCATTTGTGTTGCATTTCTCCAAGTGAGATATGCTTCCCAGTGTACCTTGGTATTGGCGTTGAGCCTAGCCCTTCGTTCGTGCTAAGCTCATGGCAGGGAGCTCAGGTCAGTGCAGAACGCTGGAAGACATCCGTTGTGGCGAGATAAGATTGGGACCCCCATTTCGTCAGTAACTGACGTAACTCGTAGTGTACTGACTAAAAGGGAACGTCTCGGTTACGTATGTAACCCTCATTCCCTGAAGGAAGGGAACGGAGACGTTACGTCCCCATGCCACAACCGCTGTGCCGATGGTACGGCCGGGCGCTCAGCCTCGGCTCCTCAGCAGGCAAACATAATGTGAGATTGCCGCGCAGCTCCTTTTATACCCACGAGGTGGGGCGGAGTTGCGCTATGCAAATTCCGCAGGCCCATGGCATTCTCATGCCATTGGCTCGTTTTGTAGAACTCGAAGGTGATAGGCTTCTAAGCGAAACCCCCATTTTGTCAGTAACTGACGTAACGTCTCCGTTCCCTTCCTTCAGGGAATGAGGGTTACATACGTAACCGAGACGTTTAGATGCAAAAGCAGTTGCAAACATCCAGGAATATGAGATTGCAAGTGATCCAAAACACTATAAACACCCACTATCCCACAGACTATCACAGAGATTACCTTCCTAATCATGGCACTTCTCTTGCTGGACATGTAGATGATGGGATGAACCACAGCAAAATAATAATCTCCACAGACACAAGCCATAAAGAGAGGTCTGCCCGAAATGGTTAGTGAATACATGAAATTACAAAACCATTCAAATTGAATATTGTGCCAAACCAATTAGAGAATGTGAATGGGAGAACAGTTAGGAGTGCAACATCAATGATGGTCAGATTAAACACAAAGAAATCATTAGAAATGTTTTGTCGATGTCTGACAATGTTCCCATAGTACCATGATACTTTCTGGGAAACGCAAGAGAAAGCAAATTACAGAAACACCAGTCCAAAGAAATGATCCTAAAGCCTCATTGACGCACATCATAAAATAGTTTAGGTTCTCGGTGCCATTTGAGAAATTTGAAAAATTCTGAGGTAAAGATAATGTCGCTGTCAGTATTCTTAAGATCTGAGTTTCCTGAACTGAATAAAGTAGAAAACACCACAGTAAAATTTACTGTTAACGTGTTAACGTGTTGCTCTACAATAAAGTTTTAGTATATGTTTTCAGATTGCAGACTACTAAATGTGCTGAACTGCAATTGTTCTAGTATCTAAATCGGACTAGTAACCTCAGTAATGCTGAAAAAATATATAAATCTAACATAACATTTTTGTCTTACCTCAATGATGTCCATAAAAAAGCAAGCAGAGGCAAAAACCTTTGGTTGTGAATGACTAAACAATTACTACTGTAAAAAAATTATATGATCAATAAGTTATGACATTGTTACATTGCTTTAACTCATCAAAATAGGTTAAGCAATTTTCAACCTTGTTTTTATAAGTTATACAAAATTCAACTATTTTTTTTTAATTCAGTTTAATGTAATTTAAGTTAAAATGACTTAAATATCCAAGTTGAGTGTTTTTGAATATTTATGCCATTTACACAGCAATGGCACACACTAATCAGCACGTGAGCACATTCTTCAAGTTCACACGAAACCTCTCCCTAATCCTCCCTGTTTTGGGTGGGTTTGTCACATTTTAGTTATGTTTCCTAGTTTTCAGTTCGTTTCTATTTTTTTTTTCTCGATAATTTGGTTATCATGCATACGTCATTAATTCTGTTGATTGGTTTGTTTGAATTTAAGCTCTGTTTCTTTCAGTTCTGTTCGAAGTTTTGAGTCAAGTGTGTTTTGTAAACTGTGAACTGGCCTACTTTTTAGTATATTATACTTTCATGTATTAATTGTAAGAGTAGTCAACTTTTACAAGTAAAAGTACACAACTAGTTTACAACTAGTTTATTTTATTTTTTTTTTTGTTTTTATTTTTAAAAAGTATTTATATACAAGTGAATTTACACTTTACGTATATTGTTAGTTTCTAGGTTTACTAGTTTACTACGTCTAAATTTTTTGTCTATTCATAAGCCAATAACATTGACAGACAACATTTTAAAAAAATGTCTGAATTGTAAATTCATTACCAGCTCATTAAAACGCATACAACCAATACAACACTAATTAACCTTCCAGTACTGTAGGTGTGAAGGCGGTGTCACTCTGTACATGCGTGTTTGCAGAGTAAGAGAGAAATGTGGACAAATGTTTGGAAGAGGGGTGTTGTTTGTTTCATCCGTAACATTTTGTTTTATCTGTTAATGATTTTTTTTTAATTATTGAATTGTTAGGCATGGTGGCTCAGTGGGTAGCACTGTTGCTTCACAGAATGAAGGTCTTGCTTCGTGTCCTGGCTGAGCCAGGAGGCCTTTCTGTGTAGAGTTTATATGTTCTCCCTGAATTGGCATGGGTTTCTTTCGAGTACTCTAGTTTCCCCACAATCTAAAGACATGCAGGTGACTTATTTGTCAGTAACTAGTAGTTTATTGAGAGTATACTGCAAAGTGTGCTATAAATGCTATAAATTTAAAAGTATATAACTAGTAAACTAGCAGCATACCTAAAGTTCACTTGCAGTATAGTTGCGATTCTTAAGAAACATAAACTAGTTACCACTGTTACAATTAAATTACACTTAAATATAAACTATTATACTTTTAAACAAAAAAAAAATCAGATCCGGACGTAGTCTTTGACAAAAATGCGAATTTTCTCTGCTTTTTGTTTAAAATGCCTTTTTTTAAATGAAACTTACCCACATTCAGTTGTTGATAAAAAAGAATGCATAAAGCTAAATTATTATTTTTTTTTTAAATGGAAAGAGTTAAAGTAGAGTTAAAGGTATATTTCAAGTATATACCATATTACTAAATAGGAACATAGTAGTACACTTAAAGTGCAAAAATAGCACATAAATATTAAACTATAAATACGATGTTAAAGAAAAAATAAGTATACTTGCATGTATAAAACTACTAAACTAGTAGTTTACTGAGATTATACTTCAAAGTGTACTTTCATAAACTAAAAAAATTTACAAGTATTTGAGTAAACTATCAGTATAGTTGCAGTACAAAAGAAAAACTTAGTTGTAAACTAGTTGTGTACTCAAAGTATATACTGTTACACTTAAAGTATACTTAAAGTATTAAAGCATATTAAAGTTAATATATAATAAGTTAATTCTTAAAGTATAGGTTAAGTAAGGTATAGTATAAGGTTTGCGCTCATCAATTTACTGGTATTTGCCCCATTATTTACTTAAAGCAGACACTAATTTGCGCTGCTCTTGGTAGATTGCGTTGGTCATTATGGAAATGATCTGGCTGCATCAGTGTTCTTTCATTTGCGTGTCGTCAGTAGATCACGCGCACTTAATGTTAACTTAATAAACTTTCCACTCCCATTTTTTTGGAATTGCGCTCTCACGCTAATTTGCCCTGTTTAGTAAATCTGGCCCTTAGTCTTAAGTATTATTGAAAAGTACACTTACAAGTATACTTCTAGTACATTTTTGTAAGGGAAGGCAAAATGGAGAAACCTTTTTGTAGAACCATATAGTTTTGTTTAGGTCTACCCAGAAATAAATATTTCCTTGTTTTCCTTTTCTGTTGATCTTATTGTGGTTAATAAGACACTACATTGTGTTTTTTTTTTTTTTTTGTCTACTCTAACATAAATCAGGATAATGATTCATGATAAATGAACTAATTACAAAGACTTTATTTAAATGTATATATGTCACAAAATCTCTATTGTATTTGTTTGTATAGTATACAATTCAACACAAAATATATTATCATTTTCAATGTACACAATTTCAATATGTAACAACAAATGTCTCTATAGCTTTTTAATTTGGCTATTAACCCCCAAAAAGACCATTTGTACATTAATTATTTTCAGACAAGTTCAGTAATGACTATGACTATAATTATAGGACCATAAAGATAGACTAGGCATTCCAGTCTATTTCCATTCCATTTTCATCTCCTCATTTTTATTTTTTCTACAATATTTTGTATGTTGAGCTGACCTGTGCTCTCCAGATACAGAACTGGCATAAGGACACTTCCCGAGACAATAAAACATATTGCAACAAAGTTTAAAATGCAGTAGTACGTATCAAAACCTATTGGTAAATTGCGTCCGAATGAAAAGATAAGTGCTGGTGGCAGGTAAGCAGTAAAAGTCAAGACAAAACTGTTAATGATGGTACGCAGGGCCCTCTTCTTTTGGGGATGTATATTACTTTTCCCTGAAAGATCAGGTTTTCTCAAAGCTTGTAAGACTGAGACGTCACAAAAACCAATCACAGGTAGGGAAATAAACAGAGGTGTAGATGTAAAAGTGGTTGTAAACATAAAAGGATTTATGACCATAAGAAATCCAAAACAAATGATAAACAACCAAATTATTATGACGATTACCTTCCTGATAATGGCAGTTCTCCTGCTGTTGATGTAAATGATGGGATGAACCACAGCAAAATAATGATCTCCACAGACACAAGCCATGAAGAGAGGTCTCCCACATATGGGTAGTGAATATGTGAAAATATTAAAGTGTTCAAAAACTGAGTTGTGCAAAAGCATGTAGTTATAGACACCAAAAGGCAAGAAAATTAGGAAAATAAGATCAATGATTGTCAGATTAAACACAAAGAAGTCATTAGTAGAAATGTTTTGTCGATGTCTTTGACAAAGTTTCCGAAGTACAACGGCACTGGCGATGACACCCAGAAGAACACAAAATGCAGACAGACCTGACCAGAAAATGGGAACTGTAAGCTGGTCACTGCAAAGTGTAAAATAGTTCCTGGTTCCATTTGAGTAATCTAAAGCACTCTCATGTAAAGATAACATCACTAAATGCATTTCAACATAGGAATCTCCAGATCTGCATGAGAAAAGAAAGCATTCAATGAGACTTTTCCAATTACTTTTGAAGTTAGATTGATCTGCTGAGAAAGAATAAATACAATACTTATTTTTTATTTATTTATTTATCTTACCTCAGTGATGTCTATAATAACTAAGAGGAAAGAGATGCAATGAGAGGCAACAAGTCTCAGTCATTAACGAGGTCTGAGAGGTCTTACATGTACACATACAGCAATGGCTTATATCCCTTGACTGTGATGTTTTGAATATCGTGCAATATAACATCACCAGAAAAACAAACACTGCTCTATCATACTCCACATCACTAAAACAAAAGTACACGGCACTGGGGGGAAAAAAGGTCTAACACATCCATGTTATCTAATGTTACCATTTTCTATTTTTTAAATGTATTTTATTTTTTATTTTTCATTTTATATATATATACACCAATCAGGCATAACATTATGACCACTGACAGGTGAAGTGAATAACACTGATTATCTCCTCATCACGGCACCTGTTAGTGGATGGAATATATTAGGCAGCAAGTGAACATTTTGTCCTCAAAGTTGATGTGTTAGAAGCAGGAAAAATGGGCACGTGTAAGGATTTGAGCGAGTTTGACAAGGGCCAAATTGTAATGGCTAGACGACTAGGTCAGAGCATCTCCAAAACTGCAGCTCTTGTGGGGTGTTCCCAGACTGCAGTGGTCAGTATCTATCAAAAGTGGTCCAAGGAAGGAACATTGGTGAACTGGCGACAGGGTCATGGGCGGCCAAGGCACATTGATGCACGTGGGGAGCGAAGGCTGGCCCGTGTGGTCCGATCAAACAGACGAGCTACTGTCGCTTAAATTGCTCTTTGACACGTACCACCTACCTAAGCATTGTTGCAGACCATGTACACCCTTTCATGGAAACGGTGTTCCCTGGTGGCTGTGGCCTCTTTCAGCAGGATAATGCGCCCTGCCACAAAGCAAAAATGGTTCAGGAATGGTTTGAGGAGCACAACAACGAGTTTGAGGTGTTAACTTGGCCTCGAAATTCCCCAGATCTCAATCCAATCGAGCATCTGTGGGATGTGCTGAACAAACAAGTCCGATCCATGGAGGCCCCACCTCACAACTTACAGGATTTAAAGGATCTGCTGCTAACATCTTGGTGCCAGATACCACAGCACACCTTCAGGGGTCTAGTGGAGTCCATGCCTCGACGGGTCAGGGCTGTTTTGGCAGCAAAAGGGGGACCAACACAATATTAGGATGTTATGCCTGATCGGTATGTGTATATATATATATATATATATATATATATACAATTTTTTATTTAATTTTTTTTGGGGTCAAGAAAGTAATCTATATTCAATGGAGCTTGATGTCGGTGACAGTCTTTTTATTCTACAAACCATAGTTTCATTTCCCTAAAATGAAGGGGAGAAATTCAGTAGTATGACCTACATTCTCTAAGATTATTATTCACGTCGGCACTAATGATGTTCGACTTCGCCAGTCAGAGATAACCAAAATTAACATTAAAGAGGTGTGTAAACTCGCAAGTACGATGTCAAGCTATGTAGTTTGTTCTGGCCCCCTCCCCGTTCGGCGGAGTGATGAGATACTTAGCAGACTATCATCACTCAATGGCTGGTTGTCTAAGTGGTGTCCACAGAATAACACAGAGTTCATAGACAATTGGAAAAGCTTTTGGGGCAGACCTGACCTGTTAAAAAGAGATGGTATTCATCCCTCCTGGGGTGGTGCCGCTCTTCTCTCTAGTAATATGGCACATAGTCTTAGAGTTGAACCTTGACTAACTGGGGCACAGGTCAGGAAGCAGACGGACTGGCTTAACCGACCGTCTGCTAGCTGTCTCACGTCACAGAAGTCAGATAAATCCCAGCATATAGAGGCTCTTTCATCTAGATATTATCACATATAGACTGTGTCTGTTCCCTGAATTAGTAAATACAAAAAACTCTCGAACCCATTTAAGGGTAAAAATTTAATTGATGTTCAACAAATAAAAAACAGATACAGTGGGGAGAACAAGTATTTGATACACTGCCGATTTTGCAGGTTTGCCCACTTACAAAGCATGTAGAAGTCTGTAATTTTTATCATAGGTACTCTTCAACTGTGAGTGACGGAATCTAAAACAAAAATCCAGAAAATCACATTGTATGATTTTTAAGTAATTAATTTGCATTTTATTGCATGACATAAGTATTTGATACATCAGAAAAGCAGAACTTAATCTTTGGTACAGAGATCATACGTTTCCTGTAGTTCTTGACCAGGTTTGCACACACTGCAGCAGGGATTTTGGCCCACTCCTCCATACAGACCTTCTCCAGATCCTTCAGGTTTCGGGGCTGTCGCTGGGCAATACGGACTTTCAGCTCCCTCCAAAGATTTTCTATTGGGTTCAGGTCTGGAGACTGGCTAGGCCACTCCAAGACCTTGAGATGCTTCTTACGGAGCCACTCCTTAGTTGCCCTGGCTGTGTGTTTCGGGTCGATATCATGCTGGAAGACCCAGCCACGACCCATCTTCAATGCTCTTACTGAGGGAAGGAGGTTGTTGGCCAAGATCTCGCGATACATGGCCCCATCCATCCTCCCCTCAATACGGTGCAGTCGTCCTGTCCTCTTTGCAGAAAAGCATCCCCAAAGAATGAAGTTTCCACCTCCATGCTTCACGGTTGGGATGGTGTTCTTGGGGTTGTACTCATCCTTCTTCTTCCTCCAAACACGGCGAGTGGAGTTTAGACCAAAAAGCTCTATTTTTGTCTCATCAGACCACATGATCTTCTCCCATTCCTCCTCTGGATCATCCAGATAGTCATTGGCAAACTTCAGACGGGCCTGGACTCTCTTCAGGTCATTGACCAGGTCCTGCCGTGTAGTTCTGGGCTGATCCCTCACCTTCCTCATGATCATTGATGCCCCACGAGGTGAGATCTTGCATGGTGCCCCAGACCGAGGGAGATTGACCGTCATCTTGAACTTCTTCCATTTTCTAATAATTGCGCCAACAGTTGTTGCCTTCTCACCAAGCTGCTTGCCTATTGACCTGTAGCCCATCCCAGCCTTGTGCAGGTCTACAATTTTATCCCTGATGTACACAGCTTACCTTACACAGCTCTCTGGTCTTGGCCATTGTGGAGAGGTTGGAGTCTGTTTGATTGAGTGTGTGGACAGGTGTCTTTTATACAGGTAACGAGTTCAAACAGGTGCAGTTAATACAGGTAATGAGTGGAGAACAGGAGGGCTTCTTAAAGAAAAACTAACAGGTCTGTGAGAGCCGGAATTCTTACTGGTTGGTAGGTGATCAAATACTTATGTCATGCAATAAAATGCAAATTAATTATTTAAAAATCATACAATGTGATTTTCTGGATTTTTGTTTTAGATTCCGTCTTTCACAGCTGAAGTGTACCTATGATAAAAATTACAGACCTCTACATGCTTTGTAAGTAGAAAACCTGCAAAATCGGCAGTGTATCAAATACTTGTTCTCCCCACTGTATAATACAGATGAACAAATTATAAAGCTGAATATTCGATCCCTTTCCTCAAAAGCATTTATTGTTAATTATATGATTACAGATCATAACCTAGATGTGCTGTGTTTGACAGACACCTGGCTAAAACCTGATGATTACATTACTTTAAATACGCCGCGTCGGAAAGGAAAAGGGGGAGGTGTTGCTGTAATTTATAATAATATCTTTAGTATTACTCAGAAGTCTATTTTCAAATATAATTCTTTTGAAGTTTTGGTGCTTTACGTAACGTTATGTAGTGTAAATGATGAATCCCGTTTGACATTTGTGCTGGCTACTGTATACAGGCCACCAGGGCACCATACAGACTTTATCAAAGAATTTACTGATTTTCTATCAGAGTTAGTACTGGCTGCAGATAAAGTCCTAATTTGGTGATTTTAATATCCATGTAGACAATGAAAAAGATGCATTGGGACTGGCATTTAGAGACATTCTGAACTCTATTGGAGTTAGGCAACCTGTGTCAGGACCCACTCATTGTTGTAATCATACTTTAGACCTAATATTGTCACATGTAATAAATGTTGATGCCGTTGAAATTCTGCAGCAGAGCGATGACATCTCAGATCATTATCTAATATCGTGTATACTTAATTTAGCAAAGGCTGCAAAGCCGTCCCCTCGTTTCAAATATGGCAGGACTATCACCACTACCACTAAAGATTGCTTTGTAAATAATTTTCCTCATTAGTTCCATCTCCTCAGCATCCCAGATATCCTAGAGGAACTCGATGTTGCAACAGAAACTATTGACTCTCTCTTTTACAGCACTTTAAACACAGTTGCTTCTCTGCACTTAAAGAAGATGAAAGAAAATAGTACAATGCCGTGGTACAACAAGCACACTTGGGCCCTTAAAACAGCAGCCAGAAAAATGGAGCGCAGCTGGAAGAAAACAAAACTGGAGGTTTTTCGCATTTCGTGGAAAGAGAGCATGATTGCATACAGAAAGGCCGTAAAAACTGCTAGATCTGCTTATTTTTTGACTCTCTTAGAAGAAAACAAACACAACCCTAGGTATTTATTTGATACAGTGGCTAAATTAACAAGAAATAAAGCTTCAACTTCTGATGTTTGCAAACAGCACAGCTGTAATGACTTTATGAACTTCTTTCCGTGCAAGATTGATAATATTAGGAAGAAAATTATAACTATAAAACCATCTACTACAGTATCGTATCAGACAGTGCATTGTAGTGTCACTGAGAAAAAAATCCATTCATTCACTGCTATAGGAGAGGAAGAATTGGCTAAACTCATTAAATCATCTAAATCAACAACATGTATGCTCGACCCTATACCGACTAAGCTACTAAAAGAGATGCTGCCAGAGGTCATAGATCCACTTCTTAATATCATTAATTCATCTTTGTCATTAGGATATGTACCGAAAACTTTTAAGCTGACTATTATTAAACCACTTATTAGAAAACCGCAACTTGATCCTACAGAATTAGTCAATTACAAGCCAATCTCAAATCTACCCTTTCTGTCAAAAATGTTAGAAAAGGCAGTGTCTTCACAACTATGCTCCTTTTTTAGAAAAAAATGATATCTGTGAGGATTTCCAGTCAGGATTTAGACCATATCATAGTACTGAGACTGCTCTCATTAGAGTTAAAAATGATTTGCTCTTATCATCCGATCGTGGTTGTATCTTGCTATTAGTGTTACTCGATCTTAGCGCTGCATTCGATACTATCGACCACAATATTCTTTTGAATAGACTCAGAAATTATGTTGCCATTAGTGGAATTGCATTGGCATGGTTTAAATCATACTTATCTGACCGCTATCAGTTTGTATCAATTAATAAATAGATGTCATATCGATCACAAGTTCAGTATGGAGTACCGCAAGGCTCAGTGCTAGGACCGTTGCTTTTCACCCTGTACATGCTACCCTTGGGAGATATCATTAGGAAGCATGGCATTAGTTTTCATTGTTATGCTGACGACACTCTATATTTCTTCGCGCCCTGACAAAACTTACCAATTCACAAGATTGACGGAATGCATAGCTGATATAAAAAATTGGATGACTAGTAATTTCCTACAACTTAATTCTGAAAAAATAGCATTTTTAATTATTGGACAAAAAACCTCTGCACATAGTAACCTAGAATACTGTCTAACACTTGATGGCTGCTCTGTCAAGTCCTCGTCGTCAGTTAGGAACCTGGGTGTGCTCTTTGATGCCAATCTTTCTTTTGAAAGCCACGTTTCTAGCATCTGTAAAACTGCATTTTTCCATCTTAAAAACATATCTAAATTACGGCACATGCTTTCAATGCAAAATGCTGAACAGTTAGTTAATGCGTTCATGACCTCAAGGCTAGATTATTGTAATGCTCTACTGGGTGGTTGCCCTGCTCGCTTAATAAATAAACTGCAGCTTGTCCAAAAAGCAGCAGCTAGAGTTCTTACTAGAACCAGGAAGTATGACCATTTTAGCCCAGTTCTGTCAACACTGCACTGGCTCCCTATTAAACATTGTATAAATTTTAAAATCTTGCTGATTACTTACAAAGCACTAAATGGCTTAGTTCCCCAGTACTTGAACGAGCTCTTAACGCATTATACTCCATCACATCTATTGCGGTCTCAAAATTCTGCCCAGTTGATAATACCTAGAATATCAAAATCAACGGCTGGCGGTCCATCCTTTTCCTATTTAGCACCTAAACTTTAGAACAGTCTTCCTAGCATTGTTCGGGAAGCAGACACACTCTGTCAGTTTAAATCTAGACTATAAACACATCTCTTTATTATGACATACACATAGAACTTTATCAATTCCTATTATTTAAATCAGTTAATTGATTGTTAGGCTGCATTAACTAGGTCTGCCAGAACTGGGAACACTTCCTATAACACCTGATGTACTTGTTACATCGTAAAAAGAATGCCATCTACGCTAATGTTAGTCTCTCTGTTTATCCCGAGGTTTACTGTAGTCTGCCGGATCCAGATCAGATGGTGGACCGGCGCCTAGACATGACCACAACGCAGCCCTGAAGTGTCGGCAGAGACCGTGTCAACTAGACTCTCCCCTGTGAAGGCCTCCTTCCCTTCCCTTCCTTTCCCCTCTGCACACATATGTATTCAAACGCGCTTTGAATACGCTTGCCTATAGGCTGAACACGTAATGCTTGCATACATGCCGTCGCCGTTTTCACGGATTCGCCTTTTTTGGGGTTTGCGCGAGGATGATGATGATGGTATAGTTTCAAAACTATTTCAAACCTATTTCATGGTTTGCGTTCTCAGGCCACCAAGTGCTGTTGCCGTGTGGATGGGGTCCGGAACGCATTGGGGGTTTTCTGTTTTAGTTGAGGATCGTGTTGTTTAAGTGGCGCCAAATTAAATAACTAATCAGTTTTTACAACAGAAATTAATCAATCAAAAACTTACTTTAGTTTTTCTTCTAAAACAAAATTAATTTCCTATTATCACTGTAAAGCTGCACATTATTATCACATTTTTATACATTTTAAAGGGTCACAATACACTAAAACACTTTTTAGATATGTTGCTAGATATATATAGGTTGCACATAGAAGAAAAGAAGACTGTTGAAAACTGTTGTTATTTAGAATTTGTTCTGTGGAAAAATAAAAACAATCTTTTTACAATTTATAATCTGTAGTGAATTACTTTTTGAGTACCTAGTACTGCTCACAGGAGTGTGCACATAAATGTTTTAATTAAACTTATTACCTGATAATCCTAGTTCTGTCATGACAACTCTCTGAGTGTTTGGCATGGTAATGGATATGACAATGTTGATATATTTGGTCTTGACGGAATAGATCTGCTACGCTGCTGCTGCTGTTGGTTATTGTTGCTGCTGCTGTAGAGCAAGTACGGGACTTGCTACTGCCAATACATACACAACACGCTGCTGTGAGCAAGTAAGACATGCTGCTGCTGTACAATATAGCATACATGAATTACCCATTGCAGATCTATACAGGTGGAGCTGGGGAAGGTGGAGGGTTTCTGAGCACGCTGCAACTGCTACAGCAAATGCAGACTAAGGGCCAGATATACTAAATAAGGCATATTAGCGTGAGAGTGCCAGTGCAAAAAAGCGCCAATGGGAGTGGAAAGTTCTACCAGAAAGACTTAGAGGGCAGATGAATGTTTACATGGTATTTATTCCATAAAGTATTAACTGATGGTAGTGAGCTACAATGACTCATGTTTAGCTGTATAGAAAAGTTCTTTGGCGTAGGCCCCATTCTTAGTCCAAATCCTGGGGATGCAAATTCGGCTGATCCTGCCTGAAGATGAAGGCAGGGGCCGAGCCTACCCCCAATGAATGGACATGGGCTAACCTGGTGGTGGTGGGGAGGATGGAGGGGAACGTCAGCATCATCAACTGCGAATGTGAAACAGAGAATTCAGTGCTTATATACTCCAGGTGTCAAGCAGTGATTGGCCAGACATATTATTATGAATGAATGACGTGGCCTTAGAGTCTTCCTGGTAGAACCTACACTAAAAGCTATCATTTCTGCGCATGATTACTGCCGATGCGCAAATTAAAGAACACAAACACAGGCGGATCATTTCCATAATGACCAACACATGTACCAAGAGGAGCGCAAATTTGCATCTGGTTTAAAGACATGCTTTTTTGGGCTTTAAATAATGGCGCAAATACCAGTAAATTGTCTAGTGCGAACCTTAGTGAATCACCATGCATGATTCAAGTAAATGCATATGCAATAAGGTCAGCTGCAAAAATAACCCTGTCCACGCCTTTTCAGTGCACATTTTTCATTGCATGTCTTTAGTAAATCCTGACAGTAGCTTTTTAACGCCAAAATAGGGTTTGCACTGGCGCAAGCTGTTAGTACTGTAAATCTAAGTACAGTGGTGGTCAGAATTTTTGGCACCCCTGGTAAATATGATCAAATAGGGCTGTAAAAAATAAATCTGCATTGTTTATCCTTTTGATCTTTTATTCAAAAAATTCAAACTCAAAAATCTAACCTTTCATTGAAGTAAAAGAATTGAAAGTGGGGGGTAAATCACATTATGAAACAATTCCTTTCTCCAAAAAAGTATATTATATAATATACTTGTATAATATAAAAGTATATATTGAAGTATATTCCCATTAATATTTACATTTTTTTTAGCACACCATGAAATTGTCCAGCTATGATGTCTTGTTCCACAGGAGTATAAATATGAGGAAACACAAAGGCCAAATTCCCTTAATCATTCATCACAATGAGTAAAGTCAAAGAATATAGTTCTGATGTGCAGCAAAAGATTGTTGAGCTTCACAAAATAGAAAGTGGCTGTAGGAAAATAGCTAAAGCTTTGAAAATTCCCATTTCCACCATCAGGGCAATAATTAAGAAGTTCCAATCAACTAAAGACGTTACGAATCTGCCTGAAAGAGGACGTGTGTCTATTTTGTCTTAATGCACGGCGAGGAGGAAAGGAGTGGCCAAAGACTCTCCAAGGATCACAGATGGAGAATCGCAGAGATTAGTTGAGTCTTGGGGTCAGAAAGCCTAAAAAAAAAAAAAAATCAAACAACCCCTACATCACCTCATGTTGTTTGGGAGGGATTCAAGAAAAATCCTTCTTGCTCATCCAGAATCAAACTCCAGTATATTTAGTTGTCAGACACAGAAATTCAAAAGGGACCTGGTTCTATGATCAGATGAAACCTTTCGAGGGAACTCGCACTGCGTCTATCGACACTTTGGGAACGCCCTCTAGCGTAGCGCGTCTGAATGAATGAAATCTCCAATCCTGATTGGTGCTGCGTCATGACGTAGTATGTGACGGCATACACGGAAGCTACAAAGGGGTAGCTTCCGTGTACAGCACATAGTACAGACAGCTTTTGCTCTTCAGCTAGGCGCTCTGTGTGAATTGTTTGTCTTATTTAGTGTTGTCTGTCCAATTATCAAAAGAAAAGCATGGCAAGCGAGCAATATAGAAGGTGTGTGCACCCGTGTCCGCGCTACATTACGGGCACAGACACACAGCAATTGTGTGTGTATTGTTTGGGCATGCAGCACGCTCGGGCAGCTCTCGAGGGGGCTGCCTGCAGTGAGTGTGAGAAGCTGCCGCTTAGAGTGTTGCGCACATGGCTGGCGGTGTTTGATGAGGCCGGCCAGGCTCGCGAGCCCCGTGGTTCTGGTCCTGCGTCTGTTGAGGCAGCGCAGCGACGCAGATCATGGGTCTCACAGATAAATCTGTCAGCGGGACTTGGGACTGCCAAGGCATCTTCCCAGTCCTCGTCTGACGATTCAGATGCTCTCCCGCCCCGCGCGGAAGCCCACGAAGCGGCTTCTTCCCGCGGGATGGAGAATCCGATGCTGCAGTTGTCTGGCTCTGGGGAGTCAGATGCACTCAGTATCGAGGCGGGTGAAGTGCAGGCTGAATTGCCTCTTCACTCTCCCGCTCAAGAGGAGCTCGTGGAGGTTCTGACCCGCGCTGTGGCCAAGTTGAGTATTGATTGGCCACAGGAAAAGCTTAAAGTACAGCCGAAAAGCAAGCTGGATGGGCGCTTTTTTTTTCAAGCGGCGGGCTCAACCTTCACGCCGGGGCTTGCCTTTTTTCCCTGACTTGCATGACGAGTTGTGCAAGTCATGGGAAAAGCCATATTCAGCGCACCTGTCAAATCCCCCAGTACTAGACTTCGGAAAACGTGCTGAGGGCAACTGAATATGGCTATGGCACGATGCCGCGGGTGGAAGAGGCTCTCGCGAGCTATCTTTCGCCTGACGCCGCGTCATCCCTCAAAGCCCCGGTACTGCCCACCAAGCCATGCAGGGATACATCTACCCTGGTAGGCAGAGCTTATATGGCGGCCGGGCGGGCTGGTAGTTGTCTGCACACTATGGCAGTTCTGCAGGCCTACGAAGCCGAGCTGCTGAAAGAGCTGGATGAGGGCGAGGGTCCGTCTCCGGATGACATCACAGAGCTGCGGAAGGCCACCGATCTCTCTCTGCGCGTCACCAAGGAGACGGCCCGTGCTATCGGCTGCTCCATGGCTGGCATGGCGTGTGTGGAGAGACACCTGTGGCTGAATCTATTGGGGATGAAGGACAAGGAGAAATCCTTCCTTCTGGATTCCCCGATAGCACCTTCTGGGCTTTTCGGCGGCGTGGTTAATACCGTCGTTGAGAGGTTTCAGGAGGTGAAAAAGCAGTCGGCGGCCTTCCAGCAGTACCTCCCTCGAAGGCTGCCTCGAGTGGCTGGTTCAAAAGATTCTACCGGCAGGTGCAAAAAGAGAGTGTCGCTTCCCGAGCGAAAAAGACCTGTGGCTGGGCAGCGAACGCGTCCACACACCGAAAATCGTTCTCGACTATTCCCTGCCAGGCAGCCACTTCAGGGGGTCAGGAACGAGGCTTGGGTGACACTGGTTCCCTTAGTAGATTATCTCGCCACATGGTTATGCCTTCCGAATATATCTGCATGGGCCCTGCGGACTGTAGAAAAGGGGTACAAACTGCAGTTCAGTTCTCCACCACCGAAGTTCAACAGGGTGGTCTGGACTGTAGTGGCCCCAGAGCAGGTGCGGGTTATGGAACAAGAAGTCCACTCTCTGTTGGTAAAGGAGGCCATAGAACGTGTTCCTCCACCAGACAGGGAGTCCGGGTTCTACAGCCGGTACTTCATAGTTCCCAAGAAGGATGGAGGGTTGCGTCCAATAATAGATCACTTGAATCGTTCTTTGAGGAGATTCAGGTTCAAGATGCTCACAATTCCAGCCATCGTGAGTCAGATCCAGTTCGAGGACTGGTTCGTCACGATAGATCTAAAGGACGCATACTTCCATGTATCCATCCTTCCATGTCACAGGAAGTTCCTGAGGTTCGCTTTTGGGGGCGAAGCATACCAATATCGGGTTCTTCCTTTCGGCCTAGCTCTTTCCCCTCACACCTTCACCAAGTGCATGGATGCAGCGCTGGCTCCTCTCAGACTCCAGGGCATCCGTGTACTGAATTATATTGATGACTGGCCCATATTGGCCCAGTCGCACGAGGTGGCAGTTTGGTATCGAGATGTCGTTCTGTCCCACGGCAGAGTTAAGGCCATCTTACATCCATGGCCGGGCTACGTGCCCAAGGTCCCATCGAGTGTGGCACGGTCAGTGGCTCTTCAGGCCTTCCATCCTCCACCTCACGTGACGGCGGAAGAGGGGAGACTTCACCTGCTCTGTCCCGTCAGAGCACTAAGATTCTACTTAGAGAAGTCTTCGCAGTGGAGGAAGTCAGACCAGTTGTTGGTGTGCTTTGGCTCACCCAGGAAAGGGCTGCCTGCATCAAAACAGACAATCAGTAATTGGATTGTCCAGGCTATAGCCACGGCTTATCAGGTGCGCAGTTTGCCTTCACCTATGGCCGTGAGGGCTCATTCCACCAGGGGCATGGCCTCCTCGGTGGCCCTCCTTTCTGGATTCTCGCTTCAGGAGATTTGCGAGGCGGCCGGGTGGGCCATCCCGCACACCTTCATCAGATTCTACAGTCTGCAACTTCCTGCGACGCCTGGTGCCAGGGTGCTCGCGTCCTAAGTGTGCCTGGTTTCCAGCTTCACACTAGGGCAGGCGTGATTGTCGGGGTGGCCTAGTGGGTATTTCGTTCCCAAAGTGTCGATAGACGCAGTGCGAGTTCCCTCGAAAGGGAACGTCTCGGGTTATGACTATAACCCTTGTTCCCTGAGAAGGGAACGAGACACTGCATCTCGCCGCCACCCCTCATCACGCAGGGAGTGCCTGCTTCATCGCAAAAACTGTCTGTACTATGTGCCGGCGTCCCCTTTGTAGCTTCTGTGTATGCCGTCACATACTACGTCATGATGCAGCACCAATCAGGATTGGAGATAGATTTCATTCATGCTTCAGACGCGCTACGCTAGAGGGCGTTCCCAAAGTGTCGATAGACGCAGTGTCTCATTCCCTTCTCAGGGAAAAAGGGTTATAGTCATAACCCGAGACACTTTCAGCAAATACACCAGATGGGTTTGGTGCAAACGGGGATAAAAAGTACCCCATGCCCACAGTTAAAATTACCGCTGGATCTTTAATGTTGTGGGCCTATTTTTTTGCTGGAGGTCCTGGACATCTTGTTCAGATACATGGTATAATGGATTCTAGCAAATACCAACAGATAAAAAATCAAAACCTGACGGTCTCTGCTAGGAATCTTATAATGGACCGTGGTTGGATCTTCCATCAGGACAACAATCCAAAACAAACATCAAAATCAACACACAAATGTGTCACTGAACACAAAATGAAGCTTCTGCCATGACCATCCCAGTCCCCTGACCTGAACCCTATAGAAAATGAGTGGGGTGAACTGAAGAGAAGAAGCACCAACATGGATCTGGGAATCTGAAGGATCTGGATAGATTCTGTATGGAGGAATGGTCTCTGATCTCTTGTCAGGTGTTCTCCAAACTCATCAGGCGTTATAGAACTGCAATCATACTTTAAACCTAATATTGTCACATGGAATAAAGGATGATACCGTTGAAATTCTGCAGCAGAGCGATGACATCTCAGATCATTACCTAGTATCATGTACACTTAATTTAGCAAAGGCTGCAAAGCCGTCCCCTCGCTTCAAATATGGCAGTACTATCACTGCTGCGACTAAAGATTGCTTTGTAAATAATCTTCCTCATCAGTTTCATCTCCTCAGCATCCCAGATAGCCTAGAGGAACTTGATGTTGCAACAGAAACTATTGACTCACTCTTTTCCATCACTTAAGACACAGTTGCTCCCCGGCGCTTAAAAAAGATTAAAGAAAATAGTCCAACGCCGTGGTACAACGAGCACACCCGGGCCCTTAAAACAGCAGCCAGAAAAATGGAGCACAGCTGGAAGAAAACAAAACTTGAAGTTTTTCACATTTCGTGGAAAGAGAACATAATTGCATACAGAAAGGCCCTAAAAACTGCTAGATCTGCTTATTTCTCGACTCTCTTAGAAGAAAACAAACACAACCCTAGGTATTTATTCGATACAGTGGCTAAATTAACCAAAGATAAAGCTTCAACTTCTGATGTTTGGAAACAGCACAGCAGTAATGACTTTATGAACTTCTTTACTTGTAAGATTGATAATATTAGGAAAAAAATTATAACCATGCAGCCGTCTACTACAGTATCACATCAGACAGTGCACTGTAGTGTCACTGGGGAAAAATTACACTCATTCACTGCTATAGGAGAAGAAGAATTGGCTAAACTCGTTAAATCATCAAAATCAACAACATGTATGCTCGACCCTATACCGACTAAACTACTAAAAGAGATGCTTCCAGAGGTCATAGATCCTCTTCTTAATATCATTCATTCATCCTTGACATTAGGATATGTACCGAAAACTTTTAAGTTGGCTATTATTAAACCACTTATTAAAAAAACGCATCTTGATCCTACAGAATTAGACTACAGGCCAATCTCAAATCTACCCTTCCTGTCAAAAATACTAGAAAAGGCAGTGTTCTCACAATTATGCTCCTTTTTAGAAAGAAATGGTATCTGTGAGGATTTTCAGTCAGGATTTAGACCATATCATAGTACTGAGACTGCTCTCATTAGAGTTACAAATGATTTACTCTTATTATCCGATCGTGGTTGTATATCTCTATTAGTGTTACTCGATCTTAGCGCTGCATTCGATACTATCGACCACAACATTCTTTTGAATAGACTCGAAAATTATGTTGGCATTAGTGGAATTTCATTGGCATGGTTTAAATCATACTTATCTGACCGTTATCAGTTTGTAGCAGTAAATGAAGAGATGTCACACCGATCACAAGTTCAGTATTGAGTACCGCAAGGCTCAGTGCTAGGACCGTTGCTTTTCACCCTGTACATGCTACCACTGGGAGATATTATTAGGAAGCATGGCGTTAGTTTTCATTGTTATGCTGACGATACTCAGCTCTATATTTCTTCACGCCCTGGCGAAACTTACCAATTCACAAGATTAACGGAATGCATAGCTGATATAAAAAATTGGATGACTAGTAATTTCCTGCAACTTAATTCAGAAAAAACAGAATTTTTAATCATTGGACAAAAACAGGTAGTAACCTAGAATACTGTCTAACACTTGATGGCTGCTCTGTCAAGTCCTCGTTGTCAGTTAGGAACCTGGGTGTGCTCTTTGATACCAATCTCTCATTTGAAAGCCCCGTTTCTAGCATCTGTAAAACTGCATTCTACCATCTTAAAAATATATCTAAATTACGGCACATGCTTTCAATGCAAAATGCTGAACAGTTAGTTCATGCGTTCATGACCTCAAGGTTAGATTATTGTAATGCTCTACTGGGTGGTTGCCCTGCTCGCTTAATAAATAAACTGCAGCTGGTCCAAAACGCAGCAGCTAGAGTTCTTACTAGAACCAGGAAGTATGACCATATTAGCCCGGTTCTGGCAACACTGCATTGGCTCCCTATTAATCATCGTATACATTTTAAAATCTTGCTAATTACTTACAAAGCACTAAATGGTTTAGCTCCCCAGTACTTGAGCGAGCTCTTAACACATTATACTCCATCACTTCTATTGCGGTCTCAAAATTCTGGCCAGTTGATAATACCTAGAATATCAAAATCAACTGCAGACGGTCCATCCTTTTCCTATTTAGCACCTAAACTCTGGAACAGTCTTCCTAGCATTGTTCGGGAAGCAGACACACTCTGTCAGTTTAAATCTAGACTAAAAACACATCTCTTTACTATGGCATACACATAAAACATTTTTAATTTCTATTATTCAAATCAGTTAAATTATTGTTTTAGGCTGCATTAACTAGGTCAGCCGGAACCGGGAACACTTCCCATAACACCTGATGTACTCGTTACATCATAAGAAGAATGGCATCTACGCTAATGTTAGTCTCTCTGTTTATCCCGAGGTTTACTGCAGACGGCCGGATCCGGGCCGTATTCGGACCAGATGGTGGACCTGCGCCTGGACATGACCAACGCATCCCTGAAATGTCTGCAGAGACCGTGTCAATTAAACTCCCCCCTGTAATTGCCGCACCGACACGACATCCTCATTAAACCCGTCCCCGGCGTGACGACTCCAATCTTTCGAATAATCCTACGAATATCTATTGATCTAATATGACTTCTGACCTGTAATGTTGCCAGAATCATAATCATACACTATTTGTTCGTCGGCCAGAGGAGAACTGGCACCCCGACTGAGCCTGGTTTCTCCCAAAGTTTTTTTCTCCATTCTGGCCCTGAAGGAGTTTTGGTTCCTTGCCACCGTCGCCTTTGGCTTTTGCCTTGCTCAGTTGTGGACACTTAAATTTCAACTATATTACTGATCTGCCCGCATTGACACTATATGATAATTGAAAAGAGCTGGATGACATCACCGTTTTCACCAGAGCGGCTATACAGCTGAATCAAATTCTGTTGCATTATTTCCCTGTTACCACTGTGAAGCTGCTTTGAAACAATTGGCATTGTAAAAAGCGCTATATAAATAAAAGTGATTTGATTTTATTTGATTTGATATAGAAGAAGACTCAGAGCTGTTGTCTTGGCAAAAGGAGGTTGCAAAAAGTATGCCAATAAAAGTATAATAAAAGCGTGCCAATAATTGTGGCCAACGTGTTTTGGAGAAAAGCATTTATTTCATAATGTGATTTACCCACCACTTTCAATTCTTTTACTTCAATGAAAGTTTAGATTTTTGTGAATTTTTTTAATAAAAGATCAAAAGGATAAACAATGCAGATTTATTTTTTACAGCCATATTTGATCATATTTATCAGGGGTGCCAATAATTCTGACCATCACTGTATTTGAAGGTTGAGCAGCGAGCTGATTGGCTACTGTTACAGAAAGAATTAGTCAGCTGTGACCTATAGAGAATGATGTGATTGCAAGCAGATTGAGTTAAGGACCTATCAGCCTGCGCCATCTAGTTTCATGACAGAATTTTGTATTTTTGAGTATGCAGGTGTCACTGGAGGCTTTGTATAAACAAAATTACTTTATATAAGCATAGTTAAACCAACACAATGAAACGCTAAACAACATATCAATCATCAGTCTTGACAACTTTTCACCCACAAGATTGAGAACAAGAGACTAATAATGCTCCACTGAACTCAACTCACATTGCACAGCTCACAATTATAAGGGAAACCAGGGCAAGTTGTTACACTCCAGTGAATATGTTAATACTCCAGGGTAGGGTAATTTTTTATTGTCAATTTCTATATAGGCACATACCTAAGTCTTGCCTACAAAAAGACCTTCAAACATTTCCATTTTTTATTGTCCTGGAAAAAGATACAATGAACACACTGTAGTGGGTCATGTTATCACACTATATACAGTATGTGTGAAGTTGTCACAAAGGTTTTTCAGTAAAATAGCACAAAACAAAACACAATTTCAAACCATTATTTTGAGCAACCCATATGGAACCTAATCAATTAGAAATAAAATTACATTTAAATAAAAAAAGTTACCTGTCCCAACCTGACAAAACTGAGAGCACAGCTCAACATTTTTTTGCTTAGACAACTAACACCTGACATAACCAAAAGAATGTGTCATAATGTGTTTTACTGTCTCTTGTTCTGTTTACTCTGATTCCAGGTGTCTTTCTTCTTGTTCATCATCTTTGTTGTATACACCATGCTTCCCTTCTCCATGAGGGATGCCATCATAGCCAGTGTGCTCACCGCGTCCTCTCATACTGTTGTCCTCAGTGTCTGCCTCTCCTCTGCAGTCGACCAGGTGGAGCCCCTGGTATGGCAGGTCAGTGCTCTCCCGTCTGTCTTGCAATGTGCGTGCTAAGAGCTATGAGCTTTACCCTGTGCACCAACTGCTTAAGTTTGCCTTGTTGGTTGAGACCATTGCCAATTGCTTGTGATTGTGCGTGTGTCTGTGAGAACAACTGCGTATGCTTATTAAGCCAGAGATGCTTTTCGTTGTTTGTAAATTGGATGCTTATTGTCATATTCATACATTATTTTTAAAAAGCTTTGGGTGTGTTGATAACATGATTAATATTCATATATAATTTATGCAAATTACTGAGATGGTATCAGTCCTAATTAAGGTGGCCAGATTTCTGAAATAAAAACAGGAACATGGGGTCGTTTCTAGTTTAGTGGTAAATGTATTATTCAAATATAATGCTATCATCCAAGGGTTAAAAAAATAGGACAATTTTAGTTTTGTGTATTTCGATCATGATGAATGTAGTGCTGTGATGAACTATGGTGTATCATATTCTGTCATGATTACATTGGGCCCTATTTTAACGATCTAAGCACATGGTCTGAAGCACATGGCGCAGGTGCACTTAGGGCATGTCCGAATCCACTTTTGCTAGTTTAACGATGGAAAAAACGGTTGGCGCACCAGGCACATGGTCTAAAAGGGTTGTACCCAGTGTCTTAATGAGTCATGGGTGTGTTTTGGGCGTAACATGCAATAAACCAATCAGAGTCTCATCAGAGTCTCATCTCCCATTCTCCCATTCCCTTTAAAAGCCCTTTAAAAGCCCCTTGCACCATGGCGGATTCGCTATTTACATGGTGGAATTTGCCACCTCTCTCCAGAGGGGAATCCTTTTATTTTAATATTTAAAAATGTTTGTGTGCTAGCTACTCTCTGCTGTTTCGGACGACGACATCTTTGTCCTGTGACGGCCATCGTAGCTTCTCTATGTACTTCGAAAGGGAGTGGTGAGCGGTGGGCGGCTGCAATTCGCAACCTTACCGCTAGATCTCGCTAAAATTTACACAGTGCACCTTTAAATAATACAAAAAAATCTGCATATTGTTGGCACGTTGCTATTGAGGCAACTGAAAACAACTGTGCCATTGACTTTAGACCAGGTTTCAGTTGATCAATGGTGCAGTCGTTTTCAATTGCCTCAACGTGCCAACAATGCACCTGAACATACCTCATTTTCAGACCAGCACGCCCATGGGCAAACAGATGGGTGCGAGTGCATTTGCTATTTAAACAACGTGGTGCTGGACGTGAAAATGATAACTATGTCGGGTTGAAACTAGCAAAAAACACTTGCGTCGCGCCTGGCGTCACATTGCGCCAGGTGTATGATAGGGGCCATTTAGTTACACATGAAATTTGTTACCCTCAAACTAATGCTTGTCAGCTGACAATGGCGTCAGCATGCATCCAAAACAATGTGTAAATACTTACAGTTACTACATATAAAGATATGTAAAACAAAATCAAATTGATAACAATGTGCATATTCACAAAACATATTCACAGTTTCATACACAAACATGAACCTCAGTGAACTTTAGACATGAAGGTAAAGTTGATCTAATTATGTAATTTTTAAAGCTTTTTTGTGATACTTAAAATAATTAATTTGAAATGACTGAAATGACACTTTTTTAACAAGCATATGAAATATATATTGTATTAGATATTATTTCACTGTGGGAAAACAGTAAAAAATGGGGACATTTCTGAGGACAGCTCCAGCTGAGGAAGGCCATCCAAAACATTGAGTATCCCCAGAAAACGGGGACATCTGTTCACCCAAGAATATAACTAAATATAATCTGTAAATATTAGATGAGTGACCTTCCCTTGGTATAATGTTCCTTATTTAGGCATTTTCAAATGTTATAAATCAAAGTCATTTGATATTACCAAAGTAATTTGCCCTTATTCATTTTGTTTCAATCTCTTCTTATTTTCATTGTCATAAATTGCATTACATATGGTCTCTGATTCCATTTTCAATCAGATTGCTTGTTTAGAAAATCTAGAAATCTAACTTGCTTCTATCTTCAAATAAACAAGCAAATGTGACCTTTTAGTAAAAGCCAATTTCTGTGAAGGGCATACAATAATATAATGTATTTAAAATTTAAATGAGCAGTAACCCTTAATGTAATTATAATAAGTCAATGAATTTTCCATTTCCAGTGTCTATTTCTGCATTCAGTGCAAATGTTCCTGCCTTAGACTACAAAAAAAAAAAAAAACCCTACCTGACTCTCTCACTATTGCCAAATGCTGTTTCTACTCATTATTTCTCACATGGTCTCGATGTCTCTCTCTCCCTGTCATGCTATGTCTTTTGGTCTTGGGTAGAGAGAGTCTTGAAAGCTGTGCAGTCTGTAACATCTGGAATGCCCCAGGCACAAGACTGAGAGGTACTTTGGCAAACTGCTGCTAGGCATCTTTGGGGAAGAACAAAACTGTTAGAGAGCAGTGCATTGAAAAAGACATTAATATGCGTCCGAAGTAGCAATTTTGTGCATATCATATGAACTTGTGGAGACTGAAATAATACAATGTGTAAAAAAAAAAATCTTTATTATCATTACTACATACATTTTTATTACAATATATATATGGTCATGTAGGGGCATTTTTCTTCCAGGGAGGGTGTTACATCCACCAGCTGGAGTGCCCATGATCTCCACCAGAGGGCACTCCTCCTGTCTCCTTTGCTTTCCTATCATGAACTGCATTTCCCATAACCCATTGACTGGACTTACGTTTGATTACTTCCACCTGTGTCTCATTATCTTGTTAATGCCTGCCTAATGCTGCGTTCCAGACAGATCGGAATTTCGATTTTTTTTCCACTTCCTTCTAGGAAATAACATCTGGAATGCCACTCAAAGTCAGACATTCGACGTGTGAACTCGGGGTACAACGATCAACCCCGACCTCAGCAAGACGCATCATTTGACGTCACTTTCAAGGTGTCAGCGAGTCCTGCTTCCAATGAGCATAAACGTAAAAACAAACTTTAACATTAGACATTAAGTTTATGTAATATGCCTTCGTTTTTGTTTTTCGTCTGCTGTTTTTAAAGTGATTTTATGTTGTTTTTATTCTGTTTTTGCCATTGTTGACACAAAAACACGATATGCTCTCGTTGTTGGCGACATCAGCGTGACCTCTGATTGCCTGGAACTCACTGAGATCTGAAGTGGGACATTTAATTTGGGATATTCCCACGTCCAACCTAGTCTGGAACGCAGCATAAGATAATAAAGCAGTATAGTATAGTATAGTACATAATAAAGCTGCATGTGGATCCTCATTTGTGTCAGAGCAGTTCATCACAGAGCGAATGGCCTTTCAAAAATTATTATGGGAAATAATTAAATAATTTGAGCTGTTTTTTTTTTTTTGCAACCACTCAGTTTAAATTAAAGTTTGAAAAAATGTTAATAATAATAATAATAATAATAATAATAATAATAATAATAAGCAAATCAGTAGTAGTAACAAACAAAATATTCTCAAAATATGCTTATTACTGCATACATTCGGTTGTGATGTTACTTTTAATGTGATGTTAATACGGACAAAAAAAAAAAAAAAACATTGTTTGACGCGTTTTAACATTTATTTATTTATTTTATTTTTTACAGTCTTAAGTGGAAGTTAAACGCATTCACTGGACGAGGTTTGCTGTTTTCTGAAATAGAGAAAAAGCGTGACTCTTTTCTGCTCTGTTAGGTATTAGTATACCAACTGTGAGAGAACAGATTTTTGCCCCTTTGGGCGCCAGGGTGGAAAGGCTCTCTCATCGAACTGTGCTAGAATCTCTGCAGCATGTGCATCTTTCTGCCTGCTCTTTCAGTCAGACTCTCAATCACTGCACCTAAAGCCACTTTTGGCTTTATTGCTAATTGTCACATTACCTTATTTTTGCTGAATGGATGTGGACCAGTTTATAATATAAGATCACATTAAATAATATTTTCCCATTCCAGCTCTCTCACACACACACACACACACACACACACACACACACACACACACACACACACACACACACACACACTCACTCTTGTGCATCTATCTTTGTGAGGACATTCATTCACACAATGCAGTCTTTAGCTCCTTACCCTAACCTTACCCATGACAACTAAGTGCCTAACCCGAACCCTTACCCTAAACCTACCCCTAAAAATCACAAACAAAAAGTATTTTTTGGGAAAATGCAGGTGGCCTATAACTATAAATCATTAGAAAAGATCACTTCAGTACACTACACTAGAGAAAAATATATGGATTATCATGTTACTTCAAATGTTTCCATTCGTTATGACGTTATGAAGTGAGTTTGGATAAAACATGTAATGTTTGGCACGTTTTGCTTTTCAAATGCACAGCGTAATTAACTCACAGCGCTTGCAGAGACCATTTACTGAACCGAATGAGCCGCTAAGCTTATTCCTCACAGCGCGTCTTCCAAACTCAATGAAAGGAACGATGAAGCTGATGCTTTGTTTATTGGGGTGATATGGGCGTTTACAGGTTTGCGTGCCTCACACGTGGATGAGTTGCGTGTCAAAGGCTGCGCAGCGAGTGGGTGTGGTCACGTTAAAAATAATGAGCAAGACTTGAGAAACTTAACCTAGATAAACAGAGAATATTTGTTTTTGAGAGAGACAGAGAGAGAGAGAGAGAGAGAGAGAGAGAGAGACGGCAGAACGCACATCCTGTTTGTTTTCTTTATTTTGCGAGTGTATACAAGTAGACACTTAAGAAACTTCAGTTTTGAATGATGTATAACACTTATCTGTATAATAAAAATCAACTGAGTTATTTGAGTCTCTTTCGCATTGATAAGAAAAAAAGCGAGGTGGTCACACCAGCGACCCCAGGGGGTTAACCTAATTATAACCTTATCCCTCAGTCTTGACCCTCAAACAGGCCTTTAAAAGGGGTATCAGAAAGTGAGTATCAGCCAAAATGTCCTCACTTTACTATCTTTGTCCTTACTCAATGTGTACAAAAGTTGAACAAGTACACACACACAAACACAAAATGATTTCCATTTAATTAATTAAAATGAGCTAAAGCAACACATTTTTGTCAGAACTTAATTCCATTTTGTAATTTAATTAATCCACTTAATATATTTAATACTGAAATTTACCCAATCCATTTGTGTTGGGACTACATAAATAATTTTTGTTGGCATAAAGTGGATCTGTAGTTCCCAACATGCTTTGCAAGGGACTGCATTAGGAGAGTAAATATAGAGATTAAGTGTTATTGTATGTGTTTTTCAGTATAGGAAAATACATTTTAGTGTTTATTGTTCAGTTATGTTGGACATTTAGAAAATTTCTGTAATGTTTTTGAATTTTGTGGTTACCATAGTGCCAAAGAGAGAGGGGGGGATCTCATAACCCCCTCACACAAGTGCTTATGTGCGGGCGTCTGTTGTCGTTGCAGTGTCCAGTATTTTGTCCATCCAGGCAAATGTTTAAAATAAGAGTCAAAAGCCGGGTTTCCATTACAGATTTGCACAAAATTTTTGCAATATTTTCTAAATCTCTATAAAAAACTATTGCGAAATGACGATTCGCATTACCTGATGCTATGCGACTAAAACATAATTTTTTTCCCTCTCATGATAAGTCATTCCAAAAATCATGGCAACGGATGTTGGTAGGTTTACGTATATCGCAGCCACTGCACTAGCCATTACTTTAATCGAAGGAGAAGTAGGCGTATTATCCAAGCATGCCAAGGAATGCCCCTTATACTTGCATCTTGATCCTACAAAATTAGTCAATTACAGGCCAATCTCAAATCTACCCTTTCTGTCAAAAATACTAGAAAAGGCAGTGTCCTCACAATTATGCTCCTTTTTTAGAAAGAAATGGTATCTGTGAGAATTTCTAGTCAGGATTTAGACTGTATCATAGTACTGAGACTGCTCTCATTAGAGTTACAAATGATTTACTCTTATCATCCGATTGTGGTTGTATCTCTCTGTTAGTGTTACTCGATCTTAGCGCTGCATTCGATACTATCGACCACAACATTCTTTTGAATAGACTCGAAAATTATGTTGGCATTAGTGGAATTTCATTGGCATGGTTTAAATCATACTTATCTGACCGTTATCAGTTTGTAGCAGTAAATGAAGAGATGTCACACCGAACACAAGTTCAGTATGGAGTACCGCAGGGCTCAGTGCTAGGACCGTTGCTTTTCACCCTGTACATGCTACCACTGGGAGATATTATTAGGAAGCATGGTGTTAATTTTCATTGTTATGCTGACGATACTCAGCTCTATATTTCTTCACGCCCTGACGAAACTTACCAATTCACAAGATTAACAGAATGCATAGCTGATATAAAAAATTGGATGACTAGTAATTTCCTGCAACTTAATTCAGAAAAAACAGAATTTTTAATCATTGGACAAAAAAACTCCACAAGTAGTAACCTAGAATACTGTCTAACACTCGATGGCTGCTCTGTCAAGTCCTTGTCGTCAGTTAGGAACCTGGGTGTGCTCTTTGATACCAATCTCTCATTTGAAAGCCACGTTTCTAGCATCTGTAAAACTGCATTCTATCATCTTAAAAATATATCTAAATTACGGCACATGCTTTCAATGCAAAATGCTGAACAGTTAGTTCATGCGTTCATGACCTCAAGGCTAGATTATTTAATGCTCTACTGGGTGGTTGCCCTGCTCGCTTAATAAATAAACTGCAGCTTGTCCAAAACGCAGCAGCTAGAGTTCTTACTAGAACCAGGAAGTATGACCATATTAGCCCGGTTCTGGCAACACTGCATTGGCTCCCTATTAAACATCGTATACATTTTAAAATCTTGCTGATTACTTACAAAGCACTAAATGGTTTAGCTCCCCAGTACTTGAGCGAGCTCTTAACACATTATACTCCATCACGTCTATTGCGGTCTCAAAATTCTGGCCAGTTGATAATACCTAGAATATCAAAATCAACTGCAGGCAGTCGATCCTTTTCCTATTTAGCACCTAAACTCTGGAACAGTCTTCCTAGCATTGTTCGGGAAGCAGACACACTCTGTCAGTTTAAATCTAGACTAAAAACACATCTCTTTACTATGGCATACACATAAAACATTTTTAATTTCTATTATTCAGATCAGTTAAATGATTGTTTTAGGCGGCATTAACTAGGTCAGCCGGAACCGGGAACACTTCCAATAACACCTGATGTACTCGTTACATCATAAGAAGAATGGCATCTACGCTAATGTTAGTCTCTCTGTCTATCCCGAGGTTTACTGCAGTTAGCCGGATCCGGGCCGTATCCAGACCAGATGGTGGCCCTTAGCCTGGACATGACGACCATATCCCTGAAGTGTCTGTAGAGACCGTGTCAATTAAACTCCCCCCTGTAAATGCCGCATAGACACGACATTCTCATTAAACCCGTCCCCGGCGTGACGACTCCAATCTTTCGAATAATCCTACGAATATCTATTGATCTAATATGACTTCTGACCTGTAATGCGCCAGAATCATAATCATACACTATTTGTTCGTCGGCCAGAAGAGAACTGGCACCCCGACTGAGCCTGGTTTCTCTCAAGGTTTTTTTTCTCCATTCTGGCCCTGAAGGAGTTTTGGTTCCTTGCTACCGTCGCCTTTGGCTTTTGGCTTTCTCAGTTGGGGACACTTAAATTTCAACTATATTACTGATCTGCCCGCATTGACACTATATGATAATTGAAATGAGCTGGATGACATTACCGTTTTCACCAGAGCCGAATCAAATTCCGTTGCATTATTTTCCTGTTACCACTGTGAAGCTGCTTTGAAACAATTGCCATTGTAAAAAGCGCTATATAAATAAAGGTGATTTGATTTGATTTGATGGGAGCATTGTATGAGGTGTTTCTGGATGTTTCTCCCTCCTATCTGCTTCGAGGCATTTCTTTGTTGTTTAGAATCCAGTATTCCCATAATTCTTTTGTCTTTTATGAGTTTAATAAATAACTCTGTCTCGTCTTCTGTCCAAACATACCGCACCCTCTTTAAAGGATAACCGACTTTTATGTACGCTAGGTGACCTGTAAATGCAAAAAAAACCTGTTTTCATTGCAGTTTTGCGAAATATTCCTTTTTCGAATTGCCTGTAAAACCACCTCATGTGAGAATATTTTCAATTCGCAATTTCAATTTGCGCAATATGAAGGGTAATGGAAACGCGCCTAATGATTCTTATCAATGCTATCAATGATTCTTATGTCTAACATGCCATGTTGTTCACTCTAAAAGGGAGTCAAAACTGTGACCTGCCTAACTAAACTGCACAGCATGTCCTGTTATTTTGTGCATCTAGACACACTGTCTTCCTCATGATCATTGATGCCCCACGAGGTGAGATCTTGCATGGTGCCCCAGACCGAGGGAGATTGACCGTCATCTTGAACTTCTTCCATTTTCTAATAATTGCGCCAACAGTTGTTGCCTTCTCACCAAGCTGCTTGCCTATTGTCCTGTAGCCCATCCCAGCCTTGTGCAGGTCTACAATTTTATCCCTGATGTCCTTACACAGCTCTCTGGTCTTGGCCATTGTGGAGAGGTTGGAGTCTGTTTGATTGAGTGTGTGGACAGGTGTCTTTTATACAGGTAACGAGTTCAAACAGGTGCAGTTAATACAGGTAATGAGTGGAGAACAGGAGGGCTTCTTAAAGAAAAACTAACAGGTCTGTGAGAGCTGGAATTCTTACTGGTTGGTAGGTGATCAAATAGTTATGTCATGCAATAAAATGCAAATTAATTATTTAAAAATCATACAATGTGATTTTCTGGATTTTTGATTTTGATCTAGATTCCGTCTCTCACAGTTGAAGTGTACCTATGATAAAAATTACAGACCTCTACATGCTTTGTAAGTAGGAAAACCTGCAAAATCGGCAGTGTATCAAATACTTCTTCTCCCCACTGTATGATTATTTTGATACAGAATAATATAAAATTTGCTTTTCTTATCGTTTCAAACTATTATGAGAAGCAGCTATTAAACTGGGTAGGTCCCTGGTTTGTTATGTGTCTGATTGCTAATTGCAAGGTCAAAATTCACATAGCTGAAAGTCTGCTAGACTAATGTTATAATGCTGGGAATGTTCAATTTATCCAGCTCTAAAATATTTGAATCACAGAAAGAATGCCTGAATGCCTCTCTTTGTGTCCTCTCAACCTTTTCCAAATCTGATATTTTTTGGAGACCTTTTATTTTGTCTGATGCCTTCAGGTGCTGAATTAGAATGACAGTTTTGTCTGTATTGTGTTACAGAGCTGTGATAGTGTTCTGTCTCAGTGATGCTCAGGGTGAGTTGATTGGATCTGATCTTGGTGTCACTGGCTGAAAAGCATGGTTAAATTTCATTGTGGTATAGCGTTTCCCCGTGGGGTGCTCAGCAAATAACAACTGTTGCACTTTAGTGTGTAATGAGGATGGTAGAGCCTCAGGTTTAAATGGGTGTTGGATGGGAAGACAGCAATACAATCCAAATGATGAATGGGTTGATGCAATTCTAACTGAATGGATACTACAGAATGCCCATTTAATTTAATTGCACATAATTCTTTGACCCTCTCCATTTTCTCTTCCTTTGACCTAAACACAAAAAACACAAACTCTGCAATAAGGAACAGTGATATGTGGGGACCTTCTCAGATTTGTGAGCAAAGTGGATTTTAAATTCATTTTGCATCTTTAATAATTGAGCTGAACAATAATTGTATGTAATGTAGTGATTTTACTTTCATCCATCCAAGGACGCTAAGTAAGGTAGTGATTGGTACTCACGTCACCGCTGACGTTGTGATTTTTGGATCACCCGTCACTTAAGGTGTGGTTATGAGTACATCAGATGACAACCTTCCCCCTCTCTTAGTTTGGGACACTAGTCAAGGTCTTTTACCTTGGCTGTATGAGAACACTCCAAACAGGAGGCTGTCCAATCATTTAGAATGAATGTAAAGTGGGGAGAGTTGGTCAGCTGATTTATCTGAGAGATTGGTGAAATTTCTAACTTGTAGAGCCTCTTCTGTATTATCAGCACAAGGAAGACACAATTGTAATAAAAGAAATTTGAACAAAAGATAAACAAAACTAACACAACTACTAAATGAATACAATGAATGATAAAGGAATAAAGTGCATAAGATGCATAAAATACATGTGATTAAGTTGAGTGTGGCTATGGAAGAGTTGCGTTACTTTATGGAAAGATAAACTGTTGTTTCTCTGAAACTAAGGTGAAGAACCTTAGTATGCATCAAACAAATAAACAAAAGATTATTTGTTATTAACTAGCATCAGTTATATTACCTCTAATGTAAATTAGAAAATCATATACTGACAATATACAACAATGCCAAGGTCTCTGGAAAGAGGTTTGGTTAAGTGATATTTACGTTCCACGTGGTTGAGTAAGCAGTCCGATGGCGGTGACTTATTCCACTGGTTGTGCTGGGAGACAATGCAGTGGGGAAAAACAGTGGGGTTTCAACAGCCTTGAACACGAAGATCTGTGGGATGCTGATCTCCTGGAGCACCAAAGGGTCCTAAAATCTGGAACACGCAGATGAGGCCCTGAAGTAGGTGCAAAAGGTCCTTAATCTGGAACACGCAGACGAAGGAACCTTGAAGTGAAGGTTTGCTCTCCTGAGCTTAACCTTGTTGCAAATGTCTCTCTGTGTGTCTTCTGCCTCTCTGGGCCAGACACTCAGGACTTGGTCAATTCGCTTTTGTCTCTCTGGCATGGAGACTCGGGACGTGCTGGGGTCGTCACTGTCTCGCTGGACTAAAACTCTGAACGTAGTGTTTGTTAATGTCTCTTTCCTCACAGGCTGGAGGCTCAGAACGTGGTCGTATCTGTTGCTGCCTCACAAGCTGTAGACTCAAATCCTCAGATCTTTTGTTGTCGCTCTGGATTAACCAGAGGCTCAGAATGTTACGGTGTATCTGTTATGTCTCATCCTTGGTGGACAGACTCAGAACTTGGTGAACTGTTTGTCTCTCTCGAGGGGAGACTCAGAACTTGGTGATCTGTTACAGTCTCATCCTTGCAGGACAGACTCAGAACAAGGAGTGTCTGTTGAAAGGGTACCTTCAACGAGGAGGAGATTGCAGTTTGGCGCTTCTCCATTCCAGTGCTGTGATTGGCCGCTGGCATCAGAGGGGGCACACCGTGCGGCCCATCCTTCTTTCCCCTGTGGAACTCATTTGCATACTGTACAGAGTTAGAAGTCTTTAAAGTGTCTTTAAAGTTTACCAATGCATTTCTCACTTTCCAAACCACCACCAGAATACCCTTGGCAATATTCTAAACAAATAGACACCACACATGATGGTAAAAGATTGAACTGTCATGCGTTCATTAATTTGTTCATTAACAGCTGAATCGGTGTAAGATGTTGCATTACAAATAGCTGTCACTGAGAATACTTATTTCTCTGAATAAGTATGAAATGGATGTGTGTAGTTTACATCAGTCTTAAGGTTTCCAAACATAGTTATGAATGAATTTGGATGAATCATTTTGGTCTTTCTTTGTTTCACCCACTACTGCTGAGGTCCTGAGGAATTTTTATGGCAGTCACAGACCAGGAGATTAGGGATTAGTCTCTAGATGGGTGAAGGGCAGAAACTGCATGTGGACCAATGGGAAGTCCTGTTCTTCCTGGGCTTGGTACCAGAGGTCTTCTTCTTGCCCTCTAAGATATGTCTGGCTGTTGTCCTAGCATCTTTATCTGATGGCGTTGGACAGTTTGTTTGTGTTAGTCCACCAAGATCCAATCAAAATGTAGCAAACCTTTGTCCACTGTTATGGGCAAAGAGGGGCCCGGCCATAAACTGGGCCCTGGAATGTGCTGTCCACTACAGTAAAAATGTTACAACTTTTACAATGAACAAACAAACTAATATGCCTTCATCAGGTATATTGCAGTGCTGTAGAGGGCATGAATTGAGAAATCAAATGTTCCTTGACTTTTTGACATATAAGAGGTCATTGTGCTATAAAAATATCCTTTAAGTTTCAGCGCTCAAAACTTCTTACACCGTGTCCTAACTACACGCGACGCGATAAGATTCCAGCGACAAGCAACTTGTCTGTCCACACCAGACGCGACGCAACTACGAGATGCGACAAAATCAATCAAAAACCACAGCCAATCAGAACAGCGTGTGGGCAGGCTCTCGCGGCAAGTGTAGGCTATGGCACCAGAGATTAATCTTGAGGGCACTCGCAAGGACATAATAGATAAGTACATGATCAAATTCACAAATATTACACCATTTAAACATTACTAAAAATACATACTGAGTTACTAAAACAATCTTTGTCATAGAATATACTTGTTTGTTCACAGTTTGAATGTTCTTGTTTCAATTTGTTTAATTTCAAGATCTGAGATGAATTATCCATTGTTGCTTTTAGAACGACTACGTTACAAAGCTGGGAGCACTAAATGATATTCAAAGTCACATAACACACTTTTAACATTAAATAAAGCACATAAACATTACCTGAGATTATCAGTGCCATGTTTTGTGTTGTTCTTCCATCCACAACGTCGCAGAAATAGAAACCATTTCTAAAATAGAATCATCATGTGTCGCCATTGCGGCTGGTTAGGACAAAAACTCTAATTAACATGGAA